>VZTH01004806.1:46815-650710 GCA_013397815.1 Aleadryas rufinucha | reverse complement strand
CATGGAGCAAGGAGTGCAGCCCCTGCACTGCTGCCTGAGGGCCTGAGCCTCACCCTTGCCTCTGAAGGAGGGCAGATGACAAAGCAAAAGCGTTTGAAATCATGTGTTTTCTTACCCTGTGTAACACACCTTTTTCAGTGTCCCTCCATCCAGCTTTCGACAGCCTCTGTCTTTCTGCATAAACGTCTTTAGGTTTGGGTACAGCTCACCCACACACCCCTGCTAAATCTGGCAGTTACCTAAACTCACAGATTGCAGTACTTAATATGCCATACTGCCAAAATGGAACTGGGACCCCATGACCTAGTCAGTATGATAGAGATGTTCTGGTTCCTGCGTACTATCCTGTCAGGTCATCCTGCCTTAGTGTAATGTTTTGAGGCACAGCAATCAGCTCTGAATGCATCTTTAAGGGAGGGGAGTCCCATAGACATAGAGGTGTGGGAACCAGAACATGTATGTCACCACTTTTGGCCAATCTTCACTGTATCAAGTGTGTTACTTCCTGTACTACCTGAACATCCATAGCAAAGAATGAGTGGTTTCTCCCAATTACTTTAGATCATAACTTGTATTAAATCATGTTTGCATTTTAAAAATTACTTCTTCTAATAAAACATATTAAAACACTTTGATTCCAGCAGAACACAACAGAGCAGTAATTAAATGCTTCTCTATTAGTAGAGGCATGGTGAAGTTCCTGGTCCTTTCTTGTACATTTTCAGAGCAGTTTTAACAAATAATGCATACTGTGCATTATTCTGTATTGCATTGTAGTATACAACTGGGAAAATGTTTAATTAAATTCCAGTGCTAAGCTTCCACAGAACAGCAACTTGTGTTAGTATTCACCCTTTCTTGATTAATATATTTTGTTTTGTGCAGCTTCTTCCGAAGCTAAAAAATTCTTGATATGCCGTGACATGTTCTCCTGCCAACACAATGCTGAAGTTAATAGACCCAGTGGATCCATCCATCCCCCAAGAGGATGCCTTGCATCCATCCCTGATGGTGGCGCAGGCAAACTGAAGCGTGCATTATACAGTTGCATAAGACAGCTTAACTTATTCTATGGCTAGGACTGCACTCTGAGGCTTTGGACTTGCTGCGAGGTGAGCAGGATCAGCTACTGTTAAGGGAACTTGTTTCCCTGTAAATGTCCATGGTGCTGTATTGTCTGAATGTACTCAGACATTTTAGAAGAGACGGACTAAGGTCCACCTAAGATAATCCTAAAGTAGGCCTAGTTTATTTTCCAGACTTATTAAGAATCTAAATAAGTACACAGAAATCTCAGATAATTAAAGTACTGCAGTGCTAATTGTTTTCTGGAGCTTTGGTCCTTTCTTGCAACAGGGCAGGTATTCACTATCCCTCAGATAAAACTGGACTAAAGACACAGAATGCCTTTTTAGTCACTCTCCAAAAATCGCTTATTGGATCCTCTGAGATGTGCACTATTCATTCTACAAGAAGCACAGATTAGCCATTGTTGCTGTAAATTGTTTGTCTAAGTTATGGTTCTCTGAGGGACATGCTCTGGTCTTAGCAAAATAAATAACATAGTAGACATGGATTAATCATAAAGTTATGCTATTGACAATTGCCAAGTTCGCTCCCCAAATGTCCACTCAGGGAAAAAAAGGTGGAACTTGGCAATACAGTGTGAGAGTGATGTGAATTTTAGAGTTCATTGTTCATATCTTCCTTTGAGACTAACTTTCCTTGTTTGTCATGTGCACACACCCCTCATCTGCTCCCCCCCTCCACAAATTACAGTGCAGTTACTGTGGTTCAGCAGTTGTGGGTTATAATTCAGATTTGTGAATATTTCTATATTTCTAAGGAGTTTTTGCAGAATGTACTTTTTCAATCAGATTTAGTGTTTTTACTGTTACTTTCAGAAGATTTATTAATTGCTAAAGATGTGTTTTTAGTTTCAAGATTTTAATTAGTGAGCAGTGAAATGCTACATTGATAGTTGATTTTTTCTCATCTTTCAAATAAAGTGAAGGAAAAGATTATGTGTTAACATTTTCTCTAATGTCCTTAGAGCCTTGATATGTTATTTTCCCAAGCTTCTTAAGAAAATTCTCATCTTGCACACTATGAACAAAAAAACCACTGGAATATTTTGTGAGGGTAACTATCACCCCCAAAGACTGATTCTGTGATGTACATGTGACCATTGAACCTTTGGCTGCATGTTTAAATGGGGAAAGGTATAGCTATAAAGTTTTAAGTTTTAGAAGGTGGTACAAGCATATCAGTCTTGCCACAGCTGTCAAACGTCTTGGTTTGGAATCCAGACTAGCAAAGGCAGTTTCACCCACAGTTCTCTATAATAGCCTGTATCATCTGCAGTGTGATGTCTGTAACTGCTATTGTTATTTCACATAAATAACCCTCTCTTGCCATTATTGCCTCCCAAAAGTATAATCCAAATATACTGTATTTATGACTGCAATAAGTTATTTGAATATTTCAAAATGGAATCATGTGAGTTTACGTGTTTTTGTTGTTCCAGAAGTGTAACAGGGTGAAATTCGAGCTCTATATGCAAAACTAGGGAGGGCTGGTGTAAGTCTAAGCTTGTGCCGCACTCCGTCATGAGGGTAATACATCAGGGTGACTGCCGCAGTGTAAGTTAAATGGAGTTCTTGTCCATTGTGTACTAATGAGATTAAAAGACTAGACCACTGCCCTAAAGTCTACAAGATCACAGCTCATGGGAATGAAAATCAAGGCTACTGCTGTTGCTTTTTTTTGTTGCTTACTAATTGGCTGGATTTAGGTGAAGTTTGTTACTGTGAAAAATCCCAGGGAGACTAGAGATAAAGTGTTACCTGGAGAGAAGCATAATGACAACTCTCGGGCATAGATTTATTTTCAGATTTTGTTTTTGAAAGCTTCAAAGCTCCCAGTCTTCACTGAATCGCAGTCCCTGAGAAANTGACCATTGAACCTTTGGCTGCATGTTTAAATGGGGAAAGGTATAGCTATAAAGTTTTAAGTTTTAGAAGGTGGTACAAGCATATCAGTCTTGCCACAGCTGTCAAACGTCTTGGTTTGGAATCCAGACTAGCAAAGGCAGTTTCACCCACAGTTCTCTATAATAGCCTGTATCATCTGCAGTGTGATGTCTGTAACTGCTATTGTTATTTCACATAAATAACCCTCTCTTGCCATTATTGCCTCCCAAAAGTATAATCCAAATATACTGTATTTATGACTGCAATCAGTTATTTGAATATTTCAAAATGGAATCATGTGAGTTTACGTGTTTTTGTTGTTCCAGAAGTGTAACAGGGTGAAATTCGAGCTCTATATGCAAAACTAGGGAGGGCTGGTGTAAGTCTAAGCTTGTGCCGCACTCCGTCATGAGGGTAATACATCAGGGTGACTGCCGCAGTGTAAGTTAAATGGAGTTCTTGTCCATTGTGTACTAATGAGATTAAAAGACTAGACCACTGCCCTAAAGTCTACAAGATCACAGCTCATGGGAATGAAAATCAAGGCTACTGCTGTTGCTTTTTTTTGTTGCTTACTAATTGGCTGGATTTAGGTGAAGTTTGTTACTGTGAAAAATCCCAGGGAGACTAGAGATAAAGTGTTACCTGGAGAGAAGCATAATGACAACTCTCGGGCATAGATTTATTTTCAGATTTTGTTTTTGAAAGCTTCAAAGCTCCCAGTCTTCACTGAATCGCAGTCCCTGAGAAAGGATGAAATAAAATCTGATTAAGTTTAGCATTTCCTTCTTAGATACCTGAAATAAAGAACAGTTCTCTGAACCACTCCTCTCTTGAGGTATGACTGATGTGTGCAGAACTGTTTTGAGTAACTGATATCTTTCTGATTCAATTGCATGTTTGTTTTCCTGTACTTTTTTTTTTTCATTTAGCTAAAACCTGTTATTATCTCAATGAAGGCTTATTTGTGGAGGCCAGATGATTCTGACCTTGTCAGATTTTGTGTCAGTAGTGTTTTCTCAGCATTTTTGTGAAGAAGTATCAGAGCTGGCTGTCACTGCATGAAGACAGAGACAATGATTTCCTTTGTGAGAAAGGCGAGATACCAGTTCAGAGGAGGCCACAGGTGCTAGTGGATTACTTGGTGCCCCCCTTTTTTTTCATGAACCTTCTCTGGCTACAAGAACAGGCAATAACACCCAGCCATCCTACAAAGGAGCACGTTTCTTCCTGGATGCAGTTTAGAGAGGCTCTGCAATCAGTGCTCCTGTTCCCTCTTTGCTGGAATGGTAGCTACAAAATAAAGAAGTTATTCCCTACTTATAAATAAACCCACTGAGAAGTACTTCTGTCTTGGTTCTGATATTGGCCAGAATAAGGGCAACCTGAATGAAACCTGATCTCAGAGGTGGAAATAAATTGCAACACTCGAAAGGACGGTGCACAACAGAGTAAATGTTTTTGTTTCCTTTAAATCTGTGAAGTTAGAACAGTGAAAGATCTCAGAGAAAAGCAGCTGCCGTTGCATCACTGCTTTATTGCCTTGAAAGCAGATGACCATAAATAAACGCTCCAGCAAGAACAGATGTTTTGATCTACATCTCTTTTTTTATTGCAAAACAATTGTTACAGAAATTTCAGAAAGTTCTACTGTAGTAATTGCCAACTTCTGCTTTTTATTACGCATCTAAACACAGTCTAAAAGTGCATTGTGAATCCAGTAGACCTTTGGAAAGGACACATTTTCCCTAGTTATGTACATTTAGACAAATCATACTTGAAAAGCTTTGTATTAGTAGGAATTAGTTTAAAATGACATTTTAGTAATTTTTATCCCTTTATAAATGATTGTTATACACTTACAAATGATAGCCCAAATAATAAATGATTAAGTAGCTATTAGTATAGAATATTGCAAACACTGTTCCAGACAGCAGTAGCAGCAAATAGACTCTCGTCATGTACAACAACTGCAGTGGTGGAAAAAAGATATAACTTTAATACAATTTACTCTTGTGCCGACATATAACTGTATTTCACATCCAATTCCCTCTTCTGTCCCTTCCCCCTCCCTCCCAGATACTAAAATAAACAAGAGTTATCACTTCCCTGCAGCAGAAACAGCAGCAATTTAATAATCAAATGGTTTTTTACCTAACAGCCTTTTGAAATAAGTATCGTGTGGCTCTATGAACGACCTGAAAGCATACAGCAAAAATTAAAAGGTCAGAGACTGTTTCACAACCAGACTGGCTCAATGGCTCCATCACAAGACTTCCAACTTGAAGATGATTTAGTGTAACCCATGCCATGACTCAAAATAATATTGAGTTGGAAATGCAGAATAAATCCATCTCCTGACAGAAATCAGGGTATGCCACTGAAATCAGTGGATTTCCTGCAGATTTGCACCAGCATTGGTAAGGCCATAATTGTAGTCAATCATGGAGAAGAGAAGCCTGTATGACATGTGTGACCTGTAGTGTTCACTGTATGACTGGGTATAAACAAGGTGCAGAAACTAAGTCCCTCTGCATCCAGTACTACTGCTCCTATGCCAGTGTGTGGCAAGGACAGTGAATTCCATCTAGACCAGTGAAGGGTTTCACTAGGTAAGCAGATGCCCCCAATGCTTCACTTCTCATCTCAGTTTGGACTGTTTTTATCTGAGGTGGTTGAATGGAAAATTCATGCTAAGAATCTTACCCATTTCATTTGAAGAAGATGATCTATACCTAGTATCTTTCAAGAGAACTGAAAATGTGGCCTTTGTTGAACCAATTATGTGTACTTGTGCAAAGATGCAAATATACTATTATTTTTAAGCAGGGGAAAGATATCAAAACTACCTAAGCATTCTGAGGGAATCCAGGAACAACCAACTCCCACTTTCCCTTCAGGCGATTATCAGATCCTCTTCAGTGTTTAACCTGAGCAACGTAACAAGACATTTATGCTTGTTTTGAAAACCTGCACCACGAGTTTACAAAGAATTTTGTTTCTCTGGCTCACTCTTACACTTTTGATAACTTCTGCTCTCAGGACAGATACTGGCTTGCACCCACTGCAGTCATTGGACTAAGGCTGTGTGCTGCTACCAGCACTTTTTTTTTTTTTGAGCAGTTATTCATGTAGTTGCATTTTCCATGCGCTGACTGTTTCTAAGAAACAAATCATTTTCTTCTCATACAAAAAATATACCTAACTAAGATATTTATCCCCTGACAAAAGGCTATCCTTTCCTCAAAAGGTACAAATCAGTTTCGTTGTTTTATTTTTTTTACCAAAAAATCTATAAATGGAAAATTAAAAAAAAAAAAGTAATCTATGTCTGGAACCCAGTGGGATTTCCATATGTAGATGAATGGATATTTTGGTTTTTCATTATATTTTCAAATTATCCCCTCACTGCCATTTGTTAACTGGCACTTGTGCTAAGAAAATAATGTAGCACCTGATCTCTTCCAAAAAAAAGAGAGAGCCAAATGTCTGAGCACGGCTGTAGGTTCGCATTTTGTGTTGAGTATTCAAATTTCATAAAATACAATTGTCTTTTAAAAATAATAAAAAAATCACTTACTTTGCTAAAGATCAAAAATAATGGAAATAATGTAAACATCCAAAAGTTTGAATTCATTCCTAACTGGATTCATCTTTACAGGCAGGCAATAGCAAAATGTTAAGTCTCCTAGCAGTCCAAAGAAACTCATGGAACAATGCATGCATTTTCTTTGACACAAAAAAAGACTGAACTGTAAGGAAGAGAAACTACTTCAGTCATATCACACTGTTATTGTGAAAGAATAATGTGCTATAATACAATACCTAGGACAAGTGTATACCCCAAGTGTAGAATAGAATCACTTAAACTGGAAACAACAGAATGGATTACTATAGGAAAATATTTATAAAATACTGCACACTGCTTCCTCAGTCAACCAGCATATGTAAACAAACAGCTAAGCTCAGTTGAGTTTTAAAATATTATTAAAGTTCGTTTATCTTATAATCTTTTGCATAACATGCCAGTTCATCTTTCACACCATCACAACTCATCTGTCACAGCCCACAGTGGCTCATTAGAGGTTTATACATCAGCTCATACAGACACTTAAGTGGAGCTATACAAAGAAATGTGCGAAACATACCAAACTTACACACTGTGACCAGAAATGCATATTCCATATGTAAGCTAATAATTGGGTAGTGGAACTTAATGTTTGATGCAACATGTGCTATTTTATTGAATGTTACAGATTTACAAACAAGACCATGTAATGAGATATTAAAACTGTCCTGTAACGTTCACTAATATTACCACATGTCACAACTATATATGTGTCTATTTCATAAGCTATCCTTTGATACAGAATACATTGTATGGCACATGCTATAGCTACATGATGATGGATGATGAGACTTCTATCTCACTAAATAGTCGTAATGTCGAGAATGGGAAGTCTGGTCCTATTGCAAGAAATGGGTGTTTTATCATCAAGTTCAAAAAGGAGCAGTTTGATGCAATGTGTAAAAACCACGTGAAAATAAAATAATCAAACATCCATCATAATATACTCTGTAGACACCACATTGCAGAATAAATGGGAAACATTGAGGAAAAGTAGTGTTCCAACATCTTGCAATCACACTTTTAACATCTGAATTTACATTTTATATATAATGGCAAATTTTAAGAGGTAAAAAAAGTGTTCTGTTTCATTTCACCTGGAATGTGTGCTCCAGATCAATAAGGTGCTGTATCCTAAACATTTATACAGCTTCTGGGTTTGGCAAATTTCTTTACCCTGACAAACTAACCAATGAAATCTACCCCAGAGGAGAGCCCTATGCCTTGAACTAATTCACTAAGCGCTGTCGAGGAATTTCTAACGAATCTGAAATTCCTCTCGAGTAGACCAGTAATACGATGAAGATGAAAGAGTCCACAACAGTTTTAGCAGACATTCATAAAAGTAACAAAGAAAACAAAGTAAGAATATCCCCCTCTACTCTCCATAGATAGATAGATTTGGAGAAGCCTTAGGAAAAGGCTGCTAACAGAAGGTTGGCACATTTGAAGCATATTGTTTAATACAAGTTCCTTTGCCCTTGGGCATTTTGCTATTGTTCAACAATCAGCCTGCCACAAGCATGCTTCATAATGCACAGAAAGGTTTCTGACCTTTCTTGGTATCGCCATGTGACCGTAATGCTGCACATGGGCTGCAAGGCAATTGCATAAGCACGGTGTCTTGGTGGAGTTTAGTTCATTGAAAGCCTGATCAAACAGAAGAAAGCAAGGAGCACGTTGGTGCAGGAAGTATGAAACACATTGTTCTTAACATCCCCTTGCTGCATTTCTTTGTTTCCTGAACCTTCCAATGCAGTGACTTGTTAACTAAATGTTTTCACCTTCTTTTCCTCTTTTCTTGAGGCTGAATAGTTATTTTTCTGTCTGGATTAGTTGCCTTTTGGACTTAACTCTCAGATGGTGCTCAGAGTCTCCCAGGATGAGGACTCAGTGAGAAAACATCAGCTTGTATTCTCAAAGCTGCCTTTCAAAGATTATTCCCATTTAAATAATGTGAAATACGTACCTCACTCACAGATGTTCATTTTTAATAACAAAAAGGAGCTGGTTCTACACAGATATTGGTAATTGTCAAGATACTCTTAATAGCACTAGTGTCAACTTTTTAAAAGCTTAAAAGTTGTGCCTTCATAAAGGAATGTGAATTTTTTTTCCAGTTGCAGTTTATGCTTCTCCACCCTTTTCCAGTCTTCTGCATACCCTTCCACCTGTGACAACTGTACACCTTCCATGAGACGTTTGAAACTCTGGTTGACAATGTGGACCCTTGGAACGTGGGTGGGGTCAGTGGAGTTACAACTGTCTTCAACCAAAACCCATAACTGCACTACTGTTCAGACACATTTTCTCGTACTAAAAATGCTCGTTGTGTGATGTGCTGATGAACAGTGGATGCCTACTCACCACTGATGGCTTTTGCTGTTTACAGACACTTGCAGTTTCACTTTGGTTCTTTTACTTACCTTAGAAGCATAAAGAAATTCTAGTGTCTTCCAGTCCTCTGCCAAAAATACTTTCCTTTAAGCAGCTTCAGTCTAACTACATGAATCTGAATTCAGACTTCTTGATAAATCTTGTATACTTTAAGAAGTCTAAATACAGCTATGTTCACATGAAAAAAAAGGTGTATATTTTTAGGTGGGGGAATGATGTGAAAAATCGGCAGCTCAAATGAAACAGCAAGAAGAACCTGGTAGCAGCATGGTGGATAAATCTCCCTAATTTATACACATAATTAAACTGAGCAGTGAGAACTGGACACTATTACTATGCTCTGCTCTGACCATCCTGCTCTTATTGTTTCATCACATCCTTTGATTTAGTGAGACAACATACTGATGACAAATGTGGTAAAAAAATAAATATATACTATTCCACTTAATTACATTCATCCTGAGCTTGCTCAGCTGTGCTAGAATCTAGAATGCCTGTTTTATACAGGAAATCACCTGATATTTTAACATAAATTCTTCTTCCATTTAAGTTGCAGTAAAAAAGGCATTTCATTTCCCTTTCTGCTCTTGAAAATATAAACTTTCTGTGGCACTAGAAGTTGATACAAAAGGAGACAAGTGGACATTTATAGTTGTTATTGTGTTCATCTTTCTTCATTTCCACAAGTGTGGGATGCAAGGGACTTGGGAGACTTTAGGTTTGTTTGCTGCCAGTTCCTACAGAAATAACAAATGCTTTTCACCAGTCATCACAACGGTGACATAGATGAAAAAGAAGTTGTGATTGAAGTTTGGAACATCTAATTTGTACATCTCTTTTTTGCCAGTTAATTCCTGCATCTTAAAAACTTGAATAATGATAAACCATCTTAGGATGCCCTCTCATAGAAGGCAGATATCTGGACCTAATTTATTTCTTCTGACTTCATAAAGGGGGATTGTTATTCCTCTTGTTTACTGAAGTTTTTGTAAAGCTTTCATCCCTCCCTTTTTCCTTAAGTGCAAATGTCAACTGGGTCAAGATGCAGTATCTCAGTGGTGATGCTGAGATTGAAAATGTGCTCCCTTGACCAGTGGCTAATGCCAATTGGACTCGACATGGGGTGATGTGAGGGTTTTTTTTAAATTCTGCTAAGAAAAACAGACTGAAGAGAAGATGACCCTTAGACTGCTGGTGAGTTTTGTCTAAGCCTAGCTGTGTTTGCTTTCAAAGCTGCAGAAGGCTCCTGTTCTTGACAGTCTCCTCATGGACAGGTTGTCCCCTCTGCTCTCTGGCCTTGAGGACTTACTCCTCTCCAAGGGGTTCCGCAGGCCTGTTGTGTTTCGCTGTCTGTCAAGTTTGTCGCTGATGGAGTAGCTTTTTCTTGTGTGCTGGGCATACAGTATGTTGGACTCCTCTGCAGAGTAGCTGTTGGCTCGCTCTATTTTTGGAAGTGGGATGCTGTTGGGCAGAGCTGTTGTAGCACTGCTGTCTTGAGGCGATAAGGGGATTCCCTTCTTGTCTTTGACCTCAACATCCTCATGATCAGAGCTTGGGTGAGTTAGTTCAGCTTCTCTCTCTGGGTGGCAGCACCCCAAGTCTTCCACTTTACCCCTGAGACTTCCAGGGAAACTAGCCCTCTCCGCAATGGCCTGGGGAGCGCTCACGCACCTCGTGTCTATGCAATCCGTAATACTTGTGTACTCTGCTGTTTTGACCGGGATGCCAAGGCTGCTGAAGTAGCTTCGAGAAGGAGAGAACATGAAGCTGTGAGATTTCACAATTGGTGTTTCCTCCAGAATAAATGGAGTTGTAGCCAGGTAACGACTGCTTTTAGATCGCTCTAAAGTATGGTACAAGGGAGGGTCTGAATCCCATGGGATTTGGCAATCTGTGATTTGTGAATAGTCTGAAGAAAATGCTCTTGTTTCTATTCCAGAGGTTTCTTCATAATCAAGACTCCTGCCAGAGATCTTTTCACCAGGTGTACTGTTAATGTATGCACTATTAGCTAAAAGAGAAGAGGCTATATGAGCTGGCAGAGCTGCATCTTCAGGGCCAAGAATATTTATGGAGCTCTCAAGAGGTTCTGTGTCAGAATGCATCTCATCCATGGCAGAAACATAGATGTCTATACAAGATGAAGGTCTTCTGGAGTCTGGGGCGATTGACAAAGTGCTGGTAGGGGCTAATGGAGCCTTTCCTTCTTTTGCAATTGAGTGGGAACTGATTGCCCGATGCAGGCTCGGAGATCTTTCCTTAAGAATGCATTCCAACTTTTCCAACCCACACTTGTCCTTCATATTTGTTGCATAGAAGGAGTGGCTTCGCATGCGGGGTGTGATCGTAGGTGACGTTGGGGACATGGACTCCTCTCCTGTGGGATCAATGCTCTCTTGAAGCTTGTAGGCATTTCCTTCCTGACTGTTGAAGCTGCTCTGCCTCACAATGTAGGCTGCATCGGTACAGTCGGATGAGGTCCTGGATCGTATCTTAGTCGTCTCGCCTCTCTCAATGCCAGTCATTTTTTCTAAGGCAGTCACCATTCGTCCCATCATGTCTTCCAGCTGAGCAAGCCTGATGTCAACGGTCTGCAGAGAGGCCTTCATGCAGTGCTCTCTCTCATTTACTTCTTCCAGTCGCATGGCCATGTTCTCCACCCTTTGAAAAGGGAAGAATTAAACAGGTTAATTTCTACAAAGCAATGATGTTCAGCTAATAGGTCACCAAACCAGTTGGCAACAAATACGTCTCAAATCCCAGAGGCAACATACACCACCTTATCTGCTTCAAAATCCCGCTAAAAGAGGTTTTGCAAAAAAAATACCATGCACTCAGGAAAGTGCTCCAGTGGGTTAAACCAGGGGCATCAGCTGTGTAATGTATAGCAGGGTTTGGGCATGCCTCATTCCAGGGACAGGACTTATTACATAAATGTTGCTATGAATTACTGCCTCTCTGCTTCAAAAGCTTTTAATTAGGTTACTATGAATGAATAACACTTGTAGCAGATGCCAGATGATGTTGTCCCCACTTGTGCCACCATCACAGTGACCACAGTTAGGACCATCATGACCACAGTGATCACAGTCAGGACCATCACAGTTAAATGCAGAGCTAAATGAAGTAAGGAAAGTGGGCAATGTGCCATAGAAGATAGGCAGTGTTATATTCTTTTGCTGGTGTTCGCCCCAGATTTGCGCCACCTAGTGCTATGTGGATCTAAGGACATAGTTTCTTTGGTCTCTGATTAATTTTTAGCTCAGATTTATAGAAAAAATATATCAGATATTTTATTGAATATATATAATATCAAGTTAAATATGCATGAAAACTGCAATGCGGAGAAACACTGATCAAGCCAAATACAGCCTGCAATAGGGTACGTGCACTAAGATTGTTCCATTACTGTGATTGTGCTTTGGGTAGCCTGTGTTAATAGCTTAGGGATTGAAATGATGGATTTTAAAGTTAGTTTTCAGCTGCTATCATAATATATAAACAAAAATTTTGATTAGAATATTAATAGGTAATAATTGAATGTAAGAGTCAGGATTTTAAATTAAATTTAATTTAAACTTCAGTATGTCTTTTCTAGACCATTGATCTGTCACATTTTAAAATATTTTAAGTTTTTAGGGAATTGTGTACAAATTTGTGCCAGTGGCTTTTAACCACTGCAATTTTCTGACTTCTAAAACATGTCTTCTGAAGGATTTACAGCGAGTCTGAAAATTTTACACAATGAAATTGCCTTTAGCACATAAGAAACTTCTCATAATTATTTTCTCTGTTTGTAGTGACAGGCTGGGACTTCCTCTTTCTGTTGAAGAAGTACTAAAAGCAACAAGTTCATGTAGTTATCTTTGCCTGGTAGGTTATAATTCTGGTTTTCTCCATTGCTGTGAACATTGAAAAAGATCAGAGGCAAAAGATAACAGATGGCATGATTTCCACACTTTTTTCTTCACAGGTCTCTTACTCTCTGTCAATTAATGCAATTCATGCTCAAATATTACTAGGCACACTGTCATAGTTAATAGGCACACAAATAACTGCCAGGATTTCTGATGAGGTAAATATCATCTTCTACTACTGCTAGTTACTTTTTCAACAGGACAAGTGATTTGGAACTGACAGCACCATAACTGCTCTTATTTGCACAGAAGGAAAGATTTTAGCAAAGAGTGAATATTGGGCAGCATTAATGTCTTGTTACCTAATGCTCAGAACTTTTGCTGGTAAAACACTGAAGTCTGACTACCCTGTGTTGATGAAAAACAGAACCTGCCTGCACAGGAGAGGAGAGGCCAGAGAGGAGTGATTCGGCTCCCTACAAGTTTCACATTCCTGGGAAATACAGGCTTTTCCTGTTGAAGTCTGAGTTTTGAAGCCACAAGCACAACAAATGAAATGTGCAGCAGTAACTGTATTGCTATCATCAGACTTCAACAGATGAATGATCAAGTAATCACTGCTAAGAAATGAACTGGTAGCTTCAAGGAATCTCATTCTACTCATTATCGTTTAGACACCAGTCTGTTTCTAGTTCTACCAACTTCTCCAACAAAACAGATTAATGTTATTGCAAGCACAGGATGTAATTCCATAGTGAGAGCAGTTTATATGGGAAGTAGTTGAATTTTCACTCATGTTATTACTTAACTGAACTGCTATTTTATAAAAGCAATTATACTTTTGAAATATTTATTAGCCAATAATTGAGTCCTTCACCCCACATTCAGATTCTACGACAACTGCTCCTAGATGATGAACAGATAGAACATTACAATTTTAGGGCTGTCAGACATAAGGAAAAATTTTACTGGATTTTACTGGAGAATTACAGCTCAGATTACATCTGACAAAAAAAACCTTTCACCTCAGCAACAGTTACCAAGAACTGGAAAGAATTTGTAACATTCTTTAAAGCTAACTGGATAATCTGGTCATGGTCTTGGTGTTTTGTTGGTGGTGTTGTTGTTTTGTTTGATTTGTTTTTTCTTTCCTGCTTTGACAGCTGTACACAAGTAAAATAATTTTTAGTACCAACATAGCCAGTTGGTATAAGAGTAGAACTGTCTGTAGTGAGGTAAGTTTTGCGTCCTGCAGTCATGTGAGGACTACGCAATGCTACTGAATACAACTAATGCATCACAAGGCGCACCTAGAATAAAATCTCACTGGTATGTGTTCCTGTATTTGTTCTGCCTTCCCTGAATATGATCTAGCAGCTACTGTCAGTGGCACAGAGCATCAGACAAGGTAAAGAGAGACTTTTGAGTTACGTGGTCTGTTGGTTGCTATGGAACTGATGACTTATTGTGATTGCGTTGATAGTAGTGGAAAATTTATAGAGAAATGTAACAAGATAAGGACAGAGCAGTCTGGGTTTGGAAACCAGGGGTAACCAGAGACGTGCATAGATAACTGAAAAATACATACATGTGTTTACACTTCATGAGCCCTGACAATATAATTTTATTCACAAAAAGAAAGCTTGAAAGATGATGTTCTGCTCCAATCCCAAAGATATTAGCTTTGTCATCCTTAGTTATATATATTGCATTTGGCTACTCCAGAATGCTTAACAAATATTTATTCTATTAGTGATATTCTCTTGCATTAATTTGATGTTCAGTTCTGTAAACATTCATCATACAGACCAGCACCATGTTCTGAGAGTGAACCTATTAGAAACATGATAAAATCCCATTAGCCAAACACTGTGAACATAGAAGGATATGGTCTGGAGACATATAGCAATAATCTGGTCCTTAAAATATTTTAATAAGTGAGTTTTTCTATTTTCCCATATCCTTGGGAAAATATTCTTGCACTCAGTGAATAGACAGCCAGACCTGTATTGCCTTTAGGAATAGTTTTGAATTAAAACACTATTTCAAAATAAGAATGCCCAAGGTTTGCTTTGGATTTTTTTCTCCATATGTATTCAGGAGCAAGTATAAACCTTTTAGCAAATCCCACAATATCCATCTATGATGTCTCCTTTGCACCTGTGCTTTTCCCTGCAGCAAGATTTGTTCAATGTATTAGAAAGTGCCAAGCCATACTAACAGAATGAGAAGAGAAAAAGAGGAAGCTACATGTAAAACATGCATCAAGGTGTGCTGCTGAAGCTCAGAAATTTCTAATAGTGGAACAAATGAGGACTTTACCAGGACAATATTCAGTAACTCAGAATCTGGCAATGATTTTATATTACTTTTGATAACCCTTTTTAATTATGGTTTGGGAGATTATGACTTTTGCTGACATTCCTTTTGGTTTATTTATTTTTAACCTTTGCACATTAGTTCATCAATAATTTAATTAAAATTATTCTTTAATGGGAGTAAGACACCATTTGAATGCCAGAATTAGGTTCACAAGTCTCTTTGTGGACCTATGTCCATTTCTAAGACATCGTTTATATGACAAAATCCTTTTCAGCAGCCACAAAGACTGTTGACGTGAAAGTCACTTACAGAGATACCACTGAGCTTGTGATAGGTGATGGTGGAATGGTTTTGTTTAAATAAAACATAGGCAGCAGTTCCCAAGCCTGTAACAGGTTACTTTCCCTGACATCTTTTGGTAAAGCAGTGCTGATGCAAGCAGTCAGCCAATTTTTCCAGGTGCAGTGGTTTTTGCAGGCTAAGGAAGTTGGGTTGTCATGGCTGCATTCCCACTGGAGCCTAAGACCACTTAACTCTTTATGACTACAGAGAGATGCCACCAGAGTCACAGACCTTTCCTGCTGTCATTTTTCATGTGTGGGTGGGCCTGGTAGGGTCAGTCCCTTTTACCAACACAAAGCTATTTCTGTGCACTTTAGCCTTCCAGCTCTGAAATCAAGATAATAGCTATGTCATCATCCACATGGATGCTGTAAGTGTAATTGCACTGCAGATTATAAAGTGCTGTACTAATGGATACCACAGAGTACCAAAGATGACCTAATAATATCTGCTCTAACCAGCTTATCTGCTTTTCAAATACTGTTATGATGTGACCCTGCTCCTTTTGAAATCAACAAGAGGTTTTGCACAGCTATGAAAAGAGTTGAGACCTGTCCACATGGAATAAATGCTTACTAAAGTGATTGTTTCAGTGGCCTCATGCCAGATCAAGAAAAATAGTGCAGTCTTTTTTGATCATATTATGCATGTCTTTGTGCCGGTCAGGATGTAATACAGTGATTAGAAAGGAAGATTCTTCAAAAAAGATTGTGATTCTTCTGCAGTAATGAAATGTATTTTTCCAACTTTTCTTTCCTCACAGGTCTCTAGGAAATTCACCATGCCTACTTTGATAAATGCATTCAAGGCAAACACCTTACAGCCTTGTACTGCTTTACATTTATCCACTTAGTCTATAATTCCCTCTGATATGTATCAGTAACCTGATGCTACTTCCATGTGTTTGTGTGAGATCCCAGCTAGTGGGCTACTGCAGCAGAGCATCTTAACCCCCCAAAAGAGCTTATCTGTAGTTTGTTAGCCAGACAGATAACTCAAACAGGACAAACTGTCTTGTATTGAATGATTTCGGTGCCATGGGGTCATCACTGGTCTGGCATCTCCCAACTGCCAATAAAAATCTTACTGCTGAAGTGAGATCTGGCAAGATAGGCTGAATTTCTGACTGACAGCCATTCACTCTTTGACTATAAAAGCCACACAAAACCTCCTCGAAGCAGAAATCTCGTATACATTTTCCTGGAAATGTGTGGAATTTCTCCTGTGCGTAGGAGCCTACTTCGTGGTTACTCCCCAGGGGTTAAGTGAAGGTGTCTGTGTCCATTACCTTAATTTTGGTGGTAAGTTACATGCAACTCCTAATCAATACTGCTACTTTTGCTAGCTTTAATATAGGTACCTTGATGTAGTGCACTGTTTTATGCTGTAATCTACTAGTAGATCTTTTACTTATATACTTTGGAGTAACTAATTCTGATTAAGATTTTTCATCTGTTATCTTTTGTCTGTTTAATAAATAATTCATTTTAATATAATATATCTGATTTGCCATCATTAGAACTTGCCAGACAAGGTGACTCCTTAAATTTAAACTGTTGCCAAAATCTGAGGCTAAGGAAGGATTGACTTTCATTTAAACCCCTTTCTGTGAAGGAGTTTAAATACACAGTGGAGTTCTTTCTTCCCATCAGAGTCAGCAGCAGGGCTTCTTTAATAAACTTTGCAGTTCCCACTCTTGCAGCAACAGCTACTCCTCTGAGTTGCTTAGTACTTGAGGTCAAAGAAAGACAAACATCAAGTGTTGTTCTATGCTTTTAATTTCTGAACGTGAAATGATCAGGTAAAGGAGGGATTCTGTCTGGTTACATCAGATCTAGAGACATCTGTGGTGTTCCTTGTTACAAGAAGAAGGAGATTCCTGAACTGAGGCAGGCCCACACGATGCCAGGGTGCACTACTCCAAGGTGAGAGTATAAACAGCAGCAGGTGAGTTGGACAAGACACTGTGGTCCTGCCCCAGCACAGCCACTGACAGTGTAGCTGAAACTATTCATTCACACCTAGGTCAATGCATCAAGAAACAAGATCTCCTCTTGTTTTGATTTCCTGAGCCCCTAACTTGTCTCTGGGACCCACTGAGACTCGAAGTAAGACTCTGTTCCCATCTCAGATTTCCCTTCCAGTGCTAGCCCCATACTCCTTCTTCCAGGTACACGGGGCTTTGGAAGCAGGGTGTGCAGCTGTTCCTCCTCCTAGCAGGACCTGGGGCACTCTGATGAACCGAGCTGCAAGTAGGAGCTGCTCAGACAAGGGAGGAGCATTATCAGACATGCACAGAGGCAAGGGAAGGCAGTGACTGGTCCAGGTGCAGGTCCAGGTGCAGTTATGTCACACAGGGCTTGTTCTAGCCCTTCCCTCTCGAGCCTAACAGCATGCTCAGCTTCTTGCAAATGAAAGGTCTTTAGGAAGAACTTCACTCACATCTGTAGAGTTTTCTGGTTCAATTTTACACCACATAAAGCTGACTTAATTGGACAGGTGACTAAACTGGTATCTCATGGCTTTAACATGGGTATTATACTCGGTCTACTTCTACAGGCTAATGAACCGATGTTGGAAGAGAAACTGTAGTTTCATTTCTTCTCTGCTTTCTTTGCTCTGCATCTTGTT
Organism: Aleadryas rufinucha; assembly: GCA_013397815.1. Lineage (NCBI taxonomy): Eukaryota > Metazoa > Chordata > Aves > Passeriformes > Aleadryas > Aleadryas rufinucha. The sequence continues at coordinate 632,561 of VZTH01004806.1, read as the reverse complement.
AGTTGTGCAATGATCACTCCATAAGGAAACTCTAAAGTGCAAATCTGGATTTTATATATTTGAACATTCCACAGGTTACAAAAAATATTTTAGTGTTGTCATGGTTTAGGAACAGTATTCTCCAATTTAGAAACCATGCTGCCACTTCCCCTCCCCTGCTCCAATTAGAGGCACAAAAGGCAAAGATCATGGGTTGAGATAAGAACAACTGACTGGAAATAGCAATGAGATAAGGAAACAAACAGTAACAGCAACAAAATTACAACAAAAGGCGGAAGAAGAAAAAGAAGAAGAAGAAGAAGAAGAAGAAGAAGAAATTCTTTACAGTGATAAGGTCCTGACAATAAACAATACCAGACTGTTCCATCCACCACATTTTCTCGACCAGAAGGAATGCCTCTTCCTCAGAAGCAAGAGTCCCTTTCCCCTGCCCCTGGCAATGACATGATGTGGTATCAAACAACCTCAGGGTCTTCATACCCCNCCTTAATTTTGGTGGTAAGTTACATGCAACTCCTAATCAATACTGCTACTTTTGCTAGCTTTAATATAGGTACCTTGATGTAGTGCACTGTTTTATGCTGTAATCTACTAGTAGATCTTTTACTTATATACTTTGGAGTAACTAATTCTGATTAAGATTTTTCATCTGTTATCTTTTGTCTGTTTAATAAATAATTCATTTTAATATAATATATCTGATTTGCCATCATTAGAACTTGCCAGACAAGGTGACTCCTTAAATTTAAACTGTTGCCAAAATCTGAGGCTAAGGAAGGATTGACTTTCATTTAAACCCCTTTCTGTGAAGGAGTTTAAATACACAGTGGAGTTCTTTCTTCCCATCAGAGTCAGCAGCAGGGCTTCTTTAATAAACTTTGCAGTTCCCACTCTTGCAGCAACAGCTACTCCTCTGAGTTGCTTAGTACTTGAGGTCAAAGAAAGACAAACATCAAGTGTTGTTCTATGCTTTTAATTTCTGAACGTGAAATGATCAGGTAAAGGAGGGATTCTGTCTGGTTACATCAGATCTAGAGACATCTGTGGTGTTCCTTGTTACAAGAAGAAGGAGATTCCTGAACTGAGGCAGGCCCACACGATGCCAGGGTGCACTACTCCAAGGTGAGAGTATAAACAGCAGCAGGTGAGTTGGACAAGACACTGTGGTCCTGCCCCAGCACAGCCACTGACAGTGTAGCTGAAACTATTCATTCACACCTAGGTCAATGCATCAAGAAACAAGATCTCCTCTTGTTTTGATTTCCTGAGCCCCTAACTTGTCTCTGGGACCCACTGAGACTCGAAGTAAGACTCTGTTCCCATCTCAGATTTCCCTTCCAGTGCTAGCCCCATACTCCTTCTTCCAGGTACACGGGGCTTTGGAAGCAGGGTGTGCAGCTGTTCCTCCTCCTAGCAGGACCTGGGGCACTCTGATGAACCGAGCTGCAAGTAGGAGCTGCTCAGACAAGGGAGGAGCATTATCAGACATGCACAGAGGCAAGGGAAGGCAGTGACTGGTCCAGGTGCAGGTCCAGGTGCAGTTATGTCACACAGGGCTTGTTCTAGCCCTTCCCTCTCGAGCCTAACAGCATGCTCAGCTTCTTGCAAATGAAAGGTCTTTAGGAAGAACTTCACTCACATCTGTAGAGTTTTCTGGTTCAATTTTACACCACATAAAGCTGACTTAATTGGACAGGTGACTAAACTGGTATCTCATGGCTTTAACATGGGTATTATACTCGGTCTACTTCTACAGGCTAATGAACCGATGTTGGAAGAGAAACTGTAGTTTCATTTCTTCTCTGCTTTCTTTGCTCTGCATCTTGTTAGTTGTGCAATGATCACTCCATAAGGAAACTCTAAAGTGCAAATCTGGATTTTATATATTTGAACATTCCACAGGTTACAAAAAATATTTTAGTGTTGTCATGGTTTAGGAACAGTATTCTCCAATTTAGAAACCATGCTGCCACTTCCCCTCCCCTGCTCCAATTAGAGGCACAAAAGGCAAAGATCATGGGTTGAGATAAGAACAACTGACTGGAAATAGCAATGAGATAAGGAAACAAACAGTAACAGCAACAAAATTACAACAAAAGGCGGAAGAAGAAAAAGAAGAAGAAGAAGAAGAAGAAGAAATTCTTTACAGTGATAAGGTCCTGACAATAAACAATACCAGACTGTTCCATCCACCACATTTTCTCGACCAGAAGGAATGCCTCTTCCTCAGAAGCAAGAGTCCCTTTCCCCTGCCCCTGGCAATGACATGATGTGGTATCAAACAACCTCAGGGTCTTCATACCCCTCCTGGCTACTGCAAAAATTAACCCTGTCCTGGCTGGAATCAAGACAAGTGTTTTAGATTTAAGAGGACTGGGCCATGACTGCAGGCAAAATAACAGACCCAGGCATTCTGTTTCTAAAATGTGTTTATGTATCATACTCACATAGCCCTGATTCCTCTAGCATATTTTAAATATTCCTCAGACCTATTATGAGTAAGAACTGCATTCAGCTGGGATTTCATTGTGAAAGCCCTATCAGTGAGCTTGGGCCTGGGAGTGACCTCTGTACCCCAGAGGGTCACTGCCTGTATCTCTCTTACAGAGCTGGGGCACACTAGTCTCCACATTAATCTATTGGCTAAAGTAAATGGATTTTTAAAGGGCTATTTCTCTGTGAGGCTCAGGTGCTTGTCTTCATTTAGGATTCATATTCATGAACTTCATTCTGAAATAAGGTGCTTTAAGCTTTTCATTTAAATTAGAGATAAGGGCTCTTTTCCTGTAAAATAGGGCCAGCAGAGAGTAAAAAGGCAGATTGTTATGTTTTCATTTTCAAGGACTTAAAACACTTCCATGATGTAGAGGAGGACCCAGCTAGACTAATTCTTATTTACAGGTCTTCAAACATACGTCTTCCTTCCTTGGCCACCAAAAGAAAAGCTATACTCAGAGATCTGAACCTGCATCTATGATTTTCAGGTCAGTTCTGTGGCCACTAGACTATCAGAACACAAGAAAAGAAGGTACTCAGTTGGACCACAGACCAATTTAGCTATTGTCTTACTTTGAAGTATATGTAATTCTTCACCCTATATATTCTCCAATCACCAAATATTTTCTGCTCAGGAACCTTATATGCTCAACATGATCTCTATGCATTTAGCAGTTCTTACTGGATTTCTCTTTCATAAGCTTGTCTAGTCTTGTTTGAACGCATGTAGCCTTTTAGCTGACATCATCAGCTTCTTTTAGACCTCTCCAGCTTTCAAAAATTTGTTCTGTCACACTACTTACTGCATGAAAATAAGATCACCAATTTTCTGTTTATTTTGAACCTGGGATCCTGATAAATTATTCTGTTGCTCCCCTATATCTTGTCCTGGGTGTGACAGCAAATAATTTATTTCTGCTCATCTTTTCCATGCACTCATAATTATATAGACCTCTATAATTTCATCCCTTATTTGTCTCTTCCAGACCAGTAATGCTGGATTACTTGGCCATCCTTTATGAGGTAACCATTCCATGCCTTACCAACTTCCCCTCTAATATAATTTTTAAAATGCATGTTTTAGGACTGCTTTTGTTTTTAGTAATGCAGATGATTAATTGATACTGTATCTTCTAATCCTGCTCTGGGGTAGATTTATTTCAAAACCAAATAAACAGCACGTTTCCTTGCCTACAGAAAACATAGTTTAGGCACAGCTGAATCAGGGGCAGTGCTGGAAGATTATGTATAAGGAGAAGAGTGTCACATCTGTGTAACTGATGAAAATGACAACTCACCTGATTTCTGTTATTCAAATTAAAATGGAGTTTTCAGGGATTGGAGTATTCACTGGTTCATAAATTATATGAACATCTGACAGGATATTACCCTAAAATATTTATTGGCAAAAGTTCTAGGAATCAAACACAAACTGTCCTCTAAAGCTGAGCTCAGCAGTGTTCCATGAAAGCATATGAGCACCACAGCAGATCAACAGACCTAGAAAATTTTAGGACTGGTGAATTTGAAGACTGGCAACTTCCACTAAATTACTCTTTTCCTCAGTACATCACTGTCAGTGAAATGTCTTGCTCCATTTAAAATCTGTGTTGCTATTGGTCCCAATGAAACCAGCTTACCTAGCCAGGCTGTCCTGAAACAAAGCTTGCTCCTTATCTGAATGGCTCACAGATAAACCCTGAAGTCATGATTTTCATTGAGGAACTCTAATTTACTCTTCTATTTTGTTCTGACACCTTGTGCCCCGAAGTTCTGCTTTAGGAACTGAAATGCAAGCATAATTGGTGCCTCTCATTGCATCAGTTATATTTTATTACAACTGGATAAAAGATCCCTTTACAAAACTTATCATACAATGATTCGGGTTGGAAGGTACCATGAAGATCATTCAGTTCCAACCCTCCTGCCATGGGAAGGGACACTTTCCTCTAGACCAGGTTCCTCAGAGCCCCATCCAGCCTGACCTTGAACATATTTACTTCAGAAAAAAAACCAAAAAAACCAGAAAAAGAGAAAATAAACTCATCACATTTTATCACTTTTCTTTTTAATTAAGATTTACCAAAACTACTTAATTTCCCCATTCAAATAAAAAAAGGAAGAGTGACACTGGTGACAGAAACACATTTCCAGATCAACTTATGAGAACAAACAAAAAAGTGCACCTTTCTGAAGTGACACGGATTCTTTCATCATTGGAGGAGTTGAATCTGTCATCCTTTTCTCTGAAATACTCTTCTATGCACTGCTCTTCAAAGTCATGGACCTTTTTCAATTCATCCTCAGTTATGAAAAGTTCTGTGGAAAAAAATTGAGAAATATGAATTTGGCAAATATTAACATGTGAAACTAACTACATTCTTATTTGTGAAATTCATGGACTAAACTTTCAAAAACAAGCTCCAAATTTATGTGGCATTTTGATATGAAAGCAGATAGATGCTGCTAATTACCAAATTAGTGGCTTTAGTTATATATGATTCTGGAGATAGAAGCACTTAAGCCGGCAAATGCTGAGCAAATATGAATATATTTTGATTACATGATATCAACACAGCTGCTGGTCTGGTCCTGGACAGATGGTGGAAGCCAAAGCCCACGTGTAACCTAAGAGATATATAATGAGATTAGCAGACTACTAGGGAAGAGTCTGAGAGTACAGGGGTCTGTCTGACATGGCAAGAACTGACATCTGCAGGCAGCAGTGTGATGAGAGTGGGAGGAGAGCCATCTGGTTGCATCTCCAGTGCCACACATAACTCCTGCTCCCTCCTCACAGAGAAATGGGCTGTGGCATGGGCTAATGCTGGGAAGAGTTGCACATCCCTTAGCTCCCTGCCTCTGGCATGTACATTGGGCAAGGAGGAGATATTCTGCCTTGAAGAATTAGATGGAGAAGAGTAAAGTGTTATCAGAATAATGTGGCAGGTTTTCCATCATGGTTATAGGACTTCATTTAAAGCGTGTTGAGAAACCACTCCAATCTGAGTCAGAGTCAAGGAGAGAATGGCTTTTCACCATCTCTCAGCTTATCCGGGCAAAAAGTGTGCTCAGGGGAAGTACGTGCTGTTTGCTCAAAAAGTAGGAATGCTCTCTCTGTATTTTCAAAATAAAGCTGGAAGTGTGATGGAGTGAGAAGAATTCCAGCAATAACAGACCCCTAGTAACAGCAAAACAAACCTCTTTGCCTTGAAGGAACAAACTGGGCAACAACTCCAAAAAATTTCCAGAAAAACCCAGCCTCCTAAACATTCCAAAGAGAATGAAGGGTTGGGCAAATCAGGTAAAACTAACTTTTTCAGGTAAGGCTTTTGCAGGTAAAAGTTGTTATTTTTCTGGGAAGGCTATCAAGATGCTGGACCTTGACTTCACTCATGTCAAACACTAGGCCATTATGAAAGGCATTGGAAAATCCCCTCTGTGTATTATCTAAGTCTTACTCAATCCGTAGTCTCTCTCATCTGGGTCACTTTCATGCTTCCTCCATCTGCAGCAGAGGTGTTGAAATATCATCGTCATGTGGCTGAAAATGATCAGAGGCGGTGGCAGAACAGGTCTTTCATGGAATGTCATGATAAGCTGGTACCTTTGAAACTTCCAAACCTGGTTTGATATAGATTTGACTTCGAAAAATGTGTTGCTAGAAGGCAAGAAGAGGAAAATAACATCAGACTGAAAATGGTTTTGGTACTTTGCCAAAGATGATATGACAGCATCATAACTAGATACATTTCAATAATATTGGCAAATGTTTCCTTGTCACAAAAACAGGAAGAAGAACAAAAGAGTAAGTTTGTGTTTGGGCAAAGCACAGTGGTAATCAGCCTTTTTGAAGTACCTTATGACTGTATGTCTGCGCTGTACAACCCGAGTCTTACAACCACCCATCAAGACGGGGAAGCATTTTTACTCTTGTTTTCCCTATTGGGAGTGAATGATGCCATAACTGAACTTTTTTTGGCTTCTTTGCCTTGATTCCCATTAGGTGTCTGTCCTTGGAAATGAGCACAATGTGAAAAATCTGGCATTTCCCTTGTTTCCTGGAGACTAGCCTCCTTCCCTCTCCCCCTTACATCCTTGGAAAATGTCTCTCAGCCAAAGCCAAATCTCAGCAGTCTTCGTAGGCTGTGAACAATGTGCATGCTCCCCATGTCTATACTTTGCAATGTTTCACTCACTTGAAAACCGCAATGAGGAGATTCACCAAAAGAATGTTTGCTACCAAGAGGTAACAGGCCATGATGGCAGGAACGATCCATGCTCCTGTTTTGCAGGGAGGTAGCTGGATTATTTTGCCATCTTCTCTGGTTTCATTTTGACCACAAGGTGCTGGGAACAAAATTTAAAAACAAGAAAATGCAAAATGGGAATGAATCTTAATTTTTCAGTAGTTTTTGCAGAAATATTTAAATATTTATAACGGCCTGCCTGCCAAGGCAATATCTTCCAAATAACAATGGCATTGACGTTCCCCCCCAGAAGTTTGTGCTTGGTATCACAGATTTTACAGGCTGCAGTTCTTGTTATTGTGTGTTATGTGCCATAGGTATCAAGCTATTTCCCTCAGAAATTGCAGGAGACATGCCTAGTGTGAGTAAGCTGCCGGTTTGCATACATAATACAAAATACCATAGTACTCTCGTGGTAATTAGTGGCCGTGCAAATGAAATTCTTGAAATGTTTAATGCTACAAAAAAGCTTGCATATTATTTCTTTAGTGGTGAAAACCTGGTCTTTTTTTATGGATTGAGAGGGATGTGATAAATACAGAAAAGGAAGTCCATGAAAGTAAATTAAAGAGTAGACATTTAGCGATGCACCGCATTGTCTCAAGCCCCTGTAGGACATACTCATGATGACTTCCTGCTATTAAGGACTCTTGACTGCATGCCTAGAAACAGTGGGGGAGATTATCAAGTCTTTACTGTACCAGGTAAAGGGACATGCATGCAGCAGAGACACCACCTGTTTCTTCTGCAAATACATCAGAATCACAATGTTCTCACTATTAATGTTGTAGAACTGAAGCAAGGGGAGAGAAAACATGGTGAAATAATTTACCCTGCTTGTGTTTTAATATGCCTTCATGTGCAGTGATGGGTAATCTGCATTTGCAAGCGTGGGTTCAGTTTATGTCTTTCTAGCCTCAGTCCTACCGGTTCTATGTATCTCCATAATCAGCTCTTCAAGAAAATAACGGAAGCAGCAGCTTACATATACAAACCATCCTAGTGAATTTTGCACAGCACTACAGCTAGCTTCCCCTCATCTCCATCAAAAACAAGTTTAAGTGAGGAATTTCCAAAGTGCTCAGCACTGGCTTGGTTCCTACTGATATCAGTGGGGGTTTTCTACTGACTTCATGGAAAACAAAGCTTGTTGATGCCATACATAAAATTTCATCATATGGCAACAAATCCGTATTTCCAGTACCGCCCACTGCATCTTCTCAAAAAAGCCCTTCTGAACTTGGTTCACTGAGCTTGAAATTCAGTTGTGGATGCCTGTTCTGGCAATCATATTACATTATGTGTGATTATGGTACTTTGTTTTGGGTACTACACATAGATCCTAGCCTATTACACACAGAAATATTGTAGCCATATGGGATACAGGACTACATGACCTCTTCAAAAATATTTAACTCACCGAAAAAAAATTACCAGGTCAAATACAAGCAGCACTGCTTTTTACCAGCAGCTCCATTGTGTCTGGACACATGGTGTCACCAGTCCTTCCTATTTACAAAACCACATTTTATTACTGGAACAGGCTGAGAGCATGCAGTTCTTCATTTCTCAGTAAGCATCACTTTGCAGAGCATTTTAAGGCGGTGCTAATTTCCACACTGCTCCAAGCAGTGGCTTCATTTTGACATTCAAAACACTGTCAGTGAGCTGCTGTGAGTGTGGGGCTCTGTGCCCTTAGACTTCACCCAGCAGAAACTGGACTGTTCAATACTTCTTGCTACCAGCACTCAATCTGGGACTTACATCTCTGTTTGTGTGGAAACATTAGCTTGCTCACGTATTGAGTCAGATCTACAAAGTCCAATACAGCACAGTACTGAAACCCATCATGATTTCACCAGTGCTGGAACAATCACAGTATCAGTTGATTAAACCTGTTGTCCTTTTTTGTGCTGAAAACAGAAGAAATAATATCTTTTCAATTAATGAGAAAAATTTTGAAAAGCATTTTTCAAACCTTAGATCAATGAGATAAAAACTCAGTTCCAATTCTATTATCCCATTTTTTGTTTTCCTAAAAAAACATAGAATTTAATCTGGAAAAAAAGTCAGCTAAGAAGACAAAAAATATTTCTCCAGCTCTACTTGCTTACAACTGGGTAATCTCTGTTGGTTTACACCACCCAGTGACGGCCAAATTAGATTTCCTATGCAGACATGTTCCCACAGTCTATTCCACATACCCATTGTGGTTCAGCTTGTCCTGAAGCTTTGCAGAAGTTTTTCTCTTTTGCATGTTCTGTTGTGGGTACAGTTTTTAAATAACATGGCAATACTCATTTCTTGCCTTACTTATGGAGAGCTAAGCCACCACTTAATTATCACGTCCTCAGCTGCGTAAGAAAAACCTGTGTCCAAAATGCTGAAGTCTGTGTTCCGTGGCACACCATTGAACATCTTTTATCTTTAGACTAGGACATTTATTTTAAAAGATTCCCTCCCCCTCCACCCCACTATTAAGGGGATTTTAAAACAGTTACTCTGAGGAAAACAGAAAGGATAATTTGAGAAATTAGAATTCTGTTTGTAGTCTCCGAGAAGATTTGGCTGTGGGACAGTCTGCCTCCCCACATGAGTATGCAGAGTCCCGAGCACACCTGTCTCCTTGTTACAGTAACCTGGGGTATCTCACTTCTCACCTCCCGCTCCATCTGCACGTTCACCTGCACGGCTGCCAGCATGGCTGCGGGGCTCGGAGTTCAGACCACAGCACCTGATTCCATCAGCAGGTTCACTCACGAGCGGAGCAGAACGCTGTGCGCCCTCGGTTCGTTACTCAGCACGAGTCTCGTTACCCACCCCTGCGCTGCCTTCCCTTGGGCCCCACTCCAAGCAGGGCTCTGCGGCGCCGGGTCTCCGTTTGATCAGCGCCGGTGCCCCAGTGCTCCACGCTGGTAATGCTAGGCTTCCATGAAGCCAGAGCTGTCACTTGCTGAGTGCTGTGCCTCACCCCTGAGGAATCTGCACTGCCTTTCATGTGTAACATCATTTGAATATTTAATTATTTTTGAGAAATGAAGTAATTTTTGTAATATGTACAGTAATATATTGTAATATATTTCCAAGCACAATATTAACATGTATGCAAACTTGACTCATCTCTTTTACATTAAAGCCTTGCTTTAACACAAGCCACACAATACTTAATTCTAGTGAAATGCTTTACTGAAGCAAATTCTGTTAGCATAATGACATGCCAATCTCACGTAACTGAAAAACCCAACCACTCTGATACCTGCAGGCCATTGGATAAAGTTTGGACATTATGTCCTGAACTTAGGCTTTAGAAAATAGTAAATGGTTGGAGTTTTAATTTCAATTATACAAATTAACTTCACTCAGCTTTCAAACACTGCATCCTGATACCTGCAGATGTACAGACCTTTTGTATCCCTTGTTTCCTTTTTCACAATCTCCTTCCATGCTTATTTTTCCTTCCTGACTCCCACTTACAGTTTCCTGCTGGGCCTTTCCTGCTACATACCTAACCCTTCCTCTTTCCTGTCCAGGAAATAGTTGCAAAAAACCAGTAATTCAAGTCTCTGTAGGTTTCAGGCCTGAAGTGGAGGCAGAGCTCAGGAAGAATCAGTTTCCCTGCTGTAATTACTGCCATGACATGGGCACTACCCACTTTTGCTTTGAATTGGATGGAGGCTTGGCAAAAGATGCTTCCGAGTTTCTGCATCATGACTCTTGCCCCGGATACACCCTTCCAAAGCAGGTGTGGGAAATAGTGAAGAGACCAAAGTGCATAATCGAACAGCTCTGTCACTGAGTAGCTTTTTGCCTTTGATGAAAACTTCTCATATAAAAATGGATACCACTTTTACAATACAAGCTGATTTGTTTGAGATCACAAGAAACTGAGGAATGTTTTCCTACATTCACAGTTCTAAATAAAGGGGAAACAAATAAGTGCAATCAAATAAAAACCAAAAAAAAATATATATTTAATTCAAGTCTGGATATTTTTAATGCTTTCATCACCCTGTTTATGAGTATATAGGCACCTTCTAATTTTGACCTACAATGAACCCAAAAGATGTGAAAGTGTTTTATAATTTTTGAATCAAATGTCTAAGCAACCATACTAGCTTACCAGGCTGGTATATATTGAACCACCCCCCCCCAAAAAAAAATTAAGTGGCCTTGCTAGAGTTGTTCACTTCTTCACTGATGGAGAAAATACTGAAATCTGTGAACTCCAAGTTTCAGAGAATTGCTCTGTTCATCAGTAGAAACATCCAGAGAGTTGAACAGTGTCTCATTACCTCAAGAAAATTTCTTTACAGTATCCTGACCTTACATGTTGCTTCTTGCCCCAGGCCACACTTAAAGTGACTTTGAAGGGCCTCTCCAATCTGCTGCTATTTTAATAATAATTTATAGTAAATCCTTGTATTTTTCTTGTTCACTGTAGTGCTTTCTTCCTTCTACTCTTCTCCTTCCCCCATTAAAAATAGCCAATCAAATAGAATCCAAATTACAACATCAGGAGTGCTAGATAGTGGAATACTGCTGCAATCCAGCCCAGAGAGACTTTCAAAATTGTTTGTAGTCCATGTAAAAATCTTATCCACTACCTCTGTCTAACAATGTTAAAAGTATTGCCACAGGTATGATTTATTCTATTTTGTACAGAGCTGCTGTTTGTTCAAATTCCAGAATGGTCCATGCAAATGATGGGCCTCATAGGAAGCTCCTTTAGAGTCATGAAAAGCATGAAAAGAGTTTAATACGTAATTTTCATTTATACTAAGAAATTTTCAAGAATTATAAAAATTAAACAAATCTAACAGATTAAGAAATTTAAAGAATTTTTTTAAAGTCTTTTGTGGTAATTGTAATTTCCTATGAAGTTCATTGAATAGTTAAAACCTGTGTATAGCTGTCTCATCTTCTGAAACAATTGCATTCTGGTTGCTTGATATTCCTCCAAAACAAGTGAAAGAGAAAGAGGCCCCATCTTTTTCTCTTAAACTAGGTAGGTTTTTCCAAAAAGGAGTAGACACAAAAAACAAATACAACTCAGACAGATCTTCAGATTCCAGATGGCACGTGAAGTACTGTCATCTGGTAAGAAAATCCAGATGAAAATCCAACCTGTGAGACACCAGGAAAATCTGAAAAACTTCTCAAACCAAAAAACCCAAAGCCATGTTGAATAACAGCAGGTTCAGTTGCTTTGCCTTCTGAATACAGGAAAATGTGAGCTCTGATGTTTATTTTCTACAGATGACTGCCATTTCCCAAGTTGGCATTTACTTCCTCTATCTACATGTTTTCTACCAAGCAAACTCATCTTTCCTCTTCAGTATTTCTTATATCCTTCTGTATCCATAGTATTCTGGAGGGGTGGACAGTTTTGTAAGGTGAAAACAAAGTTCTTCACATGTGAGAACTGCGTTATGAATTTTTCTGGCTAAAACTGCCAGCACAAGTGCTAATGTGAGGTGAACTGAGGAAGAGATTTTACAGTGTTCGTGGGAAATCCACTTCTGGACAGGCATTCAGTAAAGCAGTTACGTGGCTGGCTGCTTCCCCATGGATCCAACTGGGCAGCACAAGGCTCAGATGGATTAGGAAAGACAGCCTAAAAGTGAGACAGTTGCATGTGCCACCACCAGCTCCCTGATTCAGATTCTCCTTCCTCCCCCAGCTATCAGTGGATAATAATATATCTTTACTTAACTACATAATTGATATCAGTCTAATTTTTTTCAATTTATCAAGCTCTTATTATTATTCCTTTCCTGAAATATATTAATTTTTCATTTCCTGACCTTTAAATGATTTATAAATTTGATTAGCTTACTGCCTGCTTTCAGTTCTCCAGTTTAGGCCTTTATCCGAATCCCAAGAGTTGCTAACTGGGGTTTTCTAGATCCAGGTCAAAACTCAATAGCCCAGAGTGTTTTCAGTCATTACTGATGTTTCACTTGGACTTATATTTTGACTGGTTGCACTTTTCCATTAAGTAGCTTGACTAATCCTTGATCTTTACATACTTCCAAAGACTGTTTCATGTAATTGCTAAAACTTCCTGAGTAGACAACATGGTATGTGTAACTTTTTGTCAGTGCCGGATCAGCTAAAAGGAATTAGCTGAATAGCTGGATATAGCTGTGGGAACAATATGGTCCAATAAATTGCAATTGCACCTCCTTTGTTTATAGATCATACTCTACTCATTTCCTGCTCAAAGACCTAGAGGAAGACCATTATGATTGCAATGTGATAATAAAGTCTGTCTTTTCTAGTCCCCCATTCCCCAAGCCCATATGGAGCTGGGCTCTGGACTTAATGGATAGCTGGGACTGAAAGAGCACCAGGAACTCGGAATGTTTCCATTGCTAGCAGCGGTCACTCTTCCATGTGTTACTGTCTGTGGTTCCTCTCCCAGCACGTTTTGGGCATATTCAGAGGTTTTTACTTCTCACACTCTCTTCTCTATCCAAGAATTACTGAAGCTGGCCATTCTAGTTCTACATCTTTTTATATGAAGCACTTGCTTAATATGACAAGATTTTTAGATTTTTTAGTGGTCATATTGTGACGAACTGTCAGTCTCAGAGGAACTACTTATAGACTGGTTTTGTTCACTTCACCTGAAAATTTGAACACAGAGCTAAAAGATTTACTCTCCTTCCCTGCCACTTCACAACTGATTCTTAGCCAGAAATTTGTAGGTATGTAGTATTTATGCACATTACTGACAATAAACACCACCACTGAACAATGTATTCATAATCCCAGAAGTGAGGATATAATCTGTCCTCACTTTTGAGTTGAACATGAGATCACATACCAACAGAACACTAACACATACCCCAGAGAACATGTTTTCCATTAAAAAATGATATGAAAACAGAAATTATGGGTAAAAAATGTAAATATATACATGACAGACACTGTTTTAGAGCAAGGCATTTAGCAGTACATTGAAATAAGAATCAGAGGAGACCCACTGGATGAATAGGCTGCCAGCTGATGAGATGGATCTACACATTCTATCTGGTCAGCCTTAATGACATGCTTCACAAATGAAATAAAAATAATTAATTAAATAGATAAAAATAATTTTTCTAAGAAAAAAGTAAATTAGAAATGTTAGAGTAGCATACATTTTTGTACATTTCTCAGATATCACGATGATTTCCAGGAGAGTGGCTCAAATCAACATGCCTTTCTAAGATCAGCACTTTTGCTGAAACCCAAACTTGCTTATAATGTAGCAATATAAAACACCAAAACAAAAACAAAATCACAAAGCAATCCTTTTGTTTTGTTAAAATAATACTGATTAAAAAAGAATGTGCTCTAAGCCACAGAGTTAAATTGCAGTTTAGACGTAGCATAACAATTTTAGAACATGCTTATCTTATTTGAGAAAGTACAAACACTGTAGCACTCTAACATCAGTACAGTGGCTGATTTAGCTTAGAACAACATGGAAAATATAAATAACAGCAAATGTTTAAATAGTGAAAAATGTGAGTATACTAGTAAAACCCATTGGGTGTCCATCGGGTCATTTTGATTGTGTAACGTCATCAACAACCACTGCTCATGCTCCCAGCCTATTCCACAGGTAACATTTTCGAGACAGTTGAGTGTCAGACATGACATACTGTACACATTTTGTGCTGGAAGAGTGGCAGATACTAATTCCCTGCATCATCTGCCTTTCAGGAAGGAGGAAGTAGGTGCTGCTTTTCATTCTGACATCATCACTTTTGTTGCAACTCCGAGTTTCCTTGACACAGGTAGAAAAACAGTATGTCTATATTTAAAACTGGAGTTGAAGCCACCAGGAATTTTGCTTTCCCTAAGCTTCAGAAGTATTACTCTGCATCTTTTTGCATGGTTTAAACGTTGTGCATCTGAATAACACACAAGACTATTCTCAAATCCCCATGCAAGGGTGTGCAGCCTGCCACCCTGTTTTCATACTTAAATACCACACTTCATTCAAAGACCCTTCAGTTTCTTAAGTTTCCGAGTTCTAAACTGTAATCAGCCCTTCATTAAAAAAAAATAACAAGAACATTTTATTCAGCCAATTGCCACATCTGTTGCACTACGGTAGTTACTTAGTACAATATCAATAAATGGCCACTTGTAGAGGGACAGACAGAATTCTGCTGGTAAAAGGAAGTCATAGTTTAACGGTACAAACCTTTATCCCTCTAATATGCTTTCAGAGCAAGAAGAAGTTTTATATCCCCAACTATTATGCCTTTGGAATTAATGAATTTTTAAAAATAAAAGAAAAAGGAAAAGGATAAAAATGAGGGAATTGGGTAAAAAGTGAAACATAGTGACAAATTTTGTGATTATAGTTATTTGCTTATTTCCTTGCATGCCATGCTGCCTCTGAAAACCAAGTAAGGGAGTAAAGATAAAAAGGAGGTTTCATTTGTTCCACAATAACGATTCCGTGCTAGCCAGGAAGAAGAAATGAACATGCAACTGCTGAAATATCTGCCATGGGATATGTATACATCTAACCATCTGCAACTATATTAAACTGGGGGCATTATTTTTCATATAGATACATTTACTACTTTTAAACAGTAAAAATAAAAATAAACAGGAAATAATAATAATAAAAATAATCAGGAAAAATAAACATCTTTTTTTTTCATTCAAACTTCATCAATTCTGAACAAGCAACAAATAAATTTTGAAATACTGCCCTTTCCTAAGATGGTACATAGAATAAAATGAAATATCCTAAACAGAGTTTTAATGGAAGCCATCTGCCACTGGAAAAGGTACTGACTTCCAAATGCTGCCAAGACTTACACGTAGTTAAGTAGGAATGATGAACATCAGTTGCATGACAGTATTTGCAAAAGATAACATTGTTTGTGATTCTTAGTTTGGTCATCTACTGCATAATTTCTCATGACCAGCTCTCTCATTTGGTGGTAATGCAACGAGTGGCACCAGAAGATTTAATCTAAACAGAAAACCAGCATCTTCCTGATCACCTACCCGATGAATCCTGAGGAGATAATACATTTAACACTGGCTCTTTTCCTGTTTGCATTGGTGTGAGCACAGTCTTGCCTTCTAACAATAAATGCAGCAATATTCTAATAATGGATCTAATTATTAGATCCAAAGAATTGCATCACAGGGTTTAGCTTAAAGGTGGCACTGAGAAGGTAACAGAGAAAAGAAAACTCATCGAGTTAGATCCTCATGAAGTACAGGAGCTGAAAGGTCTAACCCTCAATTATTAGACATGATGCTCAATATGAAGTTAGATAAAAATTATTTAAGCCTAAAATTAAACCAAGGGATGAGAAAAAGAGAAGTGACTTTTTGTGTCCCAGGTATATCCCCCAATTCATGCTGGATACCTGGAAGGAGATTCCTGTCACCAAGCCGGTAAAAAGGACACAATTATAATCTTCTTTACATGCAAGATAATTTAGCATTACCGATTTCCAGTTAAACAATTGCAAAGGGATGTCAGAAGCACAACACTGACACCCCAACATTAGCTGAAAAAATATTTTTGCAACCATTCTCTGTGTTGAAGAAGTTCCTCTATCTGGAGCCATTTATTGAGCAAACACACATGATCTAATAGGACATCATCTGATCAAAGTTGGGTACCTGACTTTGGAGTATGAGAATCATAAACTTGCTTACGGTCTATCTGGTCTGCAAACACTTCCCCATAGATCATCCAGTAAGGCATGTAAAAAATATTTTTCGCCAGCTTCCACGAAGGCTCCTCATTGGGGAAGAGAATTGCTTGTCTTGCCACGCCAAAGCTCATCAGAACCACCAACATGATGATGACAAAGTACATCATGTCTATCATCTGAATGTAATGACAGGAAAAGGGAGAGAAAGAGAGAGGGAAAGGACAAGAATTAGAGAAACTTATTTGTCTATATTCTAAATTATTATGTGCTGCAAAAAAAAAAAAAAGAAGTCTGTGAATCTTAGAAACAGAATTTTCAAAAACAAATTTTGAAAAGCCATTATTGTTTACACATTAAAAAAAATCTTTTCCAAAGAAGTGAAGTGGCATTATTGTGTCCTTGGTTTTACCCAGTGTTGCTTTTAAGAACAATTCAAATGTTATGAATAGGCTTGAAAATACAAAATACCATCTGTTGACACCAGTTGCCTCAACAAGAATATAGCTTCACTGGAATCATCAGCCTGGTCTAGGCAAGGGTTGTGAGATGATGTATTGTTTATAGGCACCAAGTGGCAACTGTACCTAAGGAAAAGGACTGACATGGATAATTTTATTCACTGGTACTCATTGTCTTGGAGCAAAGGGAGCTGCAACTAACATACGGAGGAACGGGTGGCAGAACAGCCTGTTACTGCAACATAAGGGACACCATGGTGGCAACCAGTGAGAAAGGAAACCTGTGACACTGGCTGGGCTAAAAATCTGCTTGGTGGGGGAGTCTAACAAATGCCATATTAAAAAAACCCAATCAGATAAGAGACAGTGAATGCTGTTCTCCTCCACTGTTGAGGGCCTCATTAGCATATGCCCAAGATGAACTGGTGCTTGCAAACAATACCCACCCATTCAAAATGTTTCTGAAGAAAGTGGGACAGCAATCCTACAAGATGCTGAATAGAGTCTGAAGATTAGAAGAAGCCCTGTTTTAGAGAAGGCCCTCAAGGGGCCCTCAGTGGGCATCATGCAGGTACAGCAGAGATGCTTTATAACCCAAAGTGAATGTGAAAAAAATTGGGTCCTGTAAAGTCCCTGGTAACATCCCTTTAAAACTTTTATTTACAGACTTGCCAATTCGTGTCTTTAGAATTGTTACAACTGAGCTATATTTCACAGTTCTGGACATAACTTTTGTCTCTAGCCAAAACTCAACTTAAAAATCCTCTAAACCTTATGAGTTTTATTCCCTCCAGTCTCTGCATTTTCTGGCTTAGCTGAATTCAGCCTTCCTTGCAAGAGAGGCATGAAACCAACCTGCACCTCAGCTGGTGGCCTTATGGCTCCATGGGGGCCCTGCTACAGCCCAAGGGCAGGGCTGCTCATGACAAGAGCTGCTGGAAGAGGGACCTACTTGCAGCAGATGAATCAGGCACTGCTGCACGGGTTCTTCAATTTTAAAGCAACCTGAGGTCAAAGTAACACTGGGAAAGTATGTAACAAAGAAAAGAGTGTTAGCAGTAGCAAAGAGAAAAAGGTATGCTCATGTTTAGAGAGAGAGGCTGTGGGAGAAAGGCACCAGCAGAGCAGGGGTCAGATAAGAGAGAATCAGGAAGATAGAAAGAAGGAACTGAGGACAAGTGAAAAAAAAGCAGGAGAAAACAAAAATCTTGAAGTCTATAAAAAATGCAGTAAAGAAAGAAAAAACCCTGGGGACATGAGCAAGGAAAAGAAATGCTTTAAATAATTAAAACCCAGCAAAGTCAATCACCAACATTCCTATTTAATTCAAGACACTAATTTCTCAAAAAAATATCCCTTCATGAAGAGGAATTCCAGATCATTGTACTTCAGAAAGCATCCTGAAATGGGAAAGCTACACAATCATATTTAGTTCTTACTGCTTTCAGGGAAAAAACCTTGAGGTGAAACCTTATTCCTCCTCTCTAGTCTGATCAAACTTTGTTTCAGACAGCAATACATAACTTGATATGATGTAATGTAATAACTAGCATTTCCCGTCACACAAACAAGTAAACATAATGAGTATTTTGAGGCAATTTAAGGCAATTTCTTAAATGTTCCAAGCATTTTTGACCAAGAATCACACAGGTTTGACCTAATTTTACAAGAAATAAAATTTTCAGTGCTGTTCTCTATTCAAGATGCATATTAGCTTTTCCCTCCTTCAGTTGGGGATCTTCTAAACTCTCAGTAACTCATCTGAAATATAATGAAATATATGGGAAAGTTTCCACTGACTTTAATGAGCATTGTATCAGGTCCTTTGGCCTGTGGTGTCAAATTACAATCGCTATTTTTAGCAAGGCAATGGCCATTTCAATCATTCTGAAGAACTCGTCGGTCACCTGTTTAAAAAAGCGATAAAACAATTTTTTGGGTACAATTTTATGAAGAAATTGGCTGTATTTCAAATTCTGTATTTGCAGAAAGGTTAAGAAAATGTAGATATTTCCACACATTAAAGGAACTGATATACCTCTGACTCTCTTGACATTCCACAGTCATTTCATTTCATTCCTGAATAGAAGGAAATTAAATTTATCCCTGTACAGACATCAGAAAAGCACAAGCATATTCTGTTACTGAAATCAGCAGATAATAATAAGCTTGGGCATTCTGTTTCCTCCTCATATCTTCATCTTTGCTTTAACCTATTGCTTTTAAACCACTCAAGCCCATTCCTGCTCCTTGCTTAATTTCACTTGTATATTTGTTCAGAGTGGCCAGAGGTAAAACTCATTACAGCTATTTTTTTGACTGCAGTGTAGAGGCAGGTGAAGAGAAAGTTCCTCAACACTGGAAAGACAGAAAAAGCCATCCTTTTCCTCCTGAGTCTAGAACTTACAATAGAAGCTCAAGAAAAAGGTCTCAGGCATTAAATATGATCTGTTGAGGATCTCAGTAGTTGTGATGCGCTTACTCTGTCGAAATACGTATAACCAGCTTGATGTCCTGCACAGTGCTGAACTGAACTTTCAACACCACTTGGAAGACAGAATGCTAGGAGGTAGAGAGATGTGATTTAAACAAAGATACACACGAGAGCCCATGGAGCAGCCTGGAGTCAGCAGGTGCAGCTCCCAGGGAGTGCATGAGTTGGACATTGAACAAGAGAGTAAGTTGGTCAGAAAACAGATGTGAGAGGCTGATCTGTGTAACTCAAACTGGTTGTGCTCTGCATGTGTGGGCAAAGGGGATGTGTCAGATTCGCTAAAAGTGCATGGAAAGTCGGACAAACTACGAAAACCAAGTAACAGGAAGGCACAAAACAGAGAAATTTTCCTCCTTTAACAGTTGCCCAGAGCTTCAGAACAATATGGCAGCTAAATTCAACACCTTTTAATGCAGGTGCTGAGCCTACAGAGGTTAGTGATGTTCCTGCATTTGTTTTCCACAGAAAGTGGAGGGAGGTTTGATTTGCTGTACACATGTGAAAGTGACAAAGGAATGAAATGCTATTAATTTCAACCACTTCCCTTCTGTGTTGACCCCAGAAGAAAAATAAACCACTCTTTTTACTACTGGTGGAGCTGGGCTCCTATCAGTCACCTGTAACACCGACTACTAGAAGTTTATTATTCATGGACACTCTATTACTGAACTGTTGCTCACACTGCCTGTCTTAGCACTGCAGTTCTGAAACTTTTAGTGTATGTAGCTGTGAAAAATAAAGCAGAATAGAAGGGTAGTTGTTTTTCCAGAAGTTTTACACACTGTGTATTGTGTAAGCCCTAGTGACCACCAGATCCACTGGCAGAAAGACAGTCCAAATGCAGCAGGAAAGAAACCTGCTAAGGCAGTGTTTTCCCTTTGATCTGTATTCCTTTCTCTGGTCCTGCTGGTTTTTTGCCATAACCTCCAACAAGAGCTGTTGCGTATTTTCACTCTAGACCTCTGCAAAACCTCATGTCAACATCCTACAGGCTTTCTTGAAGGAAGGACACTTCAAAATCCTTTCTTCAGGACATAACAACTCAACTATCTCATTCTTTCATGTTTTCCCTCAATCTCTCTCTCCCTCTCTCTTTTTTTTCACTAAGCTGTTGTTTCTTTGTCAAACCCACCACTGTGGGCTTGCAGTAGAAATCTGGTAAATTGCGGGGATAAGACTATGGTTCTCTGGTCACCTGCTGGATAGGGAGTGTAACTCGATGCATATTTTGCATTTCAGTTTTATGCCTGCTCACTGAGCCTATTGTGACTAATGTAAAATCAAGGAGATATTGTAGTCCATGCACTCATATATGTCCCCTTTTCTTATGGTGGTGAGGATGGATGAATCTTTTCCTTAAGGGTCATTGTAAGACAATTACAACAGCCAGCCTCCTTGGACTTGCTCACTAGTGCTCACATAGAAAACAGCAGTAGTATTCCATTTAGAAGAGTTAATATTCAGTTTACTTTCTTTTATTTAAAGCCAGCTCCAAGGGGTTTGAATCTATTTGGAAAACCCCAGACCTTAAACCCCAAAATTCATGAAACAGACATGATTTACACAAGAAAAACTGGATAACTGCATGTGAAACATGAACACGTGTATTAGCTGTGTGTGCAGGTATCCAAGTATCAGGGATGCGTGCACGTGAATCTGTAAATTCAGCCATTTTCTTTAACTCAAACAAGCAAAATGCTGATTAATTGCAACATTTCTATTGACAGGTAAAAATTAAAAATTGAAAAATCAGAAGTTATGCACGTGGAAGCAAATGTCTCTTGATTCCTCCTGCATGCATTTACTACTACACAAGTTATTCATATTCCTGCTATGGTGCTTACAACTGATGTGGCCAGGGCGCACTTATGCAAACAGATTTCTCATCTCACAAGGACACATCTGAACTTAAAAGATGGAAGAGCACGTGGATATGGATCAAACTACAGAAGGGTCAGTCTTAATCATAACCATTATAGTTTTGAACACTCCATGACTATTACAACACACTGAGAGTCTCGGGGTACTAAACACCCAAACAATTTTTTTTTAACTTTAACAAACCACCTTCCTTTATAATTACCAAACCTCCTTTGTCCTTTCCGCAAATGAGGCACAGAGGGGTGTAGGGTAGCTCTGGTGTTGAAGAGTGATCTCAGAGAAAGACAAACAATACATCATCTAATAGAACAGGAAGAATCTAATCCTTGGTAGCAGGGGCCTCAGTTCTGGAGGTTTTGATTCAAGAAGGCACTGATTTCTAGCTTACATGAAAACACTAATGTGTAAAAAAAAATCCAGGTAAATCTGCAGCAATGTCATTAGCAAAGGACACTGAGCCAAGAACAGGCTGTCAGACACAGAAGCAGTTTGCCAACTCCTCTCACCATTTTCCCAATCATCATGACGTAGGGCCCCAGGTACTTGTTCACGCCGAAGATGTCCAGCAGCCGGATGTACCAGTAGATGATGTTGACGCAGTAGATCACGCGCCCATCGCTCCGGAGAGGCAGGTCTTGCAGGCGGAGAACCATCCCAACAGAGAACAGCAGGATAGCTATGAGGTCGGTAACATTCCAGTACTCCTGGAGCCAAACTTTGACTTTTTGCAGCAATTTCCCAGGCTCTGACATGAGGATCTGAAGGACAGAGGAAATTGAGAAGAAAGGAGCTGAGATGTCTTAATTTAAATTTGAAGAAATAGATAGTAAACAGATATATGTGTGCCACACAGGCCAAAAGCAAAGCTGATAGACTCCCATCATCCAAATATCTCAGGTATTCTGTTTTTTTTTTTTCCTAGAAATCTTCCATTTCAACCATTCTTAACACATATCTATGTGCAAGATACTTTAAAGGACAAAGCGATCACTCAGTCTAAAATCCTCATGAAATCAGAAGAAATATATGTATGTATTTCTGGTTTTCAAATGTATTAACCCTACTTAGAGTCTTGGAACAGAGGGTACAATATAGAAAGATTTTTTTAAATCAGAAAATTTACATTTAAAGAAGCTTTAAAGAAAATTGTATTAAAATGTGTAACAAATGACCAAGTCTAGTCCACCAGAGCATTGGCTTCAGAATGTACAAACATAACCGATGACAGATTCAGCCCAGGGGTACAAATGTGCTATTTGAGCTGAGGTCAATGGGACTCGCATTCACTCACATTAGGGTTGAATTGGGCCTCTGGTGTCACTGTGGAATAAATGCACATTTGGCTTAGTGAAAGGGGACAGCATTAGCTGCAAGTGGGAGAGACCACAAGGGGCAGGGTTAACAGAGCCACTTGTCTCACTTTACAGACTGAGTGCTACCTTAAATGCTCTGTCTCTGCTCTATGTGCCTGCTGTTGCATTTTTAGGGAGATGCACGCTATCGCTTGACAAATTAACAAAAATTTTCAAGAGCCACACTTCAAGGAATTTAGCTGACATTAAGACTTATCAGAGGATCACCCTGTACTTGTGAATGCTATTTAATGAGCATCACACTGAAATTTGGACCCAGAAATTTTATGGGAGAAGAAGAAGGAAAGAAGGAAAGAAGGAAAGAAGGAAAGAAACAGAAAGAGGAAGAAGAAGAAAGAAATTGTTCATTTTAAAATTAAAGAAGGCAGTTCTTTTAACTGCTTTTTTTTAACAATCCATCCATCTGCCTTTCTGAAAAAAAGAGGCAATTTTATGATAAGCTCACTCACAAAAATGTAGCCTGAGAAAAATAATAAAAATAGATATTAAAATGAAAGAAACCAACCAAACCCCATGCTTATTCCTTTTTTATTCTCTCTTTCTTGGTTGGGGTGACTTTACCTCTCTCATCTTCTCTATTCCCAGAGTGAAAATGTACGAGATGACAATCCACTCCTGAATAGATGGCCAGCGATCCATCTTCACCAACACGATGTAGTTGAACAGCATCAAGTAGCCTATGTAGGCCAGCTGTAAAGAAAAAAAATTAGTATCAATAGTCACTATCTGTACAACTGAGCTAGTTTCTTGGACACCATTTGATATTCCTGATTCTACTGTAACCAGAGTTTCACAGACAAAAGAACAATAAGACTCTCCTAGGTTGTCTGAAAATGCTCACATTAGATCACATACTGCATGGAATCTGCAAAATACATGCACATATCTCCAGCTATATCTGTCTCCTCAAAAAAACTTTATTAATGCAGTTCCCTTGGATCATCCCACAGTGATGGCAATTCTAATACCACTGTGTCAACTACTCAATTAAGTAACCTATGTGAAGATTTCTCCCTCATCTGCTTCTAAAAGTCTTCAGTCCTCCAAGACACCTCCTTTATGTTTTTTCCCCCTGTTCACCTAACGTGGGCTGAGTCCGGCATTCTGAGTCCAGAGGATTTTAGTCGTTATTAGAGGTCTTCCCACCTACTGTAGTACTGACCTAACCTATAGGATGTTTCCTCCCCAAAACACTGCTATTCCTTCTCACACTGCTGCAGCAAGGAGCCAGGCATAGCCATGCATTCATTTGCCTTATATTTTTTGCAAATTTTTAGGTGTGAATGTTTTTCTTTTCCTTCCTAATATATTCACCTTCCAGCTTAATTTTTGATCCAGAAGAAAACGTGAATTAAGTTTTTAGTTTTCTTTTTCTTTTCTGCATGCTGAAAATAATTAAATGGTCTGTCAAAAAAAACCCAAGTCAGGCAAATTGCGTCATCAAGTTCATAAAGCTCAGAGAAATCCCAGTGTCACTCTGGAGCATGGACTGTAGCAGGGGTGTGGCTGAGGTTTGTGGAGGCCAGAATCCACTGGCCTGTCTACTTGGCCTTTCAAACAGCTGCCCTACAAAAAAAATGCACCTTAAGGCTAAATATAAGTCAGAGAAAAGATGACTCAGTTCTGTGCATGAACATTTAGTCATTGTGACAGAAAGCTGTATTACATATGTCTATATTTGAATTCAGTTTTTTCTCTCAACTGTGTGTTACTCACAACTATCGTGTACATGGGATTACATGTAACCTGAAACAACCACAGAGGGCCTTGAGACTTTTGGGGAGGATTATTTCAGTGTTCTGCACATTACAGAATAGAGTTTATAGTCCTATTGTATTTGTTAGAGAATGTCACTTCTACTCCATGTAAAAGCCACAGGGTCCTGACTTTTGTTCCAGTTGCCACTTGAGGACACTCAAGAGAATTCTTTCTATTGGCCATAACTATCAGCACAGAGGAAGCAGACAGCTGAAGCACTACTTCATGTCTGCATAAAACAGAAGAGGAAATGATCTCATTTGTCTTTCAGCTTGTGAGGGATGATGGATTGCAATGCTCAGGTCTGGAGGCTGGTCTTCCCCTGCCACTCCTAAAGGAAATGGAGAGCAATATTGACGCAGGCCAACACTTAGGGTGACACCAGAGTCAGCAGAACCTCTGTCTGGGCCGGCAGAACTGGATACACACCTCCCTAGTAGAAATAACACCCTCTAATACAGAGCAAAAAGCCGGGTGATACTGTTAACTTAACACTCCTCCTTTTAGACCTTATTGATTACTAATTATCAGGAAATCTACTTAGATCTGCTTCAGCAGAATTTGGTGAGCACTTGCAGCCAGTATGGCAAAAGAATAAGGACATTGAGGTTACAAAGGTGACAGAAACTGCAAGAATCTAACTGTAACTAGGGGGGTTTACTTCTTCCTGGTTCTTTTTTGACATGCCGGCATATTTTGGCTTTGGTTTTGATGGGTTTCTTTATGTCAGTTCAAACTTACTAAAAATTGTAAAACATTTTTGCTTGACAAAAGAGAAAAGAATCTTGATTTGTGTGTAAAATTATACTGAAACATCTCCACTTTAACTCAAGGAACAAGCCCTTCAGATCGTGAATGACACGCTCTTTCTCCCTCCCAGACTTCTAACTTGCTCTTTTCTTCCAGAGGCTACACTGATTCAACACTATGGTCAAACGCCAGTGTAGCTGTTCATGCTGGTACTCAAGATTCTTTAGAAGTGCTACTACAGAAGCAGCTGAACCCTGTTTTTTCTTGCTTTTCCCTGGCTTGACAAAGAGCTAGGAGCTGCCATTGTCACTGTTGAGGGCAGTACCTGAAGAAACCAAGGAAAGGAGTGCCTGCTAAGAAGTTTCAAGGGTGGATTGCACCTGGCCCGTCTATGGATGCAGTCCCATTCTATGGAAAATAGTGGAATACTCACTGTGGTAGAGGACGAACATGGAAATTGTACCAACAGGTTAATGCTTCAAGAAGGAGATCACCCTCCTCTTTTCTGATTGATTGCAATAATTAAATGATCATAAACTGAAGTGGTCCCAAAACACAAAACTTAGGGCAAAGCCCCTTTGATGTTTAGAAGATGACACTTAGTAGGGGTTCAATTCCTCTGCAGCTATCCTCTTCAGAAGAGGTAGAAACGTGGCCTCTTACCTCCTGCTAATCTTTCAGTTAATGCTAGCAGTAGTCACACCTAAAGATTTTGCTTTTTGTGTATTTTTCATATATTCATAGCTTTGTAGACTACTTTTGCATAGTTATATAGCTCCATGTATTTTTGCTACCCTTTCTCTTAGATTTTAGAGTAATAAGTTAACCTTCTAACACATTCCTGAAATACTGTTTAGTCTTATTCTTAAGAAGAAGCAGCCTGACAAGGGCATTCTCTTTTCCAATCTGAGAATCTGAGGAGACAAAATATCAAATGGGGAAAAGAAGCTCTGGACCAACTTCAGTGGGGCAGTACCCAGCGAAAATTATCTAAACAACCACTCTTCGAACTGGATAATACTTGTTTGTTATGCTAATTTTTCAGACTTATAAAATTGTAGAAATCTGATGCCACGTGTGCACATGACACCTGGAAGCTTCCGGTAAAGGTCTGCTTTTTACTTTACCATTTTAACACTGTTGCAAGAGTTTTTGTCATTTGATATTAGGCAACAGTAGGAGTAGTCAACAGTAGGGGAAGATCATTCTCTTCTGCTCAAGCAATCTGTGAGATGAAATGTTTGCATCATGGTTTCCAATGCAACAGCCATGAAACAGAACAGACTAGTTGACTTTTGAAACTGCTGTGTGTCTAGAGAGAAAGGCTAAAGTTGGTGGGAGCTGTCTGTTGGTTTGTTTGTGTTGGTTTTTGGTTTTTTTTTGTTTGGATTGTTTTGGGACTTTTTTTGAGAAAAAAGTTGTCTAGTGTCTGCTGAGCCAAGTGTTACTTATTCAAACATCTCGTTTAACTCACTCTAGTGTATTTGAAGAATGAAGGTGAATACAGCTATACAGTAATAGAGATAGGTAAATGCAGAATAATCAAATTGTTTTAAGTGGTATACAATAGCCATAGGATCTTTTACATACATTTTGGACTATGGAATGTAAAATCTGAAGGATTTCTTTTGAAATCCAAGAATAATATTTGTGCCTGTGTATTTGCAAAATTCTGATAGGCTGTGCAATTTTAACCCTTCTCTGAGACTTGTTTTGCTTTTAGTTTCCTGGAGCTCTCAATACACACAACAGGTCAAGCACGGCAGACAGAATCCATCTTAACTTGCTCTCCAAGTTCAGTGCATCCAAGATTCAGTTTTAATACATGACCTTGATTGAGACCTGCCTCGGGACATAAAACTGTAGGAACAAGTCTAAATGGGAATGCAATATTGATTTCTCTCTCCCATTTCAAAATTGAACTACCAGGGAAAGCTAGGATGCTTCCATTTGCAGTGTAAAGACTTTTCTGTTTGTGCATAATACATACTGCAATTGATAATGAGACTGGGCTGCTGATTAGTAGTTTCTGGACTGGAGGGCTTGGTTCTGTTCATTGGCTACAGAGCTGAGCAATAAGTTACTCCAAGTTGTTAAACTATTTGCTAGTCTATGGTGTCCACCGCAGCTAAAATTCAACTGATGTGAGTTGTTCCCAATGTCTGCAAGGCAATTTTTCTTATAAAAAGTCACTTGCAGAATGGTCCATTCTTTATGATCTGCTGTGCTTTCAGCAGAATGATGGAAAATATAACTGGGAAAAACCACCTGAAACCATCTAGCCAATTCCATTGGGCTGAGGCAGAATTAATTCCAGTGTAACTTAATGGACACATGTCTTGATAAAATAGCTCAGAAATCACTAATAATGGAAAATCTAGCATGTCCTCACACAGTTCATGGCAGCACTTCTTGAAGCAGTCAGAAACTGTTTCCTAACTTCTTACCTAGAACTGTCTGGGTGTTATTTTTTGTCTTATTCAGCAAGGATTTGGAGGTACTTACACATATTTGAAAACTGTTACATTCCTTCTGCAGACCTTTTTTTTTTTTTTAACAGAGAAAACATTCACACTTCCTTAATCTCTCCCCTTAAGTCAAGCTTTACAAACCTCTTGAAACATTCTTCTTTTTTGTGTCCTTCAAACCAGTCCACACTTGTCATATGAAGCAGAAGCTGAACTGGGATGGAATATTCTAGCCAAGAAGACTGAAAGGATTACTTTGTGATCTTTTTAGTCTTATCCTTCTACATTCTAGTGCAGTTTGCAAAACAACTAATAATAACTAAATAATAACTAAAATAATAACTAATCTCTACTCCATCATCCAAGTTTTGAACGAAAATATCAGATAGCACCTGATATAGAAGAGAACTTAATGGCATCCTTTCTAATCCCTGCTTCCGGCTTGATAATGAATAATTAATACCTAATCTTGAGGACTAACTGTCAAAAAGCTTTTTATCCACATAGTAACTTTAATATAGCAGTTATTAATTTAGCTGTGAGAAAACCTTGTATCCTTTTGGTAGTGTTTCACCATAGTCAAAATACATTACATAATTTTTTTTCTGCTCCTTCTGCAAGGTTCATTTCTTTCTAACACAGAGGGAATATACTGATTTAACCTAATTTGTCCCTGAAAAATGTACACTGGCTGTCACTCATGTCTTTGATATCTTGTGGGTACTTACACGCACATTTTCTCTGAGAGACACTCCGTAGACTGGTCAAAACAGAAAAAATCAAAGTGTTCCAAGGAAAAAAGTGCTCTATTTCTTTTTCTTATCAATTATTATATAATTCAAATTCTGATTCAGACCAGCCTCCCATGGGGCTTACTACTGGAAGCAATCCTATTTTGAACTCTGCTATAGGGAATTCCTTGGGAGCACTACAGCAAACTGCCACTTATCATTTTATTTAAAGAAAAACATACACAATCATTCAAATTTTAGCTCTTAACTTCCTGAATGAAATCACAATCTTTAAAACTCTTAGAAAGGTTTGCAAGTGCTAGCAGACTTCCACCAAATATTTTTATTAAATTATTTATGGGTAAGTCCTCCAATACATATAAATGTAGACTTAAATGAAACACCTTAAATGACCTTAGTCCAATTTCAGTATTTGTACAAACATTAATAATGTAACAGGAAAGACTTCTTACCGTGTAAAACCAAAACTTCACGATGGGAGCATTGTAGAACTCGTAAATCTTTCTTCCAATGGGGATCATTCTGTGCCTGCTCTGAACTTCCTCATCCTCTTTCTTTCTTGAGGACTCTCCATTCCCCCGTCCCAGCATTGCCTACAAGAAAGGATGTATTTGTGTTTCTTTCTTTGTGAAAGAAAAATTACACTATTTTTTGAAATGTCAACAGGAAACTGTTCTTGTTCTCTAGACAAAACCAGGTGACCACAGCTAGGTGTAAAATGCTTTGCTTTCAGATTATCTCTTTCTGCAGCAAGGCTTCTGTTTAATACTTTGAAAATGGAAAGCTATAGCTTTAGCCCCAGTCCTCAGCTTGAAAGTGAAATTCCTGACTAGTGAACAAAAAATAAGATGTGGAGATATTTGTCCTTTTTGCTGCATGGACAGAAACACTTCAACGTGACAATAGCTTTTTGTGGTATACTTCTATACAATAAACAGATGCAGACAGAAAACAGGTTAAGTTTTGGTTTTAAACAAAGAGAAGTTCACAAGGCTGAGACTGAGAGGGAACAGCAGGGAAAAGATGAGTTGGTAGTCACTGAACTAGACGCAAAGAAGACAGTGGCACTTTTTATGTTGGATCACTGGCCCTGCCCCAGGCCACGGTGAAGCTTACATGGATGTAAGAGGACTGACTAGTAGAGCTCACTGCAGCAGAAAGGCCTTGAATTGAAATATCCATGTACATGACTGTAGCTTCTTCCATACTGAAGTTCCAGACTGCTCATGCACTGCCTTTGCTACGCTAGATCTCACTGTCACCATTGCAACTCAGACCCACTGAGGAGCTACACTGAACTCCAGAAACACACACGTAAGAAGTCCTCATCTGTGAGTGCAAACCTAACAGTCAAAAAGAAGGTAATATTTTATTTGTTTACTTTTAATTTTCATTATCAGTTGCAGAGGATTGGAAGGACTAAACTACAACCACTGAAGTTAGTGCTTAAAAGAAGGTGTTCCTTTGTATTTGAAGTGTAATGTGACCTGTTAAGTGCTCATTCTGAAGCAATTATTTAGTGAACAATAGACTAAGGCTGGATTTTAGCTCACTGTGCCCTTCGCAAGTTCTTACTATTTAGTTTGTGGATGCACCTCTGGAATGTAGCACCCTGCACATTAAATATGTGCAAGAATTGAGACATATCTAAGTATGCAGGGATTGCATGATGATGCTTTTGTTTAAATGCTTCTATAATGCTTCTCTACAAGGAGGTGAAAGCATCCTTGTGTTTTATGTTAACTGAAGCAAACTTTCACCATCCATGAGGATAGCATTGCATCCTCATCTGCAAATTAAATAGTGGAAAACTAAGGGAACAATTAGATGCCAGACATATTGTCTTTCTAAAAAAAGGCCTTCTTGCCTCTGTATCTGTGCTCTCTGATTCAAGGATGTTCAGCACGTACTTTACTAATTGGCTTCAGGTGAGCTATTTGATCAGGTTCTAGAGCCCTGCAGGAACTGGTGATGCACTTCTCGCATATTTAAAAGTTAAGAATCACAATCTAACCTTTTCTTCCTTCTTCTAGCCTCATGTGGAGCTATTAACATAGGTCTTTTTCCTGTGAAATAGTAATTTGTAATGATAAATTTCTTCAGTCAGTGTAGTTATTTGTAACATTATTAGGACTGTGGATGGACCCACATGGCTCCTTCTCTTTAATTTCATTTATGCAGTTAGTTTTTCCTCTAGCATTATTACTTTCCATGTGGAACTTTATATTCTTGAATCTGACAACACACAGACGTTGCCGTGTACATTTTTAATAAAATACATTGAAGATTCAGGACAGAAATTTACTGCACTGAAACTAACCTGCTGGGACTGTCTCAAAAACTATAGCCTGCTTTGACGAAGTTAACCTATTTCCTTTAGCTTTCATGGCTGATGATTTTTAATTTCCATAAATACAAATAAAACATTATGTATTAAAAATTTAAATGTACTTCCTGTTGGCTCTCACAGGGCATGTAAAACACCTTGAAAGTCCATCAAGACTTTTATAAAGAAGGAAAAAGACAAAGTGGCTGTTAAGTAGAGGAGAAGGGTTCTTACGGTTATGAGACTAACTGAATATAACTACAGTAGCAGAATTTACACAACCTCCATAGAAGATATCATTACCCAAATTCCACAAAATCAAAGTGATCCTTTGATCTATATCATGGATTGGTTTTTTTTTTCGGGAAAAAAAGTAGTTGCATATGATCTGAATGCTTTGGGAATACTATAGCCCAAGAAGGTAATTTGTTTGCTTCTCTCTACCTGCTGACGCTGTTCAGGGAAAGCCGCCATCTGGAGCTACAGAGTTTTCTCTAGCTTTTTCCAAGGCTTTGTCTCTGCTGTCCTCTGGTGCTCAGGAATTTTGCAGCAGAGTGAAAATGACTGCTGGCTGCTTTAACAAATGAGCAATGCCATGCTTTAGTGAAAGGGATTATTTTACAGAGTTCAAATCCTTCACAATTTTACAAATTTACAAATTCTGAGACAGATTTAATTCTCAATGGAATCACTGAGTTGTGGATGTTTTTATGAAAATGCTCTTTCAATATCTGGATATATGCTTTAGCTTATGAATTCTGATTTCCTGTTTGCTACTGCTTTCTTCCCGATAATGATGCAGTCATTTTATCTTGTTATAATTATTTTTGAATTAATTGTATCATATAATACTGTCGCCTCCCCTCCCCCATGGTACAGATGGGGAATTTCTCTGAGATGGCTAGGGATTAGGTTTGACCTGATGTTCCCGACTGTTAATTATACCTCAGTATTAACAAACTGAAAAGCTTCCCTATTAGAAACATTCAGAAATAACCTAAGTAATTGTGTTAACAGAATAATTGCAGTGCCAAGTGTGAATAAATGTTTTCCTTGGAGTGGGATGCAGTAGGGTGAGAACAACTCAACACACTGCTCTGTGTGGGCGGCATCTCTTTCTCTAATACATGATTTTGTCCATGATTCACCATGAGTCATGCAAGGTAAGCTCGACAGCAGCTCAGCCTCATTGTGAAGTACAGTACAACTGCATCATTTTAGCCTGAAGGGATTGATGTTTGCATAGCTTTTACATAGAGATTTTTCTAATCAGTTTTTTTTTGTTGTTGTTGTTGGGCCAGACTTTTTTTTATGTAATTGAGGACTGTTTGCTGATAATGAACTATCAGGGGAGAGTTTTGGGTTGTACATTTTTGCATTAATATATGTTAATTATCCTATACTATGTTTATCTGTTTTATAATTAAATAACAGAAACTTCAGTCTTGCTGGAATGAATACAGCCTCTTCCAATTTCATCCTGAATGAAATCTACATGCTGTATAGAGACTTAATCCAGTTCACAAAGAACTGGTGTGGAAATGATACACAGCTGTGTAGGCACACCTCCCTCAGCACAGCCCATTGGATCCTACACTATGTGTGAAAGTGCTGCCTCCATGGTAGTTGCTCTAGGATTACTGTTCTCTGCACTGAAACACTGGTAGAAAATAATTCTAATGCCTTTGATTTACAGATGTGTAAAATTAGATTTTGCATGTGCTTAGTGGTTACAGCGAGGACAGAGGAACAGGACTAAAGTGCCAGGAGCTCAGTCATCCTGGCTGCTGAGCAGGGCAAAGAACAGAGACTGTGCCAGGGCACATGTGTGGTGGTGGTGGTATGGAGGGTTTCCAAACTCCTTGAAGAAAGACAGAACCTCTCCTGATGGAGAGGGTCAGCACTTCTGCCTAGAGACCACCAGCAGTGTCTCCCAGATGTTTTCCTAGATCTCCCAGTGTTTTCCAGATGAGCTGAAGGGGTGCCTTGCTGCTGGCATGTGAGATGCTGTGAGAGTCGTCTTCCACTGTGAAGGGTGAGTTGGGCTGAGGGCACCAGGACACGGATCTCCAGACTTTCCTGTGTTAAGAACTGTATTTTTAGTGATATAATTAATATTTGATTCATGGATTGGTTTGAGAAAAGACTAAGCATACATACTACAGATGAACTAATGTGATCCCAGAAGCCAACAGAATCAGCTTTGCTGCTGCTGAAAAGTTCTAACAGACTAACTCAGTGATGCCCATGGAAGTCCAAACTTCCTATTTATTGTGGAAAATCAGAGCAAAATGAACAAAACAACAACTGAAACACCTTTTAAAGGACTTAGATGAGTTATTCTGTGTTTTGGAATGAAACTGTTTACTGGGGAGCTCTGATACCCAATTAATAAGGCACTGAATAGGGTTAAGGATGATCCTACTTACGGCTTCCAGAATCAGGGTTATTTTGGGAGCAAGGTAGACTTCTGGGGTTTCTGATTGACCTAAATTTCAGCAATTAAGGCCTTGATTAGGACACTGTACAAACAGAAAATGCCCCTGGCCTTTAGTCTCTAGCGCCCTTCTACTCCTCTGTGTTTAATATTCAGGATTAACGACTGGCAGCTTCATGCACAAATTGTGGTAAATTTCTCGGTATTGAGGAGCACTGACGAGAGCAGTACTCAGACGTGTTTTTGTGAGTAGCTGCTATAAGCCTGTTTCTTAGCATCTAGGTATTAAAGAAATGCGGGCCTATCACTCATGAATCTGTTATAAAGTGAAAAGCAGGTGTGAATAACAAGTAATTTACAGTGAAAACACATCTTCATAGTATATCCATATGTTCAGTTACCCACCAGACCCTTTAAGAGAAGCATAAAGCAAATACATACTTGCACGCAGATGCACCCATGTGGAGACTTAACTTCACTGTTGCTGTAGTCTGCTGATCACATTATTCTGTGCAAATGAGGTGTAAAATAGTGAAAAGATCACTGTGGCCCTGTACCTCGTGCTCTGCACAAGTGCAGTGCTAAAGAAGAAACTGACTCCTGGGCCTACCTTTAGTCACCTGGGCTTAGCAGTGCAAGACACAGAGGACTTCACAAGAAATCAATGAACAGACCTTGTCTAGATGAGATCTCTTTTACCTTCATTTTAGCAGAGAGAACACGGGTGTAACACGATAGGAATACAGAGACTTGAGAAGTATTCATTGGGAATGATTAGAAGGAGAATCAGGAAGATTATTTCAATTACATATTACTTGCCAGAAAAGGAACTTTAAGATTAAAATGATTTTTTAGTACATCACTTTTGTTTGTTAATCTTTATGCTGAACAAAGCTCAGGTTAGGGTGAGTGACTGATCTATTGATTCAAAGTTCAGCAATGGATTAAACATTTATGATATCCCAGCACAATAAATTATTAATCTTATTGAACTTTTTATAAGGTGTCCTTAATACACTAAAGGATACCACGGCTAAGGGGAAACTTCACAGAGGCACTTCTCAAATCATCTTCCAGGCATCCTCTGATCAGTGTACAAGAAACCTGACCTACCTTATGCCAGACCATTTGACTAAGGCTGGAACAACATGAAACTTCAGTCTAAAGTATTTTCTTATATTTAAAACATGTCAGGTGACTACAAGTAACTGCCTGTGGCATCTAACCATAGACATGCCAAGACCTTTGCTAACAATTCATCTCTCCTCACCACTGAGGGGCACCTGAGTAAAACAGCTGTGTTAGAAGTTGTACAGTATGGTATAGATTATATGCAGAAATACTAAGTGAGCAGTGGTGTACCAAAGGTATTTTTTCTAAGCTTGCTGGACTCCACAGGAACAAATCTTATTTTATAGAAAACGTTGTAAGTGTCTGAAACTTCACTAGAACGATACACTGAATTTGAAGGAATTAAAGGAGGAGTCAGTGACAGAAAACAGCAATAGGACTGTCAGCACATGGAAGGGAGAAGAGGGGGAACATCTAAGGTTCATCTGGAAAAGCAGATCCACTGCACACATCACTTCCTTGCAGCAGGAGTCAGAAGGGAAGAAGAAACCAGGAGCTGGGATAACTACAGTGAGATGGAAAATACATCTTCCCCAAATTTCTCCCCATTGCCAGGTAAAAGGCTGCTTGCAAAGTGCTTATTTGATTTGAATAGGCACTTCATAAGTGGGTCAGAAGCCAAGGGTTAGTAAATTGCAATCAATAGCTAATGAGCAGAGAATGCCCCATTGCTGCTATTCTGGCTTCTGGTCCTTCCCAACAGCCAGGTTCTTGCCTGCAAACGGGTCCTGTAGGTGGGTCTTGTGGGCTGCTCCTTCGGCTTGCCTGCATATTGGGTCCTGTAGGCAGGTCCTTCTGCCTGCCTGCAGTCGGGCTCCTGTGGGCAGCTCCTGCTGTTTGCCTGTGGGAAACAGTCTGGGTTTTTTTGTTTTTGTTTTTTAACTTAACCAGGCAAATCCCTTTTACATCTATGCCTCTATCCTGACCAACTGGGGCTGAGTTTTAAGCCTTTCAAAGACACCACAATCAAGCCCAAACAAATGCAAACCAAACTAAACTAAGGCAGATGTGATAGCCTGTATAATTGCCCAAACTAAAAAGTGTGAGAACAAGAGAATGGAGGTAGATGACTTGTGTAGTTTTCAGAGCTTTAGTTGTCTGATTCTTTGTGGTGTAAATTATTCCTCAAAGGCTATGTTACTAATACTGACAAGTCCCTCCTTACACAAGTCTGTTGAGTTGTAGAAGTGGAGCTCTCTAGTTGCTTGCTAATGTCTTCAGTGGATTAAAAACTGGATGTATGTTTGTGTGAATGGCAATGACCTCAAATACAAAAAGAATTTTAGAGTAAGTTTTCATAATTTCTCTGGCCTGTTTGCACACGTGCTTACTCTCTTAGTGCAGTCAACTAAAAGAAAAAAAATCTTTGGCTTCCAGGAATCTTTTGACATTTCCAGCCAAAGATGAGCCCCTTTCCACCAGAGAGATCATTTATCATGACTGAGTGCTTCTGAAATCTCATTCACTTAGTTTGGACAATATGGCATCAAACTGAGTCAAAGTATGAGGATATTACAGCACAGCATCACCATGCACAGCTGCAACATGGAGACAAAATGATCGCAACTTGTGTGGTTTGAGGCCCATGGAGGAGAGGGGAGTGTGAAGAGTGGTATCCTATCATGTGCTATATTTAGACATCAGATGATCTGCAATGCCTACAGAGGTAGGAATAACAAACTGACAGTACTGAAGCTGATGATTTATTGTGAGCACTTACAGTGAGTTCCATGTCTTCTTCATCTTTTTCTTTCACTGGCTTCTCTGGTTCCTCAGGATCCTTTTCTTGAAGATGGATCTCATTGGCCTGGGTCATGTAGGGCATATCATCTTTGTTCTTGAACTCCAAGCTGAGGATTGAAGGAGGAAGTAGAATTCCTAGAATTACCTAAAGCAATAATAATGATAACAATAATCATCACAGAAAACAGATTAAGGTCATAATGGTTACTTAGCATCAAATGGAACAACTCCCTCAGGATATTTAGGAAAAGAAAGATACCTGTGCATGCGAGTTTCTATGACAATAAAGTATTTGTCATTTGGCATAATGTTACCGGAGTACTGAAACAAAGCATGTAACTTCTACCAGTGTTGCTGTGAATGCTCTTGAATGTTTTACATGCTTGCACATAATCAGATGCGTAGTGCTACATACTAGAATGTAGTTACAAAACATTATATGAGATCAAGAGTAGGTGGGACTACGTGGGTGTTCAGACCAGCAAATTTCTGCATTTTACATAATACAAAATGTCAGTATAAATGACACACGGAGAGTATTGACTTCTACAGAGAGGGTTAATAGGTCTCAAGCTCTCTCTGTCCATGCGTAATGCACACTGGTAGTCCAAGTGTAACTGTGTGTGGATCTAAGGAGATAGGCAAAGTCAGCAAAAGCAAATGCTGGAGTGCTTAGACTCGCAGTTCCCTTAGATTTTGTTTCAGTATCCAGGCAGCTGTGGTTAACATTAACATGACATTAACCAGGTCATGTTAATGCCAGTTTTTTCATTTCTGCCTTCCCTCTCTTACAGTGCAGGAGTGTAGAAACCACTAAAATTACCTTGTTTGGATACGTAAGGACTGAACAATACTTGGGGTTCAAACATCAGTACAACTGAATAGATATCAAAATAATACAAAGTAAAGTCTGCATTCACAAGCACAGTGACTTTTCCTGGTTATGCTACAATCTCATGGAGAATGATTTTCTCATAAATCTCTCCTTGAAAGACAGTGAAACCAGATAGTTAACTTCTTGGGAGGTTAGGGAGGGTGCTTGAGCTCATCATATCAGCAGACAACCTGTGTGTTGTTGAAACCACTCGAAGTACTCAGTGAGGAGTAGTTAGTGTATGGGAATGCTGTACCCAGCCTCGGAAAAGCTTCCTGCACTGCTTCTGCACTCACGAAAGGCTGAGCCCAGGGAGAGGGGGTTACAGACAGACCTGGCTTCACAGAAGGGCTATTTTTAAGAGAAGGCAGGATTAACAGTTGCCCCCAGCTCTTCCCTTGGCGCTATACATCCCTGGCAACAATCTAAAGGATTATATTCATTCTTCCTACCATTTGTCAGTTTCAAAGGGAGAAAAACATTCTTGCGAAATAAACCATGACTCATGCTTGCAAATTTATTTCTTTGTCATGCTGCCTTTTGCTTATGCAGCTTGTAGCCTGCTTTAGCTTTAAACGAGTTCTGCTAATGAGCTTCAGTGAAATAAAATACAGACTAGAAACTGAGGAAAGGATCCTTGTGAAGCCCTGGTGTTATAAGAAGCTGAAAGCAAACAGAGCCTGTTACCTTCACTTATGCATTATGAAATAAAGGTCTATTTTAGGGCTTAAGAAATGTGTGCATGAGAAGTGGAATGCATGCACTAGGAAATCAGTTGCTGCACTGTTCTCCATGTACCTAGGTTGAACATCTGCAAAGCTAAACAAGGAACAAAGCAGCTGTCCCTCTGAAGGATAATAGGCCTGTGAGTTCAGGAAATAGGTAGTAGAAATGGCTCCAGATGTGAGAATGTTTTCTGTCTGTAGCAGAACAACATGTATGCACAGGTACTGCATAGAAATGCTATCAGCCACTTGTTTTCATTCATCACTGGCACTGGATTAAGAGCCAGTATGAAAGCATGTACTCCTAAGCATTCTTGCCATTACTGAACATCTTTTCACATGGCAAAACAGCTGAGCAATTACCCCTTTTCACACAGGCAATTAGTGCAGAAAAGAGAATCCCTTCACTGAAAATGTTTCTCAGTGATCTGAGAGGAACAGGCAATTCTTGGGTATGCTCTGGTGAAGGTGAAACATGCCATAGACTCAAATTAATCTCTCCGAATTCACTTTGCACTGTTAGCAGTTTTGTCAACTGTGGAAGTAAAGCTTTAACAGCTTTGAAGACTGAGTTATTCTTTAGACCCTCTAAAGCAGTCCCTTCTGATGCCATCAGGAAGGTTTGCAAGGGTTTGCAAGGAAATTTGTGCTGCTTGCTTGGCCTGTTCTGTGGAAGGTTGTCAGATCAGCACCTTTCACTAATGGTTAATTCACTTACACTTCATTTTCCTCTATTTATCTCTAAAACTCTTGACTAACTCCTCAAGTACACAGGCAGGGTGACATGCTAACCTCCTAGCTCAATTCTTATTCTGATAAATGATGTCAGAGGGAACTTCAGGAAAAGGAATGAAAAAAACTTAAGTTGTGTGCTTTGAACTTAGGCTTATGATAAGCCCCTGCTGAAAAACTGAACACAGGAAGAATATACCCTGCTTAATGTCACTGCAAATAAACATCTGAAATACGGTTAATTTAGACAGTTATTACTGATATGCTGCAAACCCTGTCACCAACTATTAGAATTCTCTGAATGTTAATTTTATTTTAAAACAGGAATGACCTTTAGGCCAGAATTTTTTCGCATACGGAGACGACCCATCCACATGTCTGTGAGCAGCATTTGGCTGCAAGTGTGAGCAATGAAGTCCCTGTGCTTGGCTGCCACTGCAAGCTGCAGGCACGTGGCATTGCTCCAGTTCTTCAGCTCGTAGGTCAGCAGTTTCATGGCCAGTTGCTCATCCTGCTTGTACGACTGGTCCAACAGCTCGACCGCCAGCTGGCCGAAGTCCCTGCAACAGAGGGACATCCGTTCACTCCCACTAACGCACACAGCCTCGTGCACAAAACACCTCTGCAGCTCACAGCCTCTGCACAGGGCACATCACCTTCCACCGTGCAAATCGTGACGCTGACTGTACACATGGAAACCCACATTTTCAAATGTGAGTGGCTAATGTGAGGCATATAAATAAGTGCCCCAACTTAGCAGTGATGAGCACCCACATCTACCAGCTGTCTGCTCCCACCTCCCTGCCCACCTCCCTGACATTTTCTAGCTGAAATCCTTTGGTTATCTGCAGCTTAATGGATTGCTTCTCTGCTGTTTGCCCATGGCTTCATGGTCAAGTCTCCTAGAAGAAGGAATGTCCAATATCCTTTCTAAAATGGTAAATTTCTAAACTTTTAATATCAGGAAAGATTCTTATGGGATCTAGTATCTTGCCTTGCTCACCTAAGAATGACCTCTTGGTTAATTAACACTTCTGCCTGAATAGTATGCTCATAAGGATTTCAATAACTGTTCTGCTTGGTATGTACAGAGTACCCTGAATAAGCACAGAGAAATGTTGCAGTCTGACTCTCAAGGCCTCAGGGAGAACACATAAACAATACAGATATTTCACTGTCTTCTTGACATCTTCTCATTTCAGAAGTTATACTGGTAACAACTTTGCTACTCTGGCAGATAAGATTGTTTAAAAGCCATTTAGATTTTCTCTAAAGGGACTGCACTTCCCTTACAAGTCAGAAATAAAAGCAAGGTACAGAAAAGAAAATTTTAGGCAGGTTCAGAAGACTCTCTTCCCTCTTTTTTTTTTCCCCCTCAGGAAAGGGTACACGAAAGGAAAGTACATGGAAGGAAATTCACCTGGAATTGTGGTTCAGCTCTTGGGATATGTCATCCACCATGTCGTTTTCTGATGCTTCGTGGGCCATGGCTTTGCAGAGTTTGCAGGCCACCAGTGCTTTAGCCATAGCCTCTTCCCCATGTTGCCAAAAGAAGAGGGCCATCTTCTGACGTTTCATCAGCACAGCCCACACCATCAGCTCGTGAAATGGGAAGGGAAAGTGATTGATCTCAGGGTCATCCATATCAATATCAACCTCTTCTTCTTTTTTCTTTGTTGGTTTTCTCCCTCGACGCAAAGGGACATCATCCTGTGTAAATTGCAGAGAAATTTTTTTCATCAGTGAAGGAACTGAAACAATTCACACAATTCATTGACATCAGTACCTAAGATATCAAACACATTTTCTGCAGGCCACCCCCTTCATCATTTTTTGGACAAAATACTTAACATAGGTAAACAATAAAAAAGGTATTGGTGCATACACTGTAATCAAGAAGTTAGTAATCAGGGAAACAGAGCCTTGGACTGTCACTCTGAATTGCTCGTTCTCCCTAATAACACAGAGTACAATCACACAATATCCAGAAACATTTTGGAAAAGCAACCACTAGAATAAAGCTAAGAGTTCACTGCAAATGTAACATCTGTTGTAATGCCTTTGCCTCTTTCCACCGCCAGAAAGTACACATCCAGGGAATGCTCTCATCTGCTGATGAGTCCCTCCATGCTTATTCTTGTGTTTTCTCCCTTTACCTCCTTACAAAGGTAGTAATCTCCCTTCTTTACTCCTATTCTGCATGTTTATTCCTTCTTTCTCCATCCCTTTGCTGTTTCTATCACCTTTGGTTTCTTTCCCATTTTAGCCCCTTGCTTTTTATCAGATGAGCTGACCTATTCTGTCCCGTGTCTATGGATAGCAAAACGAAAATTGTTGTATAAAATAAACAAACATGAAAATACTACTGTCCCCTTGAAGCATCAGGGTAGCCAAAAGTGCCAATAAAACTGAGATAACTTTGGCCTACATAAAGATATCTGCATCATTCTCTGCAAGTGTTTATTTTCTCTGAACACGTTTTGAAGTTAGATGCTATCTGACTGAAATTCTGCTTGCCCTTCCAGACTGAAACATTTTGTTTAATCCTCGTGAAAAAAAGAAATCCATAGGTGGGCCAGAGCCCTTGTTTTCCTTATCTATCTCCTGGAGTTTTATTAAGAAATGTTTCTTAATCTGTCCCTTGTGTAAACAAGTTATTTGGATGAAAAATACTATTCATGCTTTCATTACAGTGAATTTAAACATTATCTAGATATAGTTTATATTTGTCAAAGAAGGAAAAAACATCAAGATTTGTCACAGGTTGCCTACCTCCATTCCCAACAGCTTCAGGGCTTTTGGCTGTACAAAAAAAAGTTAGAAAAATGTTATTTCTCACAGAATAGTCATGAAAAGCCACAACTATTTGTGTACACATACTCACATACGTACATGTGCACGTAGAATGGTGTAGAATATACAATATAGATAATATATATGTAATGTAATAAAATGTANCCAATATATGTAGTTATTTCAAACTTGAGTTTGACATTATCTCACCAAAACCGCAACAGAAGACATACATTTGGATTCAGGTACAAATTACATCTTGTTAGGGGCTGTTCTAGCAAGGAAGTGATGGGGAACTACTGATAAGGCATGAATGGATTTCTCTGGAGTACATCAGTGTTTTGGCCACTGCCTGGGAACACTTTTATTGACTGCTTTTATTGCTGCTGTGTGTTGGTTTAGTATTGGTGAAATCACTACTCAGATGCCTTTCTCAATGGAGTGACTATGGGAAGGAAGTCTCTTCCACCAGCTACAATCACTTTCTTTCCTTTCAAACGCGAAAGAGTCATAGCATAAGGAAACAAATAAACCCATTTCAGGTAGCTGTCTGCAACTGTTTCACAGAGCTGTTGCTATTGATAACCACTTATTACTACATTCAGAGCTGTGTATTGCTAAAATCTGAAACGTGAGGCAAAAATAGACAAAGAAGGAGCTACAAATCTTACTGGGAGGAGCTGAACAGACTTCATGCTGGATTGGGTCAGTGGTAATATGTATGACAATAAACAGATTTTGTATTTTAGAAAGACCACACTTTGTATTCACAGTGTTATAACTTACCAAACACGGAACCCACAAAAATACTTAACAGTGGTTTTGCCACGAGCCCAATGACTGCTGGACCCACATCCAAAAATAGAACAAGTTTTGAGTTATGGATTTCTTTGCCCTGAAATCTTCACGTTGCCATCAGGACATGAGCCATGAGATAGGAAATGCATCTAACAACGCTCAAGTTTTTCAAGTCTAACTCAGGAGTCAGAATTATGGTATCATTTGTGCAGGTCAAAAGACTTGTCTTTTAAAAGCTGTGAATACTCATAATTGCAGGTTTTAGAGTCAGAGGAGACTGTTTTATGAGGAGACAGTTTTATGTGCTGGTTTCAGATGGGCAGCAGAATGCAAAACTTTTTTATTTAAGATAATGAAAACTGCATCTTGTATCAGGGCCTGGCTTGTGATGCATTATGGTGAGATAACTGCAATGTACATAATGGAAATGAGTCTGTACAATGAATAGTGTGTGCATTGGACCCCAACTGTCTGGAACTGTGCAAGAAGCTATGGTAATCCCTGCCAGTTGGTACAGTCATGAGGTTGACAAATAACTTGTTTCTTACCCTCTTGGGCCCGAACAAGTTGTGGTACAGTGTTCTGAACCGCTTTCGGGTATAATTGCAGCGATATGCTCCTCCCATCAGGTACTCTATCACCAATCCAATATCAATCAGACTTATCCGATAATCAGGAGGTAAGTTTCCCTGCAAGGAAAATAGGGATGGTGGGAAAAGAAATGCTTATTACTGGCATTGTTAAATGTACTTTATAATGATGTTAGAATAAAACAAATTAAATAGGTAAAAGCAGAAATTTATTATTATGCTGGTTAATTAATTCACCTTAAAATAGATCCAACCGAAACCTGGATATTCTCGCTTGGAAAGAAGACATAAGTTAAATAAGAAGGTGAAGAACTTGTTGGAAGTAACAGAAGATAACGTCAGTACACAGTACTCATATTCTTCAGCTGGGGAAACAAGGAACATGACTGCAGAAACAAAAGCACGAGGATCGACACACTTGAAAAGTCAGGCACAGTTGCTGGACTCCAGTTCTCCAAGACAGCACCTTTCCTGCACCAGCTGTCACGCACAACTCATCCTGGCATCTCACATCTTCACTGGCATCTCTCTGGACTGCCTCATCTGAACTGTCAAGGCATCGTGAAGTGACATCATGCAGAATCTTTTGTTCACATGGGACCAGCCCCTTCTCATCCTGCAGTGTTTCCTTCCCATGCTCCAGGAAAGGAAGGGCAGGAGGCAAGAGTGGTGTTACAATTCTAGAGGACTTACACAGTACATGAGCTATAATTATTGCTAGTTGCTAGGGGCTAGGAGAGTCTATCAGCCTTCAGTCTTGGAGTTATGTTCAAAGAATACACACCTTTGATTAAGTTTCATGCCAAGAACGAGGAAAGCATCTGTATGTATGGAAGCTGTAATAAACAAAGTATCTGTGGCTAATTATTTTGGGGTTTGTCTATGAAGAAAACTACAGGCCTAGCAATTTTTCTAG
Source organism: Aleadryas rufinucha (assembly GCA_013397815.1). Lineage (NCBI taxonomy): Eukaryota > Metazoa > Chordata > Aves > Passeriformes > Aleadryas > Aleadryas rufinucha. The sequence continues at coordinate 589,130 of VZTH01004806.1, read as the reverse complement.
ATATTTCCTACTTGAGTTCCTGACATATATTACTAAAAGCCTCTTTAAACACATAATCTAATTACATAATTTCCAGCAGAGCCATGGAGGTTGTCTCACAAGAAATGAACTGAGTTTGTGGCAAGGGTCATTAGCAGGATCCTGGAAAAGATGCCTATATACTTGTCCTTCAATTTCTTCTCCTTTCTTCTCCTCTGTTAGATATTTTTATATATCTATATATGTATATGTATATGATGTCTTCAGTATGTACCTTTTAATCTGAAAGGAAAAAGAATGACAAACATATCCACATCTTACTGTCCTCTCAAGGTGAACTCCCTTGCACACATCCTCCTTCTCTTCACTGTCAAGTCTGAAAATGGCATCACTAAGGTTATGAGTTCTCCAGTACTTCTGGCTTGCAAAACTGAAAAAAGATTTCAGTAACAGATTGTCTCTCACTGCATATGAATTTGCTCTGAGTTAATGGAGCATTTCTATTCTCCAGTTGCAGTAAACCCAGTGGGACATCTTGTAGGCTAGAACAATTTCAGGCTGGGCTGCACTCAAAGATGTGCCAGTCAAGTCTCTCGGGGTCTCCAGCAACAGAGGAACAAAACCCCAGTGTGGGCACACCTGCTCTTCTATTCCCTCCAGTGGAACTCCACAAGGAAAACTCTGATCCCTTTACAGGAGGAAAGGACTAATGGGAAGGGAATGAACCCAAATGAAAGTTTGCTTCCTTCTCTAACTCACTGCTTCTGAGTTGATTGGATGATAGTTCATGTTTCAGCAAGCATTCCCTACCAGAAAAGAAGGCATGATTCAGCAAACTGTGAATAGATCACCTGGCTCTAGAGACCTCACTAAGAAGCCCTTCATATTTACAGAACCCTCTCTGCTCTGTACATCACTGTGCAAAACATATGACCACAAAATAAAGGTGGAAAAAGAGATAAGTTATCCTTCTCTGTACTGTGAATAGTAGCCTAGAAAAAAAGGAATATTACCCTAATAAAAAATTATCTTATATAGTCAACATTGCAGAAGTACCAGAAAATTGTAAGTCTTAGCTTCAAAATTTTTCAGTGCACTATAATAAAAGAATCTAATTTTCTATAATGATATACAGCACAGATTACAGTGAGCGTGTAGCTCTCTATGTGTTCATTAGAAGAAGGTCAGTAATTCACATGGAGCAATTTTATGACTGTCATGTCTTGCTGGAAATATCTGCATGTCTGGAGATATCTGTCTGGCTTCTCTGGAGATGTGCTTATTAGATTAGAGCAGAGAAACACTAATGGAGAGCAGATGGCAACTGGCTCTGCAGAAGAGAAAAAATGGATGCAAAGACCCTCCTTCCTTTTCTACCTCAGCCATGAAGAGCAAGGCTTGTTTCCTGCCCTGCTACCACGGTACAAGCAGCATGCTGAAAATGCTGAGGAGGGAGAGAGGGAGGTAGTGCTCTGGTGTACTATGCCCAGCAATCGGCTGGCATTCAAAGGGACAGAAAATCAAGCGAATTTAGTGGAAAAAATTGAGCTGCCAACCATTTCTAAGTACTGTCCCCTAGCACATCCTTTTGCAACCTTCCTAATCTTGTCTAATTTGATGGGTAGGGGAATTACTGTGGTTTGCAGGAATGTGTATTAGCTTAGATAATTTGGACATGGTAACACTTATGCTGAACAATTTAAAGAAAAATAACAGTTAAAAATTAAATGAAAAATAAACCTAAAACTTAAATAATAAAAAAAATTCTGCTAGGTTTGTTTGGTTGGTTTTTCCAACAAAAATGTTCTTCTCTCTCCACAATGTATAAAATGATAATTCTACTAGAACAAGGATGAAAGCACTAGCAGAAATAGGAGCTGCAGCTCCAAGGCGGGATTGTAGTTCAACAGACTCCTTCTATCTTAAGGCCTTCACTCAAACTGAGTGTTATAATATTATTAAGTGGCAAAAAATATTTGAGCAGTTAAGAAAGAAGAACAGGCATCAGGGTGCTACAAGTGTTACAAGGTGCGAGTTCCTTGATATAGTTCTGATTTCTAATTCGTCATAAAAAATTTAGATAAAAAATTTCCAGTAGAGTAACTTTGCTGAAAGATGCATCTAAACCTCCCAGACAATACTGAAACACTTCACTAAAGAAAACTCCCAAATCCACAGCAAAAATACACATTTCATAAACATTACTTTTCCAAAGTGAGAAGCCCTAGTAAAGAAAACTGGACCATCCTTGTGAGAAGAGTTACACACATGCCAAAGCATTTGCTCTATCAGCAGACAACTTGAACTGCCCTGGCAGTGCTAAGAATGCTTGTAAAGGAAGCACAGTGGTACAAGTGGGAGAGAACCGCCCTAAGAACAAGAATTTGGATGAACTAATTCTACTGCAGTGTAGGTTGTCAAGAATGACAGAGGAGAAACTTCGATTTTGAGGTAAGATAGGTGTCCTGGTTAATAATCAACTTATCTTCTAATGTTGGGGCAAACTCTTCAATGTTAATGTACTATCCTTCTCCCGAAGAAACTTCAGGTTTCAACTGTAGCTAGTCAATTTAGTACTTTTTTCACTTCAAGTGCATTTTTGTGTCACCACGTATCAAGCCTCTGAGTCTGCATGCTAAGGAAAAAATAATACTGTCAAAATTATGTATAACTACAGTTTGTTCTCTGGAAATGGAGACATACAGTAGCAGTCCAAAAAACCCCCAACTCTGGAAATGTAAATAATCCTGAAGCGGAATTGAGATCTATTAATTATACACAATTTTTTGGATAAAAGAAAAAAATTCGTCTGTTAATTTCTACTGATCTTCATCAGCTAGTTGAGGCAGGGAGGGACTTTCGTTTGTTGTTTTTTTTTTTTTTAAATTTGTAGAGGGCAACCTCTGCTTGCAGACAGGGTGTCCAGCACAGCCACTGCCTGATTCTTTCTGCTTAGCCTGGTGTGCATGGTCTATGGAAGGAAGCCAAACTTATATGTTAAATTCTGGACCCTTAACAGGAGATGTCAAAATGGCCATGAGGCAAAAAATGCAGGCAGGTTGGTCCCACTATATACTTATTGAATTGAGAGGACTGAAAGGTGATGTGAGGCAGAGTCATTATGACATAATTTGTTTTGTTAATATATGAAACATTTATGCACATTTTGATTACTGTAAATTCTTTAAGATTGTGTCTCCAGGCCTTTACAATATGCTGCCTAGGCTATCAGTCCTCACAGCAGTATTTAGAAACCCAAAGGGAAAATACATTGTTGTATTATATGTTTGTGTGCATATGTCTATAGGCTGCCACAAACAGAACGTGATAATGTGACTTCTGTTATTCTAATTATTTTCTTTATTAAGCAGGCAAGATTGTCTTTCAAACAAAACAAAACAAAACAAAACAAAACAAAACAAAACACCATCCAACTGATTTATACAGCTATATAGTAAAATAGTAGTAAATTACTGCTTCTATGATTTTTAAACATCCATTTTCTATCTGAGAATCCACAATGATTCAGTATTTTCTTAGTATACACCCTTTTAAATAGTGAAGGTTTTAATATGAAGATGTACATGTAAAAGCACAGTGTATTTCATATCCATTAGGTGTTGTCTCAAGGTGATGTATGACATACTCTTGTATTTGTATTCTGTGATGCTGTAATTAAATCCGAGAGGTTAGGTACCTGGCATCAAAATGTACATAAACTCAAAAAAACTAGCATCAGCAGCATGGTCTGTCTTTTATGCATGCTGGGCCATCTAACTGTCAAATGGTGATGTGTCCATCAAGAAGTTATTTCCAGGTAGGTGTTTTCATTTAAACTGTTGTCAGATCTGCTGACTGATTTATAGCTTGGATGACTGATAAGGGATCTGCTCAGTTGGCAGGGCTATGGTGAGCTGTCACTTCTCCCTGTGAACCATGGCTGCTCCTCATCACTGACAATATGAGAAATACAGCCCCAGAGGTGCAGTTTTTTTCCTGAAGATGCTAAAGATCTGCACCAGGCTGTCTGTTTTTAAAGCCCTCACGTATGTTCATAAGACTGATTCAACGTATTTGGGATTACTGAAGATTTTAGATATGGAGAGAGGAAAGAAAGATAAACTCAAGGAAGGATAACCATCACCTAATGAAGTCACTGTGGAACAAATAATGCCATCAAATATAGTGTAAGTTTATTTAATGTCTATCAATATATGTGTGTGAGCACAGATCATCTTTGACTACTTTGAAGCGTTTTTTATCAAGAGTTTCTTCAATAAAATATTTGGTTAGGAGCTCAGAAAAGAGAGATTGATACTATTTAGTTACTCAACATACAATTTGCTACGCCTTTGAAGAAGTACTTGGAAAGGTCATTCTGAGGGAGAGAAGGAGTTTGGAAAGGTATATACTTCAAATTAGAAGAAAGGTGATGCTTCTTTCAAATTCTTACAGGCACATAAATAACTGCATATTTAGTAAAAAAAAATTCTGGAAACTTGGGCTTCAAGAGCAGTATCCCTTCTAAATACATTCTAGCTTTACTCTGCTCATTCCAAGGGGATTTGTGCATAGTTTCTTTTGTAGGTGTTTCACACTTTTCAATGGTCATTTAATACACTATATATAATTGGACAATGATGATGCCATTTAACACGCTAACCAAAGAACACCACTAGAACCTTCCTAAACATGCTACTGACTATTCTGTAGAATTACGTAATAGAAAGATGCTATATGACACATTGTCACTCTCCTCCCTTAGCTGACTTCAGTTCTGATCAGCTGTCACTGACAGAAAAAACCACTAAAACCTGTGCTCTTAGAAAAAATGTCCTCTCCTTTTCCGATTTTCTATCTAGTCCCATGTACAGAAATATCCTTTCTCAAGCATGGTACCTTGAGGTCTGACTTACATAATGTGTAAGGTTGTAATCTGCACATGCTTTGGGAGAATACTCAAGCTGATGAAGTTGTTTGCAGACCCAATCTCCTTACTTTGATCCAAATACTTAAAGGATAAGGGATTTTTATTCATTGCAGCTGCTGTAACATTTTTAATCCTGAGCACATTGGTAAAGGTATTTGGTATCTCCTTCCTGCCATTTTACCTTTCAGTGTTTCTGTCCTGCTCTTCTAATGGATTTTTATAATTCAACGTTCTTGAAGTTAACATGATACGGGGCAGGGGAAAGTTGCACTACTCCTTTTTTATATTCCTACTGAGGAAGATGGCTACAATGTACCACACAAAACAGAATGAGGAACTGTTTCAACAAGCCAGGACCCAGCACATGGGAAACAGCTATTTTACAGGCTTGGAAGTAAACTAACAACACAGAAAGTAGCTGTGACAACAGTTGCAGGTATGGAAAAATACAAGTAACAGCATAAATCCACACAGTATGTAAGAGCCTACAATTATGGCAGCAGACACACTATTACTCAAGCATCTAAAACCACAGAGAAAGCAAGCCAAATAACTTGCTAATTGTGCTTAGTATGCAAAAAGTTCATATTTGGAGCTCACAAACAGGACATTCTGTACTGGCAGGAAGGAGAAGGCTCTGACTGAAAGCTCATGCAAAACAGAGATTGTATCTAGCTACAAAAAAGCAATGGCATTATTTTCAACCTACCGTCTACTGGACTCTTACCTTTTTGACGTCCCTGACTAGATGATGCAGAGTGTTGGATGGTCCATGTCTCTGCAAAGAACAAATGAAGAAGGAAAAAATAGTTTGCACAGAACATAAACGTTGAGACAACTTTCTCACCTTAGTAGTTTAGAAATCAGGCAGCTGACAGCGCTTCAGTTGTACAGTGTTATCAATTAAAAAAACCACAGAACAATTACAAGAGCATTATTTCACCTGAATCCTCTTTTGCAGAAAACTCTTCCATAAGAAAACCCTAAGAAGAGCCGTATTCGGTGAAAACTGAAGTCCTGTGTACCAGGTTAGGCTCCTGGCTTGGGAAAACCAGGAGCACAGCACAACATGCACAATCTCTGGGAAAGAGTGGATGCAAAACCAGCTACTTTAGTCTCAGCCTTCCCACACTCAGGACCTCCACTTCCACTGCTGATGGCTCAGAGGGAGACACTGAGCCTGGCATTGTATCAAGGTTGTCTCATCTGAAAGCCACTGTCTGTGAATACACATGCATGTGAATGCAGCATGCACAGTCTGTGAATTTGTCCAATCTTCTTTCGACTCTAGCTGGCGTTGCAAAAATTTTGCAGAGGAATATCATGATTTCAATTTATTACTATAATAATAATAATTATTATTATTGCTGTTGTTGTTGTTGTTATATCTTATTTTCTGCTTTGTTTGTGACTGTTGCTGATATTTTAAGAGACTTTTATGAGAGGTCTTCATGGTTGTAGCTGATGATGGATGAGACCACTGCACGTGTGTAGAGTCAATGTTTCCATACATGCATTGCTCTGCACTTCCCAACAGTTAATTTCAGATAATCCCACCTCTGAGCATGATGAGACTCACCTGTGATTCTTGATATGCTGCTTCAGATTTTCCTACCTTGAGTGATTCTAAATAATTTGCAAACATTATTGTCTCTTCTGTAGGTACCATTTTTCAGATCTTATATAAACAAGCTGAGCAGCTGTGGTCTCAGGACAGGGTCTTCAATGACCCTGGTCATAACGTCCTTTTGTGGTGAAAACAGACCATGTATTCCTTCTCTCTGTTTTCTAACATTCAAGGAGTTTTTAAACCAAAAGTGTCCCTGATCTCTATGCCATGGCAGCTACATTTCTTTAGTAACCTTTGAAGCTTTAAAATACTGTCAAACAGTTTTGCAAAAAAAAAAAGGGGACAAAGTGCAACATTCTTATTCTCCTGTATGTTGATTGCAGAAATGGTAATAGATTTCTAAGCCTTAACATCTTCCTACAGAAGCTGGATAAACTCTTTGTTGACCTAAAATTGATTCCCTTGTCTATGAGTTCTATACTTTATCCTATTTTTACAAATTTGCCATGGCAGAGGTAAGATTCACTGGTTTGTAGCTTCACGGGTCACTCATAGGTATCATGCTGAAACACGGCATTTTTTAATTGGCCTCGTGATTTTTCTGGTGCTAAGACTACTATGGATGCATTTGGCCATATATTATAATTGGTAGTTCAGGCATTTCACAGCCTGGGTCTTTTGGAATTTGTGCATGAAAAAATTTATGCTGATTTCTGTAGCAATAAGTTTGTTCAGTTTTGTAGCTCTAGAACTGAAGACTTCCCTCTAACTTATTCCCTGTAAAAACTGGCTTTAGTACAAGAACTACAATGCTTATCCCTGTTGCAAGAAAGCTCAGAGGTATTCTGTTCTTAATACATAGGTGCTAGTCAATAGGCAAAGTGTAAGCTCATCAAAGATCAGACGGGAATTTGTCTCTAGGGTGACACGGATACCTGTTTCTCTATATTTTGCCCAAATTTAATGAATTCTTCTCATATTTGATATTTTTGCAAGACTGACTTCTGGTCACCATCAGCGTGCAACACGTCTGGATAACAGCCCAGTGTGGCAGCTTATGATTTCAAAGCAAGGGCTTTGAGAAACCTGGTAGAAGAAAAAATTTTTGAAAAGACATATGCCCATATCACAGCCTTTCTCCAACACACAAAACTGGGACTTCTAAGAACTAGATAGTGCTTTAAGATTTTTTTCATAACACATAAGAAGTTTGAACTTTCTGAACTACTACCTAAGTAGGGTGAATGCTAGAATGTGTTTTGCATTTGAGAATTCAGAAGTAAACTGAATTTGTGCAGTTTTATATTCATTTTAATGGCAAGGATTAAAAACTTGCACACAGGTTTTTAAAAGTCGAAGGTATAAGTTTTGGAACACTTAGTGGGGGCATGGGGAAGTCCTTCACTATAACAGAGATTGATTAAGAGTTGGAAGATTTTTCTGAAACCATATTGTCAGGAGTCATATAACAACATTGTATGGGTCCTAACTTGCCAGTTACTGTGTTCCAGCCAGTGCCACCTGCCTAAATCTCAGGTTTGTCACTGGAATTACAATGACAAGAAATTAGATGGTACTGTGTGAGGCTTAGTTCATGTCTCACAAAATCCATACAGCAGATTACGTGGGCAAGACACAGCATGTTACATTATATGAGAGACAAGCAAGAGAGACAATATGGACTAATGAAAAATTTCTGCAGCATGTGCACTGCCTTGTGCATCATCACCATGTCATTACAATACAAGTGGGAGTTAGAACAGTGAAGACAGAGACAGAAAATTTGCCTTAGGCTGGCCCTACCGTATTGTACAATTCCTCTAGCCGGGAGATGGTGAGAAAACGATGCATGCTTACTCCATTTTCTATGAGTAATTTCACAAAATCCACTCTGTCCAACACCAGTGCATCCAGCATTGCTTGCTCAAGGGAGCCCACCTGCAAAGCAAGTGATTAATTGAAGCTGTTCCTGGGCGTGGCAAGCTGCATCCAGCTGGTTCAGTCACTGTAGCAAAAGCAGGGAATCCTGACAAAATTCAGAGGGTTGCTCTTCTATGCTTGAAATGGGATAATCACAGTTTTAATCTGTAACAGTTTTTCTGTTTCTCAGGGCTGCATTTCAAAAATGAATATCAGAGTGCTAGTTAAAATACTCTAGGAAAAACAGATTAGGACAAAGGAACTGGAACCCAGAAAACCGGTGACCACATCTCCACCCTATTCACCATGTCATTATTATCGTTATTTCTTTTCCTGTCAAACATTTTATTTGTATTGGATATATTTGTTATGCGCACACAAAATCACTTTAGTTCTGTCTTTTCTAGAGTTTTCTTCTGTTTGTGGTGTGGAAACTCAGGCAAATTTGAGCACCCAGAAAACAGAAATAGCTTCACAATCTGCATTTCTTTGAAGGCCCAAATGCATGAGGTCTTCTTACACAAAACCTCTCCTTCTTACCTCTTGTAGGTCAGGTGGAGTTAGAATGATGAGAAATTATCTCTCCCTTCCAGCTTTTAGCTTGCAAAACGATTGTAGTTTGCAGAATTTATGCAAATTTTTGCTATCATGTGGTGATGAAGAGATAACAATAAGGCCAGTCTAGTGCCATTAAAATCCCTCCTATGTTTTGACATGTACTTATGCACAATATCAAAGACAAAATAAATAAGTCTGGTTCACTCCATAACTGAAAAGGCGAGGATCTTTGTACTAGCTTTTAGGGGCAGCAAGCTGCAGAAAGCTACATTTAAAACAAGGATACTTAAGCAGAAGCTTTTCCCATTGTTATAGTTTTTCCATGGGGAATTGTAAATGCTCATGTAATGACAGCACATGAAATTTTAATGACAGTGATGAAGTAAGTGTCATAGTAGTGACTATTGTGGCCCAGTTGAAACTTCTGAGTGAAGATAAGTTAGGCTTTAAGGAGATGAAGGTAGAGATCGAGACCTTTTGTTTTTTTTTTTCTGGGTGACTTCTGCCCCTGTAAAAGCTGTAGCACAATCTGGGAGTTGACTCCTCCTCCACTGCCTGACACAGTATTCAATAGATCCTCTGTTTACAGCCCTACCACTCCTGAAGAGAATCTATGCCCCTGGTGCTCCCTGGGAATGGTGTCAGCCAAGGAGCAACTGGAGCACAGAGTGGGGCAGATGTAGAGCAGACAGATAGATGCAGAGCAGCAGTGGGCACAAACTTAACACCACCTGAGGTCAGGAGCCATGGTCCTTCTGCAGTGACACTGCTGGTCAGTTCCTGCAGTCTACCTGACCTCCAGCATCTGTATGGAACGTTATTTATGCCAAATCATCACCTTAAATTCAGTATTTGCATACAAAAGCATGCTGCTTGAAGACAAAAAAGAAGTTTTGACTTTCCTTGAATTTATAGCCTAGCACTAAAACATGGCTGTACACTTGTTTTTCCCAGCTTGCAGAATCATGCTTGGTAGTATAAATCTGGTACTTCCCGTTTTTTCAGAGGTATGGTTTCCTACTCTTAAGGCATCGCTAGATGTCACCATTTCCTTGGACAACAGAACACATTAACATGTCTGCAACTGCGCCTGCCTTCAGCAGCTGTGATAGGGAACTGTGTGTTTGGCAGGACCCCGTGTGTTTTCAACCACGCTAAAGCCACCATTGCCAACAGAACGGACTTAATACTCTGTAGGGTTCAAAGCGTTTCCAATAGAAGATGTTGTGTATATACACATATATATATATATATATACTGTACCGGCCACTGTTGCCCATAAATAAAGATCTGACTGCGGGCGATGTCTACTCTGTTCCAGGCTAGTGCTAGGCTCAGCTGGTCGGGAGCAGATGCATTAGCTCCTGTGTATACAGACAGGGATGCAGGGAGGAGAGCAGGAGAAAAAAGAAACAAGACATTTAGGCTCATTATGCCGTGGTAATTCCTCTTTGTGAAAAGTCTTACAGATGTCCATGTCATTTCTGCAACTGATCTCATATTAAAACAAAACCAAACCTTCCATTGCACCTGTAAAAAACCATTGGTTCTCAAATCTGGGTCTGTGGTTCTCAGATTGTTTTCTAAACATTAATTATTTCCTCATATTCTCCTTCAAAATACAGCAGATACAGGTGATATCAGAAGAGGCAGTTTGCGGTGGACTAAACTGGTTTCCCTCCTATTGGACAGGAAGCAAGTGAACAAGCCAGGATACAGATGGAGTTGCAGGAATACACACACTCCCACACGTCACATGAGCACACACTCACACACACATGTGCCTCTAGCAATTACAAGCAGATTCAACTCATATAGACACACCTCATTTCAGTAGTTGTGCATTTTTTGGCATCTTACGCATTTCAGCTTGATAAGAAGCACAGGAATTTCTCCCCTATTTGTACTGAGGGGTCTTGGTGGACAAATTTCCCTTCATATATGAAATATCCAAGTAAGAAAGCATTCTATAAAGCTGGTGTCAATGTATAATACATCCAAATTAAATGAGAAACTATGCAGATGATAAGATGGATTTGGAGCTGCTTGTTTTTGGAAGGGAGGGTATGTTTCTCCCTGCAGTTTTAATGGACACTGTGGGACATTCCTGTCCTGCTGTGCTTTTTTAATATTTCACAGTTCTCAGCTGATTTGTAATAATAAAACAGCATTTGTGCTTCAGTGTCACAGGGAGAACTGGCCTGAATGAACTGATCAACCAAATAAATAAAGAGCCCTTTGACTTTTAACTACATATCTGCTTGCAGTGGTTAAGTGATTGTATAAAGGCTTATTTTTTAAAGAATTCATACCTCTACTGTTATTGTGTCTTTATTAATTCTTATACTGATATAATGGAGTGAGGATAAATAACAGCTTTTCATTACTCGAAAGCATTTCTGTCCCCATTTCTGTACCATTCAAACCCACACAATGTTCCAGTTGAAAGTGGACTCTGAAATTGGAGGCAAGAAAACATAAAGCTGGCTGCTGAAATTGTCTGTGAAGACCTTAATGAAAACCTTAATGAAGCTTAGCCTATAGTTTAATTTCATAACTCTCAACTTTGAAGGCAGTTCACTACTGACATTGCCAAATACCTATCAATACCTACAGTAACTGTTTGGGAGATAGTGGATTGTCAATCACCCAAATCACATTCATACGGAAATGAGCTCTGATAACAAGGTGCACAATGCAGGAACAGAACAGAATTGAAACAAATGAAGAAGGAAGAAAAAGTGAAAATATTTCTGTGACTTCTGTGGCTAAGAAGTATCAGGAATGCCCTTTTGCATAAGACACAACTTCTCACTGCTATGTGCTACAACATAGACAAAAGCTCTCATAAGAGACCTCGGCGGGATGCCAACAACATCTGAAACTTTTGGAGTTTCTTACACAAGCAACATGCAGCATTCAAGAACAGAAAATATTTATCTTTGGGAAAGGCAAAAATGTCTCTACATTTCAACATCCCAAGCTTTATTTATAAAAACAGAAAAAAAAAATACCTGCAGTGAGTATGATAGTGTAAGTTAAACACAGAGAGCAAATAATGTTCTCCCCCCTTCTGAAGCAAACAAGAGATCCTCTCATCAGATCTTCCTTCCAAACCATGCGCCTCTAGGAGAAATGAGAGCTTTAGCAGGTGCTCAGGTAAGGTTTTTGGTGAGCCATGGAGGAGGCACATGGGCGAACTCTAAAACCCTGAGGCAGTGATGGTGATCCCACAGCCTGACAACATTTCACACATATGATGAGGGAGCTCCAGTTCCTGATTTTCCTACTACAGCCTGCAGTCTGGGTAGCCAGGGGTGCCAGCTAGTCAGAAACCATTTTGGATCAAGAGTGGGTCAGATGGACTTGGGGAGGGAAGTGGGCTACTTACACTGCCCCTACTTCAGGCAGAGGTCAAGCTAAATCACCGAGGCTCCAGATGAAAAACTTCTGAGCCCTAGCAGGGAGTGTTCTCCAGTTTGTGTCAACTAACCCTAGCAATCCTGGGCCTTTACATGCTTTAGGAAAGATTCAGCTGGCAGATGAACAGAGAGTCTTCTGGTGCATTCGATCACAGGAGAGAGCAGCTGGCTTGGGGCATGAGGTGGTGCCTGTGCATCTGTTCATCAAAATTGTTTTCTTTGAGCATGCTCATTGCTGCAAATACTGAGCAGAGGGGAAAGCAAGCCATGATCCAGCCTATGTCCTTCCCATCTCCCTTCACTGTGCTTAAGGCTGCCAGTAGTGGCCAAGTTTTCCTGTGGGTGCACGTGCAGTCCCAGAGTTGATGCTCTTCTCAGTGCTTGTTGCCATAACGCTTGATTTCATTGTCTCACAGAGCACTGCAGATATCTGGCAGTTGAAGGACGTGTGGTTTCTCAAGGGGATGTTGTACCCCAGGTCTGAACCAGTCTGTCAGCTAGGGTGTAGACTGGGAAGTACAGGTGTGCATGCTGGGGCTCTGGTGCATTTGGCGGGATGGGTGCTTCCAGAGTAAAGTTTCTTGCTGGAAAGCCCTCACTTCCTTCTCTTTCCTGTCTTCCCTGAGATGTTTTCAGGTGAATGTTACTTAAGAGGAGAAGGAAAATCAAAGCAATAAATGTTTCTAGAGAGCAGCATATGGGCTGTGGATGCCTTTAACTTGATTTTATTCTAGGATAGAACTGATGGCCTTTGTCTCACATGAAAAAGGAAGTATTCAGGCTCTTTTAGGTGGAATTCTACCCAGTTTTAAGAAGTATGAATGATGCCACTCATATAAGAAAAACTCCCCAGAAAAAACATGAGATGGCCTTCTTAGGATAGTATCGCCTTTCAATCATTTCCTTGACTGCATTCAGTGCCATAGAGCATGGATTTGAGTCAGTAGGAAGAATCCAAAAATGATCTTTCTGGGGATGCATCTCAGTCATGAGCGTCACTGTAACGTGCTCAAATCAAAGCCAAAGGATATTTGGGAAATAAAGAAATAAGGTAGAGTAAATAACCTATTGCATTGTATTATTTTAATTACCATATCATACTTACTGATATTGGTAATATGACCACTGTCTCTGTAATATTTACTCAGTAGTCTGGTGTCTGGCTGATTGTAGGATATATTCCTCAAAAGAATGTTTTAAGACTATGACAGCATCTATATTGTGACCCTTACTTTCATCTGCTCCTAGAAGAAAAGTTGCATTTGGGATGCAATTAACTGTTTTGGCAGTATTTTATCTTGGTATAGATATCGCTGGATATAGACAGACTGCTGGGACAGAGGTTAGTTCATGCAGATGTTAATTTTATGTTCTTAGGTTGCCACCCAGGACTGCCTGGATATCTTGCATGGACTCTTCTGGTAAAAAGTCACATTCTCTACTTAATATCTTGGACCAAAAATGCAATACTCCTTGATGATAAAACCTGGGACCATAAACTCAACGCTGTATCCTTGATGAGCCAGGGTACACATCAGACAATGAGTGTTGTGCGCTTGCAGGATTACAAGCATGAGGGAGCTTTTATATATACTTATTACTACAGGCTTTTATATACTGGCTAAAGCTTGCTGTGACCAATGTAAACCCCTAAAGGATTCTCCTGGAACAGGAGAATGGTGCTCAGGAATCTTGAAAGCTGAAATGACACAAAACTGATCTACCTAGACAGAAATTGTTGCAGGACACTCATTTCCACAGTGCACCTAAGCTTGTCAGTGTCCTCTTTGAATCATCATCTAAAGAAAAGAACTAGATTAGGAAAATAGCAATCCTAATTAACTTTTTGCTCTGTGTCTCAGCAGGTCTGATGCTGTCTTCTGTTTCAGCAGCTCTTTGGTGCAAAGGCTGTTTCCACAGCATTTGGTACAAGAATCATCCTGGCATTTAAGAAACCAATTGACAATATAAAAGCAGACAGCAAAAACAGCTATAGGTGCAGTAAGCAGATATCTGACCTAACTCTGAAACCTTTTTGTGTCTGTGATTTCATGCCTGGCAGACTATCCCAGACCATCTGATACTACATGACGGCTGTTCAGCGAGCATGAATCATGATTTGCTCACAGGCTGGAAAGCATGCAGAGACATCAACTCTGCTTGAGCCTAACGTGGCTCCTCTCAGAGGGTTCCATGGCAGTAATATCACTATATGCACATACCACACAGCACCTCTTTCCCAGTGCTGACAATTGCACTGGGGAGGCTTCTGGAGCACCATCTGAAACATGGCTGGTGCTAGTCTGCTCCAGACATTGCAACAGCTTCATGAACTAGGATCTTTGATGCCACTTCAAAACAAGTATTTTTTTAGAACATCTCCATATGCTGTCTTTAACTTCCCTGTCATATGCCTTCTGCTTTGCTAGCAGCTGCAAAAGGACAAAATCCATTACGGTGTGAGTTCCAACTGTTCAAGTTAAGAGAGTACAAGCAGTTAAACTGTATTGATAAACTTGCCTGCTATAACTCATGCTTGTGAAAACTTACTTCCCACATTTGTGTCTCTCAACATTAAAAAAAAAAAGAATTTGCAAACCATATGCTGTTGTGACATCCATGCAATGTAAATTGATAACCAGTTTGGATGCCATTCAGTAATTTATTGAAGACCACTTCCACGAAAGATAGATCTTGCTGACAAGATTAAACAAGTGACTTGTGAAAACAAACAATGAAATAATATGTGGTGCTGAGTTTGGGGCTTGTGGAATATGCTGTCCAGGAGAGCTCTTGAACTGTGTCTGGTGTGGGTTTAAAAAGAGATTAGTTCATCACAACTTTTACACAGCAAATAGGAAATGATACTCTGTGTTTCCAAACCCTTGTCCTGCTCCACCCTGACCAAATCCCTCACACCAGGGTGAGATGGGTCATTAGCTGATATGCTCCTCTTGCACTATCATGAGCTGCAAATTCCTCATCAGGAAGACTGAGAAAAAGTTACTGGTAATCACTCACCAGTTTCATACATTGCTCTGTCCATTTTTTCACACAGTACTGAAGAGTAGGAATAGATTAATTCTAAAATTTAAATTTATGAATTTCAAGATGACTCAGATCTAGTCTTCAAATCTCCTTACTTATTTTAATTATTACAATTATTATTTTTATTTAATTTTAGAGAGAGGCAGCTGTGGGAAGTAAGTTTCCAATGGCATGAAAATTCCAATGGCATGAAAATTCCAACAGCATAAAAATAATTTCAATTTATTTTACTTATTACAAATAAATTATTTATTAAAAATCAACAGACAAGTGGTTCAGCACTGCTACCTTAGACTTTGATGAAAAACCCAAGTATCCATCAGGCTAATGAGGTATATTTACAGAAAGTCAGTATTTCTTTCAAGGTGGGCCAGAACACTTGTACAAAGTCATGGTGTGAATAAGGACAACTGACGGCCAAAACAACAGATCTCATCTTTGCACATATTGATTAAATGCCTTGTGATCAGGAGGCTTATATGGACCAGAGGCACCTGATGAATCTGATCTTCACTGAATACCTTCATAGTCAGAAAGTCTTGAGGAGCAGGGAAGATGAGGTATAAGTCTTAATTCATCTGGCTCTTTCTTGAGTAAAAAACAAGTGCTGCTGCCATCAGTAGATTTCCAAATCAAGATTCTCAGACAAGCATGAAAGGAGATGTCAAAAGTACTTATACAGATCCAGGCACCTCCTGAGCTAACAAAAATTCCTTATGATGACTTCCACCCTTAACAGGAAGACGAAAGGTAATTTTATTTTACTAAGGCGCCAACAGCACCAATTCGGCACTTGCAAAATGGATATTCCAGATCAGGGAGAACTAATTCATATACTGAGACTGCAACCTTGAAACAGTTGCTCATGTAAATACTGCAAAAGAACATTTCAAATAGAAAACAATGCCTTGCAGGCCTGTGATTTATTTTCTTCAGCTTCCAAGAGTCGGTTTTCAGAAGACTCCAGGGATCTGTGTTGGGATATAGACCTTGAAAATACATCTAGAAAAAGGGGAATCCCAACTCTAAGACATTCTTTGCCTTATTAATAGAAAACGAGAGCAGTATTTTCAGGGATGGTCTTAAGAACAAATATGACAAGAATAACTTCACACTGAGGATAATGAAGGATTCAGTTATACGTAAGATAAAAATGAAACCTGCAATTATATTATTTCCAAGGGACAAAAAAGAAAAATTTGGTGATGGGTGCAATTCTTGATCCTTGTTTCGAATTAATTTCTTTCGTCATCTTGATTTATATTTTTTCTGTGTGAACATGTTCAAAATGCCTTGAGATTTAATTACATAGGTGGTTAAAACTCACCTCAACCTAGTAGCAGCAAAATAGCCAAGTTACCTGCAGGACAAACAACTGGTATCTTGATTGAAACGATCTAAAGAAGTGGAGAAAGCAATACTACAGAAACCTAAAGAAACAAAAACTACTGGAGAAAAGCAAATCTAGCTCATTTCCTTTGTTGATAGCTATCAGCTTTCAATCATACTTTTGAAGTTGCCAGGGCTTGTTTACTTTTCTTCTTCATACTTTTGTTTTAAATGTTTGAAGTGAAGCTTTTTAAATGGGTTTAAAAACCATGCAGAAGGTAAAAAGCTATTTTGCATGGCTAGGTGAAAGTTACTCAGGCCTTCTCTCTTCACACAGCTTTTGTGAGCTCGAACAGGAAGAAATTGAGAAGAAAACTAACTCCTGGAACACACAAGAGTAAGCCTCAATTACCTTTTGAATATCCAGTAAATCTATTACATTTTCTGCTGTGAATCAAACTCAGGTCTGCTACACCTCTACTATCTTATTCAGGTGTGGGGGTGACAATACCATGCTGACAGCTAACTATCAGCGAGCCTCATGAAGCATAACTTTTCCCAGTCACCTTTGGAAGTCCATTCCCTTACGTTTCTCAGGTTGCACTTTAAATTTGTTTGGTATATCTTATTCTCTGTTTTTTAAATCAGCATAGTCTGTATTACATAGCACAAACCAGTCCAGACAGAAACAAGATGACCATGGTGATTGATAAATGCAGTTTGTGAAAATCCCCTTTTGGGGAATACCATTCAAATGGAGGGCTAGAACCTCCCAGTTCTTGTTTAGGTGAGTAATCCTTCATTTGGAAAGTTCAATGTGCTTCAGAGCCTTTAAAATCTCACCTGTTTCTGCATTTGTAAGTAGATACTAAATTACTAGAAAATATATTTTGAAGGAAGCCAAGCTAAATGGTGTGTCTGCAAGACCAGGGTTTATAATGAACTGTAGCAACAGCCAATTTATTTTAAGACAACCTTTTAAGAGCATAAGTGCCACATGTAATGGCTTAGAAAGATGTAACAATCAGCCAAGTTTAAGATTAAAAGCCTAACCACACCAATAGCTGAGTACTTAACCCTACAAGTGGAGGCTGAAAGAAACCTCACACTATTTCCAGACTTTCCTAGGAATGACTACAGATAACATTTTACTTTGATAATAGAGACAGCTTTATCTAAATAGAAGTTCTAGCTACCAAGGTAATCTAAGTCTGAGAGGTTCTTTGGCTGTCTTCTCGTGAATACTAATCTTCTCAAGTAACTGGTGTGGGGGTCACCACTGATGTTTCTTGTGACACGTTAGTGATTGTGGGTGGAAAACAAAAATTCAGAAAGGAAAAACAGTAGCTATTTAAACATTAAAGAAAGAGCTGGATTTGTATAAAGCGGTTAGAGCCCAATACATACTTCAGTTTCACAGTATAGGTTTGCCATCTTGATAGATTCTGTCAATAAATGCAGGTTTCAGTACATCAGAGACACAAACAGGATTGATACTGACTCGCTATGGAGTTTAACTCTGCTACCTTTTAGTAGTGCTGTCAGGATAGCTAAATCAATATCCTGGTGTCCTTCCGATCCCATGCGAAAAACTGTGATCTGCAATGTTAAAAGACAATACCATTATTGAAACCAGGGTAATTAAAAAAAAAAACCTTAAATCAGGGCAGCGTGACTTGAATCTTAAAATGTCCTGATGGCTATGAGGTAATCTTACTTTATTCACGTTATGAGAAGTTTATTAAATAGGATTAACATACAGTATTTTTTGTGTCATAGAATTTGATAAGATAGAAATTGTATTAATGATCATATGGAAAAAAGGTGTTCAGTGACACTTACAGGGTGAAATTGGAGATGAAGGAATGTTCTTGTATTAGAGTGACATTAGACTTAGTGTTCCCAATAGATGATGAGGAAGATTTAGGTGTATTACGAGTGTGGACCTAACTGATGGCATATGGCATAGAATAAATATTTTCAAGTGATATTAGAAACCTATTCAACCTTTTGACTCTATACAGGAGAGAGTTAGATAAATAACCTAAGAATTATGCTTCTAACAGGTGCAGGAACGTCTTCAGCCATGTATGGCCAATGACCTATCACTCTAAGTAAAAGGCTCTGAGGCAGTGAGGTGAGATACACAATTCATAAATAATAAGAATGAATATAGCGCAGCTGTTCTTTCTAGCCAGATTCACTCTTGGTTAAGACTGCACTGAAACATACAGAAGTGTAACTCCCCTTCCTCCTTTTGTTGCCATAGCAATAGCTGGTTTTGAACCTCTGCTTCTTATGAAGCAACAGAGATTGCAGCTTTTTGCTAGTGCCTTTCCTTTACTCATGAAAACTGTGTCATCATTTTGATCTGAATACTTGTTATCTGTGTTTTCTTTTGTCAGTATGGACTGCCTCAATTCCTTTTTTTTAGAATAAATGATACATTTAATTAGGAATTGCATAAACATATTTTACATTCATATTAAGCAACATATGTTGTTTCCATGTTCCTAGATTCCTACTCATACAGCACTGAACTGCAGCAGCATCTGATATAGAGCAAACATCAGAGTACAAAGAGCTGTCTACTATCACAGAAGGAGATATACAAAGCCTGAAGGACACAGCAGAACTTTGGTGATAAGCTTCAGTTTTTCAGCTGAAAACTGCTGCAGAGCGTATTGCAGGTAATCTAGTGCAACCCTCCTTTAGCACCTATTCTACCTTCATTTGATCCTAGAGCTCCAGGAGTTTCAGAGACTTTGGCATCAGTGAAAATAGTGCAACATCTTAGAGGCTAAAAAGCAAACTAGACAAAGTAATAGGAAACTGGCTTAGCTCAATTAGTCAATTGAGTTAGGTGATGTCTAAAACAATTAATGTAAGAAATTACTTATATTAGGCAACCTCCCCAGTTAAAGTACACTGTGTCCAAGTTAGACTTAGTTTGACCCTTCAAAGTGTTCTTGATACAAAGCATAAATGATACTTTAATGAAGTATTTTTTCTCTCTCTCTCTGGAATTTATGAATGTTTCTGGCAAACTACTTGAGGTCTATCCCCATACCGCAACTTTAGAATGGCATAGAATAGAAGAGAATTAGAATAGGAATAGAATAGTAACAGATTATTTCAGTTGGAAGAGACCCTCAACAACCATCTAGTCCAACTGCCTGACCATTTCAGAGCTGACCAGAAATTAAAGTACATTATTAAGGGCACTGTCCAAATGCCTCTTAAACACTGACAAGCATGGAGCATCAACCATCTCCCTAGGAGCCTGTTCCAGGGTTTGATCATTTTCTTGTAAAGAGATGTTGCATGATAATTTTCCTATTTTTTTTCTATTTCCTATTTTTTTTCTATTTCCTCAATGACTGGCAATGAAGCTCTCCCTGCAGTGCAGGCAGTCTGCCCACAGGTAATGTGAATAGAAATACACATTTCTATGTATGCCTCATCTTAAAATACAGTCAAGTACGTGAGCAGGTGAGATCAGACCCTCTGCTGTACATGGTCATGATGAGCTTCTCGTGCCACAGAAGGCAAACTTGGAGGTAGCAGGAAATGGCAAAACGTCCTTCTCTGTCTTTAAGGCCTCAGGCGAGGCAGTCTGTACATTGGGAACTGAACGTTCTGGACAACGGAGTTTGGAGGTGGAACAAACAACATCTCAAACAAACACACGATCAGTGAACTCCCAGCTTAATAAAAAGTAATCATATAAATTGCAAGCACAGAACAGCTTATCACCACAGGAAAATTAAAGAAAGTACTTTTCATATATTGGACCACATATAACCTTAAACTTCCAATTTCTTTTTCAACCCTCTTCTCTGCATGCATCAGAAAAATAAACCCACTTCAGCAGAACAAAGTGTTGCTATATTAAAAATAAAATGGAGCTATGTAAATTAGTTACATTAGAATAAAAAGGCTGTCTTTCCACACCAACTATTGCTTTATTATTATTTTTAAGAGGCCTAGCATAATTCAAGTAGTAAAATAAAGAAGACAAATAATTGGGAAAAAAAGATGGAAATTGAAGGAGTGCTCAGACTCACACTAGAATTATAATTTCAGGGTCATGTCTGAGATTGAACCAGAATTTCAGACAGAACCAAGGAAAAATATGATACTTCATAAAATCATATAATCATGGATTTTTTTAGTTTGGAAAAGACCTCTAAGATCATCCAGTTCAACTATTAACACAGCACTGCCAAGTCCACCACTAAACTATGTGCCACATCAACTCATCTTTTAAATATCTCCAGTAATGGTGACTCAACCACTTCCCTGGACAGCCTGTTCCAGTGCTTGACAAGCCTTTCAGTGAAAAATTGTTTCCTAATATCCAACCCAACCCTGCATCTGGTGCAACCTCAGGCTGTTTCCTCCTCCCCTGTCACCTCCTACCCGAGAGAAGAGACTGATCCCTGCCTCACCACACCTTCGTTTCACGTAGTTCTGGAGAGTGATAAGGTTTCCCCTGATCCTCCTTTGCTCCTAAAGGCTAAACATCTCCAGCTCCTGAAGCTGAACCTCATCAGATTTGTGCTCCAGACCCTTCCCCAGCTCTGCTGCCCTTCTCTGGACATGCCTCAGCACCCCACAGAATCATAGAATATGCTGAGTTGGAAGGGACCCACAAGGACCATGGAGTCCAACTCCTGGCCCTGCACAGGACATCCATAAAAGTCACACCATGTGCCTGAGGGCATTATCCAAATGCTCCTTGAACTCTGTCAGGTTTGGTGCTGTGACCACTGCCCTGCAAAGCCTGCTCCAGTGCCCAAACACCCTCTCAGTGAAGAATCTTTTCCTAATATCCAACCTAAACCTCCTCTGACACAAATTCAGGCCCAAAACTGATCGCAGGACTCAGGTGTGGCCTTACCAGTGCTGAGCACAAGGGATGGTAACTGCCCTGGTCCTGCTGGCCACACTGTTGCTGGTATGAGCCAGGATGCCACTGGCCTTCTTGGCCACCTGGGCACACTGCTGGCGCACGTTCAGCTGGCTCTCAACCAAATGCTAACTTAATTTCAAAATGCTCTGAGTTTAGGACCTCAAAGACTCAGCAGGCACTGTGGGCTGTCTTTTCTGAATGTGCTCAATCTTTTAGGCAGTAAACAGGTATGCCCAGCCTCTTCTTATGGTTTAGATTTACTGTCACTGTCCATAGCTGCTTTCTCTCTGTGGCAGATGCACTCCTCCTGCTTGAGGTAACTGAACTTTTGTCCAGGCAGATACTCAGCAAGTAGGAGTGACCAAAGCCAATCCTATTGTGTGAGGCTATCAGTGAGAACACAGCACCAACCCCAAAAAACTAGTCTGGTCTGAAAAGCAGAATACAGCAGAAGATCTGAGTGCGAATCACCCACTTTACACTATATATATACCTGCAGACACAGGGTCGTTTGAGCTATCCATCCATAGCAGCTGGCTGGGTGGCATCCATCTCTCCTCCAGCACAGATGCCTCTCACGGTTACTCCTTGACACTGAGAGATTTTTTACCCTGCACCAGATATTGACTGGTTGATAAAAGACTTTTTCTGCAAGCATGCAAGCTTTAAAATACACACAGCAATCTTAATTACTGTAGTCAGAGGCATGAAGAAATGCAGACACATCCTAAAGTATTTATGCAGAATTTACACTTAGAAATGTCCAATATCTTTAGGTCTTAAAAAAACCTGTCTGTTTTGCTGTAGACCTCTTATTCTGGTGTTTTCTTTCGCCTGAGTTAACTGGTAAGAATTTTATGTTTGCAATGTGGTCACCTAACTCCAGGAGTCATTAATGTATCTCACAACCTGCCAGTGCTACTCACAAGTACATTGGTGGGTGAATCTCTGCAGAGAACTGATAAGCAATACACTGGTGCTGTTATAAGAGAACATTGGCTGGAGCCCTGTTAGAATGGGGTACAGAAGCTACTGCACCAAAAAACATGCGGTGCTAAAGGAAAATATCTGGGTCAGTAAGCTCTACTCCCAGCTACCTCTTGCTGGATGAATGTCTTCCATCTTGGTAGATGCAAAAGTAAGAGAAAATTAAAGACTTAGAAACCCATTTAGTAACTCATTGCTAAGAAAAAGTAAAAGCCTTTCTTCTTTCAGTGAAGAGAAAGTGCCCGAGGGCTTTTCACCTACCTACTGTAGACCCTTTAAGTCTGTTGTTGAGTTGTACCCTCCGGACAACTTTAATGGAAGAAACATACAGAAGGAAGAACAACCTAGTAAGATGTGCATATGGAATCCAGGACATTTCATTAGAAAATAATATATCTCAAGATCCTTGTGTTAAAAAGTAATATATGCTAAGGACTTGCTTACATGCCGAAAGGAAACAAGAGGGTAAGAGTTGCAGTTTTAGTCACACTATCACTAGACATTCTTCTGTATTGCTGTGAAAAAGAGAAGATTAGTTTAAAAAGAAATTTTCTCTATGCTGCTCTGTTTCACATTGTAGCTGTGAAAACGTTTCCTATTTTTCGTAGGAGCACTGTATTAGAGAGTAAAGCCACCATTTACCCTACTCAGCTATTTCTTTTGAGCCAAAACCCAATTTACATCCAAAGAAGAAAAAAACCTACAAAATCAAGTACTCCTTTCTTTCCTGTAGGGATTTGGGCCATATTATTACCTCTGTGTAGTTGGTATTTTCAACCGTTGGTGTTAAAACCCAATTATCTTAAAATAACATTTTTTCTGTTCCTTTGCCACCCCATTGGGTATTTTAGGGACGGTCTTTTTCTGATTTCCTGCTTTCTTTCCTCAGCGTTCACACTATTTATAGGCTTGAAATGACTTTTTCAGGCAATTTTCTTAGTCATCTCAGTGAGCAACTGTGACTTCCAATAGAAAGCATTTTTAAAGAAAAAAATGTTATTTTCTTCTTTACAAATACAATAGAAGCTGGTGTTAGCATTCCTTAGAAACACAAAATTGTATTGCACTGCACTGAAGAGATAGATCTTCAGACAGGCATACCTCAAACAGGCAAATGAATCACCAGCAGAGGTTGCCCAACAGGCTGCAAAGCAATTGATAGGCAACTGCATTCTTGCTAAATGTCTTGATTTCTTTTGGTGAGCCTATAGCGATCTACTTGCAAAGTACAGTAGCAGATACTTTCAAAGCTGGAGGCAGCTGGACTCCTGTCAGGTGGAGGTGCTTGGAACCCAAGCAAACTATCTCTCATTTCCCTCCACAAAACCTGCCTGAGTAAAATGCATGAGATTTGCCCTTAAAAGAAGGAAGAGACACATGCTCCCCTGCCCCCCACTAAGCCTCCCCCCCAAAAAAAATTATACAACAACAACAACAAACCAACAAACCACAGAAAACCAAACAAACAAACCCATCAACAAAAACCTGGGAAGGTCTGCACTCTACCTCATTGCAGATTTTACTGAAGTATCTTAATGTGAACAGGATTAACTTCCAGGAAAATAAACTAGCTGCATCCTCATTCTGCCTAGGAAAATGTGTTAGGAAATCACTGAGCCAAAACGGACCTTCTTTGCAAGCAGGATTACAGCACACTATGATAGCTGCCAGCAATAATTACAGTCCAGCAGGGCAGAAACCTAATTTTCAGGCAGGGCAGGTAGAAAGCAAATGAAAACCAAGAACATGGAGTAAAGAAAAGCAGCAGGATAGAAAGCAAGGTGGGAGGAGGCGGGAGAGGAAGCAGAAGGAAAGTATTATCTGACCTTGGACTCTACCAAAAGCACCTATTTTAAAACTGCTTTGC
This sequence comes from Aleadryas rufinucha, assembly GCA_013397815.1. Lineage (NCBI taxonomy): Eukaryota > Metazoa > Chordata > Aves > Passeriformes > Aleadryas > Aleadryas rufinucha. The sequence goes on along the minus strand of VZTH01004806.1, from coordinate 564,605 downwards.
TCTCTGTTTATAATCTGTTCCATCCTTGTTTGACAGATTACTTTTTCTTTCCTTGTACACAGTCTCTGGCTCAGCAGGCTCAGTTCAGCCTTACGTGTTTCATTTATTCTTTTGTTTTCCTGCCTTCATGCTGATATTGCACTGAGCTCCTAAAGGCAGTCAGGTAACACTATTTTACTTGAGAGCAGTGAATACCAAACAGACTTTCAGAAATCATTCACACTGAGAAACAGAGATAGTGCACTGCCATGTGAGATTTCCCCAGTTCCCTATGAATTAGTGTAGGCAAGGTTACCTTAGACATACAATTTATAGCTGTCTGTATATAGTCCATAGGGGCACCTACGAGACAAAGGACCAGCTAAGACAGGGATACCTCAAAAAAAATGCTGAGGAAGGAAGATGTTGTGAAACAGAAGGAAAATGAGGTCATAGGTGAGACAATCTCTGAAATGGCAGGAGCACCGAGATGCTTTAGAGGACAAGGAACTGGTTGTAGTAGGTTGTAATGGGTCCTAAACCAAAAATTTCTGAATTCTTCAAACTTTTTCTCCTACTCTCACTAAATGTTCACACTTCTGTCTCTTTCTCTTCTGGGTGAAGTAGACCTATCACGTGTGAAGAGGACAGGACTTGTGCAGAAGACAGACAGAAGCAGTTCTCGTGCCCAGATTAGCAAGTCATAAGACACAGAAGTTTGTTTTGCTTTATAGAATGCTTCCTAAGCTATCATAACTGTGTCACAGTTTGCCATATTCAGGCCTAGCTGGATATATAGCTGATTGGCTTTCATCAGTATGAGCTGCCAGGCATTGGACAGTATGTACAAGTTTGTACTCCGCACCGGCAAAGTTGATTTAACCCCTAAAATGAGAAGCAAGAGCAATAGATAATAATCATTAACTGCAGTTCCTCTTTTTATGCCTTTTCTAGCCAAAAAGTGAGTCTTTCCCTCCTAACGCAGCACTTTTTTCCCCCTAGGATTTATTCTGAAAACTCCACAGAGATGGAAGAGCTTATTCTCTTTGAGGTCATTGTAAGGCGCCAGGATTAAATTTGAATAGCTATGCAGCACAAAGCTGGACTTGGTATTTATTCTACAACATGTGAACATTTATTTTTTTACAGTATGGTTAACCTGAACCACTTCAGAATATGAAGAGTGATCTGAAACATGCTCAGATTTTTAGCATGTATTTGTTCCGAGAGGGAAAAACCACCAAAACCAGAGGGAGAGCGACGTGCACATCTGCACAGAAAGATGTTTTACCCTCTGTCATGAAGGAGACAAGAGATGAAGAAGAAAAATAATTCTTTAAACCTCAAATTGACTGTGCCTGCTGACTAGACAATGGATAGCTGAAGATGAAGGAAAAAAACAGGACAGCAGTCATGAGAGCAAATAAAGCATCAAGTGGGCTTGCTTTACAAGCTTAGCATTCTAAGAATACTGAAAATTATTCATCCTTTTAGAGATGCAATTTTTTCTCATCATCATTTCATTATGACATCAGGAGAAACTACATGGTGCTTTAAAATATATTCAAAGTGATTTTTTTTAAACTACCTCCAGAAAAAATTTTAGTGTCATTGAACTTCACCTCTGACAAACTTTTCTTATGCATCTTAGTTACAGAAGTCAGAATAAAACCTCTCCTTTTCTAAAAAAATGCAGATGCAATTGTGAGTGCAACCTGAAAGTCTCCTGTTTTAGAACCCAGGCTGGTTCAGCAAAATAGGCAATTGCTTCCAGACTACATTTTGACATCTAAAATTTAGCTAGGCCTACTTAAAATGTTTCAGAAGAAAATTACCCTGAAAATGAAAACGAGAGATTGATAAAACAAAACATTAAAGGAGGTCAGTTATGCAAAGTGTCAAAATGGTTCAGATAAGTGGGGAAAGCATTTCTCTTTTTCTTGGAAGGAATAATACTATTTAACACAGGGGAAACAGTGCTTGATGTGGAGGCATAACAAAGATCAAAGTGAGCAGGTGAGTCAGTGGGTCATACTGCAGAAGAAGGGGGGTGGCCAAGTAAGAGGAAATTCAGCAATAGAAAGATAAGAGAGGATTGTGTTTAGGGAAAACCTAAATTAAGTAGTTTGCTATTTTGAGGAGAACAAAAGAGAATTCCAAATGAGGAAATATGAGGGTGCAGATATGAGGGGAGAAGTTTGAATGTCGGTTGCAAAATTTTAAAATTTTACAGCTCCTTCTTCATTGTGCCAGCACTGCAACATTTCATGTTTTAATTTGATTTTTCATAGACTCAATGTCTAGTAAAAAGCAGGGAACAAGCAAAACAATCACTGTTTATAAGAAAGGCAGCAATTCTGCAATTGAGGACCCATCAATTGACAGGAGTTACTGTAAATGTTTGGCTTCCCCTGTATTTGGTACCTTTTTTTCCAGACTGGACATCTGAGACACCCTTAATGACTGCAAGAACAGGCTATGAAAATCTCACAGCTCCGTCCCTTTTAAAAAAATTATATTTTATGATGTGCATATACTGTTTAAGTCTTACAGTACTACTGACATTTTGGAATAGAATGTGAGTATTTTCCAGCGGAATTAATAACCAAAAATGTTTTGGTAGGAAACCCATCTTTTGTCCCCTACACAACAGGTTTCATACTGGTATGTTTGAGGACATTTCACTGCCTGAATTCCGAGTCCCTGATTTTAACGTTGTCAATATATGAGTAAATATAAATTGTAGGTCACAAAGCACATATACAGGGTAATACAAGTCAGACACTGTCCTTTAAATCACTGGGTTGTGCACATCATAGTCTGTGAAGTTAAGCAGAGATGGCATTTCACGTAGACTTGCAGTGCAGAAACTTGTTAAGATCAGCCAAAAAGAGAAAACTGGTTTTAGCTGTTGACATAGACAATTTCATTCAAACACTGCTGTAATCCAAGGTCTTCCATTACCCTGATTCAGAAAAGAAATGTGGAGGAAGTGTAATGTAGTTCACTTCCTGCCACTCTTTTACTATACATAGAGTTCTTGGAGGTATTGGCAAGACACTGACATAATAGGTATTCTTCTGAAACATATAAGTCACAAGTTATGGAGAAAGTTAATCACTGAGATGGATATTCTGTTCCTCTCAGAAAACAAGAATTCAATTTGGCCATTCCTATTGCTGTATACCCTGAAAAAATGTGTCATGCAAGTCATGGCCCTAAAGACTACTGCTTACAAGACTTACATGCAAACATATGTCTTCTAATCTGAACTGAAAATTCTGACCTGAGAAGGAAGTATCGTGAGTTGATTGGGTGGCAACAGTATTAACATTGGGGCCGGTTGCTCCATGTTTAACTTCAGTTTCTAGTTTTCCTTTGCAACAGTTTTCAGATAGTCGGACAGGACATGGGTGCTTTGCTACGGATGATGCAGACATATGTCTATTCTGTATTAATGTTGACAGCGTCATGACAACATGCAGAGACCAAGCAGCAAAAATAGCCACAAACCGTGAGTGTCTTACCTGGTTTGCTGGTGTGACTAAATAGGCAATACTTGGAAAAGGCAGCCCACTTAGCGTGAGATATTCCTGTAGGACAGTAAATTTGCAGTTCCTGCTTTATCTACAGAAACCCTGCGTCTCATACAGTGAGCTCCTTGTCTGTGACTGAGATATCGTAGCTGTAATGAATGGGTCTCTGTGTCCCATATGAAGCCATAGAAAGGATAATTTTGTTTTCTAAGAAAGACAATTGAAATTATGACTTCCCAGACACAACAGAGCCTGGCAGTAAGAAAGGTTTCTGAACATTATCATGGAGTGAGTATATAAACTGCATTGAACCCTTCCAATTCCCTGACTGCAAAAATTGCTTTATATTATCTAATGTGGAATTTGCTGTGTCACCAAGTACTGCTTTGCCTTCAATTTCCTTACAGAGCTATATAACAATTTAGTGTGCATTTCCCAGCATTACCTGTTAATAGTGTAGATGGGGTAATGGATATTTTCGCAAGCTTATGTTTTTAGAGGGAAAAAGCATTCTAAATTTTATTTCCGTAGCTGTAATTTTAACCACAAAATATGTAGGAAGATGGGAAGTGAAAAGATTGGTAGTAAGTTGCATTAGTATCTACCAGATGACTTCACCGAATGCACCAAATAAAACAGAAAATGTCTGCTTACTGAGTGTAAGCAACACAAGGAATATTGGTCTTCGCAGACATGTTCCAGATGTAAAGATAGCACAGCAGAAGTTCAGGATGGACCCAATAACTGACTAAATTGCACACTCCTGCTTCAGTGGTAGGTCTGACATTTTTGTACTTTCTATTAGCAGATGCCCTACCTCATCTGATGGTAGTTGAAAAGCAGATGGTATGATCAAAAGCTTTTCCAGGGTTAAGTGTAATACAACAGCTGTCTTTGTTTTTTGTTTTATTTTCTTTTCATTTTCTTTTTTTTTTTTTTTTTTTTTTTTTTTTTTTTTTTTTTTTTTTTTTTTTTTTTTTTTTTTGGTGTATAGCTCTTCTTCTTGTGAAGGTTGTTCTCTGAATTACTGAAATGAAAAAAATACCCCTAGGATTAGTTTTTGTTCTCTGTGGAGACAATGACATCTGGCTTCTTGGCAGCTGAAAACACAAAATATGGTCTTAATTCTTCAGCAAAAAATGCAATCAGGTGCGTTTCGCAGCATTAAAACCCACTAGTCATTATCTCAACACTTACAGAAGTAGAACCTAAGTACTAGACTAATCCTATCGATTTGTATGGGCTGGAAAGGAGGTTTAACCTTCACCAGAATGACTAGAGTTGCACAGTCAATCCTGAAGTGGATTGGCACATCAATTTGGACACAGAGGACAAATTATCTTTAGTACACTTTATGCTGGAAATCTCTCAGAATGTTTCCATAGGAGAAACAAGGGCTGTTTTAGCAACCAGCAGGCCGGCAGTTACATGATGCTTTCCTGCTCCAAATGCCTGCTGCCAAATTATATGCTGTTCACAGCAACTACGCTCCTGCAAGAACTATAGCTGACTTTTACTATTTGAGAAGTCACCAAGCCCTCTTCAGCCTCCTCTCTAAGAGAAAAAATTACATCAGCATTAAAAAACATTAGCTGAAATGATTTTATTGTTTTTGAAGAAAAAATTCTTGAAAAAAACAGACCTAAAGAATTTCTAACCTCTGGGAAGGGCCAAAGAAATCAAGTGACAATATGCTAGTACATTCTTTAAAGTCCATCTGACTTAGCTATTATTTAATTCAGATCAAAGTGTATGCTAATAAACAGTTGCAGCCAGTATTTAATTAGCATAAAAATTCGCTGAGCTTGCACATCCAGCTGAAAAGCACAACGATTTTTGCAGCCAATATATGATCAAATCAAACCCTTCCCTGTATAAACTCTTACAGAAACATGGAGAGGTTTGCTACAGTTGCCTTTTCAGTCACACAGAACTGAAGCCGTCAAAGATCAATAAGCCTTATTTGCAGTCCATATAGAAGAGAAACTGCTAAATCACTGTAAGATACTGGAATGTTAGTGGTTAATGATTCAAACAATTGAAGATTTGCAAAAGCAGGGGACGCTTTGCTCCAAGTAACTGCCCATGTGGTTGGGGGTGCACACCCATCTCTGGACTGCTACAGCTAGGTGTTGAACAAGACGAGGGAAGAGGCTGAAAGGAGGCAAACCCTGCGAGGTGGGATAGTGCTTTTTATCATGCCAATGCCCTTACACAAGTAGCTCAGCTTCCCATGTAGCTTGAAGGTATTCACCCCTTCTGAAAATTGACTCAACTACACCGAATTAAGAGGCAGCTGTACCACTGCGTCCCATGATCCACAGTAGTACATCATCTATGTAAAACACCCCGTTCCAGCGGGGGTACCTGGGCATTCCCACCAAGCCTGAGTGCAGTATTAAACCACTGGACTTCATGTTTCATGGACCTCCCCCTGCCTCAAAGGATCAAGACTGCAACCATCGCTTCAACCAACAGATACAGAAATTGCAACAATCAAGTCTCATCTCTGGATCCACACGTGGTGAATATACACGTTTCTAATCTTATCCTCTCTTTCACTTTCTTTCCATCACACATTTTCTTAAGTGTTAATTTTCATGCTTTTATACTGTTGCATTTCTAACCAAAACTGCTACATTTTAAAATTAGCAAAGTACCTTATCCTACCTTAATGTTCTAAAGTTTGCAAGTAGAAGTTTGATATTGAACTTCCCAAGAATTTTGGGGTTTTTTTCCCATGCACTGCTCAGGGTAAATCAAATAACCTTTACCAAATGGACCAGGGCACAACAATGACTTAACAGCTTCTCAGTATTTTGTGTAAGTAACCATTAAGAAGAGTCAAAGCCCTACATTTGTATGTATGGCAATATTGGGATTTGAATATCAGCCTTGCAAGGCAGCCTTCTCATGCACTCTGTATTTTGGGAAAATTGGGATCCATCTCTGTTTGAAATAAAAGCACAATAAACAGCAAGCACTCGCATGATGCATGTTGTCTTGATCTCAGCTCAATGCACTCATTTACCCTAGCATGACACCTGCTTTGTTTCAGTCTGACAGCACCAGAGCTGCAAGCTACACATTAAGCCATCTGGAACTACCTACTGCCATATACATCAGCAGCACAAAGCTGAAGTAAGGTTTTCACTGTCCCTGAGCAGCCATCATGATTAACACTGCAACCATACACTGTGGTACAGGAGTAACAGAGAACACCAGAGACAAGAAGAAAATATCTATTAATTGCTGTCATGAGCTGGAAATGGGATTTTACTGTTTTTCTTTTAGCAGGAAACTAATCAAATTGTATCTCTTGCCTCTGTGTGGAAATGTGCTCCAGCAATGAATGGATGCACACAAACTTATGCCCACCGACCATGCGCTCTTCATTCTGCAATTCCTTCTTGTAATGCAGTAGTAGGCAATGACACTATCAGATTGCTTAATGTAGTCACTGAAACTTCAAATATTCAAGGAAACAAATTTAGCAGAAAATGGCCATGGTAGTAACAAGAAAACAAACTTAATCAGCAGGTGGTACACACTTTACTGTTGGAGTTAATGTGCCATTTTTTACTACTAAGGTGCTTAGATTGGACCTATCCTGATTCACAGCAATTTCCATTTTCTATTAAATGGCTAAAAGACTAGGTGTATTCACTCTCAAAACACTATTTTGGAATAACTAGTTTTATGACAAATGCCTCTCACTGCCACAAGTATGATTGTTTTCAAGGACGCAGATCCTTCTGGCTTGCCAAAGTGGCCTTTCCCAGTGGCTGCCCAATGAAGCTCCACAGACAGACCCACACAGCTTGCTGGAAAGCACATTCTGGCTTCTGAGAAATTCATATCATGATTTGTGAAAAAAGCACTCCAGCAACATGCCAGTCTAAGCTGCTAAATGAAGTGCTCCCAACAGAATAGAGCAGCCTGTATTTGTCAGAAAACTCAGACACCAGAATTACTGTCTTTAAGGGAAAATACTAAGACTAATTTGTTTACTGAGACAGAAGTCAATACTCCTTTGAAAGCTGAAAAGAGACTTCTGAACTATCACCCAACACAATGTGTTTTTAGGGATGACCTGAAGTGAAGTCTCCTAGCCTGCTTCCTGACTACTTAGCTTTGGTGAGCCCTCATGCTCCTATTTTAGGAATGTCTTGGCATAAACATTTTTAAAGAATTCTGTGTAAATGTGACAATAGAGAATCTCCATAAATAATACATAAAATACTATCCTACCCCTGTAATCTACAGTTATATATACAAAGACATGTATAGTCTACTCCATTTTAACTGGACTTTTATACCATAGCCCTCATTAAGCACCTTGGTCCAAACACATTTCTGAACAAAACTCTGATGCTTGTAAAGTCAACTTAGATAAGTATAACATTTCATAAAAATTATTCATTGAATTGAGGAGTGAAAATTGCTCTGTCTTGCAAATCTAATAGACCTAGATCACTCCTCTTCTAGGGCCTCACCTTATCATTCAGCTTGTGTACTACAGATTTTATTCAACAAAAAATTTAAACTTAATCGAATGGAACATTACACATAATAATGATGCTTCCTGGGCACCTAATTCAGAGACCATTATTTAAGAGTGAAATCCAAAATGCCAGAACTTGAAAAATTTCATGTTCTGAGAAAAGGGGTAATTTTTGTAATGATTATGCTTTTTCCCTGGGTACAACACTTGCGTCAGATTTAGATAAGAGATGCCAGTCTTTCCACATGTTTTAAGCAGGTAGAGAAGGAACAACTGTTTCCAAGAAAGCTTTTTGTTCCTTCCATTTGTTACTTGCATTTTATTTTCTTTCTCCTCATCCATGATTTAGCTGTATTGGTGTACTTTACGAGCTTCTTCCTGCCTATACTGTGTTTGCACTCAATTTTTTAGTGGCACGCAGTAATAAGACAAGCCTCTCCTGCACTGTCTACTTTGTTCTCTATCAATTCAGCAGCCACAAAATCAGACAGGCAGGCACACTGACCACGAACCTTGGGAAAATAGGCTTGATCAATTTAGCTGCTGCTGAGCTCTCTGAGACAATCTGTAGCATCTTCCATTTTTTGAGGGGTTGATCAGACTAATGATGGTCAGTTCATCAAGCAGTGTTTTGCCTTATGTATAACCAAATCAGAGGGTCAAGCTTGACGAAGGACAAAAGCTGGGACAGATGTGGCAGTATGAAGCATATGGCTTTGTAGGAACAGAGAAGTCACCACTCACTCCTGGGAGTACTTCACAACCCCAAGGTCATTCATTTCCTCTGGTTATGCTACCTTCAGCACTATGAGCACCACCTTTCTTTTACATACATATACGAGGTTGTGAGTTTTACAGGACATTAGACCAGCTACCACACCTCAGACACAAATCTTTCGTAGCATACCAATGTTAGAATTAGCCGAGCACAGCTGAGCTACTAGACAGAAACAACTGTTCTAATGTATTCTCTTTATATATGGTTAGGCTAGAGTTATAAATTCAAATTCAGAATACTTAATTTTGGGCACACTATCTCCTGGCTAATAGCTCTTCACAAGATTAGTAGGCAGAGAATGTCAGTGGTGATGGCTGTTGCATATCTGCAAAGAAACTTGTAACAAATGCACAACCATGCTTGGAATAAAAATCTTGATGTGAATACTGCAGACAAAATCTTCACAGTTATTTTTCAGTAGCAGGGTTTGTTCAAAGCCTGACAATCTGTTCTGGATTTAGATGTCTGGAATAATCAAGAAATGCATTTTTCTAGTCTAGATAATTCAATATCTGCCTCTTCTTTCTTCATTCCTTCTAAACTCCTGCCTTTGTGCCTCTACTCCTTCCTGTCTCCCTTCCTCCCTCTCTTCTTCATTCTTTTCTTTTATCTTCCATCTATATGTTTTTTGTGTCTATATGCCGAACAGTGGTCTACAAGTAGGTGTTATTATTACTATTATTATTATTATTATTACTATTATTATTATTGTTACTACTACTACCACTACTACTACTACCACTACTACTACTGCTACTATTATTATTATTATTATTATTATTATTATTATTACTGCTATTACCACTACTACTATGGAAATAGCCACAAAATAATTAATGCTGCTACCCTAAGAAAATTGTCTCTGCTAATCACTGATCAGAAATGTTACAGCAAATTCACTTTAAGGCACTATCATCAACCTGGAGTTCCCAGAAGCTGTGATGTGAACCAAATCCAAATCTTAGAAGAAAGATTAAGTTATAAAATTGAAGCATGTCTGGCCAGTCAATTTGTGACAAATAAAAGCCCCCAGAATCCCAAGTTTTTTCAATGTGCTTTTTCTTCAAAAATATTTCTGCAAAAGCAGCTTCATTTATCTCCCAAAAATTGTTGAAAGAGCTTGTGTTCTTCAAGAGAGTACAAGCATGTGTTCAAGGCATAGCCTTGCCACCGCAGAACACAAGCCTCAGAGACAAGCTGCTTTCCTTTCATGTTGCGTATCCCCATAGTAAGGCAATAGCCCTAGAGATACTTGTGCAACTCTACATCATCTTTAAAATATAATCCCGGGGACAGATGCAAAATTATGCCTTCTTCTGCTTTCTGTAGTTGAATGAGGTAGAATTTTAGCCACGATGTGCCTGAGGATGACTGAAAAGTAGTAATACCCACACTCTACTGGCTGGATTCTACGTGGTCAAAGGAAATGTACAGGAATTTACAAAGGGAGCAGATCTGTTGCATTAATCTGTCTGCACTTGAAATGCAAAAATATTGAGTAAAGCAAACAAAAGTCAGCAAGATATCATTCTAGAGTCTGGATCACAGAGATCAGATTTGTGATACCTTCCAACAGGCACATAAAAGACTTGATCAAAACAGTGCATTGAACTCAACATACCAACTCCCTCTTCTTCATGCACTCCATGAGGATAATGAAGAGGTGCTGTGCCTGGGTTCGGGTGTATGTGAAAGTCTTCTGGATGGTAACTAGCAACTGGTCCCTCAAGGACTCGTTGATAAGTCTGAAATTCAAAAAGAAAAGATTAAGTAAAAAACCAGATATGAGAGAAACTGTAACTTCATTTCAACTGTTTTCAGGGACAAAGGTTAAAAAAATAAGAGCCAACAGATCACTGAAAGTTGTTTAGGGCAGGTTTCAAGACCAGGAATTGCTGAAACCATCAGAGATAAATTGGAAAACACTGTTCTAGGAAAACATGTTGATTATGCTGAGGTCCCTCATCTACTAAGTTTTTATATCAGTTCCCACATATTGCATGACAGAAGGTCATTCAAACTATCAGCTCTGTGGGATTTCCTAACAAAAACAAGAACCACACTGACAGTCTAAATTTGAGGGAGACCAACAGTTCTATGTGAACTGAAGACTCCTTTCTATCAGTGAGTTAGAAGAATTCAACTCGTAACGAATTTTATGAAACTGGGAACATTTATTTTGTCAGTAGTTTTGATTTTAGCTTGAAAATGTCAACAGTAGCAACTCACCCTACGGATGCTGCACAGGACCTCGTAAGAAAACAAACAAATTTCTCTTTTCCTCACTCCACTCAAAGAAAACATTTTGATTTTTGTCATGTTGATCTTCTAGGAGTTCAAGAGAACCCATTTTACATTCCTCCTCAGTGCTAAGGTCAGTACTTGCAAAAAGTGGCCTAACAGCAGAAATAAATAGTAATAGTACACGAAATATTAGTAGTTGAACCCTACCTCTTCATAACAAAAAGCTTATTCCTCAGGACTTTTCTGGGTGAAACATTTCTGTTCTCAATGTCAACATTACAAAACAGTGGGCTCTAATTTAGAACATGTATCCTTTGATGCTTCTACACTACAGCAGTTTTCTCACTTAAAAATTTTATCTGAGTGTTTCATATTAGCTAAGTTGGAATATTTTATGGGATAAGTCATCTGGTAGAGTGAAAATCAGAGAACCTTCATGTCTCATATTTTAGGCCAGAAGATAAAAAAGTATTTATTCCTGCAGCAACTGCAGAGAAATATCAGAAGCAGCAGGTATCTAAAAGCCATTGTTAGCTTATGAAAGCTGCTTTGGGAGAACAGTGACTGAATCCCTGATTTTTTCATACTGTTGGTTAAAGTTGCCTGTACTTCTCGGCAGTGAAGAGGCACAACTGAGACTACAGGATATTCATTACACAATTGAATTTCAAATCTGATTTCATTATCTAGTCTTTATACCTACAGCAAACATGTTGTTAGAAGAGACAACAAATGGGAATAGGAAAGAAGTGCACGGGAGAATATAGAAGATCTGGCATATGGAATGCATATGTTCTCTACCACCTGAATTTGATTTTGACTGTAAATATTCCTGTTGAATAGTCCTTTGACTACACAAAGCAGCCTGGAAGGCATATGTCAATGCGTTTGGATTAAAATGAGTTTACACGGGGTTTTAGACCACGCTGTGTGGGTCACTGTTCTTTCTATGCCTGGCTTCTCCTGTTGTCTTCTACTTTACCACAGACTCCCTTTTAGTGGTGAGTCTACCTCTGCACTTCCTGTTTTCATCTAGGAGCAGCCTGGCCCTAGATGTGCTATTTCCTGGGATACTGGGGAGGCAGCAACAATGCATCTACTGCTCATGCATTAGGCAAGCACTCCTTCCCTGCAGCATGACCCGCCTGCCTCACAAAAAGGCAACACATGATGAGTTAAAACTTCCAGCCCTCTTGGTGGATAACAGTGGAGGTGGCAGCAGAGGACTTGCTGTGTGGGAATTATAAGAAAGATAACCTGACCTCCTGTACAGGAGCAAGGATGTTGCAAGCACATGGGCACATGAAACAAGAAGTCAGAGTACAGGTAGAGATGTAGGACTCCGTGCTAAAGAGAATCAGCTTGGAAATACTGATACCCTGACAAGCACTAATGCACTTTGAGTTGCAGATTTGTAGGTCATATGCAATATAAATTCTGATTTTAGGCTCTTAAAAAAATGTGTTGGAAATTTGCTTTAATCAAATTTAAACAAAATGGTGCTATGCCTGTATTTATAAGTGGTTCAGAACTATGCAATTTTCCATCAAATGAAGAAATAAAAAAGAGGCTATTCACAATTAACAAGTTTCCTAAAAACATCAACTGGAGAAGCTAAAGAGATACATATAAATATATAATTTCCTTTGGAAATTACATATGAAAGTGAAGTACATGAAAGAGTATGAAAATTATATGAAAACAATACAAGGACTTAGAAGATGATAAAATTAAAAATTTCTGAAAAAATTTCCAAAGTTTCTGAAATGTAAACCATCCTGTTTCTTAAAATAATCTAAATTTCCTGAAAAAATGTGTAGAATCCAAATCTGGAACTTCATTTCAGAAATTGTCTCTCTTTCAGGCTAACACACACAGAAAGCAAGAGAAAGTTGCATTGAGTGAAAGCAGAATTGTGTCCTGAGTAACCATCACTTTTCTTTCTTGAATTAAAGCTCTCAGAAACTGTATATCAGCATAAGTCTAAGCAGCATGTAAAGAAAACTTCATGTGAAAGATGGAATTTAGAAACCGCAAAAATCAAGAAGTGCTTCCCTAACTACAGCGTAAAACATCTATTGAAGTACTGCTGCTCAGAAACTTCCTGTAGTCATAATTTGATTTATACAGTTTTCTAGCCTCACTGAATGTTTTTCTTTAACACCTCCTTGGCCTGCAAATCTACATCATTATCTTTATGAGATCAAAACTTTGAAGTGATTGTAATCAGAAACAGAAACAATAATAGCAATTTTTCTAGTAATCATAGCTTTGTGTGCACTGAAATCAGTCATATCAAGACTGTATAACTTCTATTCCTTAGGAATTTATAAATGTTAGAAGGTATCAAATCAAAGTACCCAATTGTGTAACTCAGCTGGGACAAACTGTTCTATGCTATTAAAGGTTAAATCTACGATGCAGACACCAAATCCAATTTGTGTAAAACAAGTAATTTCACAGAGTACTGTGAGCAAAACAACTGAGACTTGCAGGTGGGGCGGATGATTTATCTCCTTTACAAACACAACCATATTTCTTACACACATACCTTAAATACATGCTTTTTAAAATCACAGATTTCTAGTTTTAGATTCAGGGAAAAAGAGATGGGCCCACTTTACCAGACTGAAACACTACAATTATGACTTCCATCAAAGTCAGCATAGACTGAATAGTGTCAGAAGAAGACAGTATTTTTATCATCTTTCTACTAGGCTTCAGTTCTAAAACTATTTTGCAACATGACAATAAAATCCTGTTTGGGGCGCTTTGATGGCATGATTCCCTGAATTCTGCTTTACTTGCCATGGAAAAAATACTGCTCCTGCCTAAACAAAATGTACTACAAAACAGTGGATTAACCCACTCTTTTTTTTTCCTTCCTCATGTAGTTTGAAACTGTTCTTTCATTCCCTAAATACATAAAACATGTCCATTATCCTACCAGTCCAGGTGTATTCACCTTTTTTTTCTTTCCCAGAGGTTCTGGATTGCTGATGGAATTTAGGTACCTAATATCAAAAACCTGTCATCTAAAGGAGAATGATATACATTTACATTTATTTTCAGAACAAAAATTTACTCATAATTGTGTCCTAAGAGTGTGTGGGTATGTTTTGCTCGCTTGTCTGTTTGTTTTCAGAAGATGCCAATCTTAGCTTTGACACACCAGATTATCAGAACTGAACTGTATGGCTTTACAGAAAAATCAGGATCTTCAATTTTAAGAAAAAAGACCTTGGACAGGCTCAAAGAGTTAGTCACTAGGACCCTCTGGGAAACTGCTCTCTGGGCAGCAGAACTGCCCTGGGAAACTGGCTTCAAGAAGCAGAAGAGAGCTGGCAGATCTTTAAGGACACTTTCCATAAAGCACAAGAATGAGCCATCCCCAGGTGAAAGAAATAGGGCAAGGAAGGCAAAAGACCATCACAGATGAGTGGAGACCTGCTGGTTAAACCAAAATAAAAGCAGAAGATGCACGATCAGTGAAAAAGGTACAGGTAACCAGGTCAGAGTTTAGGGACACAGCCCAGTTATGCAGGACGGGGTGAGGAAAGCCAAGACACAGAAGGAGCTGAACTTGGCAAGGGATACGAAGAATAACAGGAAGGGCTTGCATAGGTATGTGGGAGAGAAAAGAAAGGTTGAAGAAAGCATTTAACCCATCTGGTAAGCAAGGCTTGCCAACTGGCAATAATGTACAAAGAGAAGGCTGAGGTACTCAACAACTAAACAAAGCCAACTGCAAAGGCTGGCACCTGGGTTGGGGCAACCCCCAATAGCAATGCAGGCTGAGGGGTAAATAGATCAGAAGAAGCCTTTTGGAGAAGGATTTGGGGGGCTGGTGTGTGAAAGGCTGGACAAGAGCCGACAGTGTGCACTCACAGCCCAGAAGTACAATAATGTCCTGAGCTGCATCCAAAGCAGCGTGGGCATCAGGGCAAGGAAGAGGATTCTGCCCCTCTGCTCTGCTCTGGTGAGACCCCAGCTGCATTGCTGCATCCAGCTCTGGGGTCCTCAGCAGAGGAAGGACATGAGCAGGTCCATGCATGGGAGAGCAGGTCCAGAGGAGGCCACGTTGTTAATCAGAGGACTGGTGCACCTCTGCTATGAGGTAAGGCTGAGAGAGTTGGGGATGTTCAGCCTGGAGAGAAAAAGGTTCTGAGGAAACCTTATTGAAGCCTTTGAGCACTTGTGGGATGCCTATAAGAAAGATGGGGATAAACTTTTTAGCAGGGCCTGTTGTAGTAGAACAAGGAACAATGTTTTTAACAGTAAAAAGAGTGTTGACTTAGATTAGATATGAAGAAAAAGATGCTTACTATGAGGAGGATAAAACAGTGAAAGAGGTGTCCCAGAGAGCTGGTAGGTGCCCCATCCCCGGCAACATTCGCAATTGGGTCAGAAAGGGCTCTGAACAACCCGATCTACTTGAAGATGAACCTGCCCAGGGCAGGGGGGTCGGATTGGATGACCTCTAAACATGCCTTCCAATCAAAACTATTCTACATATTCACTGTTTAGGATCAGTCAGCAGAGGCCACTTCAAAAACCTGAACTGACAAAATAAAAAAGGCAACAGTGTGTTTCTGTCCAAGATATACTGGATGATTAAACAGTGAAGCAAAACTTTCTTCATTGCTTTGGCTGATGCAGAAGACAGATGACAACACTTTGGCCTACTCCCTCCTCAGAAAGAATGGGTTTTTTAAGCTATGCTAATATTTGAGGAGACAAGAGACATTTCACTCAATCTTTCAAACTCATGGCATATGATTTTGTAGTGATCACTGGAGAAAGATCTAGCCTATAGTCCACCATCTAACCTGTTTAGCTTTCTTTTTCTCCAAAGCTTTTTAGTACTGGAATGATACAATGTACTAGGGAGTTACAAAGATTATGCTCCAGCCAAAATTCAAAATGCAATTTTATCATATATTTTTCAAAATGTATTGCTCTCAAAATGATTTGAAATGTCTTTAAATGATACACTTCACTCAATGAATTGCACACAATCTGTTTCTAACTCTTCATTTATGAAGTATTTTTTTTCCCAGGACAAAGTAAATATATCCATAAAATATCAGTGGGATATGAAAACAATTCCCTGCCCTTGTTTATAGCAAGCTTAGGGGATTTTTTTCTTTTAATTATGATTTGCACTCTAGACAATCACACCATATGTAAGAAACATGACCAGAGTCTCTGTTCATATTTTCTTCCCCTGGAATTACAAATAAAATACAGTTGTGTAACTTGGTGGGACTGGCTGAATTTCTTACACATTTTCAAATCGACACATTTTGCATATCGTTGTTATGAGAAGAGACAGAAAAGAAATGTAATTATTCCTTCATTGGATTCAAACAGGTGATTTCTGTGTGCTTTTATGAGGAATCAGCTTCACTGCAGACCTTCACTGGTAGGTGTTCTTCTACATCATTCTTCCCTGACTACAGTTTATTGAAAGGTGGTTCCCTCACCAAAAGAGAGAGGACTGTGTTGACCCTCCCAACAAGGGAGGTCAACAAATTGACCTTCTTCTGTCCAGGTTTTGATTTGCAAGGTACTTTGTTACAAGAAAAAAGTAATGATACAAAAATATGCAATGTGAAAATAATTTTACAGATTAATTCAGACGTGATTTGGATCCATGATCCCCTATGATGGGGGGACACCATGGGGGATACCAAAGAACTGTATGACGCTTACATTATGATCCCTTTTGCTCAAAGTGAAAGATTCCTGTATTTTGCCCATTAGCAAAAAGAGATTTAAATAATGCTCTTCATATTTGAAGCCTAAAAACTATACCACAGTGAATCCAGAGAAAGATCAGTCCAAAGGCAATCTTCAATAATTCTCATATGAGGATGCTCATTTAAAGCACAGAGAATGTTTGATATTTCCTTCTGAACATTAGGCAAGATGTACATTTTTATGGCATTAAATTGAACTCTTAAGGGTCTCATGCTTGCAGGAGTAGAACTGATGGAGTAGTTAATGAGCTATAAATTCAACTTGGAGACTGCATTCAAATACTGCAAGTAATTTCTCATTCTGTAAGGAAATATTTTTCTAAGAAGTGACATAATTTTAACCTAGTGTTTAATTTTTCTTATTTTAAATTCAGTATTTAATAATGAAAAAAAAAGCCTCTGAGCATTAAAAGCTTCAAAATATTCCTATAAAGATGCACTTTGCAGTAGTTTCACTTTCAGCTTTTGCTTTTACGCAAGTCAGTGAAATGAAAAGGCATTCATCCTTGAATATACAGTCCAAAATACTCCAGCTATATGTGGAGGAGAGTTACTACCAACAAAGATATTCACTTAAGGCTTAGTAGGGACTAAATTTACATATTTATGATTGATCTTATGCTCTCACTGCTCAGTGCTGCTCATCGTATTCTCAAGTAAAAGAAAAAATAAGTGCTTCAGATCCTGGAAAACCTGACCTTTAAATCAAGGCCAATAGTGAAAAGCAGCAAAATAATTCTTCCCATTTACCACATGGGGAATGTTGCATTTAAGATGCCTTCTTATTTAAGTTATACTGTGGACATAGCTTGTTACCAGGAATTTACTCAGCTCAACTAAATTACTTCTGAGAATTTTATTTACTTGTACTGAAACGTAGCCAACTATTGCATTCTTAAAACTTTGTTCCAGACTTTCCCAGACCAAGGCAAAATGTAGTCCCTGATATTAACGTTCTAATAAACTTAAACCCACCCCCAGTGTTAGTTCTGCATATCTGATGTCCAAAATGCTGAAACCTTGGGTCAGTGGACAACTGCACATCGGCCTTACCTCCCACTGAAACTTCAATGAGAGTGATGAGACAATGAGACCTCAAAACTTATTTGCCCCCAGAGACTTCTTTCCTCCAAGGTGTGCTTCACCATTCCTTCTGATGTGCTCATGGTACCTCGCAGAGCTGCAGGCGGCACCTCCTGCAAGGCAGCGCGGGCACAGCTCCGGGGTGTGCTGGCAGCCTCCTCCACTGAGGTTGCACTCACAGTGAAAATGTCTACTCAGAAACTGTCCTAGGGGAGTGAAATGTCTGCCTTGTCATGAGGAAAGCCTACAATTGGGCCTTAAAAAGGCAGATTGAAGCTTGTCTCCTGTCTTTTCAAAGACGTACAGGCATTGGCATTGTAAAGAGGTACCGCACCTTCATTAATGTAAGAAATCATTCATTTTTCTGCTATGAGGAATGTTTTAGGAAGAATAAACAACAAAGAGGGAAGGCAGGCACATCACAATTTTTTGGAACCCAATACAAAAGGACCTATTGGGCAGATTGGCAACTGTTCAACACTCTAAAGGATTTCTTTAAATGGATGTATCGGCACAACATTGATTGAAACTTAAGAAGAGAGATGTATTTGTTCTCCATCTCCAGATACAGGTATTTTCCTCATGGAAACAAACTTCCAAACTGACTTAAAAACACACAGAGCTCAGAGCAGTGCTTAGTAGATGTATGCACACATTCTTATGTGTAGAAAATTAATCCTTGTTGGGCTGCCATGAACAAGAATTTAAGACTGTGTAAAACCAGCATAATAATATAAACATGCAAGTGAGTTTGTTTCTGCCATTAATGATGTAAGTGTTGAATTATTTAAATCAGGCACCCAGCTCATAGTAGTTGGAAGATATGCTGTGTCTCAGAGAACACCCCGCTTCTGGTCAGCAGCCAGAATTAAAATAGGTTTTTGACCTGATAGTCTGATTGCACAGTGGATTGCAGAATTAAACTTTGCATGCAATTTAGACGTATTACCTTGATTTAGGGTTTAATAGACACAGTTTTGTATAAACTACTTAGATTCTATCTAAAAGAAAAAACTGCTATCTGAATTCAGTTAACATGGCAATTATTTGATATTCTCCTCATGGTGCTAATCACTATTCAAACATAGTTTAGAGAGGGGAAAAAAGGATCCAATTTGTATCTGAAGTCTAATGTATTTGGATAAAATATTTTTATGAATATAAATGATATTGGTGTTTTACTCCTGGTATTATTAAAAATATCACTGCATGCCAGACTGATGTTTTCTGAAGCAGGATGAACACACAGAGATTTCCACTAGCTAGTTTAACAGATTTCATAGTTTGTGCATTCTATATAGTGCAAGGTGAACAGAAAAAATGAATAATTTAGTTGGTTGATAATGTTGCAGGACACAGCCTGGAATGGGACCCCCACAATAAGAAGACCCATAGTGAGACAGCATAATACCTTTCACAAAGCCAGATATGAGAGTCTCAGGTAAGAAATTGCTTGTTCTGCCTCTATTGATACTATAACTTGCCTTTTCTACAGGCAGGAGTTTGTGTTGATGAAATAGAATCACAGCATCATAAAATCATAGAACCATAGAATAGTCTGGGTTGGAAGGGATCTTTAAACATCACCTAATTCCAACATCCCTGCCATGGGCAGGGACACATTTAACTGAACCAGGTTGCTCAGAGGTCCATCCAACATGGCCAGGAACAATTCCAGGGATGGGGCACCCACAGCTTCTCTGGGCAGCTTGTGCCAGTGCTGCAACACACTCACATTAAAGAATATCTTCCTTATGCTCCATCTAAAGCTACCCTCTTTCACTTTAAAATCATTGCCCCTTGTCCTGTCACTACAGGTCCTTGTAAAAATTCTTTCATATAAGTCCTCTTTACATACTGAAATAAATTAATTCATTCTCTTGCAGTATTTTTTCTTGTGAGGACAGCAGAACACAGACAAGGTAGATGTACCTAGTAAATAAACAGATAAAGCATATTTGAGTAAGGTTATGTGAAGTGCGTTATCAGTGAGGTCACAGAAAACAGAGAAACAACTTCTCAAAGATTCAGTGAAACCTGGCACATTCATATGTATCACAGAAGCAGCACTGGACTAAGCATGAATCTGAATATAAAATGCATTTAAGTATTTGTGGAAAACTATCTTTTTCCCAGTAGGAGTTTTAGGTTGAGTGAGTTCATGATCACATTTATTTCTAAAACACATAACAGTGCTTGGTCTAGAGCTCATTATTTACAGATTTATATTTTATTATTTGCTTATTGTATGTGTGAATACATATACCCCCACACACTCTAACACTAACAAAAATGAGTCCCCAGGGAATTCTGACTGTAAGATTACTGCAGCTACTTTGACAACAAGCATGAAACAGCTCTTTGTTATAAGAATCTGTGGGATTTTTGCTTCCACTTTTATGTTTTGTTCCAAAATTATTAAATCTTCTCTTCATTTGTTATTTTCTACTCTGGGCATCAGACTGAGTTCTGCTTTGGGAACTTCTGAGAGGACAAAGTCCACGACCATTGCCGAAACCCTCTGAGGGTGCCTGTGGCTGTCAGGTAAGGATCAGGTTAGGGCAGCCACAAGGCTGTGGACCAAGAAAGCTCCAGCATTTTCTAATGGACATGCTGCTATCCTTGACCTAGGGTGCCTGTAGCCTTATTTGCAACTGCTCCCTTATGAGACAGGGCCAAGCCCTTATTAACTGGTGCCTGGCAATGGCCTATCCAAGAACCACACCAAGCTTGTGCAGCAGCTTCTGCAAGAGGATGCAAAGAAGGGGTCCTCAGCTTAATTTGTTCCATCAAAAATAGTCTTAGGTATGGTGGTGACACACTACAGAGTAATTTTCTCCAGGGCTGAAGTAGCTCCCCTGTCAGAGCAGAGGCTTTGATGCACAAGGAGTTTTCAGCGGTGGATGCATCTCTTCAAGTCATAGGCTGCAGTGCTCATTCTTGATGCTAGGAGAGATGGCCTTTTTTCCTGTAGGTCTGTGGTCTTGGAGGAGCTGCACAAGGATTATACATCCATAATCCATCAAGCACAGGATTATGTACTTAGTGAAAACAAGAGTGTTGTTGGAGATAGCCCAATAAGATGAGTTCTATCCTTAGTTTTTCTCAGATTAGGGCAACATTGTGGTAAATTCCACAAAAACACGAGTGGGTGAGTCAGACCTATGTACACAGCCCCTCATCCTTACGGAGAATTTTAACCACTGTGATACCTACTGGAGGGACAACACAATAGGGCATAAGCAATCCTGGAAGATCCTGAAGTGCACTGACAAGAACTTCCACACTCAAATAACCGAGAAGCCAATGAGGAGAGATGCTGTGCTGGACCTCTTATCAGCAAAGTGGGACTCTGTTGCGATGTGAAGGTCAAAGGCAACCTTGGCTGAAGTGACCATGAGCTGCTGGAGTTACAGATTTTGAGAGGAGGGAGAGGGAAAAAACAAGCCCCAAGATCCTGGCCTTGAGATGAACAGACTTTGGCCTCTTCATGAATCTGCTTCAAAGGATCTCACAGTAAGACCAAAAGGAAGAATGGCCCAAGAAAGCTGGTTAATATTCAGGAATCACCTCCTCCAAGTTCAATGAATAGGGCAGGGGACCTGGTGACATAGGAAATGGAAAAAGCTGAAGTACTAAGTGTCTTCTTCAGTCTCAGGCCCCAGACACTGGGAGAAAAGTCTGGAGGAAGGAAGTGGAAGATGGTAGGGTCACAAGTCCATGGATCCTAACAGTGTGTACTCACAAATGCTGGGGTAGTCATTGCAAAGCCATAATTATCATTGCTGATGTCATTGCAAAGTCATAATCTTTGAACAATCAGGACAACTGGAAGAATTGTCTGTGGGCTGGAGAAAAGCAATGGTCACTCCTGTCTTACAGAAGAGCAAGAAGGAGGATACAGGGAACTACAGGCTTGTCAGATTCCCCTTGATCTGTGGGGCTGTGATGCACCATTTATTCCAGTCACATGAAGGAGAGGAAGATGATGGGGGTAGCCATGCTTGACAACCCAATCACCTTCTCTGATGAGATGACAAGACTGGTAGATGAGGGGCAAGGAGTGAATATTCCCCATGTAGACCTCTCTAAGGCCTTTGACACTGTCTCCCATAAGATCCTCATACACAAACTCATGAAGTATGGGCTGGAGGAGGAGAGAGGGGGGTGAACTGAAAACTGGGTGAATGGCTGGGCCCAGAGGTTTGTGATCAGCTGAAGGTCAGCAACTTGTGGCATATTTCAGGGACCAGTCCTGGGTCCAATCCTGCTTAACATCCTCATTAATGCTCTGGAAGATGGGACTGCATGTAGGCTCTGAAGATGTGAAACTGGGAGGAATGGCTGATATGCCAGAGGGTCCTGATGCCCTCTGGCAGATGAGCCTTCACAGGCTGGAGAAATGAGCTGGCAGGAACCTCATTAAGTTCAGCAGTGGGAAATGCAAAGTCCTGCACCCCAGGAGGAACAACCCTGTGTACGAGCACATGCTAAGGGCATCCCAACAGGAAAGATGCTTTCATAAAAGGACCCCCCAGCTTGAACACAAACCAGGAATGTGCCATTGGAACAACAAAGGCCAATGGTATCCTGGCCAGCACTGCAAGGAGTGCTGCCAGCAGGTCAAAGCAGGTGTTCCCCTCTCCTTAGCACTTTTGAGGACACATCTGGAGTCATGTGTCTGATTCTGGGCTCCCCAGTACAAAAGAGAGGTGCACAGACTGGAGAGTGTCCAGCAAAGGGCCACTAAAATGATGAAGGGGCTGGATCACGTCATATGTGAGGAAAGGCTGAGGGAGCTGGGACTGTTCAGCCTGAAGTAGAGAAGGTTCAGAGATGATGTTGTTGAGACATATATATGTGTGTGTGTGTGTGTGTGTATAAACACAAAAAGGGAGGGTGAAAGGAAGACAGACTGTCTTCATCAGTGTCAGGTTAAAATATCATAGGCAATGTGCACAAACTCAAAGATGTGCACATGTTCCTTCTGAACACCAAGAAATACCTATTTTATTTTTTTTTTTTCAACTGTGTGGATAATTGAGCACTAACATAGTTTGCCCAGAGAAGCTGTGGAGTCTCAAACTTTGGAGACATTCAGAAGACATCTGGGCAGGGCCCTGGGCAACTGGCTCTATGTGGCCCTGCCTGAGCAGGGGGGGTGGACCCAAGGACCCCCAGAGGGCCTGGTCAACCTCAGCCATTTCGTGATTCTATGCTTGTTTACTTTTTTTTTTTTTTTAAAAAAAATCTTTGAGGACAGGGAGTGGCAGAGGAGAAGAACAAAGTATATTAAGGATTTGGTAATTCAGTAATAATATTCACTTTGGAACTCACAAAGCATGCTTACAGCCTGATTCAACAAAAGCACAGCTGAGTCTCCTGTAATAAAAACTAAACAGTATTTTTGCCTCACCTTGAATCTGCAAAGAAAGGGACAGAGCAAAATACAGAGCAGTGCATAAGCAGCCATATGTGAATACAGACAGCTGTGCAGGATCAGGCTCAATAGGCAGGGCAAATATGAATTAGCCTATATGAGCACGTAGGGCTAAATGAAATGTGAAGACAGCAGTACTCTATGTTATACTGACATAGTATCTCGAAGGTGGTGAAAGTAACTGCCTTTGCCCTTGGACTGAATCGTCTGGCCCATAAATGCAAGATATTGTACTTGTCTATGTGCCACATGTCATGGCAAGTAACTGTATGGTACAGTTCCTATGCCTGTTTTATTCTGCAGACTTTCTGTAGCAGTTCTTTAAGGCTTGTTTTGTTTTGTTCTGAATACCTTCAATATTTCACCCATATCAACGACAGAAACAGCCTTGTGAGGTAGGTGATGCTTTTGCACAATATTGTTAATTTCCTGTGCTCCACTTTACCACTGAACTGAACCTGTGGGTAGAGAAAGAACGTATGCTATGAAATTACTTACCCTCCTTCTTCAGAATATTTGTGGCCAAAGGCAAGGATGTCAGATGCTCGGCCACTGCCATCGCATATCACAACGGGAACGGGAGGAGTGTCTCGTAGGTACTCCAGAACAATGGAGATGACATTGGGACCTCCTTCCACAATAAGGGCCACCACTGGAACCCCTTGGCCAATTCCTGGAGCAAAAGAAAGAAAGAAACAAACCAAACCAAACGAAAACAACACAAAACAAAACAGCCAACCAATCAAATAAAAAACCACACACACATACACACAATAAATAAATAAAAAAAAAGCAAAAAAAAAAGAAACAAAAAAACGCAAAGCCAGCAAGGCAAACAAAACATAACAGAAGACAGAAGAAAAAAATATCAGACTGAAATAACTGCATTATGACTGTACGGTGTTATGTTAGAGAAAATGCATTCAGAAAATCAGATATTTTAAGGACAGATGGGACCAGGGTAGTCATCTCAACAGTTCCACTGCATAAATCAGTATTTTCTAGAATTATCTTCTGTTTTAAATACAATAGTTATGCTTAAATAGACCACGACTTTTTTTTCTTTTAAAGATCAAATCTTGTTTTGAAATCATAAAGAAGTTACTCCATTTCTTCCTAACATGTTCATAATCAAGACTGTAATCTTGCTTGTAGTCTAGGTTTTGCATGATGTCAGTTTCCCATCTTTGAGTCTTCCAGTAGTTTTGCTTGCTGTTTCAAAGTCACCTCTATGATATTTTTCCTCCCGAATGGGATCCACTTTGAGGTTGCAGCTGGGTAGCCCTTTAACCTTCTCCTCAATAAACTGAACACATTCTGTTACAAGTCAGTACTATACTTGTTTTTCAGCTCTAGTCAGTCTCACAGTTTTTCTCTGAATTGTCTCCAATTTTGCAGCATATTTGTTGATTTGCAGACCCTATCCTGGGGACATTGCTCCAAAGAGAGCTGAACTAATGCTTAACCAAAGGAGAGGAATCTTCATTTTAAGCAGTTTTGGTGTAATTTCATGGGAATTCTCTGCTAATTTGCAGCACAGACTGTCAGGAAAGTTGTGTGGATTTAGAGAAAGGCAATCTGACACCATGCTGTTGTTAACATAGCTGAAAAAGCTTTTATGGTATTCATTTCTTGACCAGTTGAGACTGGGGACATTCAAAAGGACTCAGGCAATACAAGGAGTTGAACATTGTCTATTAGCATTTTTTTCCTGACAGAAACTTTTTTTCCTTTTAAAATACCTTTTTATAAGAAAATGCATTCTGCACAAAATTCTGACATTTCACTGGAAAACAAAAATAAAAAGAGTGTCCTTCACTGTTAATAGCTGGGTTGGAAAAAGGTGCAGAAAGCCAACAGTAACAACTGTTAATATGTCTGCTCAAGTTTTCATTTATAGAGAGTTCAATTCTCAGAAGCAAAGGTAAGCCTCTGAGGATGAAAGATTAAATCTGGTTAAATCCTTTAGAAATATTCATAGATCAAATGATTTTCAATAACTTTAAGGACTTGAATTACTGTCAAAAGTGAGATAGACTATTCTTTAAGAAAGAAAGAAATAAACCTAGTTTGTATGTGTAACAGGAAAATATTCTAAACACTTCCTGAACCATTTTGCAAGCAAACATCATGTTTCCTGAAGTGATTCTCAGCATGCCTTGTTATGCCTCTGTTTACTGTTAGTTTGTGGCTTTTCTGTCATATAAATTAAGTAAAATGTGTGGTGTTTATTTATGTTAAGAAAATTACAGGTAGAAATATAAAATGCAGGCTAATGAAAGAGCATGAGAAGGGTGGAATATAACAAGGTAATTAACAAAACGATTTGCTCAGAGCTCAGGGGTTTCCCTGAATTGCTGCTCTACCCAATCTAGACACCTGCTAATAAGATAATATTAAGAAGTACTCTTAGTAATATCTGGATGGGTCTGGATGACATTGAGGATTAATAGAAAATGAGAAAGTTCACAATCTGAGATGCAAAGTAATTTACTTGGTGTTTAATAAATCCTTCTGTAAACTGGGAACTCATTAGGAGGAGCTGATGACAGGAGAACAGACTTTGGTATAGGAAGAGCACCAGGAAAGTTATGATTCTGGAATACATGCAGCAAAATATTTTCAGTAGGAAACGGGCAATTCAGTGCCATTGTGCAAGCTACTCGTAATATTCCACGCAAAATGCTATCTGTACCTATGCTCAGGCTTGCTCTGAAAGAACAAACTGGAATGTATGGAGGAAAAAGCCAAAAGGAGTGTATGGGGAATCAAATCTTCACCGTATGAGACAAGATTCAATGAGTTTGGGTCATGTTCCTCAGCAAATAAGAGGGGAAAAGGCACCATGACAGAATACCCCCATGACATACAGCACATTAGAAGTTAACAGTTTTAGATGGAGCTCAGATGATTCCTGGTTATCAGAGGAGTGAAGTCTTTACAGCCTTCTTGTAAGACTAAAAGGGAAAAGTTTTTGTATTGAAATGATGCTCTGATGCTCACCAATCATAATAGTTGCAGCTGTGTTACATATCTCAAAGTGTTCCTGAAGCAGGTTCTGTCCTTCTGTTGTTAGTCTGTTCATTCCCAGTGTATTCTACTTGATATTGATCAGCTAAATAATACTAATAATATAAATAAATACACTTAGTCTAAGCAGCTGAACTATTTTTGCCTTTCTGGGCCATTTGAAAACATATCTAAAATTCCTCTTGCAACCTCTGATTTTCCTTTTAAAATTTTTTTAACTTTTAAAATTTTTTTTAAATTAAGTTGTTATAGTCACAAGAGTTGCCTGGCATACAAAAGTTCTCTGCATGTGTTCTAGTTGTGTTTCACTGTGGTTAATCAGATGGCAGTTTTTCTGTTCTCTGTTTCTTTAGAAACATTCAGCATGAAAACAATCCTCTAATTCAAGGCTAGTAAAATAAAAGAACTTTTCTCCAATTCAGACTTCAGTGAAACTTTGTAGCTTTAAGTTAAAAAAAACCTCCAAACTCATGTTAACCTTGGTTTATCACATACATTAAGTTCCTGATTGAAGCACAACTCTTTAATCATTGTGGTACATTTCTTTGTGAAAAAGAAAAGATTTAAACACAAACTTGATTTCTATATCTCATTTTCCTTTGGGAAATTCTCTCTGAGTTTCAGCAAATAGAAGATTTTTTATTTTAATTTTCATTGTTCACCGTAAATAATTTTGGCTTGGGAAAAACTACTGTTTCTTTAGTTTAGAGGGCAAATTGTTCCAGTTAATTTCTGGAATTACAAATAATATTTAAAATCAGTTAATAATACTTTGTTGATATTTCTTCAAATTACAACCATTTCTGTCTTTCAGGAAAGTTCTCTAGACCACAGCTGAATCCTAATGTTATGAACTTCCACAGATTTATGATAATTAATTTCTGAGCAGTGATGGTATCCACAGCACTGAAAGAAAGTCAATAGACATGGCGAAAAAACAAAAAGTCGTGCCTGCTTTAGCACTTCAGAATTTCAGAATATGGGTAAATGGGAATTACCACATCCTCAGCTTTCTATGATGCTCCCAATCATATTTAAATTAGTTATGACATTATATTAATTTCAGAATAAAAACGTAGCTACTTATACCAGGATGTCTGCAAATGGAAAGTAGATTTGAACTAAACTTTTAGATGTCTTCACCTAAAAAATCCTGGATGCTTCCCTGCTGCTAAATATTAGGAATTTGGAAATTAATGCAGAGGGTCTGCAGAAAAATTTCAGTGCATCTGAAGACATTGACCGACTATACTAACACTGCATTTATAACTATGCTGAATACAGGAAATTGAGAACCGACTTGGCTTTGCCTTAATGTAACACTGGGACAATTTGGAGAATGTTGGGATGTGATGCCAGCAAGACAGAACCTCTGACTTTGAGAAGAAGTGGATGGACCTCTCTTTAACTGCTAATCAAATGTGTTTCCTACTAAATCTCCTCAGAAATAAAATGATTGGAAATTCTCTGTCAGAGTTCTATTTCAGCTTGTGCATGCACAGAAGACGACAGTCTGCAAAGAAGGGGCTGGCAGTGCCTGATAGATCCACAGGGAGCCTCTGGTTTCAGACACTTCATTTGGAAAGATAATGTCAGGCTGTGAGGTGAGGTGCTAAATGTCGGGGTAATACACTCCTTGCAATGTCAAGGACATCATCACCACAAAAAGAGTTTCTTGTTCGTGGAAACGAGGCACCACCAAAACAAAACCTTGCTGATATAAAACTGGACTACAGTACTGGAACTGCTGTCTCCTAGCACACATCTGGAAGGTGGGAACTTTATGCCAAGCACTAAAATGGTCACTCCAATAAATCAACAAGGAAGACGTTTTCCCTCTATGTGTTTTTGTGGAATTTACTGCAAAATAGCCCTAGTCTGGGCAAAACTAAGGACAGGACTCATCTTTTTGGCTATCTTCAACAACACTGTTGTTTTTGCTAACTAAGTACTGTAAAAGTAGATAACGTTAAGAATTGTGTGTTTCACATTTTATTAACTGGAAAGAGAGTAGCATTAATGCACCCCACTGAAATACTGCCCAATCTAAGACTGCAGAGAACCTTTATTTGGTACAGGGCAATGCATTATTATCAGGAAAGACTCTATCACTTGGTGTTGTCTTCCAAACACAGAAGAAAGTATTTCCACATATATGGGTATTTTGTTCTGTTTCCTAGAAGGCATTAAATGACACGTTACTCAGCTTTTCTTTTTAATAGCCTTTGTAGAGAAACCATTTAAGTTCAGGTGAATTATTTTTAAATATCTGAAAAATGATGGACATCTGATAGTTATATAGAGGATTTATTTTTAAATTTATTTAATTCACTGTTTTTTCAGCATTTCTAGGATGAGCTTTGATTTCAAAAAATCAAATCAATTTTTTCCTTTTCCTTTTGGAAGATGGAGGAGACTTCTTGTCTAGCAGTGTATCTGTGGACTTGAAAATGGCTGTGAATGACTATTATGTTACCACTGTGATATTTACAGCTTAGTTAACTATACTTCTATTTCAAGATGATAAATATCTGATTGCAAAATCAAAGTCTTCCAACTTAAGAGTGGTCTCTGTATTTTTATTCTGTGCTATTAAAAACAGTTTGTTAAGTAGAGAGGAGATTTTTTTCCCCTGGGATTTTCAAAAGAAATATTCAGTTTGTATTTAATAGCAGGTACATCTGAAACATCTCGTACTAAATGGCATATTACTATTTAATAAGCTCTTCAATTCACATACTGAATTCCTAATGTTTAAAAATACAGGTAGCCTCTCATTACTTCATTAATAGAATGCAGAAAAAAAAGTTATTTTTTTCATCATCATCATCAATATAATGATTCATGCAAAAAGAAGAAAGAGTACCAAAGACCTGAGGCTCATCAGTATCCTAATTTCTAAAACAATAACTTGTATTTTGAGTATTTCAGTAAAAATGGATTTTTGCAGGGTAGATTAGACTGCTTAGTGTTTCACAGTGCCAGGTACTGTGGGTACTGCTGGTGAAATTAGACTGCAATATTGTCCAAAAGATTTATGTAGTCAACTTAAAGCTTCATTACTGTGTTATTGCCTTTGTGGTCAGCAGCAGAGCCAGTGAGACTTTCCAACAATCGTGATTCCAGGAAGGTATGTACACATCAGAACATTTTTCCCAATGTGCAGCAAATAGCACTTGTAGGCCTTCATGTTATTATACAAAAGAATAACATCATTTTCCCCTTGACACAGCTGTAATGCATAAATATGTAAATTAAAATAATAAACTAGTAGAAATGAATAAATTTGGAAATGGAAGGAAGGAAAGCTGCATTATGTCTGTGTTGTGTGAAAAGGCACTAAAAAATATCTATCATGCTTTGCAGAAGCCCTACTTTGTTTTCCCAGTTCTTGGAAAAACATGAATATTTTATGCTGTGAGTATATTTATAAATAATGCATAACTGTCTTATAAATTATTACTAATTCTTTTAGTGAAGAGCTAAGCATGAGTTACCCACATTCTTATAGACCAACAAGTGAATAAAATGCCTCATTTACTACAAAATGCATTTACTACACATGTTTTTAAGCATGCTTATAAGAGTAACTGGGACATATCACTATGTTGTATACTACCTGTAAGTTGAGCCCCGAGTTCAGTCAACTAAAACAAAGGCTCTAGTTGACTGCCCCTGACAGAAATGTCTCTAATTTCAGTATCTTAGCACTGGGTGGTGGTAGGCACATCTGAGCTGATTTCCTGCTGGCCACCTTTGCTCCTTCATCGGGTCAGACACATTGGTGTGAGTTGCCTTACATTCATTTCCTTTTTCCACCTGGAAATTTTGACTGGAGAGCTTGGTAATTATTCGGATTTATATGGGATACTGGGGCCTGTGTCTGCCCTGCTGGAGGAGTTACTGCACAGCAGCCAGCAGGAGTGGCGCACAGCTGGGAACCTGTGTCACCTCATGCACAACATGCAGATGTACAGCAAGATCTCCAGAGGCTGGATGCAATGGAGCAATGTTGGGCTTAAGGTACACATAAGTCAGAATCACTGTGTACACACTGAGAGAGCCCAAACTGTCCCAGAGGAGGGGCACAGAAAGCCTGCACAAACCTTCACATGGTGCACGTGCAGACAACCTGACATCTCTATGTCTTTTCCTCACGAGGCACACACTGCTCATCTATGCAATGTAGAAACAGGATTCTCAGCCTTTCTAGAAAACCTGAGCCTACCCTAGGCATGTGCAGGGAGGTATGAGGCATCACTGAGCTGGAAGGGCTCGTCAGGTCTTCACAAAAGCAGGTACATCTGCATGATCAAGGAGCCTGCACAGTTTTGCATAGGCCTATCCTCCAGGTCCACAGGTTGCTAAACCTTCCTGGACCCAGATGTACTGCGGATAGTAGGGTACATAAATTAGCAGGTTTCTCCACTGGTTATCATATCCCAGGTTTGCATGTGCCTACCTCAGATAATGAGACAACGGACTCTGAGCAGTAGAAAATTTCTAAGACAGGCTTTAGATTTGTTTCACACTTCTACCTTGTGTACCTCCAGCAATAGTTCTACCGCTTGTGGGCAAGAGCTACCTTTCTAACTGCAAAATTCTCCTAGGATAATGGCTTCTGTTAGTGGAAAACTCAATGCTCTCTTACTGATGGACAAATAAATCCAAAAATATGAATCAACAGATATATCCACGTCAGAGTTCCTATAAAGTGTTTGCCAGTGCACAGTGACGGAAAGACACGTAGATAGACCATTTTGCACAAATGCTCCATTGTGTAAAAAAACCTTAATTGCACCAAACAGATGACATGTTCCCAGACACAGGCTATTAATTCAACAGATGACGTTATACTTCAAGACTTTTTAATGCGAGGATTGTTTATTTGAGGTATTTAGTAGAAAATCTCATTTAATTGTCAGCGGACGATTGATAAAAGTGTTGTGAAGTTCAACAAAAATACTGATGCAGTTACAAGAACTCTGACAGCTTTAAACTACATTTTGATCAAATCTGATCTTAGTTTTAACATAAATATCTATGATGAACTACGATTTTTGAGGGGATATTGACTAATAAGCCTTATTCATTCGTATTAAACATGGGAAAAGAACATTTCCTTAGGATTTTTTGAGAGGCTTAAGGAATATTGAAACTCAAATTAGACCTTAGAGGTTCTGATAAGTGAAAGAAAAATAAAGGAAGTCCTTAGCTCAAGAAGTCTTAAAAGTCAAATTTCTAGGCTATTGCTGTGCTTCGTGGGACAAGCAGAGTATGCAGCAGTGTGATGTATTAACAACAGCTGAAAGGAACACACCACATAAAACCTGAGGCTTTCAGAAACATTTCAGTCCAAGTGTTTACGTAGTACTCCGATATCCTAGTGCAAGCTACCTACACAAAATAGATAAACAATTAAACATGACCTGGAATTTCAATACACAGAAGTCCTAGTCTAAGCCTAAAAGATTGAGGAAAATAATTTTAAATTTCTCAAATAATATTTGCCTTACAGTAATACAGAGTCAACAAATACTGCTCTTTGGTTGTTAATATAGCGTGTCCAACCACAGGGTAAGTGATGTTTAAACAGACTGAAAATGGTATTGGATTTACAACAGTCGTTAAAAGGTTTGACCATACAGATGTGTCTGTTTCACCTCTGGATATCTATGTGGTACTCCATACGGTCCCAACTGGCTCAGAAAGGTTAAGTGATAACAGAGAACATCCTAAAAAAATCCAGATCCTTCCTATTAGCTTACACTGAAATAACATTACAACTCAAGTTTTTAACTAGGCAGTTGTTTTCAGGCTTCCAGCGCTTTTGGAAATACCTCCTGATGTGTATGAAACCTTTTTGGCTAAAATATCAATAGCAAATAGCAAAGAGATAAGATCACCAGCACATACAATATATCTGCATGCTCCAGCTCTGCAAATCACAGCTGCAATATGCTTACTGCTATAACAACTACATTATTAACTATTAAGTGAACAAAACTGGAAAAAAGGAAATGTATCTTGCCTTCACAGGATGATGGAAAAGAATGCTGAGTCTTATCATCCAGAAGTACAGGAACATCTCCCAAATGTCACATCTAGCTCAAACTTAATTTCACATAGCTGCACTTTTTACAGTCAGCTCTCTATTTTTCTCACCCCTTGTCTCCAGCATCTTTGCTAGAGTAGAACCTCTTATTTCAGATATGGCAAAGATGAGATGGGTATTTCTTTTAATCCTTCAAGAACTGTTCAGTAACAAAAGCTGAGAAACTTACAGATTAAAAAACAAAACAAAACAAAAAAAAAGGGAGAAAAAAGAAGTCAAACTCATTCTACTCTTTGCTGAACACCTTTAATAGTTTTTTACATTCAGAAATTCAGGGGAACTTTCATTTGTTTGGAAACTTACTACATGCTCTCTGTTGAGAGAAATCAAACTGATCTGGTAAACCAATACAAAGAAGTCCAAGAATATTTGCTGTGTTTCTGAAATTCACAGAACTAAAGGATTACATGTGATGGAATGACACACAACCACTATTAATAAAGGAAAGCTCACAACCATCTGACTTTTTTTTTTCAATTTATTTTTTGACTTTTCTACTACAGGTTTGTTGAATATTATTTGCCATAATTACCTTTTTATTTTCCTGCTTACCAAATTTAAAATCACTAGTATGAATTTTTTTTTGTTCATCTCTGGTTTTTTTCCTCTATAGTTTGCATTCATTCCCCTTGTTCCTCTTGTTATGCTCGCTTCCATTCTGCATTCTGAACTTTATAATTTCCCTTTTGGTAGCTCAATCACATTTTCACTTTCTCTCTATCTCCTTCTGCATAATCCATAATCTTCTTTTATCTCCTCTATTTTTAATTCTCCTCTTTGCTAAGAGTATGATCGTATTACATTTGTCCCAGTCTGTTCTCCTTTCTCTTCTGCCCTACCTTGATGCTTTCACTCTCATTTTTATTTGCTCAGTGCTCCTTCCTCACCTCTCTAAATCTACCTACTGATGAATCTGCCATCCTACCAGACCTGATACTGACAGACAAATCCATGGACCTGACACCTGAAACCATATCTTCATTTAATACTGGACTGATATAAAAACGTTCTCAAAGGGGAATCAAGGATGGTAACAAGAAAAGATTTGTGGTACCTTCTTTTGATTTTCATACTTGTCTTCGCAAAAGAACAAGGTTCAGAGAGTCCTCAGAAGAAACATGACATGGAATAGTCTATGGAACACTAAACCCTGGGATTTGTGAGCCTCACAAGCATCCAAGTAACCACCCACATGGTTACTTTCTACACAATGGCAATACATAGTTCAAAACTGGCACTTCAAGTTCAAAGACACACACACACAGGCGCGCGTGCATGCACACGCACACGCACACACACACAAGAACCTTTGTGGATTTCAGTCAAAACCTACCATATCTGTCCTTGAAGTCAATTGCTTATTAGGGCAGTACCAGAGGACCTAATTGGTTTCACCCTTTTTGGAGCTCATCACCTGCAGGCAATGGCCTAAGACACACCAAAGCAACTACAGTTTCAGAAATTCTCACATTCTGATCTTCCCTGGTGCCTTCCCTGGCTCCCTCTGGATGTGAGCACTACCACATATTGTACGCAGCACTTAAGAAAGTTATCACATTGTAACATAACCAAATTCTACATTACCTTATATTACATGTTGAGGTGTTTTTCCTTGTCATATTTTGCTTATTTTTCAACATATTTGACACTATATAATCTCAGAAAATGATCTCTTATTCTCACCTGTTTTAGAAAACTGCAGCAGGTGAGATACGAAAATTTCCAAAATTTGCAAATTTAGCAAAAATTTGGCTAAAGTGGATTCATCCTAAAATAATACTTCTTAGTTTTGGAGCTTTATGAATTCAGTAAATCTAAAACATCCAAAAATTAGGGAGCTGAAATGACCTGTACTCTTTTTCTTCTGTATAAATCACATGAAAACACATATGTTTGAAACAAACTCATCTGTTTAAAGTCAAGTCCATGAAAGGAATTTATAGATCCACTTGCATGGGTCTATTGTGTGCTTCAAGAATGATTTCTAACCTTGTGCTTTCTCAGCCTTTTCTGAGATACGTTTGTCTCCAGTGCCTGATCAACAAACATCATGATGCATTTGATGAAAAAACTGCAAGTTTCCAATCTCTAGCAAAATCTGAAATGAGTCAAACTTCAAACAGTTTTAAGTTTTACTGAAATTTCACAGGAGTCAAATTTTCAATCTTGCAGCAGACTTCCTCTCCTAGGAAGCGGTCTGTACCTAGATCTTCCCAGCTATGTAGTTACGAAAATACATCTAGGACTGCACAGAACATGAAGGAAAATCTGAATCAAATGAGAATTCCAATGCATTTGATGATGATGTAATGGTCAGAGAAGATGCCAGCGATGACAGTTGAACGTCCCTTTGCCTTCCCAGCCCCCTTTATATATTCTCAGGCATAGGATGACAAAGGGAAGTCCACGGGTCACATGAACAGATATTGTTGACATATTATCCTGTCTAAACTGCCTTCTCTACCTAATCAAATCACCCAGCTTTATCCATCAATTCCTTACTCAGAGGTAATTTTTTCTCACAGGCCTACCAAAACTCAGCTACACTAACTAGCTCTACAAAGAAGAAAGACTAAATACAAGGACACAGGTTCCAATGCCTATGGTCTGTCTATTTTTCAAACAGCATGTAGTGGAGGTAGAGCAAACCTTCAGCACCAAACAGCATGTTTAAAATTAGAATAATTGCAGTATGATAATGAACAGTAAAATTCTGCATTAAGTCCTATGTGGTCTGGGAGACAATTCTTCCAGAAATGTACTGCTCAAAAGAGGAGTAAGAGTTTTGCAAGATGGATCTACACAACCTAAGGATTTGGTGCGGTCATTTTTGTAATAAATATCAACCTGCTTCAGTGTGTAGGAACTGACCTAGCAGTGTAAAGTGGCTATTGTAAGCTTCAAAAAGGCTAAAGAGTGTATTGGTTAAAAGATTTTAAAAGGTTAAAATGTTGATAAAAGATACAAAAGAAAGCAAACAACTTCAAACGTTCTGATTTTTTTGAAGGAGTCTATTTCCAATTAAACATACACTGCCTTTACATCCTCTGGCTCAACATTCTGGTTTCAAATATGTTTTTGGTTACATACCTACATTTTTATATTATTTCTGGCTCTCCTAGAAATGGAATTGTTAAAAATAAAATAAAAAAAAGGGCTTTTTTTTCTTTGCTTTTTTGTTCTTTTCCCGCATAACTGCTTCTGAAGAAGAAGGTGGTAGCTAATTTTATGAAAAGAGTTTTCAATAGCAGAAAAAGTCTTCCTTCCTCATCAGCATAGGCTGGACTCCTGCTGGCTAGGTGACATTATATATGCTTGTTATCCTTATTCCTCATGTTAGTGAACTCCTTTTCCCTCACTTCATTCTTTTCACCTGCCTCTTTCCTTCTCTGAGGTTATGTGTCATACTATAAAATGTCAGAAATCTAACAAGTAAGGGAGTATCTTTTAAGTCATTAGAGGAAACATTAGATTTTTTTACATTTTAATCTGTGATGGTAGCTGTTAACTCCAATTTGAACATCACTGCCCCACTGACTGGACTCCATCTATTTCCAAAGCAAATTTTAAGAATGTAAAATCTCTGTCAGATAGTTAGAAAGAATAGAAAAGTCTGGCAGCGTTCTGACCAAGATTTTAATACTTTGATGGACGAAGCCTTCAATATAAGTAAAATACCTGGATTTAAAAATAAAATGTCATTAGCATGTGGTCAGTAGGTTTTCCAGGCCATTTGTCAGGTATGCAAATACCACACAGAGCTTATTTATTCCACTTTTTGAACCACTACATTACTGTTTCCTGACACATTCCTTCCTAACACGTGGTGAACACAAATTTAATTACTGACACATTTGTGGTGTAAGACATGAAATGTACATGAAAGACAGAAAATGATTTTATGTTTCCCCAAACGGTTATGCATACACAAGAACATGCTGTGAGTGCATGCTATGCTATGCTATGTGTCATGTCCAGATTCTGATACTGCTGACAAAATTATACACATTCTTTTAAAGAAAAACTTACAACATTCTAATTAATTCACAACACCTTTAATTCAAATTAAAAACTTTCATATAGGCTACATGCAATGATCATTATATATGTAAATAATTTGTGTCATGGTCTTGCTCCTCTGCTCCAGTAAGAGTATTCATATGAAGGAAAGTAAGCATTTGTGATGGAAGTGCTTGGCAACCATGCTGTAAGCTCTTTAAGGACTCGAGAATATTTCAGTCAGCAGTAACAATTCAGTTAACAGCAACAACTGTATCATGTGAAAGGAAGGCCTTAGTGCAAAAAGAAGGAATGAACTGCATATTATAAAAATGCAAATATGAGCATGGAGCCAAAAGGGAGAAGCTTCAGGTAGGATTTTTGAAGATTCTGCAAGTGCTGGTAAGGCCCTTTTTACGTAATATGAAGTAATTCTAGACCACACTTGTTAATGAGAAAGCATTGCTCTGTCTAATCACAAAATGAGTGAAACCCATGGAATGTCAACCTATTGGAGAGACTTTGTCTGAAAATGATTAACAGTCCTCAGATCAAATGTATTAGCTGAGTTGCTGCATTGGCAATTACTCTAAAAACAAAACAAAACGAGTAGCAGGAATGAATATTTTATGTCTTTTAACTTCCAACACACATTTTGTAGACAGATTTCTTTTATATTTCTGGTTCAAGGCACGACTGATGTGCCCATTGCATTACTCAGCAATATTCTTCAGAAGTGGTAATGAAGCACATCTTAGCAAATGACCAGGCCATTCTACAACACCTCGGAAAAATAGTTGGTTAGTGCCTAGGAATGTTATAATTGGAGAATTTGCAATAGCTCATCTCTAGTAATTAGATGCTTTATTTATTTGCTTTCTCTGTTTACAGATTACATCATCTGTTTGGCTAAACGAAGCTACAGACAAACTTACTCAGCACTGAAAATATTCCTCTTTGAGAAGAGACTCAGATTGGGGACCTTCAGAGATCTGTTCCACTCTACGTGTAACCTGTCATTCCACAAACATCTGTGAACTGTCTCGTGTTCAAGGCAATGAGACAGACTTAAGTATTTTGAGCACTTCCAGAAGCAGCGAATCAGAAATCAGTAAACTGGGTGTGGTGGATTACATCACCCTGACATGCTGTAGATCCCTTCCTACCACGGAATGGTGTAAGCAGAGCATCAGAGATGCAAACACAACTGCCCTCCACTTACTGCATCTCTAAAAAATCACCCCTTTTGAGCTGGGACGTTTTATTATGTTAAAAATCTCTATACACTTGCCCTGAGAATCTTCTGCTCATTAGTGCAATATTTTTGGAATAGGATGAACTCCATATTTCAAGGTAAAAACTTTTACATGAACTGTTGAATTAACCATGTAATGCTATACAAATAAACTCTATGGCAGAGATAGTTACAATGATATCTTTCCTTCAAGAAATCTCTGTGCCCTGAAAATTCTGCAAGAAGTCCAGGACCCAAATGTTTGTATGAATTGGAAAGCAGAAACATTTCTGATCAGATCACTTTGAATATTTCCTTTTGATCTTGAAACACTTTCAGAAAAGTTATTCTTACTTTCAGAATTTCATAGTACAAAATGATGGACTTTGAAACTCCAGGTCTTTGAGACAACTTGTGGCTCTCTTCAAGAGATGGTTGCTGGACTGTGTTAAAATAGTCTTCCTTTGTGAAAATAAGAAAAACCTGTGCTGAGAATTAAAGCGCCAAATTGACTTCTAGGTAATTGCACAACTGAGTGACTCTGTGCTGAACCTGCAGGCTCAGGGCCACACATGTCACCCTCTGCTTGTCTGAAAAGCATTTTTTAATTCCTGAGTATTTGAAGAGGACAAAATAAGAGCAATGAAAGTGGTAAAACCTAAAAAGGTAGTGGAAAACTGAATACGCAATAAAATCTTTTCCCTAGTGTTCATAAGGTTCATAATTGGAGATTATTCTTATTCTTCTAATTCTCCTTCTTATTATTTATGTTCTTATTCTTATTTAATAGTACACTTATTCAGGAAATTAAATACTGCTGAATGACTGATAATGATGCCATATTAGGAACAAAAACAGCCAAGACTTTCAGAATTATCTGACATATTTAATGGCCCAATTTAGTCTTAAATTTTATAAAAGGGACTGTCACCGTCCTAGTCCATTTGAAAGGAAAGCCATTTTCTGTGTCTTTAATATGTGAGAACAAGTTTAAAGCTTCCCTTTGTGAACAGTATGTGACCCCAAATATCCAGGAGAGCTATCACTGCACTGGAGAAAGACATAGCTAAAGCAAAGGAAAATAAATAAGAAGAACTGACAAGCCTAGCATGTAAAACTCCGGCAGGCTTAAAAATAAGAATAAAATCTACTTTCAGCACTACTGGCCAGGGACAGGCTGTGAAATAAAAAGTTACCAACTGTCTACTAGTTCCTAAATCTGTTCTGTTTTCTAACGCAGACTCTGTTTTTAGTGATTAACTAAAAATTGCACCTTTTCCTGACTGTTCAGCAAAGAAAATTGTGATGCTGTCAGTGTTTCCCGCCATTTCACATACTTACAACTGGAATATCATACATAAAGACATACATGCATGGCTGCACAGACTCCCATTTGTATAAAAATCCCTTGGCAGCAGTGCCCTGTCATGCACAGGATGGAGGATCTACATTGCTCTGCTATAAATAAGGGTAAAGGAAAGCATCAGAGAGTGGCCATCTGTTTAGCTGACCCAGCAAGGCAGGTGGTCTTTCTCATCCGTATGGTTAACTTCCTATTAACTAGAGGGTGGGCAGGACTCAGTCACACTCTTTTAAAACAAAGAAAAACAAAACATGGCAGAAACATTTTGGATGCCACTGAACCAAGATGTACAAATCTTATCAGCAGCCTTCTTTTTGAAAAAAAATGTCACATTTCTATTTTGAGGAAGTGTTGTGAGATTCAAGTATCTTTGTGTTTATAAGAGAGAGAAGGAGGGAGTGGTTAAATGGTAGAGAGTCTCTGTCACAGAGGAAAGTGAAAAGGAGGATGCTTACTCTTGTGTGTGTGGGGGGTACTGCAGAAAGGAACCAGAAAAGAGAAAGCCTTAATTTTCTGTGATGTTTGAAGAAGTCAGGCAAGCATTTGACTTGAGCCACCAAAGTCTGGAGTTCGATCCATCAGTCATTTTTCAAAAGATAAGCTTCTTGACCAAATCTGAATTAATTTAAATCTGAAGATATTTATTTTTTAAGATAAGATTTTGCCATCAAAATGTTGTGCTATAAACTGTAAAAGCTCGCATTTTTCTTATAAATGCCTTCAAAATAATTGTTATTTATGCCACTATTTTATGTAGTTTCATGACATGCCATTTTCAAATGTGCATTTTTGTTGCTGGTTGAGTAAGGATTAGATTATACTGTCTTCATGTGCTACAGAAGCTCCTAGGCATGCACCCACTACTCATGATCCATACATTTTGTGCATATCTACATAGTGCTCTCTGAGAACAAGCAATATAACTCTGATATCCTAAAAACAATAAGCCTGTAGTGTGTGTAGTTCATGCAGTGGCATTGAAGGCTGTAAGTGGCATGTCATTTCAATTTAAGCAAAGATTATACTCATCATACAGAAAATTTTATCAAGCATGAAGAACATACTAGTTTATGTTCCTCCCATTGGTCCTGCCCCTAATTCCTTGTCATCTGATGTCTGAGAGCTAAATGCTTTTCCTAGTCTCATTCCAGTTTTACATGCCTATGTCACAAAATTTTCACCATTCCTCAAAACGGCATGTTTAAAGAGAGTTGTTAGCAGAAAGGCTGTGCATATTATCACTTTTGAAAAACTAGATCTCTTGTCATTCCTAAAGAAATCCTATGGAGGTACAACACTGATGTTTGTTTGTGAGACCAAAAACAGAACTGAAATTAAGTCCCCATCTCAAAGCATGTGTACACTACATCAAGCACCAAGCACGTGTACACTACAGAAATAATAATACTAATATTGAGATATCATATTTTATTTCATCCAGGCAGGAAAGCTTACTTAGGTGACTATTTTTTATTTCAGGTAGGAAAGTGATACGTGAAAAGAAAAAATACAACTTTGAGAGAAAAACTGGGGCTTCAGTCTGATCATGATGTGATATCATCAGGGTTGGAAAAGATGAAGTGAAAGGACCACCTAAGCTCATACTCAGCTTCTGGATTTGGCTAATGACAACCACCTGGGAGAAATTAATAAACACAGTGCAAAGGTACAGTGGCACTTCTATGGTGATGCCTAAAAACGACAACCTGAAACAGAGACTAGACAGGGGTAGAGGAATAAAGGAGGTATTTATTCAAAAGGCCTTCAGAGGTACACCCTGGCAGGCCAAAGGCTACCAGGATGGATGACAAGTCACAAGTTCTTCACACTGTTGTAAGTTTGGTCCATTTGCATATCAGCATAAATTCGCCAATTAAACTTTAGCTAATAATGTAACCGCCCCCCACAACTTGCCCCTCTTTCTCAAGATGCTGGTTTACACATTTTGGCCTAGGATGGTCTGAGTGTCCTTGAAGAGCAAGCCTGGAGAGGCTTTGTTATGTCTATCTTAGCATAAGAGAGCAGCAGCTAACAGGCTGCAAGACAGATCAGAGTTACACACTGGGAATACAAAGAATTCAGAATTTGAAAAATATAAAAGCTAAAACCTAAGGCATCAATGGAACACTCCCACTGCCTATAAATATCAGCGTCTCTTCAACCTGCAAAACATTTATAACAAAAAACCTTCCCTTACTTTTTGTCACCCTTTTCTTTAACTGTACTAGTTTCACCTTACTCTTACTCTCTGAACGAAGGTGAACCCAACTGTACACAGTTCTAAGGAAGAGAGACTACCAAAGACCTAAGTGGAATCTGAACCTTAACAAATACTGCTTGAAACTTAGCAGAAACAAATCCACCTATTTGTGCTGTGCACTCTAAAATAAAATTTTATTATCTTTGTTCATCATTATTTGCTTTTCTTAGCTCATGCTCACCATAGATAGTTGAACCACTCCCCCAAAGATGCAGAATTATTGCTTCTTTATACTGAGTGGTTTTTATATAATTGCAATTTTGAACGAGAAGTACAAGCAACATGTTACTCACTTGTATTTATCTTCTGAAGTGAAATGTGCTTTTCCAGGTGTCTACGAAGCTTTACCTCCGCTCCATATTTACCAGTAGTACCATTGTCAGCCAAAATGAAATGAGAATGCATGCTGTTGAGCACTGTCAACTTGCTCATGGGGTTGGACATCGTCTGGTATGGTCGGACCACCTGCATTTTAGAGACAGAGGAAGAAGAAGGTATACAAAACAGAAAAGAGCCTCTGAACTAAATCCATTACAAGATATGAGCTGACAAGATGAAACAAAAGAAAAAAACAAAATTAAAGTACTGCACTTGAGCATTACTGTTGTTCATGCGTACAGTAGAAAATGACCTTAACACTGCCCTCTCAGATGCAGACATGGCTTAAAGGGTTTTCCATGGTA
Organism: Aleadryas rufinucha; assembly: GCA_013397815.1. Classification (NCBI taxonomy): domain Eukaryota; kingdom Metazoa; phylum Chordata; class Aves; order Passeriformes; genus Aleadryas; species Aleadryas rufinucha. Next base: position 522,595 of record VZTH01004806.1, on the reverse strand, counting down.
ATCTGTTTCAATAGTATCAGTGTTCACTGTTTCCTTTTAAAATCTAGCTAATGGTCAGTGCTCCAAAAGTCTGGGAGACTACACACACACACACTGTATACCCTGCCTGCTGCTGACAGAGCAAGAGCATTGCTGTAAAGTCTCACCTTGCTCTGATCCAAATCTTTGATTCTTCCTTCACAGATCCCCACCCAGCCTCACGCCTCCAGTGTTGGCTCATCCAGAGCCACCAGCACTGGAGATACTATACAGACACACAAATACAGGTGAGTTCCACTCTTGCAGAGGTGTACACATGATACTACACCACATTTTCAATTTTCTTGGAAAAAACTATTGGCTCACTCCTAGTATTAGTGAAAAGGCAGTCATTTGTGTTCACAACAGTTTTAGAAAGTTTCTGTTCAATGGGGAGTTTGCTTCACTTCCTTTGATTTGATTTCATCAGGAGAAACTGTGCAGCAGACTGAGTAAATTGCCACAGTTACCTCACTCATAGCCACCAGACAGACCAAATAATAGCACTGGGCCACATTTGGCTGTCAGCTGCTTTGGTGGGTGTCTATTGACATAAGCAAGACTGTGCTAACATGGCAAAAGAATTGGTTTTGTGTCAAGGCCTCTTGGCTGATACTTCAAAGGTTTTCTAGCAATACTATTCCCTGCCTTCCTTCTGTATGTCTTGTCTTTTTGGAGAGACATAACTGAAAATCTAGTCCTAGCTAGAAGAAGAAGTCTAGCTGAAGTCCTAGCTGAAGAAATGCTGTAATGGCTTGTTAGAAAACTCAGCTGGGCTATCCTTTATCTGCAAGGAATTTTCTTCAGAGTTCTGACATTGTTCATTTTTCAGGTCTTGTGCTTTTAATGCACAAATGTATACACTCAAAAATTGACATGAATGCTTGCATACAGAAATATAATAAGTTATTGACTCATTCCTAAGCTTTTCTCCCTCTGTAATTCTAAAGAGATCTCTAATTGAGACATAATTATTTAAAAATAATATGTGTTAGCAATTCTTTAGCCGGAGATCTCTCTTTATTGTTTTCACTTGTGAATGTCTGCCTAACTTTGATCAACTTGTAGCTGGCAAGGAGAAATCCACAAACTTCTTTTGCCATTATAAACTGTCACGCAAAGGGTACTCTGTAAGCTGTTCATCCTGCAAAATGGAGGGAATAGGTCTGAGAAGACCTAGAGGGCAACTGGCCAACAGCAAGGCAGTGCACTACACTCCGTGAGAACAGGTGATATCTCTGGCTCAGATTTCTTTTGGTGCCTCATTCATAACAATTAATTCTACAGGTGCCTTAACAAATACGACTTAACAAATATCAGTGCACTGCTGGAACATATTTAATACCTAGCTTCTACAGATACAGAAACCATGTACACCATGCCTCTGTCAGAAAGAAAAGGAAGGTTCTTTCTCACTTCCCTAAGAATCAAATAAAATCAAACTAAAACCGTGCAGATCTTTTAAACTGATACCCACCCCATCTCTCAATAAATGGACACCAGCAAGGTCTGACAGCAGAGGAATCCCTTGAGCTGCCTATTTATTGTATGATTACAGGCCACTGTGCAGGCAATTCTACTGACAGCTTGTGGTTTGTTCCTGAGAGCCACAGCTCAAAACTCTCTGTGACAGCTTGATCTGCAGCTCTAATGAGCTGCAGTACTGAAGCCTTCGTATATTGACTCAGTAATGCTGCTGCAGGACAGATTAAAGGCTAGGCTTTTGTTCTGTGTTTACCTACAAGTGGAATCACATTATTAATAAATTTTATGGATGTGAAAATGAGACTACAATTATTTTCAGTTGAATTGTTCACAGCATGCACAATTCAACATCTGAATGCTTTTTGTTAACAACAAAATTTCTCAAACCACACTGCCAGACTCTTCCTGAGAATAGGATAAGCAAAATCTTCAAGAAGGCAAGAACATCTTAGGCTTTGAGGCTACTTCCTTGAGGTTACTTGCTCTTCCACAACACTCAGCAAATCTTTGATTTCTGACTCTTGCAGTTTCCATTCCTTTGTTCTTTTCAACCCCTTGCATTTTACACGCAAGTTAAATAGCTGGAAAAAACTTTGACTTTAAGCTGTCTTCTCATACTCTTTTTACAGCCATAGAATCATATGATGGTTTGGGCTGGAAGTGACCTTAGAGACCATCCAGTTCCAACTCCCCTCCCATGGGGAGGGACACCTCCCACTAGACCAGATTGCTCAATATTCTCCCTGTTCTCATGCAACCTTGCATTGAGAATAGGGAGAATAGAGAATAATGTCCCTTGACATCTTCCTCTGCAGAGCTGAAAGGAACAGTTGAAGCTCAAGACAGTCCCTCCAAATACAGTTTAATGAATGCGACAGCAGCCGTGCTGTGAAGCAGTACTCCTGCTGCATGGGCTGAGGGTATTCTGTCAGTAGGTGAGGGGCTGGGCTGACTCCAGCCCTTGCCTTTGCACCCTGAGGTGGCAGCAAGCCTCAATGAAAAGCATTGTTTTTCTGTTTAGATTGCCTGCGGGCACATGACACTCAACATAGGGACAGCACTTGAAAAATCTCTCAGGGTAACTCACCATGACAACGAGCAGGCAAGTGCCATGTGAACCAGTGCATGAATCTGAGCAGTCTATGTGGAGGCAAAGAACTTGAGACAGTGTGCTCAGAGTAGCGATGGAAAAAGAAAGAGATGCATGCTTTGTTTCTCAAAGAGCAGCTGTTGTTCAAATCAAGCCATCTCTGCAGCCTCATTTCTCTGGAGCACACCAGGGAACAGAATAGCTCCTGATTAAATTCAGAGGGTCCTGGAAGTATCATGGTCCAAATTCTCCATATATGCTACAAATATGCCAGTCCTCATCTTTGCCCCTGGTCTCCTACTGAGGTGGCTTGGAATTAAACTCAAATGAGGACTGAACAGACCCTGAAAGTAAAGACATGCATGCTACAATGACTTACAAAATGTACACCTTTAGAAGGGAGAATGGCTCTGTATGTAGGGAGAAATTTGTTTATAAACCCTGTTTTCTACAAGACCGAGCAAGCCACTTTATCAGTTCTATCAGAAAATACAGTGAAATAAGGCAACAAACTCCCCTGTGTCCTCTGTTTTTAAATTAGAATCTGAGAGTGTTAAGAGTTGCACTATTTTCTGCTATATTGCTTTTATAGTACTGGAGTAAGACATGTCTCTTTAGGGATCTCTAATCATCACAATATAACACATAGCAAACAACAATAATATTTCCTTTAGCTTGGTCAGTTTTCTTTATGGCTCTCAGGAAAGCCCCTGGGATTACCCAAGGCTGACTGCTTTGGAAGGGCTGGTAAATATAATTAAACCCCTCAGCTAGAACTTCTGGATCCATACAGGCCAGGCGTGGGCTGAGGCGTTAGCAGAGGAGCACCTCTGCTGAGCATGCCTCACTTGCCATGAGGCTCAGGGAGGGCACAAGCACTGGGGCATGTGCAATGGCCACAGCTCCCCCTCTGCACCCTCTGTCCCTCCAAATCCTATGACTACGACAGCCTTCTGTGTCTATCTGATGCTGGAAGGGTATGTTTTGATAACTCTTCAGTTCTGATCATAATTTAACTAGACATAGTGCATATAGGCATAAATCCACATTGATGTCAGAGTTCAACAAGTCTTTTACTATTGGTTGACTTTTTTCTCCCCTTGTATAATCCTTTGTGGCCTTTGTTTCTTGCTTAATGATGATTCATTTTACATGCTTATGGTACTATTTACATTTCCCCTTCTTGGTTCATTTCACAGCATTCACCTCTAATGAGCCAGTCAATATAGTACATTTTGATTTTTAAAAAGCTTCCAAAACAGCTTCCTCACCGAATGGTTCTAAAGAAACTGCGTGCATTGAATAAGAGAGAAAGTCCTTTGAGGCATAAGTAACTGAGGAAAGCTGGGGGGAAGGGTGGGAAAACCGTGAGAAGGAAAAGTTAATTTTTGTGAAGTCTCTTACTAAGAAGATTTAGTGACATAAATGGCCTACCTCAAGCTGTATTATATTTTGTTCAACATAGTTGTAAAGACTTTGTGACTAATTAGAGGGTGAAAAGCTTACAAATATTTCAGTGGACTAAAGTCTTCATAAAGCAGCCTGATGAGGCAATAACATGGAAGATGAAGTTCAATAGCAGTAAGCATAAAGCAGTATCATTACATGTGCATCAGAGATTGATAAAACCAGAAGTGCTTCAGCATTACATCATGCCATTGATCAATAATTTTATAAAACTATTAGGGGGCACGAGGTTGAGAGGTAAAGTTTTATTTTGTCTATTAAAAGTATATTTTGAAATATTTTTGTCTTTAGTGATGACCCTGTAATTATAACCCTACTGATAAAATTGTGTCTGCATTAATAGAAGACCTTACCCAAATTAGTTGTAAATTTATATTAAACTTCTTTCATTTTCTGTCTGAAGATCAGAGTAAGTACTTTTTCGATTGACTCAGAAAGTTTGGTTTTTTTAAAAAGTTGTTTAGTTTTTAAATAAAATTACCATACAACTTCTTGGCTTCCTGTTAAATTGGAAAGATATTTAGAGGAAAGCATTGCTTAAAGAAATCAGAAATCAGGGGAACTGTTCCACTTGGATCAGGAACTCCACAGGAACACCTGGGAAATCAACTTCTTTTTTTAGCCCTTTCTGCAAAAGAAGGCTCCAAATCCCCTTTAACAGGTGGCGACTACCTGAGAACAGAGGTAGGTAGCTTTCCAACAGGTGGAAAAAAGTAATAAAGGAATAGCAATGTTGCAAAATTCATGGCTAATTTTATGTTTTTTCTTGACTTCTTTGCTCTTGCAATGTTTCCAGAACCCCGCGCCTAATCACTAAAAATTATTTATTTGAAAATGATGTGTACAGTACACTTCTTTAAGAAGATACAACTCATTCTTGTGCTTAGCTTTTTCTGCTAATCACCTTCTGCACTGTGCCTCAGAAGAGTTCATTAGTGACACAGAATTACTGTGGCAAAATCCCATCCTGCTTGTTTGTGTGTGTTAGAGTCCAAAACCCCATGCTAATACAGTTCCCCCTAACAGCTGTACTTTCATAGTGAATTGCCATGAACTCCAGTTGGATAATTTTCTTTATAAGCATTGTAACTCCTCTGACCTAATGGATACTTGAATCTTCTTCCCCTTCCCAACTTGCTCATGGATACGGAACATACAGAGAAGAATGGGTTAGACTAATGAAGACAAGAAAAAAGTTCTTTTGCAGGTTGAAAACTGTATCTCTTCCACTCATAGTTAGCCACTGGTTCTCAGACAGATTTCTTAGGAATGAAACAGATGTGTGAAAAAAAATGGGTTCAGAAAAGCTTCAGGTAACAAATAACCAGCGTAGGTAAACTATTCATGTATTTAAAATCAGGAGTTAATCTTTCTGTTTGACAGTATAGTTTTAAAAGAGAAGAATGATGTGAAAGAATAGGAGAAATGCTGGCTCTGTCCCTCAGAAGGTGAATTATTTGAGGTCTGCTCTTATCTACAATACTCAGGAAGACCTTTAAAAATCGCATCAATAAAAATGTATGGGAACGAATATATTCCAAGGAGGACAGTCCACAATTATGAATTTAACCAGTGCATCATAGTATTGTTTGAAAATAAATCAGACTTCAAGTTTTGCAATCAGTGTTTTCTTAAGCACTCTACTGAGTTCATAGAGTTCTAAGGATGAATCTCTGATATATTTTCAAGAATAGCTTCTAATGAATTGTCCTTATAATTTATTTTTAAAGGACATACAGTACAGGAATTTTTACTGTTGCCATGTCAACCCTCCCCATTAACCCTAATGGAAAACCTGTGTATACAGTGATTTTTTGCTGCAGACAATAATTCTAAGAGGAATTGCTAAGTGAGGGATGGAGAGGACAGGAAAAATAACTGGAAGATTTATAGATACTGAAGGTCATCTATGTCTATATAGGTCTTACATCTTTGCCAATCAGATCCTCTTGATTTTCCACAATGCCCCAGGGAGCTATACCGATGGTGCAGATCTTCCCTCGAGATTTTGAGGCATGATCTTTCAGGGCATCTCCAACATGCCGAATGACCCCTGGCAAAGACACAGCATAAAACAGAAATTCATAATGATGACTTTTTTGTTCATTATCATATGGATTTAGTGTAGACTTGTTTTTCAGGGAATAACTATGCCTATCCTCACAATTAAGTAAAGCTATGAATACATTCCTATTTATTATTATTAGAGTATTTCTGTGAATTCATTTTATTGAATCTAAAAATTACTAAATGAAGTAATAGGAAAAAAATACACAGCTTTAGAAAGAAGAATGGAAATGCTGACAATTGACTGCTGCGTATTTATCTGCACTTGTGGTCACATGTGCATGCAAGCATTTGTGTATTTCCAAGCACAGAAAGAAGCACAGGAATTAATTGTGATCCCTGCCCCCCACCCTCCAACTCTCTCAGAAGTGCAGCTTGTACACAAATGCTCCCATCAAGGATGGAAATGTGAAAACATTATTATGCTACTCTGTGATGAAGCTATTTTGACACTCTTTCCAAACAAACTCGGTCACCTGAGATAGCTTCCAGCAGAGTACTAGAACCCGCCCTGGGGATCAGTGAGAAGACAGAAATTAGTACAGAGAGAATGACTGTTCCCCAGCATTCTTCCAAGTACTTCTTGCTTGCCCTAGACCAGCTTTGGCAGTGTTTCATTGGTATGTCTGTGCAAAGGATCAGTGTCATTCCTACTTCCATTCAATAAAATAATATTTTAAAATCTGTCTATCAACAACTATTTTTAGGATGTGGCTGTACTGAAGCAGACCTGGGAGTTTGCTGCAGATGTTACCTGATTCTCAGTTGCTGAGTTTCCCTATTGTTCAAATTTCACTATTTCAAGATGACTGGGTAGGAATTACAACACAATTGTTATGATTTTGGTTGTAGTTTTCTGAACTATAAATTACCCAAGTAAGAAAACTCCCCATAATTTAACAGATCCTCTAAGTCATTGAGTCTAGTATTCTTCCTGTGATGGAAAGGTAAATAAAACCCCAACCCTGTACCTGCCATCGGCTATCAATTAAGCTATGATCCAAAAGCCCAAAGGATTTAAAGCAGAAAATCTGTCCAGACAGCAAAAAATTCTGTTATTTAGAATAATCAATTTTCAGCATGACATGAATATTCAGAACAACAGTCATGTTCATAGCCAAATATGCACTGCCTCTCCCACATCACTGATTCTCAGTCCAACAGCAGTTTTTCAGGACTGTTAAATTATAATTTTTCTCAGGAGAAACCCAATTTCAAAATTCATCCTCAACAAAAGAGACTGTACTAAGAAATCCTCAATTTTTATGATTTCACAAATAATTTTCAGCTATGCAGTTTGAAAGCCTAGTCCTGGAGCAATTGACTGCTTTACTCCAGAAATTGAAGATGAGAGGTTACTGATATTGCAAAACTGCTTCTGGGATTATAAATTTTAAAACAGCAGAGAGCCACTTGAACTACATTGTTTTGTCTAAGTAGTTTCTGATTACAGGAAAAACAACCCTTTTCAACAGTATTTACGATGACTTTCCTGGTTAATTTGTATTGTTTTGGTATTTGCAACTATAATGATTTGAAAAATGGTAGGAAGCAGTTGCGCATTTTCCAAGTGTTATAGTCTCTCCTTTTTTAAAGAAAATTTCTGTAGTTTGATTTCTACAGTTGCTGTGGTAATCCACTGCATGAAGTGTACAACATGTACATTTTTCTGATGCACTTTTAACATAAAATTTACATCTGTCTTTGTCATCATCACAACAAGAGTATCTGACAACTAATATTATTACCACCACAGTGCACAGATCAACATTAACCTGATTTTATTCCTTATTTTGAAGAGATGTGGGGCATACTACATTTGTGTCTATTTATCTAACACTCCAAACATTCCTCTTTGCTTTCTTCAGGCATCAAGCCTGCCAGAGTTCGAGAAGTGTTTGGACCACACTCTCAGACACATGGTGTGATTCCTGGGGCTCTCCTGTGCAGGGACAGGAGCTGGGCTCTTTGATCCTTGTGGGTTGCTTCCAACTCAACATATTCTATGATTCTGTGCTACTTGTATTGCTGCTGTGATAAAACTGAATATTGTTTTAAATTTGATGTGCTCTGGATACCACGTCCAAGACACCTATTAAGCATTTATATTCAAACATGTAGGAGTTGATCCACAATGCACTAAAATTAACACGATAGAATGATTACACTGCTTTCCAGAGACAGCAAGAAGATACACTCTTAATAAAGTAAAACATTATAGCTTTCTTACTGCAGCAAATGAGAATGACATACGAATTTACAAGTTCATGTCTTAGCTCAAAACTTTTTGCAATTCTCTCCAGCAGAACTTTTTTGACTTTCCCCTGAATCTCTCCTCCTTTCTGCCTCCTTCAGGCAGGGTAACTGAGATGTCAGTGGCAAACTTTTTGTCTAGGGACCTATGTTTTGCAGCTTATTCCCAAAGCATACATGTTGTTTACTAGCAGAGCTGGGCCAGCTGCTATCTTGGATCACTAGGATACCTGTATGGTGTATTATAGATGCTCTTTGACTAGAAATGGCAGATATCTCTCTTGATGAAAATGCAACAGCAAAAAATTAGGTTGAGCTATCTACAAGTAAGGAAAAAGTTTCCTGACACATCCAAAAACCAGAACATTTTTCCTTTAATATTATGGGTCACGTGATTAAATAAAATAAAGGTCCTTTCTGGATGAAAGTGTTTTCAGTTTTGTGTAATAAGAGTTTGACTTCTTTGATCAGCAGTCCTTCTCTGCAGCTTACAGTTGATCCTATAAAGTCTTCCTTGGTGATATACCAATACAATTGCCTTGCAGGAGGTTTTATTTTCTGCTCTAGTGTGCTTTTCCTACTTTAGCAAACCTTTTTTTCTGTTTTATACCAGCTGCCAGGTTGGTATGAACTTGGCATTTTCTTGTTTTCACATAGTCCAGGAATTACTAAAAAAACACAGAATGGCTTTCTAATCTCATCATTCCTATGTTTTTTTTCTTTGTGATGAAGTCTCCTAGATGCCACTGTGATTTTATTTCAATATTGCTCTTACCTGTGTTTACTCCTCCAGTGAATATCCATGCTCCAGTTGTCATAGCAGCCTTAATAAGGCCTTTTCCAAAGACTTGTTTGAGTTTTGGCTGGAGTTCAAAATTCTGAAGGCCCCCGTGGACAGAGATGAGAAGTTTGGGGAGCTCAAGTTGCCACTCTTTGGTCATCAGATGCAGAAGAAGGTCAGGCTTTGTGTCAAAAGACACACGTACATACTGCAGAAATATGGACAATAATAGAGAGTAGAGAAAAAAAGATTGGTTACACCCATTGGTTTCTAATGCTTATCATCTATGCCCAACAGATCAGTGAAAAAAGGCAACCTTTATGACAAAAACAAAAACAGTAATTGCTAACCTGATTATTAGTTTCCTAGTTAAGAAACTAGGAATAATGGAACACTTGCAATTCACAGGCTGCATAATTTTCTTTACTTAGGAAATTAAGACACTGATTGTTTCAAAATCCTTAGCAATGCTTGAAAGACTAATGTCTACAATTCCTAAATGCAAAAACTGGACCAAAAATGTGAGAGTCTGCCAAAGATGACCTAGGTAGTCAGAGTCACAATTGTGTATTTACTTGTACATCATTTTCAAATTAATGAAGTCAAATCCTCAAAAGGTAAGAAATAACAGAAACAAGCTCAGTCCTTCAAGCACACATAAGTTTAAACTGAGCAAGACTACTAAACTGGTACTTTTCAGATGAAAGGATGTACAATTGAACTATGTACAATTTGTACAGGTTCATGATCTTGCCTTACAAGATCCTAAAAGTGCTGTGAAACAAATTAATTCATTTCCAGTTGCTGGCTGTTCTGTGCTACATGTGCAGCAATTTGTGCCAGGGGAGGTCATGCCCATCTGTATGTGCTCAAAGATAACAACTGTCTTCAAAATTTCTACAGCACTACTGTGTCACACAAATACCTGTCTCTCTCTCTTACAAGCCTTTCTCCTGCTCCTTCTGTTGCTGTTTCACAAAATCTGTGACAGGGCAGGTAATACTTTTATGATATCTAGTTACACAGGAGAAACAGGAAAAAATTCTTCTATAGCTGCTAAGATCTGGAAGCACCCTCTTAATAAAATAAAACAGGTTACAGAAAGCACTCATCTGGCAAACTTCTGATTGAATCAATGCCTGCAGGGCAACTTCAGCAGTCTTTCCCTTGACAGGTTGTCAGCGCAGGCATCAGGTGTATACCTTTGCTTTCAGCCTGAGGAATACCTAGTCCCAACTTGTTTATTGCAACATGCCAGGTAGTATATTATCCATACATACTATGTAATCATATTGGCCCTTTTTGACATGTCCAATCAATATTTCCAGCCAAGAGTTTGTTCTTTTTTAGTAATATCATATGATAATAAAGTGGATTCGTTTCTAGCTAAATAAGAAATAAGGACTTGACATTTTCCAGAGGAAACTGCTAATAGACAGGATTTTTTGCAAGAATGGGTTGCTGCCCAGTGAACATCCATTGTTACCATTTCTGGAAGGAGAAGCCTGTTTGCACAATTAATTGGGGGGGCACAGTACAACTGAAAGCTGAGCAAGAACTCGGGAATGCACATTCACCCCAGTTCATCAGTAATGTTCTCTGCAGCAGCCAGGCAAACTTGCAACAGCTACTGGACAGAGAAAATGCAGTATTCATGTCTGTCAGTGGTTAGTATTAATATAGATGAACTGCCTCCTCAGTAGCTACTCAGTCAATTTCCAGTGTGGGATAAAATCTTGTATGGCACCTGATCCCACTGACCAGATTGAGACATTAATAGTTTTTAAATTGGGATTTGAGGGTTGTCATTTTTTTTTTTACACCAGAAAGGATGTAAGAAGAATGATCCTTATCCCCTTTTCTGTCTTAAGGGAGATCTGAGATTGTACAGGGCAACCGGAGCCATTCATAGACAACATCCTTCATAGGGCCTACATGAAAACTCTGTTGGGCAAACTTGGAGTCTTTGGTTTGGAATCACTGATACCTTATTCTGTTTTTTGGTGGAGACAGACTGTGAGTCTTAAAAAGATAATGAAGGTGAATTCATACTGGCAATGACCATGCAAACATGTTGAAAACATGCCATTGCATCATGTGGGATGATATTAAGAGGAAGGCAAAAATGGCATCAGATGCGTATTATGTAACCTGGACAGTGATTGCTGGTTGTTTGGGTTTTTTTGATTCTTTAGTGTTTTTTTTTTAATATCTCAGAATGTGTGATTTCACTATCCTTACCTTCTTAAGTATATGTATTACTCTTCTTATACATGAAGACCTCTGAATATAAATATAAGTAAAGTAAATATAAATCTATAAGCTGATGCAGAAAGTTAAAAGTATTTTCTAGCATCTATTTGAAATGTAGACATCTTTTATTAGAAACAACTGCTTGCTCTTTATACTGCAGGCAAAATCCCTCTATACTTAAGATACACAAAGTGGAAATTTAAGGAAAAATAAATCTCTAAGGTTTCTTCATGTAAATTAAAATTTAATTCAACAGAGGTAAGATTTACTGGTTTAGAAATTTTTGACCTGACTGACATAAACACAGAGCGTGAAATGACAAAGCATCAAGCTGGAGCTGTAATGCTCATTTGATCCCTAAACTAGCACAGTAGTAGTCAGCAAGAGATCATTCGTTGCCAGTTGTTGTTTCACTTTTTTTGTCAAGTGTTCTCTAAAACATACCTGAGCTCACCATCAGTCAAACAGCCAGACACTTTCAAGTTCGACTCCAGTGCCCTAGGGCAAAAGTCAAAGTTCCTGAGAAGTAGAATTTCTATTCTGTTACTGAAGCACAGCTGTCTCATTAAAGTACTTGGTGAATGATTGCATATGAGAATTTCAGTGAATAAATTAAAGAGACTCAGAATTCTGTTGTATTTCTTAAAGTAAAACTATTCAGAAAACATTTTGTGATCTGCATTCTAACATTGCTCCTGTATTTCTTTTTGGTAACTTAAATTAAGTTTCTATCACTAGAGGTATGTCTTGAAATTAAAAACTAGTTGCCTCAAAGTGTGATCCTCACAAAAAAAAATTGGATATAATTCTCACTGAAATCAACAAAAATCCTGTTACTTAGACTGAAAGTAGATTGGTTCCGCACAAGTTATTTCCTCTTAACAGCTTCAGGCCTAATCCAAGTTCCACTAAACAATCAGTAAAAGGACCCTCATTGATTTAAAGGGGCTTTGGATAAAGATTTTTCTGTGTTATTTCCCCTTTTCCTCCACATAGAATGGTACTTTACAGAACTTAAAAGATGGTAATCTTTTACGTTCTGTAAATATTTTTTAAGAATTAATTTAATATAACAGAAACAATGTTTGCTGCCTTTTCATGGTTTATGCAAGTTATAGGATTATCTCTTTTTTCCTCTCAAAAGCCCTTATGATTTTTGGCATCCTTTTAATACAGTTTTTATAAAACTCAATGCATTTTAAACCAAGAAAAATACCTTTTTCTGTGACTGATTTCAAAATGTCCTTAATAAAGTTTTAAGGATCTGAGTATTAGCAGCATTGTCCAAGTAACTGTTCATGTTCATTGGAATTCTGCTCATGTTCTTTCATGTTTCCATGCATCATAAGAAAAGTTAAGCAGATAACACTGATGTAAACTTCCTTTCTTTTGCAGCTGCAAACTTATTTTAGGATTTTACTCTGCATATGAAATGTATCATTGAAATGCATTCAATGAGGAGGAATCTATTTAACTCACCAAAGGCTTTTCAAGCAGCCAGCTTCCATTTAACCCTGAAAACTCATGATGAAAGAAATTTTAGTTCTGTAAAGAGCAATCCTTTAAAGAAGTTTATAGACAATCCCACCAATTAATGAATAGACCCACCAATTAATGAAAGAACGTTAAGGTTTTGTGTGTATGTGTGTGTGTGTAAAGACAGATAGTATATTAAAAAAAAGGGTTTAGTTTGGTCACAAGTGCAGTGCAAAATGCATCACAGCAAGATGGTCTTAATTGTTACACTGATGAAGAGAATATATTTTAAAATTTTTCAGAATATTGCTCATAATTGGAATGGAGTCACTCACTTTAGTTTGATAATTGCTTTCCGACTTAATAAAATGCAAGTGTATAGTTAGACGAACGTTTTACTACTTAAACTGCAAAGAGCCAACTAGTGTAAGCAGATAATATTTTAACTTTCCTGTATTTTTTTCAATTTTATTTGCAAAAGCTATTAGTAAAATTTATGCATATCCACATCCTTTTCATATCTTTTTACAGGTGTTAAATTTGAAAATCTTCTATAAAAACAAAATAAATGCCAACAAGCAAAATTGTTAATTGCGTTTCTTACATATTAATGGGATGAGTCACTTGTAAAGAAAATATGAGAATGACAGAGATCTAAACACCACAGTCTTGTTGCAGGATCATCTGTGGTTGCATGAAGATTGAAGCAAAGGCCTTTTTATTAACTGATCTTGTTAACCAGTGTTACCTAATCTCAGCTATGTGTTTCTATATAATTTCCTGCACAAATTATTGAGCTATTCACATTATTGATTTAAGGAGTATAGTGCAGCTGCACTGAAGATACTTCAGCAACTCCATGGCATTAGCAAAAGTCATGCTGTTTGGGAATTTTTGTTCCATGTGGCTGTGGAAATGAAATTAATGGCCCAGTCAGTTCTATTGACAATATGTAAGCCTACATCTTTGCTGTTTGTTCCAAATCCACATGTTCTATTATAATTTCAGTATAATTTTCACTTCCACAGCTAAAGATTGTTATTGTCTGGTGGCAACTGATATAATACTGTATCATGAAAAGTATAATTATACTTACTATATATTTTGTATTAAAATCTAATTCTGTTACCTCAAATGGAGAAAATAATTATCTGTCAGTTTTACATGCACTAATCTGTTCCATTAATTGACTCCTGGTTTTCCCAATTATAAATCTGAGGTTACGGTTCCTATTAACAAACCCCACCTAATTCTTTGCAGTCTGATTCAGAAAAATTTAACAATTTTGCTGTTAGCACAGACCAAGAAAATACTGCTCAGTTCAGTGTTTACCTTGCTCAGTAATTTTCATATGTGGTCATCCATTTCAGGAAACAAAATAGAGAATAGGTGGAAAACTTAATGCCAGCATCTTCCCCTGAGGTTTTCCTTGATTTGGTCAGCTTGCCAAGTCTTGCTGCTTTGTAAGGTTATTTTATTAGCCAATAGGCACAATATAAACCTACTGTGACTGTCAGCAAAACCCAGCTTGCATTCCAAAGTGTTATTTGGTAGTCAGTACCTACAAAATAACTAACACATTTTTAGAAAGGAATAGATTTATCAGGTTTTCTCTCCTTTATCTTTCTTCCCCTACCCACACTGATCAGCTTCTCTGCCATTGGGTTTGAGAAGGTACAGTCAAACAAAGACTATTTCCAAGTACTATTATGTACTTGTTCCTTTTTTCTGGGCCTTATTTTTTTTCAATATAATGTCTTCTTTTTCCCTCCTCTGCTGGCAAAGTTGGCTGGTTTCTCTGACTGAGCAAACTCTTGGCTTCCACAGAAAGCTTTTGATTTGTTAAGCTTTATTTATTATGGGAAAGACCTAGTACCTAGTAAATGCAAAGGTAGGAATTTAATTTTCTGTTAATAAAACTGCAACAAACAGTTAGGCAGTTTTTTGACTATAGCATACCCTAAAATAATGTTTGGGTCTGGAAATACAGATACAAGGACATCTTTGTGCTCCTTTCTGTGGCAAACACGTTATAAAACCTCTTTAATCTGTTTCCATTTAAATGGTTACGCAAGCCTCCTTATTTGTGTTTTGGTCTTATGGGAGGTATTTTTCTCCCTAGTGGTAAGTGAGAACAACACCCATTCAAGAGATATTTACTGAATTGTTTAATTTGAAGAACTTATCCCCCTAGTGGGATAATAAAATTTCTGGAGATTTTATAGATTTTTCTAATTAACGAAGAATTTGGTTTTTTCCCATGTTTTGAGTGGGGTTTAATGATTACAAATAGATGGCAGGTGCAACTATCTTCCTGATTCTAGCCTGTCAAAATAAATCTGGAGTTTTTCCAGCAATAAATTCACTGTCTGTACTCATATCTAAATTTTAACTTAATTATATTTCTCAGTGTTTAAGTCCCTTTTTCCCCTTCTCTTTTTTCTTATTTTATAAATTATTCATGGTTTCACTCCTGACTGCATTCTGTGACAATGTTTTTCTTTCCTTTATGGTGGCTTCCAGTTTTATCTCCGCAGTTTCACTTCAATTGTATTTCTTTGAGCACACAATACATATCTTTGAGCATGATCTGTGTCTTCCAGCACTATGCCAGGACATCAGAATCCCAGCAAAGATCAGAAATCCTCTAGGAGTATTGGTGTCAACAGCTTCCCTAAAACCTTAATCATTTCTTGGCTCTCCAAGACTACTTTTGCCTGGGCAGGTCTGTTTATTGCTTTATAGCAATCTTCAAGGACATCACCGAAAAGCTCTAGCAATTATCCCTACTCATAAACATTGACTCAAGGCAAAGTATCCATATACAGTTAATAACATTCATTACTGTATCTCTGGATCTCTGGCCTCACAGATCTTAAGGTGATTGGTTATCAATTGAACATAGAATGTCTGTGATATTCTGAGGGCAATTACCTAATTTTCTGTTCCTTGGTGCAGCAGCGCTTTCTTTCTTTCTTTCTATCAAAACAAGCCATCCATCTGCACAAACAGAACCATCCACTTAAGTAGTCATTCCAACTCCAGCACCTCTGTACACATCTGAGGAGAATATTTTGCTCTCGCTAGTGTAGGACCTGAGATTTTCATTGTCTCTGATTTCTGTTCTTTATGACAGATGTGAGACACCTGTTGGGAAGAATTCATGCACAGAAGACAACACTGGATTGCTGGGCAGGTTATTCTACAGAGCGCCCAGGAGTCCAGCGTCTGCCCTTACTGCCAAAGCAGTGTATTGGCCATGAAGTGCTAGGCACGAACGCATCTGTCATTCCCAAAGGTGCAGGTTCTGCATTTTAGAGCCAGAGAGATTCTCCCTTTCATGTAACATTACATAGGAGAAATACATGCATGGGTTAGTTTGTGTGCTGGAAACCTCTCCTCAAGTTAGTGGAGCAAAGCCTTCAGATCAATACACTTTGGTATCACTCCATAGGGACGGAGAAGCTTCTTGCTCAAGGAATTTCCTAGTTCCTAGACTAGACACTTCCTGGGGCCTCTTATTTCATTGAAATATGAAACATAAGTCTAACTGGTCTATTCTGGTACATGTCTGGAGGAATATTAAAAGGAATTTGGTATGTTTAAAATTTGTCAGCTTTGCAGACACAGCCAGCAATGGGAAATCATAGTTGAATTCGAAAATTATTCAGAAAAAGAGGGATGAATAGCCATTGGAATAAAATTAAGACAGCAGCACATTAATGTATCTTCAGCCTTCACAAAGGTAGCTCCTCTTACACTGTGATCCGGCTCTTAAAATTAATTTTGTTCACTCACTCTTTGGCACATGATACATAAAAACATACATTCCAGTCTTACGCTCAATATTACTTTAGCATGAAGTTAAGAAAGAATGCTGTTCATTCTTTGTGAATGCTTACTTTTAGCTAGCAGCATTATTTATCTAAGAGAAAAGCACAGTTACCATGGCTTTATTGGAGTGGCCTCCTCCTTGGAACTCAATGGTTCCAAAAGCGTCCGTCGGGCTGAGCTGCGTGTGCTTGCTGATGGACCACTTCTCCGACTGGATGTCATTGCGAGTAAGCCTGGTTTCATTTTTCTCATTCTGAGTAACGGAGGCGCTTGGAGGCTGTCCAATGTGTTGACCTGTTAGACGCCCACAGCAACACCTATGACATTACACAAACAGAAAACCCAAGTCACGTGCGTGTATAAACTGAACAGGGAAACAAACCACAAAAGATAGTAAACCTCTGACTCCTTTACTCCTTTCCTGAAGCCTTTATGTATGGAAGCAATATATTTCATATATTACCTTTTTTTCTGTGTCTTATTTACTTTGGAGTCTCCTACGTTTCAAAAAACTCATGCTTTGTTCTAAATATGTACAAAATGAAATTAAATAACATTTTCTGTTTTCTTCGGGTAACATCAGGACAAGTGATCAGCTTTTGCATGGATTAACATGTATTTTAAATTGCCAGTTTAAAGCATCTACTTTCTTTTGACAATGTGGTGTGTCATGCATCCAATTTAGGTAAATATTCAATGCACTGAATATTGAACTGAGAAGATAAGGAAATTAAACACAGATGCCGATCCACCCTTGATTTATCTTTTTCTTTATGAAATAAATTTTGAAATGTAAACTAATAGTTCCCATATGAATCCATCACTTCAGATGTAATTCAACTACCTTCTGAACAAATAAGTTTACAAAATATTTATATCCATATTCATTGTATGAATACATATAGAGACAGAGACTTTTTTTTAATCAACTTTCATTTTTCATACAAGTAACATGCAATTACCTATGGGGGTCTTTGGTGCTGGGTATGATATGAACACATTCTCTCTTGTAAAATGCTCTTTCTATCCATGATTTCTGTGCCTAAAAAAGATAAAGGAAATGCCTTGAGCTCTGTCATATAACAATATGCTTATTATATACAACTTACAGTACAACTGTAGAAAATGTTCAAGCATAAGAGAAAATTCCACTGACTCTTCAGGTAAGCAGTGCAGATTTTGAAGAGAGCAAACATTCCATTAGAACTATGGCTCCCTTCTAGAGTTAAGCACACAACACAAGCTTTTAATGTTGTTTCCTTATTCACTAGCCAGATGAGCTTGATGCCGTCACCTATATTCTCGTAACAGAGGAAGGAATCTCTGGAGAAGAATTAACTCAAAATCTAAACCTTTTTGCATGGCAGAAAAGACGCTACACATATGCATTAAAAACCCCTCTGTTTCTATGTCAGTGATACAACTAAGCCAGATTTAACTTAAAAAAAACCCACAACCAAACCAACCAAACCACCCAATATATTCTTACATAAGCACCGAGAGTACTATTTAACACAGAGGCAGAAATTACAGTTTCTATGTGGACACCTTAATTAAAAAAAACCAAAACCACCACAAAACAAAAACAAAACCAAAAACAAACAAACAAACAAAAACCCGAAAAAACCAAGGAAGATCTGTTTCTGAAACAAGACATAAAAAATTTTAATACATTGAATCAGATGACTGGCAGGTAGCCTCTAAAATAGTTCAGTGAAGCTATGACTGTTCATAACACTCAAGACTGCCCACCACATATTCAGAGAAAAGCAAGAAATTTCCCTCAGCATAGTCTTAATGGTCAGATACACAAGAAATCTTTTTAAACAGAAAGAGAGATGGGTAGGAAAGAAAAAGGGAAAAGACAAAAACAAACACAAAACAAGAAAGAAGGGACTTTCAGAGTTCTGAAATATTTTTAATTATCTAGGAAATCCTCACTCCATGTAATATGAATTCTGGCAAGTTCTCTAAAACATTCACACAGATAGATTTCTATTATTTCATTTCATAAAGAGATGAGTTGAAGATTTCCTTTGAAAACGCATTTAAAACAGATTAACTTAATATATTTAAATAATAAAATTACCCACAACTGCACAGCATAAACAGAACTATAAACTATGAACTATGACAAAATTATCTGAGAATTAAGTAATGTGAAATGAAGTTTAAACAATTTAAAGGAAATATGAGCATCTTGCCTCTATGAAAAGAGAACTTTTGAAATTGCCTATGTAACATTACCTACCTAACTGATGTTACCTTTTACTAGGTAAGGGTATATAAGTAATAACCATGTATTACTCTTACTAACTAATGTTACATGACTATCTTACGTTACCTTCTTGTCAATTCAATCTGTATTCCATTTTTCATGTTTAAAACCAGAACCCTCTGCTTCTGAAACTTGTGAAAATCACTGCAAACTGAAGAAATTTCTTGGAGTCAGTGAATGTCACTAGCACAAAATATAAAGTACCATAACAAGAATTTCTAACTATATTTACTGCTTACCAGTCCCAATATGTAGAATTTAGTCTTTTGCCTTTTACACAGAAAATAATTCCTTGCTGGGTCGAGTGGTGCTATTTAGCAACATTTTATCTTTGGTTTCCTTGCATTTTTATTTGAAAAATCTGCTAGACTTCATATTTTGTAGGAATAGCAGATACCTAGCATCACTTTTAAATTCAGAAAAAAACAAGTCTATTAAAACCATTAAATAAAACTGTATTTGGCTGATCTTTCTCATGGTAGCAAACAGAGGTTTAATGTATAATTTTAAGTTTAATAGAAGATTGAGGAAGATTTGTTTTGTTTAAAAAAAGTACAGTTAAATAGAAATTCTGAAAGCTAAAAAAGTTTTACTCTACCTAAGAGAGACTAGCTTGAGGGTTAATTTATTATAACTTCTAAATATCCTTTATTAAATATATTATTATTTTCATACTTTTCTGAAAACAATTTACCTTGGTGAATTTCCTGTCTACATAGAACTAATGTGTCTTTTCTAAAGGTGGTCACTAGCTAAATTTATCTCAAGATCCAGTACAAAAAGGTGCCATAACAGGTACTTCACTGAAATTTTTTCTTTAGGTATAAAAGCAAGCTTTCAAAACCCAAGAAAATGGCATTTAAAATTTATTTTCCTACTCTTTCTCATATTGTCTTTGCAAGTGGAAAAGAATCACAGTTATGTTAAAAAAAACCCAAACCAATAATAATAATTTGTATTTGAACTTTCAACACACTTCTTCAAAGGTAATATTGCAAAAATAATAGTCTGGTTTAAGATCTCCTTTTTTCACATCACAAGAAGATACTTTCCAGCCTTTAGATCTCAAACAATACACAATTCCACCCAGCAGAGTTGTGATGACAAAATACATGATTTACTAAGCTCACAATTCCTTGTCCTTCTAAATCTAAAAGAAAGCATCTGGTTTCACTGCCCCATGCAAGTTATCTTTCTGCAACAGATATAATTTGCAATGAACTATAAGATTCAGAGATATAATAAATTATGTTACTTGCTGTAGAGTCTTCATTACAGAATAACTTCAGGAAACCAATGCATTCATAACTAAACTGTCTGCATTAAGCTCTTACTTATAATGTGAATGAATAAAGTAATAAAAAGTTTAGAAAGCTATAGCAAAGTATTTTCAAGACTAGTAGAGCAAGAAGCTTCTCTTTCTCTTGTTTCATAAATACTCCTTCAGTAATGGTTAATAAGACAATTTAAAGTCCAGAGTGAAGTCATAAAGTACATGCCATACTTGAATTTAGTTTATTCACAGCTTAGCTCTCTGGGTAAGTCTCTCTCTTTATTCACCTCGCTGCAAAGTTCCACCAAGAACATTTTATTTCTCCCTTTCCTTTACCTGAGCATCAAACTTGGTGTTTAAGGCTGTCCCGGAGCAAAATCTGCTGCCCACGTTTCACCACGGCCAGTTATTGCTAATAACACATTTGCGCCTGGCCCCCGCACAAGGCGCTCGCTCTGCCTGCGGCGCAGCGGTGTGAGAGCCAGCAAAGCCCTTGCACCCATTAGCTGCTTGGAATGTGCTGCTGCGGGATTAGCCTTGTTAAGGGTTCAGTGGGCACTCACCCGTGGCCCCACAACACTGCTTGGTTTGAACATCTAATCTGACGCCAAAAGAAAAACAAACCCCTTGAGAGCTTGGATTTAACTGGCACAAGCCTTGATGGGCTTTTTTCCCCCCTCTCTTCTTTGCCCCTGAGAAAGCGAGCTGGTCAAAGTGTGATAAGATGCACTGAGTTCTTAAGTTTGACTCAGGAAAACCAATCCATCAAAAGAAACACTGTACTAAAATGGAATGAGTTTGAGAACACAGGAGAAACTGTTAATCTCCAAAGAATGAAAGCAGTGTGTTTACTGGGCAACTGTGAGAAATCTATACACAGTTGAAATATATTGCAATTAATCAACAATGGCAATTTTCCAAAGAAACTGGGGTTTTGTCACTGTTTCCCACCAAAACTGATGCACTGTATAGAACTTTTCATAAACACAAACCTTTGTCTTTCAGAGACAAGCAGCTGCATTGTTTTCGTCGTAATTAAAAGTTGGTTTAAATAAAAACTTTAACCAAAACTTGAACATTTAAAAATTTGGGGACTACTTCTTTACTGTACCCTCTTGATATTAACACTGATGAACAACCTTTTCATATGAACACCACTTTAATTTTTATTTTAGTACCTAGCAATTACATATGTTTAGTTACTTCAAGAGTTTTCAAGATATAAAGTATTTTGACTTCCCCCTCCCCACCACCATGTTTGCATTAGTTCCCCTCTACCCCTACATATGCCTACAGCCCTGCCTTTCCTTATCATTAAGGGTGTATCTAATGCATGAAAAATATCATGTCCACCCTTGCTATTGATGAATACACTAAACTGATGAAGCACTATTCTGCATGTACATTAGCTCTGATGGGCCCAAAATGGGCAAGGCTGAGAATATGCATCAACCATTAAACTTCTTACACCATCACATGTGAAGAAGCTTCTGCTAGGCTGGCTAATCCATGAGATTGCTTTTGTCTCTTGGTTCCCTAAGTTTCTGAGTAAAATACATACACGTATTTTGTAAATATTAATGCATTTATTAAGTACGTAAATACACACACTATGTGTGTGTATATACACACACGCACACACATTCTTTTCCAGCAAACCTGTGACCTGTGAGGTTTGTGAACCAGAAGTCGTGCGCTTATCTTGTGAGATCTCTTAAACACACGATCACACCAAAGATGGTCTGTGGAGAACAACAAAGGTGAAGTTGCAGCCAAGAAAGCAGCTAGTAAACAGCTCCATAAAGTGAAGAATATGTTGGGGAGTCATCAGATAAAGACAGCTTGCATTTTAACACTAGGGCATTTGGTTTGGTTGAGAGGGTGGAGAAAGAGTGAAGTGAAGAAAGAAAGATCTCATGACTGAGATCACTGGTTAAAAATCTCAGGTGACTTTGAAGTGAAACTTCAGTATTTGAACTTGACAAAATTATGGAGATTGATCCTGGATTCAGGTTTCAGCTTGCAGAGCAACATGGGCCAGAAGACACATCTTTTGTCTCAAGAAATCAAGAAAAGAAACAATGGTTGTATTAATTCCCATATGTCAACCAGTGGCACTATGATGTTTTATAGGTAGAAATTTAAGTACAGTTGGCATATACAACTCATGCTACAGGTAATTACAACTGTCTTTGCATAGCTCATTTAAAGATACATTAACTTAGGACTCTGTGGCAGTGAAACTTCCAGTGCCATACATATTTCTATATTTTGAGGAGTAATAAAGAAAGAGCCAATACACACAGCTGTTTTTTTCAATATGGTACAACTGCAAACCAGTGCTTTCAGAGGTGGATGCTACCCATTTCATGATACTAACACACATATTCTTTAAATTTTCAACCCACTTCACTCTATTTATGAAGCAAACTATTGAAACAGCAGTTAGCAATGAACTCAGTACAGATTCCTCATAGAAGGTGAGGGCGAATATTTAAAGACAGGTTTCACTGGGGAAAGAGAGGTGTTGAAAGCCTTTCTCTGCTTTGCAGTGGGAAAGAGTAGCTGGACAGGCAACAGAGTATTACTGAAGGAAATTACAGAGAGGATTTAGAGGAGCATATGGTGACGCAGCAGCATCAATGCTATTGCAAACTGATGTGATTAGTATTCCTTAATCAAAGGGGAACATATAAAAATCCCACTGTCTCTGAGTAACAACCCTGTATCTGTAAACTTCCACAGCTGTATTAGTACAAAGGAAGGCAATGCTTCAGTATAACCTTATTACAAGGTGCACTTGGGACAAATTTCTAACCCTCTTTTCAACACAGTGCAATTATAAGCACTATAAGCACTTTTATGTTGTTCTTGAAGCATTAGGAATTTACCTGTCTGGACATTAACTCAGGAATCATTGGGCTGTCCCAAAAGATTCCATTTTCTAACAGACATTTATTACTAGTAGCATCTTAGAGGCTGGCAATCTGGCCTTTACCCGCTAGAGCTGTACTTTTGTATGTTTAGCTCTTTTTCTAACAGGCTTCTCATGCACTTTATCACCAGAGTTGTTACAAAAAACAAGGGTGAATTGTCTTGAAAATCAAGTTGTATTCAGTACAGAATAGGAGGGCATAGAATGCAGCCATTTATTATTACAGAAATTATCCACTAGCACTGTTTACCAGATGTAATTTTTATACTGTACTAAGAAGAAATGGAGTAATTTAAAAATAATCAGGAGCTTTTCATTCAATGTTTTATGATTTTAGTAATTATATCTGACATTTTTCTTACTGCAAGGACACAGAAATGAAAATATCTCTGCTAATGCTACTCTGCGTACTGTATGTTTATGCTTTATATAGACATTACATAGAACAAGTATATGTCATTATTACCCATGCTATTGATGAATTAACTGAAAAACTTAACAGATATTTTAAAAAGAACCAGGGAGAATGATTAGATCCAAAACTGGTGTAGACATCTGGGTTCCTACAGGCCTCCTCAAGATCTGTAGAAGTGTAAAGGGAAAATTTTAAAGAAAACATCAGTGAAATGAAGGATATATTGTGAAGAACATTTTCAAAAAGTGTTTTCTTCTTATGGGTTTTAGCATATGAAAGGAAGAATGAAGCCCATCAACTTCATTCATGAGGTTTCTTCAGATACATATTTATGATTTCACCAAAACTGCTGCGAGTTAAAGTTGTTTAAGTAAGTAAATAAACCCTTTCTAGTAAGAAAGCCTTACTTGATCAGATGATGGGTTTATCCAGATCTCTGTTTGGTCTCTACCAGGGGCTATAAAAAAGGGAAAACACATCAAATGTGTAGAATGCTTTCCCCATGGCATTTCTCAGCTAACAATTATTTTCTGCTCATGGACTTCCTGGATATTTATGATTTCGGCATGTTCTGTAACCCTTTGTGGGCTTTCTCCTACCAACTTGCCTTCTGATTTCTTGCAAACTTTCAGCATCCTTCACATCTTTCTCCTTGCTGTAGAGGGAAACACTTCTTTCCCTTTGTTTTGAATGTGACTCCTCACTGTTTCCCATTGCTGAGAGAAGCAGTGAACAGTCAGTTCCCATCCATCCTCTTTGTACCAGCCATGGTTTTCAAGACACATTCTGAAGTTGGTTTTCTTCCTCGATTAAGCATTTATCAAGTATCTCCTCACACAGAAACCATTTGTTACCTTTTATCATCCTTGCTGCCCCTCTCCAAAACTTTTTGAACTTGATTCCACCTTCTGGGAGGAATCAGAACTGTGCACAAATGGAACAATGCACAGTTGTTGTTGTGTTTTCAAATGCACATAATGAAAAATGATATAATAGAAGTCGATAGCTGGAAATATATGACTAGAAAGTAAAATACACAGGAAATATTTTTCTGCCACTCAGCGCTGGCAGATTATTTATCTTTTAAACTACTAAGCTTGTTTCTGGATTCTAAAATAGTGCAACATTATTCCTAACTCTTCAAACTAAGGAAAGAAAATAACTTTCACATTAAGCAAGGTCTCATGCTGTCTAATAAAAATCGTGAGGTTAAAATGCACACGTAGGAGTTATGCACTGAATCTAATTCTGGTCTGAGCTATTTGATTTCTAAACCAGTAATTCTACCCCATAAATGCATGACAGCTATAACATTGTCTGCTTTTTCATTAGATTGAGGTGGTTTTGTTAGCCACTGTGTGGGTGCTGAGCTCATGAAGGAATTAAAATTAAATTGTACATAACTGCATGAAAGGGTCTGAACGAATGAGGATTCCAGGATGTTCCCCAAGCCTAAACATTCAATAGGACCAATTTTATGTCCCTCTTCACATGTCATCTCATCTAACATCCCTGCAGTTAATCACAAGTCCCTCTTGAGCCCCCTGAATAATTCAGTCCCACAGACATCCTTTGTCATAAGGCTTTGGTTGAGGCCACAGTTTCCCCACCCCCAGCCTTCCTAGGCACACCACATCAGATGTCCCCAGATTGCGGTAAAACTTCAACCAGCATCTCTAAGCTATTCTTGTAACTATCTTTCTGTCAGATTCATCAGTGTGTGCACACTGTGTTGGAAGCCTCCTGGATCACTCTTGCCATCTTTGTTATGCAAAACATGGGTAGTAAATTGCACAAATCCTGCATAGATGCAGCTATTTAATTTTCTGTCCTATAACCTGTGTTTCTTCTTTTCCCAAAGCTCTATGCCCCAGATTTTACTGATTTCTGCCCTATGAAACATCAAATAACAGAGAGATATGTTTTAGGCATGTGCCAAGCCCCATGTATCATTTAGATCAAAATAGCCAAATGGTGGCATTGACAAGAGTGGCATTTAATGCCAGCTTGTTTATATATGTTCTTTTCAAGAGATGGTGGACATATCCTGAAATAAGCTACAATACTTCTCTCTCATTTGCCATTCAAATTGCATTATAAAGAGAAGCTTCCAAATTTGTTTCAGATGTCATTTTTTTGTTATATGACCTGTTGTGATTTTGATTTCAGTGATATTTGAACTGAAAAAAATGTACTACTTTAGCTAACTCTTAAGTATTACAGGGAAAAGTTTAACAAAAGATGCCAGTGATTTATCACTTGAAACAAAACTAAGTAAAATCTTGGCAAGTCTTGATGCTGTCATCAGATCTAAGGAAAACATTCTTGCACATTATCAAAATGGATATTTTGACTTGGACTCAAACAGCTCTTTCACCAAACATGATGTTGAATGAAGGAAGTACAGAAAAATTTTTAGGCTTGAGAGTTTACATCCAAATCACAGCCATTACTCTGACATTATCACAAAGTGTGAATGGAAAAGCATTCAGAAACATGATATTTAATGAGAAGTAAATGCTTTATTTTCAATTTTGTTGACTGTATCTGCTCACATATGGTCAGAACAAAAAGAAGAGATGCACCTCAGGAAGAAGGCAGAAGCATCACCGAGCAGGGAAGAGGGAACAGCCCTTTAGCCACTGCAATAGCTCCTGCAGCCAGGAATACAGCAGGTCTTTCCCCCACAACCTAATCTTGGAAGGTTTGGATCCTTCCACATAACTGCATGAACAGCTCTTCCTCTCCATCCTCACCTTCCTTCTCTGCCTTGTCTGACACAACATGAAGGAAAATACCAGAGAATGTCCAGAGCTGCTTGATAGACCTACTGCCATGCAGGTAATCTTTGATTTTGCACAGGGGTAAGGCAGAAACTAAAAAAACCAAAAAAACCTAAAAATTTATTCAGTAAAAACATCTTGTTGCCAGTTGCATTAGCAAACACACAGCAAATCTCCCATAAATCTGTTTTTGAAAAAAGGAAACTTGCCTCCTGCAGTAAGTTACATTTCTTTTAGAAAATATCCCATGAAATTTGGCATTATAGTATTTTATTTCCTAGTGATTTTGGCATTATAATATTTCAGAATTATTATAATCTAGGCTTAGCTATATAGTTAGCATTTTTTCTCCTGTTAAGTCCCAGAGACTGTTAATAATTGATTTTCCTGAAAAATATCCAAGTTTCAATTGTCCACCTCATGCAATTTTTTAGTCCAGAAAAAAAACCCAAAAAACCCCAACAAACAAACAAAATCCAAAACAACAACAAAAAACCCCAAAAACCCAAACCAAACAAAAAACACGCCCCAAAAAACCCCTCAAAAACCCAAACAACCACAACTAAAGTATGATCTAATGATCAAATTCCTGAATTAATCAGAAATATAGTAATAATATACAGATAAATTTTTCTTACAAAAAGATGGTTTTATTATATTATCTAGAGCAAATTTACGTAACTCTGAACTATGAAGTTCAAAATACGAGAATATGAGCGTTTCTGAAGCAATGGGAGTGAATGATCAGTTTGAAACACTGTCAGATAAAGCCTGGTACAGATATTGTGAGCAGTATGAGAAACTGTTTCCATGCATTTTGCTTATGCTTTAAACATACAATGCTGTTGTGAGGGAAGTGGGTGCAATTGTGTGATGATGCAAGCAGCATATTTAAAATACCATAATTCAGCAAATCTGAAACACTTAGATCCTTGTAGAAGAAATATTCTATACCTCTGACCAAATGTTTATAGCATTATGTAAGTCAGTAGTTTTTCAAGAAAAGGTTTTACATTAAATATTATTTTGTAACCTACATTGCTGCGTCCATGTTAAAATCACTCATGCAAAAACTAGTGGCATATTTATGGTTTTTTTTATCATATTCAGCCCATAAGAATACTATGCCACAGATATAGCTGTCAGGGCCAAGAGACAAGGAATTAGTTTTTCTTAGTCAAGGAGTTTTCCTTATCTTTCTAGTATTTCTCAGTTAGAATCGCAACTACATGAGAGCACTTGCAGGCCTTTGCCTACTATGCTACAATATTTTTCATCCAGGTTGATTCTCCAGTGCTGATCACTGCTCCTTTAGTCCCCTTGGCAATGCAACTTTGTTTTTTCCTTCTCTTCATCATCAGTCTATTCTGATTCAACTTCAAAAGAAAACAAAGACCACTCTGACTAGTGCTGTCAACTCTTCTCCCTTTCAGATGAAAGCAGTCAGACTACCTGATCCCAGAGCCCTATAACATTCTGAAAACAGGAACATTTCCGAGAGATAAAATTTGAAAGGATATAAATCTATCACATTTTGAGCCTAATTTTACAGAAGTGCAAGATGCAAGGTATTTTTTGCCATATAGCTCCACATGTACAATAATTATTTGTGTTTTTTCCTGTGGACTGTGCAATTTCACAGGTTGTTCCACAGCATACACTTTCTTAACTAGCAAAGGACATAAAATGTTATCACTTATATTCAATGCAAATTATTCCTAACGTTCTGTGCCTGAAGTATGACTGTAAAAGCACACCCATTTTTCTAAGATGCACATAATTAAAGTCTTACCACATTTTTTTCTTTTTGCACACAAAAATCCATTATTCCTGTTTTCTTCCGATGTTTAGTCCAGACTACGTAGCTTAAGCAAAAGCAAATGCATAGTTTCCTTCAATAATAAAGCAGCAATCACCAAATAAGATTTTATGAAGTTTCATGACTTTTCTCCAGGGTCACATCAGAAGGAAAAGAATAGCCTTGAGACATAAATTCTTATTACATCACAGACTAAGAAAAGAAGAAAATCACAGGAAACGTAAATTACATAGGTACTTCTCATGTTTCTTGTTTGATCTGGACAGCAGGCCTTACTTTAAAAGGAATGTTGAGAAAAAAATCAGCTAGTATTTCTGTTTTAGTATGTTTGCAACTTGGTTAAATCTGCAGAATTCCATAAGGAAAAGACATGATATAAAGTCTCAAGCAGGATTTTAATTTTAAATTATTGTGTAAGAAATTACTTTGAAGGTGATCTATATCAAAATTTAATCATATTAACCATGCTGTGTATCAACACATAATGACCCACATTATAGATAACAGCAAATATTTCAGTGGATTTTGCATTCTATTTTAATTTATGGAAGTAGCTTAGTTTGATATTTGAAAGGTTTTCTTAAAGGCCTTCTTTCAGCTATTATGACTTGGATTTAACAGAACTATTAAGACAGTCCTACAGTTTCATTTCTAATTCTTGAATTAATATTAGGATTAGAATTTTATAGTGAACCTGGGTGGGCCTCATTAAATCTCAAATCCTGCAAATTCTTGCTTTTGGGCAACCCACAGTTTTGTGACTTTGGAAAATTTGAAGGATTGGAGCCTAACAATGAGGAAAACAAGCCTCATACTGTCACATTACTACCATACTTTCTTGTGCTTTTAGCCACAACAGATGATTCTTTGTCCTAGTTGTGTGAACCAGCTGCCAGAAGCGATGTCAGCAAAATAATCCCTCTTCTTTGGCATGTAATATTCCTTACATGCAATAACTCCTGCAACTTCATCTATACGTGTATAGGCACAAAACACATTTGGGGAGGAGGATCCCCACTACACCAATGTAGAAGCAAACAGCAAGCACTTGTTGAAGCCTTGGAAAGGGACTCGGACTCAAAGGCAAAAAAGTTGTAAACATTCATCACCCAATAACCCCACTTTGTGGGACTGAGCCCCATTTTCTCTTCCACAAAATTTTGAAATGAATAGTCATGGCAAAGGTTATTGATCCATAATGCAACCTGCAGAGGATTAAGATTACTTTTGTACCATCACAGGAAACAACTTGGAAAGCCACTGGAAAGGCATTTGAACACGAAAACAGGAAGAAGAGAACTGTCTCTACTTTTTGGTAGATCTTAACTTCTGTTTTTTTCCACCAGAACCTAGTAAAATATTTTCACGTGACTAGACAGATTTTGTGGAACAACTTTTAATGAAGTATTTTCTACTGGCTAGTCAGTCCATCTTCTGTCTCCCTCATAGAGGCCAGATGACTTCCTTAAACCATTCCTGACCTCACTGCAAGCTATAGGCCTAAGAAAATAGGCATTGGTATGGCCTGTGAGTCAGCTGGTCAGTCTGGGTAGTCACAGCTGACTCTTCCTACCTGGAAAGGTATACAAGAGAAAGAGAGCTGTGGTGTAAGACACGGCTTAGATCATGTAGTGTAAAATGTTAACACCACTGGCATGGGAAGTACAATTTCCACCCTGTCATCCCATGAAGGCTGGTAGGGGCTGCTGAAGGGCTAGACAAGACTACCAAAATTGCAATTACACTCATCTGATAACAGAATTGGAATTTGAATTCCTAGACTAAGAGTGATTAATGTGAAATCTTACAACAGACAATTCATTTGGGATTTTTGGGGGGTTGTTTTGCTGAGGTGGTTTGGGGTGGTTTCTTTCACTTTTTCATTCTGAGACCTGCTCTAAGATTTGCAGTGACAGAAGTCAGAACACAAGCATGTCTGAAGAACATTGTTCCTTGAGATGGAAACACTTTGGAAAGCAAGGTGGTATGGGCCTTTCATTAAATTAATACCAAATATTGGCTGTTAGAAGACAATGCAGTGTTTCTAGTAATAAACTTGGACTCTACAAGGTTATTCAATTCTATATACCCAAATACATCATTGACTGAGGATAAAAATCCCTGCTGCTCCCCAGCACTCTATGTTGAATGCAGCTTGCAATGTTCTAGAGAATTCTGGAAGGAATGAAACATGTAATTTGTGATTAGTTAGAGTTTCTGATTTTAATGAATTATCATAGTATAGATAAGGAAAAAAAACTGTTAAGAAGGAGGATTTATTATTTGCAAAGTTGTGTGATGGAGGTCATTCACAAGGAGGGCATGTAAGCAGTTTTAAATTACTTTTCTTGTTTTGACTTGACTTTGAAATAAAGACTTTAATGTAATATTTTTTTTTGACTATGCTGAATATTAAAATCTAGTGACCAGGAGGAAAACAACCCAAACACCTTTTATTTTAAAAAGGCTTGAGAAATTTCTCCTTTTTTCTTTCTTTTTTTTTTTTTTTTTGTTGTTTAAATCTCCTAGAATTTGATTATACAGCACATTCCAGCTATCTGCCCCAGCAGGCCCCTCTATCAGGACTTTCTGATTACTACTTATGCATTGTTTCAGAGTGAACCCTTGAAGGATTTCATTTAATAGAGATTAGTACCTTTATTAAACAGCGGTTAATTGAAGCCTCTGAGCTCTGCCAAATGTTGTTCAGTGAAGTGGATTAGCTGCTTTAATTTTTGCTCTCTCACACAAGAAAATAACATCAAGTGAAATAAATACCTTTTCCATTGGTCTACTAAGGGTGATATTATTATAGAGCTTTTACCTTATATATTTTAAGATGGCAGTTTTCTGACTTACAGAGATACCTCTGGCTCAGCAAACTTAGAAACTATGTTGATCCTAAAAACCCTCTCTTAGACTGGTTTAATTTTTAAAAAGAATGAATTAAGACCATTATCAAGAATGCCACATTAAATGTATGACCAAAATCTGTCACTGTTTCCTCTTTCTGATCAGAAGTGGAAAAAACAACAGAAAAAAAATGTTATGGAACATTTATAATTTTTCTTTTAAGTTTGATTGTTTCCCTATGTTTTCCTGTAATTAGCTTTTTAATGTGACTGTATTATTTTCAGTTGGGCAGCAATATTAAGAGAGTTATAAAAACTTATAGAATGTCAGTAACTCATTAAAGAATATTAATTACTCACTCAAGACCAATTTATTAAAAGATTACTTAGAAAATTTTAGATTGTAAATGAAGATCTCTGCTTCATTAATTTTT
Organism: Aleadryas rufinucha; assembly: GCA_013397815.1. Lineage (NCBI taxonomy): Eukaryota > Metazoa > Chordata > Aves > Passeriformes > Aleadryas > Aleadryas rufinucha. The sequence goes on along the minus strand of VZTH01004806.1, from coordinate 491,082 downwards.
CCTCTTGACTTCTCAAGGAATGATAACTTAAAACTGAAATAAAAGCAATAGGTCACGTTAATTTTACTACACTGTCAATACACTGGAAATTCTTGCTTAAAGAAAAAAACTAATTCCAAGTCAGACTTGGAAAAGAGGATTAAATGAAAGAAAATAACTCACCAAAAGCAACTGTATTAAAAACACCTGGAAAAATACCTCTGCTTCTATGAGAGTTGTGATAACAAAACAGCTCCTATTTTTGCCAAGCAGAAGAATTAGTGCTGAGCTCAAAGGGCGGTGAGGAAAGGCTCAGTTCAGAGTTATGCAGGGAAACCTCTGGATGCTCTCTAGCACAGAGCTCTGGCCAGGTTTGCAGGGAGGTAAGAGGCTGCTATGGTGGCAGGTTCCACAGGTATAGCCTGCAACTCCACCCTGGCTGCAGCACTCTGAGGAGCTGCTAAGTGTGAAAGCTGCTCAGGACCAGCTTCAAAGAAAAAAATTAATAAATATGCTTAACTAGTTACTATTGCTATTGTCAACCTCTGCTACGTTTACCACATTCAAAATACTTCAAAATAAGAAACCTTGTTATGGCAAGGTAGGTTTACCCCTTTAGCAGTTCATACTGTAAGAACAGTTTAGCCTGTGTTTCATAAATGAGACACTTCATACCAAGTAAAACTGAAAGCAGTAACAAAAAGGTTACAGCAGAAATTATCAATATTTCACACTATTTTTAGACAGATACGAGACAGGAAAGAAACACTGTAGTAGAGATGACTTAAGTGGATTTCACAGGGAAATGCAGGAGGACCCAAATTTTAGTTTCATCTTTTGAAAAACATTAGATGAGGATTGCATTTGGCCAAACTTCACTACTGTTTCTGACAGGCAAAGCCATGGAAATCAGTAGTATAGCATCACCAAAATACAGAGATGAATTTGGCCCTGAACTTGTCTGCTTTTACGTCAATGTTGGAAATACATTCTATATCAGACTTCATTTATTGCATTTAGTGCTTTCTAATGTCACTCCCTCAGGCCTTGCCAGGCAACACTCGTGTATTGAAGTGTCATTAACAGCACTAATCTGTCTGCTACTTCATCTCCAGAAGAGGGTCTGCAACAGGAGATATGACAAAAATCAAGTTCATCTTATCCAGCTTGCGGAATTTACAGATTCACAGCATGAATGAGGCTCAAATCAGCCACATCTGCTTGAAAAGTCTGCAGACAGAAGTGACAGGTCAAACCAGAGTAGCTGCTGATGTGGAGGGAAGCCTGATTTCTTATTAATCCAAAGGACTGCACTATAACACAACGGGGAATGTTATTCTCTTTTTCTCTTTTATGTTTCCGCAGCAATTTTACACCATTTCAAAAGAAAAAAAATAATACAAACCCTCCATCTCTGAAGATTTAAAGTGCACTTGCCAATTCATAATTATGCACAGAGAAAACACAAGAAGTCATTGACAGTTTGGGAAGGTCGCAGCTCCAAGGGCACAGATTTCTGCATTAGAACAGGCACATCAGACCAGCAACCCAAAATCAATAGCGGCAGTAAAGAAAGGAGATCTGAGGGAGGAGCATAACTGGGTTGGGTTTTCTCTGCTCCTCTAGCTCTTGGAGACATTGGGAGCTGGTTGTGGGGATGATGCTGATGAAGGTGGCCGATTTCCATTTCCACAAATTGGAAACTTCTCATGACAACCACAAATCAGATACAGACCTCCTATTCTCTGTGTTCACACTTGAATGTTACTAGAGAGCAAATCACTCATCTGCAGTAAGCATTTGCATTATGCAACACCTTGCAAGCCTCCTATTCTTTAATTACTGATCTGCATATCATAATTTTCAAAGACTTCATAGCAAAGGAGATGTGCAAGATTAAACTCAGGCACCAGTAATTCAGCATCATGGCTCTAGGTGTAAGACGTTTTGAAGCAGACATTTCAGCTCAACCTCTGAAAGCTGGGTCCTTCACCAAAAGGAAGAAACCTAAATGGTTCCCCATTAAAGTTCCCCATGGATTCTTCCAAGTGTCAGTATTTTATGTTTGTCCATGTCTGCAAAATGCTCAAGGTAAGGAAGAATCAGAAGCTTGCATTTATTGAAATCACACTGTAAGCCTCAGAAGCACAAGGTCTGCTTGTGAAAAATGCTCAGCTCTGCGCTATTTTCTCATTAAATCACTTAATCAAGGCTGGAATTTTATGTGTCTGTTTTCACTGAATTGCAGTTTTTAAGAGCTTGAATGCTGCTGCACAGTTTGCTTGTCCAAATAAAGAGTATGTAAGATGCCAACTGTGATGCTGAAAAGTATTCCACAGTATTCTTTGGTTTAGGCTTCCTTTTCAGCACAGATAGCTGTATTCTGTAATATAAGTTGTATTTCTTTTGTCCATATCATGCAAAATAAAAAATTAAGATACCTCTAAAAGCTCCATGGCCAAAGGACTTAGTAAATCTAAAACCTGGAAGCTACAACCTCAGAGCTGAGGTGCCCTTTGCTTTAAATGTCTCTTTTTCACAACTTAATGAAGAATAAGACTATTGCCTTATTCTGCATGGCACTGCTAACAGGATCTAGGTCACCTGGCTTGATATATCACATTCATATGCAGACAGCTAGCTAGCTAAAAGATGTGAAAATTATTTTTTATAGGGAAAAAAGTCACAAGCGTTAACAACACAGAATAAAAAATGAAAGGATGTCACAGGAGTTGAAAACTAACACAATATATCTTAAGTTTCTGAATATTTCATTTAGATTGTTATTACTCCATTTCCCCTACAGCTTCCTCATTAATGTCTTAGACTTCAAATATCGTGGGAAAGTATAGAGAAATAAAGAAAAGAGGATATTTTACAAAGATATATGCCCAACAGACTTGCTATTTAGTAATGTACATTTGCAATGAGAACAATTTGTTCTCAGTTTAGCTTTTTGATGGTATCTTCACATTTTTACCACAAAGCATGTACTGTAATACTGACATTTTAGCTAACAGAGCTGAAGACACCAAACCAAGGATTTTTGGAGACCACCATCAAGCAGACTTTCCCTGTAACAACAGCTTGGGAAGGGTTAGTTCTATTAGTACAGAATAGGTTCTGTTTATAATAGTTTCCAATACCTGAAAAAAAGACAAATCGGTGCATGTGCCAGAGGGATCTTCCAGGGTAAAAACTGTTTGGCTCAAAGCACAAAAGCAGAGCATTGCCCAGAGCAACTTTCTGCTAAGATGGAGTCCATCTATGGAAAGCAAAGCAAACCAATTCTGTATTTTCTTTTAAAATGACCCAGGAAATACTGGGTTACCACTTCCCATGCACTCCACAGCTGCTTTTTCAGGGGAATAGTTCTATTCTGCATAACACTGTGAACACCACAATGATAAAACCTCCTTCCACCCTCTCTTTTAACAACTGCCTTCAGAGGTGATTCTCTTTCCTAAATGCCTTTCCTAAAGTCCTTTCTCAGCTGCAACAAAAGGCTACCTAATACCGGCAACCTCTTGCCACCATTATGAGCTTTCCAAATTGAGTCAGAGCAGATTTTTGAGTGGTAATTTGGAAGTTTCATTTATGTTTTTCTTAAGCATTTTCCCTGGATCAGTATAATAGAAAAATAAGATAGTCTATGAATCTTTTAAAAGCAAATTGTATCCCACGGTATAATTTCAAGCAAGTTTATGCAGATTTCTCTCTTACTGCTACCCATAAATTCAACTTCTCTTCTATTGCAACAATGGAGAAAGAACAATTCCCTCAACAGTGTGATGGATTTTTGTTCAATTTGAACCTTTTCATAGGAAGAAAGGATTAAATGTACATGTCCTCCCTCCATAATTATAAATCCACTCTGCTATCATTAATTTAACATTTATCACTTCTATCTGTAGTTACACTGAACTTAAATCCCAAAACTTGCAGATTTTTAAATGGTTTATGTAACTTAACCCTTTTCTGTGCAGATGTAAATCTACCAATGTTCAGTGTAAGCCTCAGATGCCTGAGTCTTAAAATCAAGTATAGACCACTTGATTATCCTTAGTTAAATGAATGCAAAAAGCAAACAATGAAAAAACCAAAATACCACAAATTTGAAAAAGAATGTCGCTACTCATACATATTTAGCTTTGTTATAACTGAGTGGGATTGTATTAGTGTTTGGACACTTACATATTTATTCTGTTAGGAAAAAATCCCACAAATTGCTATTAAAAAGTAAAGAGATAACCCCCATCCACCCCTCTGCAATCCCCCCACCAAACATCTTCCAAAATGAAGAATCTTGAATCTGATATAAGTTAAAAAATTGTGACTAGCAGGACTTGATAATACAAAGCACGTTGTTTCACCCTGTAATATTTTGTCAGTATTCAGAAGGCACATTTTCCATGCCTCTGTAAGGGCTGTTACTGTTTAGTATAATTGTTTGTGCCATCAGGAAGACCATCTTGTTATCAACTTCAACAGGCTGAGACCCTGTGATTAAATTTTATATGGGGTATTTATGGCACAGAGAGGTGGAAGATCAAGGCTGTGTTTACTATCTGCAGTTGTTACACCACAACACTACATTAGACTTGAGCTGCTGTCGGAAAGTAAAGGTAGCTATCAATTCTGTATCTATCTCAGGCATTTGCAGCCAATCATGTAGATTTTTTATTATTTTATTTGAAGGAGCTCAACTACTGTTAGCAATAAGTCAACCTAAAAAAAAAATATATATATATATATTTAAAAGGACTTTTTTAAGACTTAAACCAACATGACCTTCATTGAAGTCTCCAGTGACTATAACCCACAGCTTGAAAAATACTATTTCAAGTAAATATCTATGTTCCTGACATTTTGAAGGACTGTAAAAAGCAACAGTACAGGTGCAAGTGGCATGGAAAGTGGTGAGGTGACTATATTTAGTATAAGTTCTTCAAGACATGTACCATCTCCAAACATAGAAAAATCTATCACTGACTCATCCCCACCCACAAACATTTACTTAAAAAACTGTGAAGGACTTTCCTAGTAGCAAATCATTGCCAGAGTATTACCAAATGGCAACACATAGAGAGCAAGTGAACATCATGGAATTTTGAGGGGTTTTACCTATTTATGTATGCATGCAAATTTAACCATAGATGATCCAACTATGTATGCCCAAAACATTAACTACCATCGATTTCAATGCTCAAGGCCGTCAAGATTCTACCATTTCTTGACATCTGACATATTTAAGTTTTTTTAAAACATTAAGTTCATATTTATTAATTAATCAAGACAGCTTCAGACCCTAGCTTCAGCAATATTCTACAGCTATTCTTTCCGTTATACTAGTTATCCATTTCACTGTATCTTAAAAATATTCCATATAATGATTTGAATCTAAGCAAAATATAAAGAGTTTAAAAAACTTGGATGATTCACTAATAATTAGAAAACATACAGAAATTGGTTACAACTCACTCTAGTTTTCAAAACAAACACAGCTTTGCAATTAGTATCAATCAAAACACTGAAAAGTTATCCTAAGCCTTCAATCACAGATTTTCTTTTGTGATTAAGCGTATAAATGATTGCCATCTGGATCTAAACACAGTGAGTCAAATTCAGTTTCAATCTCTCTTGACTGAAGTAAGATTTGTGTGCTTACATGAGAGGTGAATTTGATCCAAAGTACACAAGACACAACTATTTGCCCAGACAGGCTTAATATCTTGCAAAATTAATTTTGTTTGCAACCAAATACACAGTGTTCTTCCTGTTGTATTAAATCTTCCAGGCCTGAGTTACAATATGAATGATGTATAAAGCCTTTGTGCAGGGCCTTTCAGGTAATCTGCTTGGGGGAGAGGGGGGGAAGGCTATATGTATTTATTCTAACTGCAGCCAAAAATTAATTATCTGTTTGTATTTATGTCAAGGGAGAAAACTGAAGGTTATTTTGAAACCTTCATTGTATATTTAATGATGGGGTAAATGTCTTTTTCCCCATGAACTCTATATGTGTAGAGGCTGTCCCTGTGTTCCATAATTTCTGGGCTCTCACTTCCATGATGCGCAGTTAACACATTATCACACTTTCAACACATTGCCAGAAAGATCCCAAGGGAGAAGTGGTGAATCCTGCAAGAGGAAAACTTGAACACCATCTAACTGTAACTATTTTTGGAACAGAAATCAACTTTGTTGGCTTAGGAATATTAAAAATAAATGCAAATCTTTTATCAAACCTGGTTCAATATTTCAAGCAGCAAAACATTTGGGATGCTTTAGCTCAGAAATTTTAGTTCAGCTTATTATACACCTATGTTACTACTACAGTCAAAACATTCTAAATCAGCTGTTAAGGAGTTTTCCAGAAATCATGGAAGCATCCTTAAAATTAGGCTTCTTTCCCTTAACATTTTAAAAGCAGCATATAATAAGCAGCAAACAACAACAGAAACAAAGAAACAAAGTTGTCCAAAGATATCCTTCTATGGTGGTCCTCTAAAAAGCCACAGACTTCACATACAAAATTTGTGGAAAATCAGTGTGCTGTAGTAAATATTGTACAGCTGTTACAGCTAACTCACAACATTGCCAGAGAAGATTTTTTTCCAGCTGTATGGAATGCTTTCTATCCTGTTTCTTTCTACTCAATTTCATGTCATGTACAGCTGCATGACAGACCCTTGTGCTCTCGTGGCTGCTGGTCACAGGAGCCAAGCTGAAGGAGGCTGCCTCACATGCTGAAAAGGAAGGTATCTGATGCTTTTGTGAAAATGAAGTAACATCATCAGACCTCATACAGTTTACCTCTACCTAGCAAACTGGGTGAAATGACAATGCTTAGTCCCTATCTGATATTTCTGCTCAGTTATGCACATTTAGATAAATGAGTTCAATTGTCTCACACTGTGCATTAAGATTAATTCAACAGCACACAAGACTTTAATGGATACCAACTCCTTCCAATTTCCCTTTACTTCCCTCCACCAGTGTCGTCCCACCTACAAAAATCTAACAAGCCAAAGGACACATCAATTTCTTTTGCTACAAATGAACTGTACTTCAAACGATTTTCTGAAAAAACTGGCACTAATGCAATTACAGGGACATGATCTGCTGCTTTGAGATCTGAAATCATAACAAGGGCATCTCTTACAAGAAAAGTCTATTTTAGCGGTGCCTTTACAGAGTTATGTACAGAAAAATTTCAGCAACTTATTGCAATTTACTAATCTCCAGTTTATTGCAAGTGCCTCATGACCTCACTGCAGCTCATGTAACACAGTCCTGCTATTTTTTTAACAATCTCACACACTGAAAGAAAAAGTCATCTCCCTCTCTTCAGACTGCTCTGCTGATAGCTAAAATTTTAATCACAAAACATAAAGTCTGTTATAGGTGGGACTGCTGGTTTTTTGAGAAAAGAAGCTAAAAAATAATATTGGCAATTTTGCTTCCAATGCACAGTCAGCAGGATGTGTATCTGAACCATGCAGTACCAGCTCCAGGCTTGTAAAATAAATTGTCATGAGCAAAAACTCATGTTTGCTGCTTTTCTAGCTTCAATGGAGACCTGAGCTACAGTTTACCGTTGACAAAATAACTAATGTGACTGCCCTGCCTGTTAACAGGAACCTGCACCCTGAACTAGCTAAATTAGAAAATAGTGGGGATATGCTGTAAGCATTTTTACCTTTCACATTCATCCTCCTCTCCCTATGTCACAAGACTATTTACAATAAACTCTACTATAAAGGAAGTAAGTTATTGTGAGATATGGAAGTTATGTTAGAGTTGAAGAAAAATTAAGAGGAAATAGAAAGAAAAGTAATCCACAACTGAAAATCTTAATGAAGATAATAGGTTTTTAAAACCTGATTAGGCTTTTAAAAGCTTAAGATTACAATAATTTGTATTTGGAGACTATTGAGTGAATCTCTAGAAAACCTAATCCCATTATGAAAGATTGGTATTGATTGAACAGATGTATAACTAGCCTTGGAAGGCTGAATTGGTCAGCCTTGCAAAGATAGTTCTACTACTGCACATGCAGATATAGGATGCCAGTGGNGCTGCCTCACATGCTGAAAAGGAAGGTATCTGATGCTTTTGTGAAAATGAAGTAACATCATCAGACCTCATACAGTTTACCTCTACCTAGCAAACTGGGTGAAATGACAATGCTTAGTCCCTATCTGATATTTCTGCTCAGTTATGCACATTTAGATAAATGAGTTCAATTGTCTCACACTGTGCATTAAGATTAATTCAACAGCACACAAGACTTTAATGGATACCAACTCCTTCCAATTTCCCTTTACTTCCCTCCACCAGTGTCGTCCCACCTACAAAAATCTAACAAGCCAAAAGACACATCAATTTCTTTTGCTACAAATGAACTGTACTTCAAATGATTTTCTGAAAAAACTGGCACTAATGCAATTACAGGGACATGATCTGCTGCTTTGAGATCTGAAATCATAACAAGGGCATCTCTTACAAGAAAAGTCTATTTTAGCGGTGCCTTTACAGAGTTATGTACAGAAAAATTTCAGCAACTTATTGCAATTTACTAATCTCCAGTTTATTGCAAGTGCCTCATGACCTCACTGCAGCTCATGTAACACAGTCCTGCTATTTTTTTAACAATCTCACACACTGAAAGAAAAAGTCATCTCCCTCTCTTCAGACTGCTCTGCTGATAGCTAAAATTTTAATCACAAAACATAAAGTCTGTTATAGGTGGGACTGCTGGTTTTTTGAGAAAAGAAGCTAAAAAATAATATTGGCAATTTTGCTTCCAATGCACAGTCAGCAGGATGTGTATCTGAACCATGCAGTACCAGCTCCAGGCTTGTAAAATAAATTGTCATGAGCAAAAACTCATGTTTGCTGCTTTTCTAGCTTCAATGGAGACCTGAGCTACAGTTTACCGTTGACAAAATAACTAATGTGACTGCCCTGCCTGTTAACAGGAACCTGCACCCTGAACTAGCTAAATTAGAAAATAGTGGGGATATGCTGTAAGCATTTTTACCTTTCACATTCATCCTCCTCTCCCTATGTCACAAGACTATTTACAATAAACTCTACTATAAAGGAAGTAAGTTATTGTGAGATATGGAAGTTATGTTAGAGTTGAAGAAAAATTAAGAGGAAATAGAAAGAAAAGTAATCCACAACTGAAAATCTTAATGAAGATAATAGGTTTTTAAAACCTGATTAGGCTTTTAAAAGCTTAAGATTACAATAATTTGTATTTGGAGACTATTGAGTGAATCTCTAGAAAACCTAATCCCATTATGAAAGATTGGTATTGATTGAACAGATGTATAACTAGCCTTGGAAGGCTGAATTGGTCAGCCTTGCAAAGATAGTTCTACTACTGCACATGCAGATATAGGATGCCAGTGGTTTTTTTTTTTTCTTTTACCCAAACAGTGACAGCTAAAAAGGAACATGCAAAATCTGAGAACTGGTCTATTTCTAATGCTTAAGCATCTGAGTGAATAAGCAATCTCTTTTTTCTTTTTTTTTCTTTTTTTTTTTTGATTAAAAACTGCCTTCAAAACTACAGCTAATCAAAGGAACAGGTCTTAAGCAGCAGAATATAAATTAACAATCATTGCAGAAGACCAGTTTTAGACATCTAAGTAAAAACCATTAAGTCAAATTCAAATCAAGACCACTGGAAGTCAGTGATTTAATTTTTACTGCTGATTTCTTTTTCAGCAACTTCAATTTTCTCCTCACCTTGGTTACATAGAGAAGTATGTGAAAATTGTTTCTTTTTGTACATCTTAAGTACATAACTTATCCTTCTCATTCATTCTCAGTATCTTCAGAGGCTTTTTCCACATGAAATATAGATATTAAAAGCCTTCACATAATATTATATGGCTTTCTGCAAAACAACGGTAAAGGGAGAAGTGATGCCAACAGTTGCGCAATTAGGGCTTGCAAAATGTGAATACCTCAATTGGCCTACTGGACCAGAAAGATGAACCCATTTTTAGTAGTTTCACTTCTAACACATTATGTCAGTAAAGAAAAACTGAACAGCTTATTTCCCACAGATATTTCCAAGGCCCTAGAAACTTCTGTTTGAACCATTCTTTAATTATCTCTGGCACAGACTTCAGAAAGCTCTGTGCAGTCAAAAGTGAGAGTATTAACTGAATTTTGCTCTGGTTCAGTAACAGTAATTACGATTCTCATAAAACGTAAGAGTCAACTTTGTGCAGTATGTACTGTTGATGTGAACACTAAATAATACTGGAGATTAGTTGGAAGGTCACTGCTTTTGTTATCTTAGAGTTCCTGGTCTGGAAAATCCTGAATGATCTCAGTTCCCAGTGAAACATATGGATGTTGCAGCCACTCCATGCCCTATGGAACTGGTATTTCAGTTCTGACTTCTCCCACTGTGAGAAGCTAAGCCATCACACAAACACTGGGTTGGAATCTCCCTGTTGACACAAGTTTCCATCTCCATTGAAAATTCAGAGGACATGTGGAGGGAGGCTGCTATTCTACACATCAGACATACAGTTTACATTCTCATCACATCTTTGGCACAACACATAGGCTTGCAGCTTTTCCTTAAAAGCAAAAAAAAAAAAAATTCTGTTGAGTCAAAAACAACTCTCAAACACTGTTTCCTGGATTTTTGATTTGACAGTGCTTGATACATACTCAAATTCAATAGTTCTGTCTTCATGAATCTAAGCCTCAAAATAGCATGAATTTTATCTAAATACTTTTCCAAATAGAAATGCTTTCCTGAAGCTCTCAGTCTGTGAGAGTGATTAAACAATACTATAAATACAATCTTGGATTTCATAAATTCTTTCAGCTTTTAAAATGCACTAATTAGTTTTAGCAGGTGACAAATACATCATTTGAAAGGAGGGAAACAAGTACTTTCCCTAGACAGCACGATAATTTATTGCCATAGGCAATTATTTATGCTAATCCACTAAACTGTAATGAAACAGGTAAGACACAGAGTAAAACAAATATGAACCCTTACTTAGAGTATCTCTAGCTTTTTCAGAACAAACCTGTCAAAACATTGCTACAAAGTCTTAATCTGAACCAACACCAGCTTGCCTCACAAGTTTGAAAAAACTTGTTTGATTATAAATAACTTTTCCTTGATGCTTTCCCATTGACCACATTTGTGCAGTTTAAAGTAAGCGGACTGGGATACTACTTGATACACTCTATAACAAAGTAACCTTAAGAAGTTAGACTTCTTGTTAATACATTTTTTGCTAACTTTTCCCCCCTCATCCTGGTTTTCATTCCCTTCCCTATAACAGATTATGCCTCATCTTTTCCTAGAACATTTTCAGCATCTCTCTTGCTTTCCCCTTACTAGTTTTTACTAGTTAAACTATCTACCTCCTCTTTTCACTTATCTCACACTGTATTTGTTCTGCTCTTTTCTAACTTATTCTGTCAGCCTCTAGGCTGGCACCATGGGCAGCCCACAGCTGGCTGAGCACCACCTCCAGTCAGTGGTCCCTGGTCACTCCTTGCATCATTTCCTGGTGGCTTAGCAGGCTCCACTGAACACCTAATAGGCCAGAAAGCAAAGTTTTAGCTAATGAGTGCCATGGAGGATGGCAGACTACAACAAGAGCAAAAAGCCAACACTGTATCTTCCCTAATGCACAGGGTTTTTTTTTTTCTCTGAGCTTCCTTTAAGGATTCTCAACTTTCATTTCAACCTCTTTCATATTTCATATTGTCAGAGACTGAAAAGTTCATGCCTCAAACATTGATATAAGTTTTCTTCATGACAAAGAAGCTGCAACCGAAGAAGCCGCCCTGAAGCCTGGGACCTTGAACTGAAAATCAAACTACTGATTAGATAAAAGGAAACCTATTGTTCACTCATCTCAGGCTGAGGGAAAGGTTTGCATCCACAAAGGCCAAAGCCACCAGCTGCGCTGAGTTTGGGGTGGGGGAGGAGAGCACAGCTCACAGAAGCCAGGTTAACACAGACTCACCCCCACCGAGGGGGGAGGAGGAGGTTTTGGGTGTGTGGCGTAACCTCTGGTCAGAGGCAACAAACATCCATCCTCCACTACACAAACGGGCCCAGCTGTGGCACCCCCAACCCCACAGGCCACATCCATGGGACTTTCACGTGAGAGGCAGCTGAGGGGGAGTCATAATCCATCAAAGACCCCCAAAGTGCTCCCCAGAGGCTTTGCACCACAGGACTGCCCGTGATGCATCAGACCCAGAGTCTGTTGTAAGAGACTGCCCCTTCCCCCAGGGGGACATGCCTGGACATTGCTCTGCCCCCTTCCCCCAGGGGGACACGCCTGGACATGGCTCTGCCCCCTTTCCCCAGGGGGACATGCCTGGACATTGCTACCTGGCTCAAGGGTATATAAACCCACTGGACTCTGTGCTTTTTGTGGGGGACCTTCACCATCAAGAAGACCAGCTGGAGAGGATCAACAGAACATCGTTGGGATCCATGGATTGGTGATATTTTCCTTATTCTGTCCCTGTCACTCTCTTTCTGTCCCCTCCACCTATTTTTCTACTCCTTTCTTTCTACTTTCCTTCCTTCTCTCTTTCTCTCTCATCCCATACTATGCAATAAACCCATACTACTGTCACTGGCATATGGTCTCGTTTGCACCTTAATTCGGGCAGAGAAATTTCTAAAGAACCTTAATAACAATTGGATTGTAACAGATATTGAAATCATTAGGCCAGAAGTACGTAAATGTGCTGTGATTTCATCATGTGTGAAAGGCAATAAAGAATAAATGTTGTCTGCCAGAGATGCTGCCTCAGGTATCAGCAGCTTCCAACATACTCCATGAAAAACAAACACACACAAGTGCAGCTGTGCAGGCCTGGGTTGGTGGTGCATAGAACAGTAGACCAATGTTGGCAGTATGTAATGACAGAACAGCCAAACCAGCAAAAAGAGCAGTGTTCATGCATGACAGTGATGAAGTTTTACTCTGGAAAGCTGGGTATCTACCTAAAAACATACCTTCATCCCTGTATATATTTGTGTAGAGGAGAACATAACTTCCTTGAAACAGACTGGTGGTTATGGTGTGATGTCAGTAACTTCTAATTTTGAACAGTTGATATTTCCTATGGTAATAAATATAGACCTTCGGTCTATAACCCTCAGAAACTGGAACCTTCAGTCCTGTCACAGGCAAGACTCTCACCAGTGACTGTGAGTCTGTGTAGTTAAAGACGAACCCGGGTTTGGTGACTGGGCAGCAAACGGAATCAACTACTTAAAGCACATGAAGGAATCACAATGTCACTCCTACAGAACATCAAAGAAAATTTGTAAGTATGCTGTATTATCAGTGCTTCTTTAAACAACAGGCTTCCAAATGTCTTTCCTGGCCTCCCCTAGTCACATTGCAAGTTTTAACTTTTCACATGTGAAAATAAGTAGCAAACCAATGGTCTGTTTTTCTCTGCAAAAAGCTAAAGCACTGAATGCAGCTTGTGCTCTGGTTGTTTCTCTTTTACATTGGTAAGAGAGAGTTGTATGTCAAATAAATTTAAAATCCATGGCTCGAGTAGCTTGGCACATGCTGATATGCTAAGTTTGTGCTTAGCATATCAGTCAGAAGCCAAGATTTATAAACAATCTTTAAATACTCTTATTAGGTCAATATAATTCTCCCGCATGAAAGAAAAGTCTCTTTACATGAGGGCATTTCTGAATCAGATAAACAAGTTTCTGAAGATATGTCTGTGCTCTTCACGAATAAAATTTCAGTTACTTTGGAAACTATTTTCCAGCTTATCTTTAAGCAGAGAAAGGACATATTCAAAAATATCCTTAAAGAAAATTTATGTTTAGTGCTCTTCAGCTAATTTTTTTCTGCAAGCTTAACATAACATTCGTCCTGTCTTTTTCCTCTTTCTGTTTTATAAAACTTAAACCATATAATGTGCTGTCTGTTCCATTAAGGTGTATAACACAAATGTTCAGAATTGCAAATTAAATATGTGCACTGGATACTTACATTCAACCTTTTCTATTTCTGATAATTTGTCTGCTTTTTAATAAAACTAGATGTGCTGGTTATATTCCCTGAAACACTGTGTCAGTCTCCTTGTTTATTTGGTAACAGGAAGAGTTGAAAACTATTTTGGTAATCAGATTTATTTAATGAAATCATCTAATATTCCTTATGTACCACAGCTTGCCTTTAATTGCTAACTGGCTTATAGTCTGACAAACCATAGGTTTGCCCTGCTTTAGCTGGCAAGGTAACCCTTTCAATCTGCAGTATTTGACTGTTCCACTGTTCAGACAGAAATTGAACAGTGTTATTTCCATGGAAAAATTACTGCGATGCAGTTTTTTCACCAGCTTTCACCAGGGGTGCTGTTTCAGGTAGACTCAGATGGGTTCAGCTAAATTAATCCCCTTTAGAAAAAAAATCAAGTGTTCAACCCAATCAACTGATTACAGTGCAAAATGAAGAAATCTCCAAACAAATCTGGGATTTTAAGCATAGTTAGGTTCACTGACAAGATGAAGGTGAGCACAGGGGAGGGATTAAATAAAAATGAAATAACTTTTATATGAACAACAATCACAATGGATTATCATAGCTCTGCTGCTCCACTTTGCGGATTGTGATATACTCTCCTACTAAGTGAACACAGCAGACACAGTTCTGGCAATATACAGTTGATGTTTTGCTAGGAGCACAAATAATGATGTTTTTTGATGTGTAGAGGATAGGGAACAATCCACTCCTGGATGATTTTTTCTCCAGCCTTTCTGTGATGGTGCAGATGCATCTTCATGTCTGCCAAACACAGCTGGGCAGGCAGACACTGGGCAGCGCTAAATGACTGAGGGTTTTTGCCACACTGCAGGAGAGGAGTACTGTGCTAACAAAGATGATCAACTGCAAAAAAAAAAGCCTTCAAATTCCAAAGGCAACTGTCACTTGTGTTTTAAGCAGGATTTCCACGGTCTCTTAAGCGATGTGCACAAAGATAGCTATTGGGTTTGATGCAATGCAGCAGGCACGCTCTATCATGAAGTATGTATATACAGAGTAAAAAGGAGAGAGACTTGTAAAGCCATTTTACTTTTCAGAGTATCTTGTAGAACACATTACCTGAAGAAATAAGACTACAATAAGATAGTGTAACTTTAAAGTTTTCTATAATTTATATTTCCTTTTTTAGATTTTTAACTAGAAGAAATTTTAGTAAACAAAAACTGTGGCATCACCATCTTTATAATGTTTTGTTGAATTACTAGCATATTCTGATTATTAGACTGCATCTATCACTCAAAATTTAGAATAGCCTCCTTAGCACCAGTTTATTTATAGTCTTGATATAATTAGGCTGCCATCCTGCTATGCTTGAGGCAACTTAATTTCATTTGGCAAAAACAGGTGATTAAAACAACCCTCAGGTAGCTCCTGTCCCACTGCTACTGTCTCCTAACTGGGAAACTAAATTATCCTGGCTCAGCAGCAACTCCCTTTCCTACTTGGACTAGTACCTCAGAGCAGCTGGTCTCTATGGCTGTTTACTTTCTTCCTCTAGGCAAGGACCATCTTGTCCTTAGCTGCAGACCTGGTCAACACTGGTCTGCCACAACTGCATCCAGAAGTTTCACCAGCAGTTTGATCTACAGCCAGGAATCTCAGTAGTAAAGCATTTGGCCCACTCTTTAGACTGACTAAAGGATATGTCGTTATCACTACACTCTTCTTTGCAGTGAGTTTCTGATTCAAAGAATATAAAAGATTCTGCATGCTCCTTTAACTGCAAAATTAATTTCTTAGTTACTGGGAACCACTTTTGCTCATCCTTACCAAGGACATAAATCTTTGGATTTCCAGTCTGAGCAGTCTGAGCTACTGAAACAGCTACAGTCTCCTGGGAGTTCAACAGGTTACTGCCACACGCTCTGAAATTCCTCTCTTGAAACATAGGATTTAATGGCAACAACAACAGAAACACATTCTGAATGGGGTTGTTTCCATCATTTTTAAATCCCACTCCACATACATTTCTGCAGTTAACTGACGTTTAGATTTTTTCTCTTTACCATGACCTACTTTTCATCCTGGGATAAATACACACAATAGCAATATAAATGTCACTTTCTACAAATAATAAGTATCAATTACAGCAATCTCTTTCTCCAACCTCAGTTAAACCCCAGAAGTTATCAAAGTATAACTGGAAGACATATTTGATATGAAGATAGTGGTTTAGAGGATTGTTTTCAAACAAAAGCTTTGCCTCAGGACTTCTTTTGGCAAAGAGATAAAGGATCCAGAACTGATGATACTGAAACAACATTTAACATTTCTTGATAGGATACATTAAACTCCCCCTTCCAAAAAACCACCAAACCCAAAAAACCAACCAAACTAACAAACAAAAACCAAACCAAAACAAAAAAATCCCACAAAAGAATCCAGTAACTTCCTCCAATAATTTTCAGATAACAATTTCAGCATCCACTTCCAGATCTTTCTATTCACAGGAAGTTCTCCAAGAGCAGTGTATCATTCAGACTTTTGACCAACACTAGCAGGTCTGCAAACATTTTCACGCTTACATATAACCTCCCTTATTTAATCACCAGCAGAGTGCCCTCCTGCCCTCTTCTATTTGCCAGAAGTATACAAAAATAGAGAAGGAACTGGAAAACAAGGAAAGATTTCCCCTACCCAGTCTTTCAGTTTTCTGCACCATTTTGGTACAGAGACCAGAAACTATGTCAAGACTAATAATTTCCTGAAAAAATAACATAGAATTATAAGAGCAATTATATAAAATGCAGACAGGGAAAATCAAATTTTAAGCTTTTGTTGTCTTTATATGATTTTCACTGTCTGAAGTCAGGGTGTGTAATGTAAACACAGTGCACATCATTTCCTGTTGTGGTATTAAGTCCTTTCTCACAGAAAAAGAAGTAAATTATTCACTTTAAATACTCATTACTTGAATTTGCTAATTGAAAAAAGTCTATCTTTAGTTGCTATTCAAACAATGCAACTCTTATGCTGAGCAAACATATAATTTCCTGCTTTTTTAGCTGAAAATTATGAGTAATTCAGGTCTCAATAATTAACAGCATTCTGAAGACTATGGCCAA
Source organism: Aleadryas rufinucha (assembly GCA_013397815.1). Lineage (NCBI taxonomy): Eukaryota > Metazoa > Chordata > Aves > Passeriformes > Aleadryas > Aleadryas rufinucha. The sequence continues at coordinate 473,942 of VZTH01004806.1, read as the reverse complement.
AGCACTGGAAAAAAGACAGTATCCTGTCTTTCTCATTGCATATAAAATAGTACTGCTTTTGTTGCCTAATCAACATAATACTTTATTAAAAAAAAAAAATGCACTGAAAATTGTATACGAAAATATTAATACTTTTCACTTATTCCTTCTCCCCTGTCAATGTGCTTATTGAGCTGAGAATGCTTTGTCTTTCTTTCTTTGCACTTTCCATTTGCAGGTTCCATTTATATACACATCAGCTGATGACAGGAAAACATACATGCATCATAAATAATAGTTTAAGAAACCATCAAGCAAACTCTAGTAGCTTGATGATTCAAGTATTCAGGGCCTTCTTTATTTGGTCTCTACAATGATAAGCACCTAATAGATATAAAAGTTTACAAACAGAATTTGGAATTTGGGGTGATAAAAATATGGTGTTTAATTATAACACCTTTTATCATCTACAATAATTTCTCTTTCCTCCTGAAACTGACATCCAAATATGAAAGTGAGAGATTCTGTAAGGAAGAAACTAATGAGAGCTTTTTTATTTTCCTGTACCTCATAGTATCAATTCTCTCAGATGATTAAAAATCCCTGACAAGCATTTTCTTGTCAAATAATACTATAAAATACATAATTCTCTAGTCATTATCATCATCTTCAATACAGTAGTGGAAGTGGAAGATGGTCAATGGTTCAGTGATCTATAGTCCAACAAATGCTATTTCCATTACTTAAGAGTAGAAAAAATTAGAAACTTACTAGCTCTTTTCAGACTGTATCAAAATTAAAGCAGTCTTGTCTAGGAAGGAAGGAACAAGAAGCAGTGTCTTCTGAAAAGCACATCTTTGCCTCTTGCCACTCACAAAATAGTGCTGGGAGCCAGTTTCTCTGGTTGATTTCTTATGCTACACTGAGCAAACCAGCTTATCTCACATTTGTTCCTCAGTAAGCTGGGGATACTATTTCTTGAAAGCCTCATAGACAGGAAGCATCGTGTCTAAAGTGTATTAATTTAGTTATGCAATATTAATTGAATTATTAATAATTTAGATTGCACTAACTCATAGGACCACTGTGTGAAAACAGGATCTAGTTGTTGCAGGCACTTCACACAGAAACACAGGGACTCAGAACTCTCTAGACAGTGAATAGAAAGACAAGCAGAAGGGGAGAGTAGGAACACAAGACTGTACTGAGAGCACCAAAATGAGTATTAGAACTTGATTTTCATCTATTTCCCCTGATGCCATATTATAAAACTGTTATCTTGCAATCTGATATCTTTGTTAACAGCCACAGCCTGCTTTGAGCCACAAATCTGTCCCCCAAAACCTCTCTTGGATATATCTCAGTCAATTACTTTTGGTTGCACCTTGCTTTCTTCTTGCCAGTCCCTCCATACATGACAGTTTGTTGTTACAGACATTCCTTGCCTTAACAAACACACAGTCACATCCATCCACAAAGGTTATTGCTAACTGGACCACATTTATCCTGTTCTTTGGCCTTGGATTTCTATTAGCTTGGATTCTAATTAGCTCAGCTCTTTCATGCTACAGAAGTATTCCTGTTAGCTCAGCATTCTTATGCTGTAAAAAATCTTAAGTTACACAAAGGCCTGGGGTTACAGCCAGTTTTCAGGGACTTCTGGTATAATACTTGTATATTTTTAATGTTTATGCCCTCGGCATGCATAAACATTACTAATACACTCTGTTTTATTTTAACAAATCACAGCAAAGCAAGAGCTTGGTCTACAATAGGAATCCCAGAGAAGGCAGGAAATGTTTCACAGAGATACACCTGTGGCACTGCCGGGTCCCACATCATGAGAGACTCATCATGAAATGTGCCCACAAGAAATACCATAAATATGCACTGATACATACGGCTTTTAGAAAATTTTTTTCAATACTAGGCATCTTGGTCAGGTAGAAATCTGGTCATTTGCCATGCTAGGAGTGGATATCACGTAAGAAAGAGGAATATTTACTGTATTATTATTGTACACACACACATATATATATAGAGATATATATATATAGATAGATAGAGATATATAGATAGATAGATATATATATAGCATATATGCACTCCAAGAAGGGGATATTAAAACTCACAAAAATCTAGATGCATCATTGGTTGTACTTGAATAAAGAGATTAAAATATGCAACCTTTGAAATCGTTCCAGATGAAAGTAGTCTAAGGACCTACCCAAGTTCTGAGTTAATTGATTGTATTATCCTGAAAGGAACATGAAATCCAGATCATGATGGTATCTCATAGACCATGCACACATTAGCCCAGGGCAGTTTCTGTGACAGAAGATAGCTTGCTATGCAAGCATGACATGGATCCCATATGCCATTGTAGCAACAAATGAGCCTAGCATGAGTCCAAGAAAGAGGCACTATACATGGCTTACTGATTCTTTAAGCATCTAGTTATTTTCTGTGCTTCTAGCTAAAAGCAGCTCCTCTTTTCACCTGTTATGTGTGTTTCCTGATAAGAAGAACTCTGCTGCTCTAAATAATTTATGCTACAGCAGATTGCCATTGAATGGTGGAGTCTGAAAAAGTTCTGTTTGCTGGATACTTCCATTCAATGTTTCCTTCAGCATTCAGAGGAAGCATCTCTCCTATAAGGAAAGTCTGAGAGAGATGGGACTATTTGCTTCTGGAAGAGAGACTCAGAGTGTCTTATAAATGTATCTAAATATGCAAAGGGAGGGTGACAAGAAGATGGAGCCAGGTTCTTTTCAGTGGTGCTCATAGACAGAACCGGAGGCAATGAGCCCCCATTGACATAAAAATGCCATTTAAACACAGGAAAAAATGTTGGAGCATTTGAACAATGGAACAGGTTGTTCAGAGTGACTATATAATATCTATCCTTGGAGATACTCAACTCCTGACTAGACCCAGAGCTAAGCCACCTGCTGAAGCTCACCATGCTTGAGCAGGAGGAATTGACTAGATATCTCCTGTTCTATAATTCAATAAAAAAGATAGTATTTTCCCTTAACTTCTGCTCATTGGTTTTTACTTTGCAAAGTGTCACCCTTTCATCATCCTGGCTCAGTTGCACAGGGTGTATGGAGGCTTTGGAGTGACTGTCACTGATCTGCATAGATATAACTGGCGATATGATAAGGGCGTGATATAGTTTGCAGGGTGATGGCAGTTCCTCTATGCTATCACAGGTAATAGTTTGTCTAGTGAACAGATCTCCTCATCTGTTGATATGAAGAAAACTGTGTAGCACAGTAAGAACAGCTATAGTTCAAAGAAGACTTCAGGCCATACAACTGATTTTTTTCTTTTTTTTTTCTTTGATTTCACAAATACTTTTGGGGATGTGCTGAGTATGCACAACATGTCTCACTGTATCCTTTTCCAGAGGTCACTGGTTGTATGCCATCACCTCTTCGGATAAAGCAAGAAATCATCCTGACATGACAGAGAAAGCTTTGCAAGATGAAGTGTCTTGGAATAAAGAGCAGCCTGAGGCTGTGGCACTCATTACAGTCTCATAAATTTATCCGTGGAGGATCTTCACAAGAAAGAAATGTTTGCTGGTGGTGGACTGTGGTGGAAGGAGTAATATAGGGCCAACGCTGTGACTGACAAACAGGCAGTGCTTGTCAGGAGTGTAATGTTATTCCACCATGAATAAGTTCAAGGATATGTTGTTTGCACAGCCAAAAGCCTGACAGCAGGCAGAAGTACAAATCATGATTCAAGTTTGCAAACTCAGGTACTGATAGTAATGTAATAACTGAAATCAAAGTAAAGTATCGGTTGTAACACTGATCCTGACCAAACACTCAAGCAGTGAGCCATGCCAATCTTTGTGCTAGCACTTTGTGCTTAGCACTCATATTAGCTAGCAGAAAGCTCACTTGAATGCATCAGCATGAGTTGAATCAGCCCTTTTCTTAGAACAAACAAATATGTAGAGTCAAGACATCTGAATTACAGGTAAGTAATTTTCATAATCTTTCTCTTCCAATGCTTACCAGGAATAAAGGCCAGCTGTAAGTCTGGGGCTTGAAAACATATAAATGCATATCATTACCTAAGAAACCTCAAAACTGCCTATTTACTGGCTTTAATACCTTCTTTCAGTTTTCCCTTATAGAGTTGCTTCTTACTAAGCTATTCCTTACAGAGAATTAAAAAAAACAAAAAAGGTTTCTGCTGGAGATCCTTTTAGGAAGCAAAATGTAAGCACCAAGATACATGCAAAAAACTCTGTGTTATTACTCTGTTGCATTCTCTATATTGAAACTCCTGACACTTCAAGTCCCTCTGTTAGCACTGGAGTTCTTGTTTCTAGGTCACTGACCCTGGACAATGTGGAGGACTTGCATATATAGTCTGCAGTGTAGCAGAGCTCTGCACTTGAAACAATTATCAGAGTTTTCTTTGTTGATTAAATGAGATCCTACTCATCACCAGATTTTTAAAAACCTCAGCAGATTGTTATGGTGGAGAATGACTGACAAGTCTGGTTGTGGGGATTACAGCCATTATATGTACGTGACAAATCAGGACCGCTCAAAAGAAAGAAAAAAGGAGAGGCTGGAGAAAGATATCTCAGATCCTAAATGAGAACTTGGGTCTGATGACTACTCTGCTCAGTGACAGTCTCTATAGGATGTAATTTCACTCTTGGTTATTGAAAATTATGGATCCTGAACTTTCACAATAGGGCCATGAACCGAATTATTTGCATTCACGTTTTCAAAGTTAAAGTAGAATTTAGAGACTACATCAGGCAAAAAATAACTCCATCAAATGTTCTGCAAAAAGCATGAAGGTGTTCATCTGTAGACTTTGTTTTGCTAATAAGTATAACTTTTATCTCACTGCCAAAAAGATGTACCAGGAATTAGTAAAATTCACTTTCGAAGAAATGTAGGTCATTAATAATTATATATGTGTAAGCAAAGAGGGGAAAATTGTGATAAAGCCTAATTTAAATTCTGAATTTCTGTTTATTATTTCTCACCACCTTCCACACCACTGAATGGCTGCATTACTATTTTTATAAAAAATATTTGTGATTTGGCAGTGGAGATGCACTTTGCTAAGTACCACACATTTTTGCATAAGTTTACACTGATGAATTTAAGCATGGGTCAATTCCAAGTCATAACAACCCTATTCTTCCTTTGTCTGGGTACTTAAAAAGCTGTATCTCCCAGGGCAGACAAGGGAAATGCAATTTTTCCCTCACAATAGCTCTCTTCTACCTCCTTGTTGAGATTGCAAAACAGTCCCCTTCTGGAGACGAAAAGAAAACTACAAACATTAAATAACATGCTTTCTGTACATTACCAATGGATGAATAACAATATTGGATCTTTGAGTACTTAAGCAAGAAAACAAGTTTTCTGCCATGCTGTTAGCAATTTCAACAGAAACAGACCTTTGGGGTCTCATGATACCAGTTGAACAGTACCCTCTTCAATTAGTTTGAAATCCTACCAATGCCACATTTTATTTTAGCTTTCACTGAGAAACAGCAAGCTTCCATCCTCTTTTAATGTGGAGAATAGCTATAATACCCATCCGATTGTTAAACTTAAAAACACATTGTTGATTTTTTTCTAGAAACTCGCATTATTCAGGGTAAGCTTTACAAGCAACGGTCCAAGCAAACATTTTTTTCTCAAAAGTCACTAACCAAACACAAAAGATAGAAAACATTTTCACATTTTGCCATCTATTATGTAACAACATTAGCACTTAGACCTGTAGTAGTGAGTTTCTGAAGTGAATGCCTGTATGACTCCCCTTACTAATCTGGGATATGAACCAGTTTCACTGAGTATGAATTATATTCCTTTTGGAAAACACTGGAAATGGAAAGACCTGTTCTCTGTGGTTTCCAAATGTGTGCAAGCCTCGAGTGGGGACACAAGGCTGGTGAGTGAGAAGTTCCTTGGGGCACAAAACACACTGCATGTGCCAGCAGACACCTTCAAACCTTCCACTGCCACAACAAACAGGTGACAGTGCTTTGCATATGTAAAACAAGCCAAACTGTACCAGTTATTTCATTTTTTCATACGATTATCTATACCACTCCATGACCCTCCTAAGGCCCAAATCTCATTAATATATAAATATGGCAATTTTCCTGCTTTATGTACCCACTCTGCCTTCTCTTGCCATCAACTGACAACCTATTGTTTTTGTTGTTCTTCCTTTTCTTAGTATTTTCTGATGGCAAAATCAATCCCATTGGTCTCCTAAAAGATACAGCTTGATGCAGTCTGTGACCTCAAGCAAACAGAATAGTTCATAAACTGTTGTGAAGAAAGGATCAAAGTCTCCTCTGACACTGGGTAATATGATACTTGGCAACATTATGAAAGAGAGTTGATAAATGGTCAGTTAACCTGAACTACAAGAAGAGAAAAGATCTAAAAAACTTAGAGAAAATATCTAACAAACTTCAAGGAAAGGAAAATCACTGAACTTGTGATCTGGGCCAATAGACACACTCTGGAGATGTGCCCCTGCTGTGGCTATCTTGAACGGACCTCTTGGCATAAGCACACCACAGATCCTGCTGGTGACAGATACCTGCCTGTGTACCCATGACTGCACATTCAGGCTTATTACACTGGAGAGTCTCAAGAAGATCTCATCATCTGAAGTTTGCATTCCTTGACCCTGCATCATCTCTCTGTGGTGTGCTCCTGGCCACTGCTAATGCCAACCTCCTGTGCCAGTGATCACAGTTCCAGAATAAGTTTTACACATTTTGAGAATGGAGACAGTAGGTAGGAGGACTTGGGGCTTTCTGGTAGCACTTGAGCAGCTGGAGTACACCATGATTTGGGTATTCACTCATAAACCCAGGGCACAGGGTACCATGTAGCATTGCCACAATATGGATGGATAGCCACATTCTCCAGATGTTCCTGCCAGTCTACAGAGAGGAGGTGTCAGCATCCTCCTTTAAAGCCAGCATGATGAACATCACAGGCATTATGGGTCCTCCCAGGACAGGCAGTAGAGCTGTGCCTAAGTTTTCCCTGGTGCTCTCCCAAGGCCTGCATAACAACAGCCATTTTCACACCTGCAGGCCACTCTGAACATTTTAGCCACTGGCTTCTGCACTGCAACAGTGCCAAGGTTTCCTGGACAGGGTGACAGCAACATTATTGGACACGGATACAGGCAACCTCCCAAAATATCATCAAGGGTAGTGAAGTCAAGGCACTGGCTCTTGGCAAAAGTTTTCAGCTGTGCTGCCGTACATCCAAAAGCTTTGAACTCACCATTGATTATTCAGTGTCTTTGGGACAAAGTAGAACCCACATGTTAGTATATTCCCTGCCTCTCACTCCCCTTTCTCTTTACCATTTTACTTCAGCCTCCTCAGAGTCAGGAAGAGATTCAGGCCACATGTGTAACTTGGCAACGTGCAGGGACAAATAGAAATAATGTGAGAAACTAAACAGGAACAAGAACAAATGACATGTTACCATGGTTGCAGTAACATGTACCACCATCTGCAGGAGACAGAAGAAAGGGCAGTGTGGCATTTCTTGGACCACTCAGCGCTCACAGTCAAGTGTGCAATTTTTCTTTTCACAGTTTCAACCCCATTCACAAATATATTTTATGTAGGGGACTGGTCAAAAGTTTGGCTGAAGTAAAACGTCCAAAGTGCAGGTTAATTAATGCAGGTTCTCAGCACCAACTGCAATAGTGCACCACATTTCTTCTTAATGCAGAGCTAGTTCTAGTAGAGATACCTCTCAGGAAGATCTCTCTACTCAGTAGCACCATGGTGATGCAACATTTTCTTTATGTACTTTAAACTGCCTATTTAAGCAGACAGACATACAGAAGCTAAATACAAAATAATTATAAAACCTTTGCCTTTTCCTACTCAGTGTCCCAGATTTAATTTATATGTATATTATTTGGATAAAAATGTGTAGAAGAGTATATATGCACATTTGTTTATATAAATTTTCTTGATAATATTAAACATTTAAGTCACTTCTAGTCCTACGAAGCTTTTGAATTAAATTATTCATTGAACAGCTGAGGAACAGTAACATTCAGTAAATAAATAAAATTTGATAATTAACAATATATTTACTCTCACTTATACACATTGTTAACTACCAGTTATACATAATAATATATATTCTATTGTATATACATGTACACACACTACTCTCAGGCTATTTTGATTTTGCTTGGATAGGCAGATCTCACTTGTGACCATATTACAGATTCGAGATGCACAGCATGTAAGTTTTAACTTCTATTTACTTCCATGGATCAAACACCTTCCCTTCACAAGGGACATCTCAAGTTTGCTATATTGCCACAGAGGACTAAATAATTTTCTGGAGCACAGGTACAAAAGGTTTCTAGAGAATTACAGCTGCGTGTGTCCATAAGAAATCATGTTTTTGGAAGAAAAACAATCCAAATTTTTCTCTAGAAACAGAACTAAACACAAACATCTCAAGCATGAAATATATTTCAGAACATAATCAAGTATTTTCCTCCTGAATTATAATGGCCTGATGAAAATATTTGAGGCATCTTGTAAGCAAAATCATTAATTATTGAACATGTCTTTAATCTTAACTGCTGTATTTCCATAGCTGATAGTGACAATAGTAATTTTTATGCTACACATTGTGCAGCAAATACTCAGCAGCATTGTGCTTTCCTGAGCAAAATAACTGCCTTTACGGACGTCAGAAATTGCTGACTAAATGGAGAAGAAAGCAAAATGAAATTGATAAAAGTAGTTCACAGCTCATAGCAAACTAAAATTTAAAACTTGAAAAGAAACTAAAAGCCAAAATTGAAATACACATTTGAAACTGAGTTAACAACACTTGTTTGCCTTTATTTTGAAGTTATCCACACTCATGTCAGGACCATTACTGACCACATAGCACAATTTTGGTTTTAAATTCAGAAGTATAATGTGCCTGAGAAGTAAAGCCACATAAGGATGACAACTGAAAAAATATAGAGTGAGTAATTCTGTAGATGTCTTGCTTCTAAAAAGCGATCATATAATTTATCAGTTATGAGGAAGAACTTTTCTCATTAAGAAAATCTGATCATAAAAAATCCTGCAGTAGCTGAATGCTCAGAAAATGGACTCAGTAAGTTTACTGAGCAAAGTATAGATATCTGCAGATAAAATAAACAAGAAATAAAAGTAAGTTGTTATCTATATAAGTTTCTTAATATATTTTACCAAAACCGATCAAGTGACATCTTTATACAAATAAGCATTTTGACACATCAAGTACTACAACTCTCACCTAAGCCTTTTTTCACTGCTATTAAATTTTTTTTCACTGCTATTACAGCTCTTGAATACTGGAAAGACATTTTGTAAACTTAGTTGCCCACTCTGGTATTAAGGTCTGAAGCTAAAATAGACATTGTCTTCTCTGGTGAAGCCATTTTTTCCTTTATTAATTGGATGTTAAATTAATTAGAATAAATAATTTACTTTATTGACTCCAGATGTATGGGATATACAGCATATCAAGTTTGGATTGTTGAATTTTTCTTTTTCTTACTTGTTCATTAAACTGCTTCTGACAAAGTTGCTAAGCTGGGCTTAGCACTGCGCCTGAGAAGGCTGAGTCAGAAAAACTTTGGGAGTTTAGATAAGAAGTCCATTGATGTGACACTCATTCTTCCCAGTGATCCCTTTTATGGATCTCTGAGCAGCAAAATGAAGTATTATTTCAATGCAAACAACTGAACAGCAGGCAAGGCATTTTAACCAGCACCACAAAAAAAAAAAGGCTCTGAAAACAAAATAAATGACAGTGACCATCTGCTGACGCAGCCATTAAAACTAACCATCTCCTTCTGGCAAAATTTTTTAAGGCAATTCTATAATGGTCCATGGATATATTTTGCTAACTTTTGCTGGCAAAGTGTGAGAAGAAATCTCCAGTTCTATAGGTAATGGTACAAAAAGGTGGCCTGGAATCTGGCTGACCCAAGGATTAGAAAGGCCAACAGCTTTCTCTGCCTTCACCACCTCCTGTCTCTCAAATAAGATGGGGAAGGACGCGAACATGCATTGCTTACCATACGAACCAGGATCCTCCTGAAGAGGACTGATGCAAGCACATGCTTATTATCTTTATGGAAAGAAAATATATTTCTTCCAGTCCAAAAAAGATTAAAATTAAGATTTGAAAACTACTATCTTGTAAACTACTATGAAACCAGAACATGAGTCTCTGGTTAAGCCATAAGGACAACTTTAACAAAGAGGCTGAGTCTATTTCATGTGGAAGATGCCCTTACACAAGGTATCAGCATGATCAGAGGCTACCCAAGAGATCAATTTCCACTACGGTTATTGATCCACCTCTACAAATATTTTCTGTTGTTTGTGACTTTCTGCACCACTGTGTCCCTAGCAATCATTCAGACCCTTAGAAGACACCTGTATATTTTAACTATGTCTTGCTCTTTGCCCATATACTGAAAGAGAACTTCACATCAGTATTATTATTACAACAAAACAGATGGAACATTATTTCCTGGTCCTACAATATATGTATTTGGCCACAGGACCTCTAACATCGCCTGTCCTTTTGGATGCCTTTTATATTACATTGCTTTCTATGCTAATGTTCTTGCTACAACTTATCCTTTGCTTTGGCAATACTACATCTAATCAAAAAAGTTTATGGATGCAAAAGTCCTGAAAATGAATGATTGATTTCTGTTATCAAAAAGGCACAAATATATTTTTTCCAATAAAGTGAGCCTTACGGTCTTGTGCTTTGGTTTGACAGAGACTTGCAATGTTTTGAACTGATACTGACAGAAACAAACCATTATGACTAACTGAGGATTAAGATTTTCAGATCATGAATAGCAAAACCACCATCTTTCATATTTTTTAAGACCATCAATTTCCCTTATAAGCCTTTAAACATATCACCCCACATTTTGTTATAAGCACATACTTCTCTCTACTCTGTTTCTTTGTAGCCACAGGCAAGTTTATTAATCAACCTCAAGCCCACTGTCAGCTCTTTTCTAGCTACTGATTAAGTGAAGGTTATCTTATTGAAAATAATATTATGACAGGTGTCATGGCAAGTGAGAGCAAAGCCCAGGAATCCCTTTCCTAAAACAGCTTTTGAAGCTCTGAGTAAAAGAGACCCTGAGCTGCTCCCACAGGACTGATGTTATTATTGTCCTTAGGTTTAGCGAAACATCACTAAAAACCATGCCTTAGAGACACCTTTAGAGCTATGCCACCCACCACGCGCTGGTAATGGTTGTTGTCTTGTTTCTGACAAAGAGGCTGTTATAATGGGGAGGGTGTAGCCCCTGCTGTGTCAGGAGGCCAGTGCCCATACCCAGACCTGCTCCACCACTGCTGGCATTGCACTGTGTGGTCCCTTCCAGGCTGTAGCTAAGCTTTTTGGGGGTGAGGTAGCTGTGGCGAGTTGCAAAGTAAAAGCATGGCAAGAACTGAGTGCAAAGACTATGACAAAAATAAATGCAGACCTTATCTTCAAGGTAGGTAGTGCTTTCATGGAGCACAGACCAAAAAAATCCCAAAACGTAAGCATACCACCTCAAACAAAAAATCCACAGTGGTGGTAAACAACAAAACCAGGGGTGCTGAAAACAGAAACCACCTATTGATTTACATTGCCTGTTGTCTTCTAAATCCATGTTTGGTATCTCAGAGCAAAATGAAGTTACAGAAAAAGCTTTTCTGACAGATTAATATGAAATACTTTCAGTTGGTGTCCTGTCTTTCCCGAGTTTGCCACTAAAACACCATTGAACACTGCAGCACAAATGGTTTTATGACTGAGATCCCTAAAGAGACTCAGTGTAAGAAGAAAAGAAACATGGTAAGTCAGTAAGAGAGTGGTAACTGTCAACAGGCAGAGAAGCATAAGAGAAGTGAGAATTTGCCATCCAAGATAGAGAGGGCTATTTGGAAACTTCTGCTGAGGTACCAGTGGGTCCTCAGTACTTTTCAGCAGATGGCACTACAGTCCTAGTTTTGGACTTTATATGCGCAAGTCACTTGGACTACCAGAACAGGACTGCCTCCCTGTTTATGCACGTGGCTTCAGAAAGGGATTTCACACTTTGTAATTGTTTGGGAAACAATGGCCGAGCAGAACTAATTCCCTCTGTGAATGCAAATTGTTCTTAAATTGTAGAAATCAGCAAATGTTTACCATCATAAACAAATTACCAATTATTTTGCAAATATAATCTGACTATGGTCTATTTTAGAAACACATCTAAAAACGAAAATATCAGTGAAAATAAAAGTGAAAATATCAGTGTCATAACACTAGTTATTTGCTAGAACACTGTGAGCTGCCAAACAATATAAAAGCTATGGAGAAAGAATAAAATCTCTTTTGGCATATACACCTATTAAGACTGAAAAGCAAATGCAAATTGCATAGATTCTATTAGGCTCTTAAAAGTCAAACAAACTTTTTAAAAGAAAATAACAGTCTACTGAGCAAGGAGAAAATTAAAAAAAGCATTTTTCCTGCTGAGAACAACAGGCATTAAAATGGAAGAAAAAAATCACTCTTATCTAGGGCAAGGACATGCTACATCTTTCAATGGTGATGACAGGAAATTTCAAGCAATTATTTTTAATTACATGAGGCAAGGCATACTCCATGCATATTATGCATACATTTTCATTTTTTTAAAAAGCTTGCTTCTACAGGTAGGTGCAACTGTCCAAAGAAAATTAGTTCAGCTGACTAAAATCCCAGTTTCAAAAACCCCAAACCACTAGGGGGTTTGGCATTGATTAAAGTAATAATTTTGAATGCCACCTGACCAAGACCATTCGATACTATACAGAAAGCCAGCACTGTGATTCATGGTAGATCATTCTTCTCACTCCCAATTTAGTTCTTCAGCTACTTGGGATTACACTGCATGCTTAAACTGCAATACCTACTCTAGGTGCATCGACATTGACTCCTAGAAAACACAAAATCCTTATCTGAGTCACCTCCAGGAAGGTAAGAATGTGACAATCAAAAACCCCACCACTGCTTCAGTTTCTTATTATTTCACTTGAATTCTAAATTAAATTTTCACTTCTTTTCCTCCTGAGACTTTCATGGTTTTCATGTTTCTATAGAGACCAGACTCTCTAAGATGTTAAAGTAGTAAAGCTCTCATAAAATGTGAATTCCAAATTTTTGCCCAACTCCTGCCATGATTTTAAGCAGAAAAATTTACCCAGATGAGGAAAGGAAAATTGCTAGTGAAAAGTTAACAAAAAAAAAAAGAAAGAAAGAAAATGGTACACTAGGGCAGTTTCCCAAATGCCATAGATGATCAAAGAAAATATATTATGACTGTGTATGTCAGAATCAGTTGAAAGTCCTAATAATAGCGTCATAGAAGATGCTCTACATCTATACTTTGATAAAAGAAACCTTAGTATTCTAACATGACTGAAACACAGCAGATGCATTTCATAAAGGTCTACTAATCAAGTAAGACTCAGACTAGAGATGCTTCTGCTTACACAGAAAGCAGGACAGATAAACTTTTCTCCTGCATTCATTTAAATTTTAATCAGTTTTGCAGATTTCACCAAGCAGTTAGCATGAGGCCATGGTTGAACCACATGAAAAACTCAGCACCAGACCATGTTAGGATACTACCTTATGTTAAAAAGAGCTGTTCTTTACTGCATTTTATGGTCCAGCACTCTCTGATGTGTTATTTGTTACTAAAGCTCTCTATCATGACAGCAGGATTTCCATGATTGGCTTTCTATGGGGAGACTACTCAGAACCCAGGCTAAGTGCTGTTGATTTTCTGTACATACCAGATCATAATTTCCAGAGAGACCTTGACAAACTACAGGGCTGGACAATCACCAACCATATGAGATTTCACAAGGGAAAGCGCTGGATTTTGCATCTGATATGGGTCAGCCCTGAATGTATGGACAGGCTGGGGAATGAGAGGCTGGAGAGCAGTGCTGTGGAGAGGGACCTGGGGGTCCTGGTCAATGGTGAGTTGAACATGAGTCAGCAGTGCCCTGGCAGCCAGAAGGGCCACCCGTGTCCTGGGGGGCATCAGGCACAGCATCACCAGCTGGGCAAGGGAGGGGATTGTCCTGCTCTGCTCTGCACTGGGGCGGCCTCACCTCCCGTGCTCGGGGCAGTTCTGGGTGCCACAATGCACGAAGGATATAAAGCTATTGGAGGGTGTCTGAAGCAGGCCACGAGGATGGTGAAGGGCCTTGAGGGGAAGCCACGTGATGAGTGGCTGAGGTCACTTGGTTTGCTCAGCCTGAAGAAAAGGAGACTGAGGGGAGACCTCACTGCAATTACAAATTTCTACGAGGGCAAGAGAACGGGAAGACACTCTTCTCTGTGATCTCTTCTCTGTGGTGACCAGTGACAGGGTCCATGGGAATGGCCTGAAGTTGTTTCAGGAGAGGTTTGGGTTGGGTATTAGAAAAATATTTCTCACCCAGAGGGTGGTTGGGCACTGGAACAGGCTCCCCAGGGAAGGGATCACAGCACCAAGCCTGTCTGGGTTCAAGAAACATTTGGACAACACTCTCTCAAAACAGGCACATGGTGTGACTGTTGGGAATGGTGCTGTGGAGGGCCAGGAGCTGGACTTGATGATCCTTGTGGGTGCCTTCCAAATCAGCTTATTTTGTGACTCTGTGATCTGAACAACAAAAGCAGGAATTACAGCAATGCAAGCCAATGATTCTTTTTCAGATTTCAAGAGACTTCAACTAAAGAATGAGAAGAATTAATCTGAGCTTTGGAAAATACTTCTGAAAACATTTCTTTTTCTTTGCTCAGATGAACTCCTCAGAGCATACCAAATTTGTACAGCATTGGATATTTCTTAAGATTCAACTTGGGCATTGTTTCTGCTTACCAAGGAAGCACAGCAGAAGATAAAGCCAGATAGGAAAAATTCTCTTCTCTTTTATAAAGAGCCATCTTACCTTGGATTAGTTTAAGGTTGTATTTTAGTTCATTTTAGTCAGGTAGTCCAGTTTTTTCAGTGCTCCATCACCCAGATAGATAAATAAAACTTTTCTTAACTCAAAACTAGCTAAAAGTAAAGCTGAGACTATTTGAGGATATGATTTGCCTAGTGAGCTCTCATTCCGAAATATGCAATTCACATTACCTACTATATTTACTTCATATCCATTCTCACACAGCAATTACTTTTCATTTTTTTCTTGATTTTTAGTCCTTTTTTGCCTATTACCCTGGAAATAATAGCATTTATTGACTTATATCTGTTTATATCACAGATCAGACAAGTATTTTTGTTTCACATGGAAAACTTCTTTAGCTTTCTACTAACTGATTCACTACCTATATTACAGGGCAAGCAATAAAAGGATCTGGTATGGCACTTACTGCACTGAGCTCTCACTTCAGTCACATATGTAGAGCTCAACCAGTAACAAGCCCAGAAGATGTAACTTTTTGACATGCTGCCACACATCAAAAAAAGTGCTAGTACACATCGATGACATTTAGTAGATTTTCTGTGGGCACCTTCTGATGCACACACTCCACTTTTAGGCTGTAATTGACCTGAAAGGAAATTCACCTGTAACAGATCACAGCTATTCCAAAAAACACTCTCAAACACTACTTTCAGATGCTAAAAATAGGAAGTGGAATTGTCACAAAGTAGTATAAAAAGGGAAATAGTGGTTTACAAGTTGGTACATATTAAATGATTGTGTGACCTTTTTGCAAACAGAGAGAAGCCTTTGAGTTACATAAGCTTGGCTGTGTCTGTGTTCTGAGGTACCTGAAGAATTATGTAAGTTGTTGGTTTGTTTTTTTTTAATGAGCTGAATTTCTTCTGCATCTACCTTGCTCCCAGTACATTCTCCTAAATAATCAAAAGAGTGTTTACAGTTAGGGCAGCACAGATTTCAGCACAAATATTAATCTGCCCAAAACCTGAATATCTTGTTGAAGGGTGAGTGATCACTGATCAAGGTATTAACTTCCTAGTACTTACCACTAAAATATCTGTAGGCCAGGTGGTACAGTTATTATAAAATACATGGTTATAGTTTTCCTAAAAAAAATTCCTATTTGCCTTGCATATTTTTTAAGTTAGAATTATTTTTATGCAGAATAATAAGAGAAATAATTTATAAGTAAAATATTTGGCAAACAAGACATAGAAATCCATGAAATTGGATAACACATTCAAGAGCTTCTTTATATAAGACATGTATAAATGTATATAAATATTTATACATTTATGGTTGTTATCTGGTAATTAAAGCAGTTGGTATGCCAGAAAACTCTGAGATTTTAAACAGTGAAATAAAGCAGTCATAGACTCATAGGATCACCAAGTTTGGAAGAGACCTTTAAGATTATCGAGTCCAACCACCAATGCAGCACTGCTGTAAACNAAAAAAGGAAAACAGAGAAAGAAAAAAAAAGAAATAAAGTAATACATTTGACAAGTAGAAATGAGTTTATTCCATACCCTTGGTAACTACTGGACAAAAGTCTTGACTCTGGCCATGCTACACAGGGCTATGGTAAAATTGCTTACTTTAATTCAAGGATAATCTGTGACAAGTAGGTATTTCTGCATAATCAGAACAGGAAGACTTTAACATTTCGCCTAATCACAGTCTCCTCTTGCCAGAGATTTTGAGAAGAAACAACAATCATTTTGCAAGTCCTGCCCCTCAAAAATAATATTCCACCCTGCTATGTATGCAAGATACCCAAGAGCAATTGTCCAGTGCTTACGATTTCTTTGCAGTCTCTCCTTTGATGCTTCACTGCAGATAACACACTGGATTTTTCTCAGAAAGCATCAAAACTGCTGTGCTTTGGGAGTATGACAGTATGATAGACAAAATTTTATAGCATTGAGGGGTATTGCATGCACCTGCTTATGACAGCTGGACTAGACTTTTGCTTCCTGAACTTGTAGGAATAGAATAAGCTAGTTTCTAGGAGAGTTCTATGCTACAAATTAGTGATTTTTAAATGATATATCTCTTTCAGGCTATGTCCACTGTTGTCTGAGATTTAACACCCTAGATAGCCGGTCTGCTCCTGTGGCAGACTCTTAGCACCTGAGAAGTCCTAGAGTGTAACATAACTTTTCTCTGGAAAGAAAAAAGTTCTGTATCTACCTCATAACAACTGATACAACTCTTCCTTTTAGTTAGCAGTGTTCTCTCCTTGCAATCCAACCAACACAAGGCTGAGCCATCACTGACAGTGATGCGATAATGTATTTAAGAGGGAAAAAACCAGCTGCACTACAGCAGCCATAAAAGTGAGAACACATGACAGAAAGAACTCTGCAGACACCAAAGTCAGTGGAAAAGGAGGCGAAGGAAGTGGTCCATGCTGGGGCAGAGATTCCCTTGCAGCCCAAAGTGAAGCCCATGGTGAGGCAGCTGTGTTCCTGCAGCCCCTGGGGGAGCAGAGATCCACCTGCAGCCTGTGGAGGACCACATCCCAAAGCAGGTGGATGCTAAAAGGAGACTGTGATCCCATGGGAAGCCTGCAACGGAGCAGGGTCCTGGCAGGACCTGTGGAGAGTGGAGCTCACACAAGAGCAGGTTTGCTGGCGGAACTTGTGACCCCACAAGGTCCCCACACTGGAGCAGCCTGTTCCTAAAGGACTGACCCCATGGGAGGGGATCCACAACAGGGCAGCTTGTGAACAACTGCAGCCAGTGGGAAGGACCCACGCTGGTGAAGTTTGGGGAGGACTGTTTACAGTGAGAAGGACTCCACACTGGCAGGACAACAGTGTGAAGAGTCTTCCCTGGGTAGGAAGGAGTGGCAGAGATAAGGTGTGATGAATTGACTTCAGACCCCATTCCCCATCTACCTGTGCTCAGGTAGTAGGAGACAGAGAATTCAGAAATTACATTGTGCCCAGGAATAAGGGAGGGGTGAATGGAACCTACTCTCCTTTGACTGACAACAAATTAAATAATGTCCGTAAGTTGAGCCTCTTATGCCTGTGACAATAATTGCTAAGTGATCTCTCCTTGTCCTTTTCTCAACTATAATGAGCCATTGGTTAATTTTTTCTGCTCTATTCAGCTGAGGAATGGAGTGATACAACAGCTTTCATGGGCACCTGACATCCAGCCAGGGTCAAACCAGCACAAGTGCACATGTTTAACCCTAATGCAAATATGTGTATATATACGTGTATTTATATTTTATACATAGTTATTTTAATTTTATTTATATGTATTTAATGAAAATGTATTTCAGAATTTACTTAGATTCTTAAAGAATTATGATGATATATGAAGATGCTAGTATAGGGATAAAAATCTTTGTCTGAAAAGAGGAAAAATATTTCCTCTATCAAAGCAGAAACTCTTCCTTCCCAGAATGCACACATATTGACTGAGAGACAAAGACCCACAACACTCCATGCAACCAACCCATCAAGAATGAAAGATGCTCCTTCATACTTCTAGAGGTGAGGTTTTGAATTTTAAGAAGCTCAAGCCTAGTTTAAGAAAGGGAATCACCACTTTTGCCAGAAGTATCACAGAATGCCAAGCTGGAAGGGACTCAAAAGGATCATAAAGTCCAACTTTGGTCCTGCACAAGACCATCCCCAAGAGTGACACCAAATGGAAGATGATTGCATTAAAAGAGTAACTAAAGCAGTTGCTCACCCCATGTTACTGCTTCCAACATGGCACAGAGTTCCACACAAACAGCCAAATGCATATGACATTTCTCAGTGAGAATATGTGTGAAAACTATACTATGGAACCCTTTCCACATGAAGAAATAAGGAGATCAATATTTCTGAAAAAAAGCATAGACTGTTGTAACAGTGCTTTGTCAGAAAGTGCATGGAGTCTGTGAAAACCTTGAATAAATTGAAAGGAAATGTCCGTGGCTTTTTTAATAGAGAAACAAGATTACAGAAATAAAATTATCTAAAAGGTGTACATTATTAACTACATTTTTCAAATAGTTTCAGAACAAGACTAACTTCTTCAATAAAACTTCTACAAGAGAAAGTGGAAATTCTCCCAACAACACAAAATTATCCCATAAAGAAATATTTTGTGAAAAAAGAATTGCAAGTGAGTTAACATTACCAACTGCTCTTGCACTTTGCAGAGATATGCAATTTATCATATCATTGTGATTGTGGCTGGATGGCAGAAATATAGACCTTGGAATCTAAAACCCTGCTAAGCTGCTAATGTGCCTTAGGCAAGGCTGCAAAATCAATTGCAGTAGACAGGTTTATATATTTCTTTATAATATAGCACAAAAATATTTCTATTTAAATAAAGGATCTGAAGAATAATAAATTCAGTGTTGAGTTTTCCTTCTTTGAATTTTTGCTGAACTGAAGACTGACCAAGCAGTATATTCTGGTGAAAGAGATTTAAATCTCCTCAGTCTTTTGGTGTGAGGGGAAACCTCACGTAGCATTACTCTGTGTGGATCACTAGTTATCTGTGATTTTCAGTGTTAATTAATCATTAATTAATGATTTAGCAAATTCCCTGCCTAACTTAGGGCTACAATAATTTTGAATTAGCATATTATAACCTACTACAGTAATTAAGAAAATTTTCAATTCACTGTATATATGTCCCTGCGGTGATTTTTTATATGTCAAGAAAATATATATTAACATAAACTTAAAAACCCTGATGAAATACAAATGGCCCATAAAATAATTAATGATTGTTACATTCTTTATGGAATGAAGGGATACAGTTCTTAAAAAAAGCCTTTCCAAAGCCAAGAAAAACACAAGAAGTTGTGATAAATACAGAAAAAAAATAGATATTGAGGAATTATTAAAACTCTTCTACGGCAAAAGTGTTTTTTTCCAAAATTTTTGAGACTGAGTAGAAATGTAGCTTGACAGTGAATATGGTGGATTTAATTTTTCACCTGTCAGAGAGCGACTGTCACCCACCAGCATGCTTAGGAGCAGGGTTTTCCCTTCCCATCCCATGTGGGTGGGTGACACTAAACCTCTCTGCATATGTAAACATTCACACAAGTACAGAATGGAAATTCAGTCCCGCTATTGCCCTGAGAACACTTTTACCTGCAGTCCAGTACTCTTCCTCTTACCCTCAGTGTCTTTTCTTTGTTAATTGATGTAAAGTGGGCCTAAAATTCTGGACAGAAGTTCCCTCACCTCCAGCCCTTGAATTAAGTATGTTTAAGAGCAGCTACTTCTCCAGTACAAAATCTGACCTGATGAAACTGATAATAATAATAATAACAATAACCATCATCATCATCAGAATGAGTTACTGAGACTTTAGACAGTTGTCACGGGGGATAGTAATGGAACACCAATATTACACTTCTGACTCTAAGAAGCACTAAATAATTTAGATTAACTAAGCAAATGTTGACTTCTTTTTCCCATATCCTGAAAAAATAATCTAACTAGCAGGCAGGCAAAAAGGGTGTATCAGCCTTCACTTTGATTTGCCTTTCTGTTGCCAGCAATAGCAAGACTAATGGAGTAAAAATGAAGCCATTTTTAAAAATTCTGCTCAGAAAGATATCTTTAAAGAGATGTATTTTTCAGAATATTTCTTATTAAATTGATAATGTTTTAATTTGAGCTAATTAAATTTCATCAACTTAATGCAATGCAATATGTACAATGCAGTATGCTTTCAAATAGCGGTTTTTTAACACTTGTTTATTCTGTACAAGATCTTACACTATGAAGTGTTCTTCATGAAAAAAAATTAAAAATTACGTTATTGAAGAATTGTTAGACAAGTAATTCTAAATTCTGGAGAAAACAGTAATTTTATGAAGTATGTATATTACCAGGAAAGATAAATCTTAAATGTTTCATTTTTATTAATATTATACATACCACATTCTTTCCCCACTGTTTGGGGATGTGACAAACTGTCTTCAATTTCTACACACAAAAGACCTTATTTACAATTTAATATTACATATACTTAATTACCAGCTGTCACAAATGCTCTAAATAAAAGATTTTTGGATTAAGATGAGAGCCCTGCAGTAAAAGCACTAAGAATTTGTTATATTCAGTGACGTATGGTCTATTTCATTTGTTTCTGAGTACATCCTGTTTACAGGTGTGCTAAGTCAATAAATGCCTGTAATAGCAGCTCTCTTTAAACTCTGATGCATAGATTTTTCCTGGATATGGATTTCATAGGTATTGTTAAGTATGTTCATGAATAATAATGAAATTCTAAATGACTGTAAATATTGTTAATATTGGCTTATTTATCAGTTTTCTGGAGGTTTGATAATTAAAAATCTATAGTTCACAGAGCCTTAGAAAATAATAATTCAAACTACTTTCTATACCACAGATTAGAGTTTTCCAAAGTGTTCTTTTGCTGTAACTATCCTGACAAATTCGTCTGAAAGGCCATACTTAGATCCTTATCTATCTCCTTTAGAGTATTTGAGATAGTTCTTTCCCATTAAAAAAACTCCAAAACTTTCTTACTTTTGATATCAGCATTGGTTAAGACAATACACTTCAGTTTTTTCTGCTGCTTTGTGCCTTTCTACTTACAGCTGCTGAAAATAATGAAAAATAACGTGTAGATATGCTATTTGCAAGAAAATATAACTAGAAAGACACAAGGATCTATGCTGCATAATATGCTGACCTGAGCAGGCTGGGGGGAAGGACACAAACTTATATCCATCCCAAGCACAAGAACAGGCTAGGTAGGAAATGGATTGACAGCAGCCCTGTGAAAAAGGACTTGGAGGTGCTGGTGCCTGAGAAGCCAGATGTGATCCAGCAGTGGCAGCCTAGAAAGCCAACCACACCCAAAAGCAGTGTGGGCAGGACGGTAAGGGAAGAGATTCTGCTCTTCTGCTCTGCTCTGGTGAGACCCCACCTGCAATGCTGCATCCAGCTCTGGGGCCCTAACATAAGGAGGATGCTTACCTGTTGGAACTAGTGCACAGGAGGGCAACAGTGATGATCAGATTGTTGAAACACCATGCCTAAGACAGGCTAAGAGACTTGGGGCTATTGAGCCTGGAAAAGAGAAGGTTCCAGGGAGATTAGGGAACACCTTCAGATCTATAAAGGGGCCCTAAGAGACGTAGAGAGGGACCTTTCGTAAGAGCATGGAGTGATAGAAAAAGGGCTTTAAAGGCTTTAAAGTGAAAGAGGACAGGTTTAGATTAGATATTAGGAAGAAATTCTTTACTCTGAGGGTGGTGAGGCACAGGAACAGGTTGCCCTGAGAAGCCACGGATGTCCCATCCCTTGAAGCGTTTAAGGTCTTGGCTGGATGTGGCTGTGAGCAGCCTGGGGTAGTGGAAGGTGTCCCTGCCCATGGCAGCGGGGCTGGAACTAGGAGATCTCTAACGCCCCTTGCAATCCAAACTATTCTATAATTCTGTGATCTCTTACTGGACCACAAAAAGGATACGCCTACTCAAAGTAATGGTGATCTCAATATACCAGGAGAAATTCAAACTCTGCTGAAGAACTAGAACAGTATTTCCTGTTTACTTCTTTCCCCAACCAGATTTTTGGCTTCGTGAGCTTCTTCTGTTTCCCTCTCTGAAACACCATTAGGCTTTATTCACTTCTGTGTACACAAGCATCCAAAAGGGATTAAGTTGGATGAATACCACTGATTTAGTGCAAACAGGGATTCCTATTCTTTCACATTCTTATACAATTTTTCAGACTGCCTGCACTCTTAATTTTCCACCTCATGTTCCCACTCAGTTGACACAGTAAGGAAAAGCCACAACACTTTGATTTGTTTATGCTGGGTTGGGCCCACTACTTAGAACCCCAAAGACTCAAACTAACAGCCAAATCTGACATCTCACCAAAATATAATGGAAAGATTCATTACCCTGATGCACATTAGAGCTGCCACATTAATCTGGAATTCAGAACGAATAAAGAATACAGGAGAAATGCAAAAAAATCAATTTTCAATGTAATATTTAACAGGAATAGAGAAACGTTACCGAGTACTCAAGAATAGAAACCAAGTGATACATGAAGTCTGTACTGTTCATCAAAAATCCTGGAAGAAAAACCCCAAAACTACAAGCAGGATTCTCTAAGTAAATGGTGTACAAAGTCTGTAAAATATTCTCCAGCATTTTATTCTTTGTACTTAAAGGCTTAAGGCTGACAAGAAAAACAGCATTTGTAAAATATGGAAATTTGATGATTCTTGACAGAAATACTTCTGGGAGTAGTTAACAGCTGTATGCTTTGTCTTGCACATAATCACTCCTCATCTTAAACAAGAAGTGCTGGCCTGATTTTTAGGAAGAGCATTCAATGCAGCTGCCAGGAGAGGAAGCAGGGGACCACTCTGCGCCCTCTGCCATACAGATGCTCTCTAGAACCTCTACACTCAGCTCTTACACGATCCAGAGATGTTCTGGCAACAGCTCCTTTCCCCTACTAACAACACGACCAGCCAGAAGAAAGCAGAAGCTGCCACAGCAGTTGCTTCCCATGAAAGGATTTGCTCACAGAGCTGGTGGCACTGCCTGCTCTGTTGGCCTCACAGCAGCTGCCTGCAGGCACAGGAGCTCCCAGGCTCACAGGTCAGGGTGCAGCCCCTCTGCAGGCTCTGCTTCCTCCTGTGGGCCTCCTGTGATGGCACGGAGATGCCAGCTTTCAAAAATCCCCTCAAACTTTACTGCCTCCTCAAATACCTCAGGCAAAATGCACACATAGGTCTCCAGCTATATCTCTGCTTCCAGCAAGCCAGTGGCCAGTTAGGACTCCTGCTTCAGCAGGGTCAAAATGCCAGTCAGGCATTGTGAGCTCTCTGACAGCGCTACATCTCACTCTGGCATTAAGCTACAAACAATATGCAGTGGCTGGGATGGGACAGACAGGTCTGCTAATAAGCTCAGATACTAGATGGATTTCAAAAAAGTAAAAGGAAATTTCCTTCTTTCACAATATTTTACAACTCTATACACTGCTTTCCTCATGAACTAATAGAACAGAATAGACATGCCAACACAAGAATGTTTGGTTAAAAATAGAATCATTTGAACAAGGAACAATTTATCACAAATAAATCCCTAGAGGCCATGGTCAAAATTTACAATGTGATGAACTCTTCAAATTACATTTAATTGCAATGTTACTAGCTCAATGTTACTTTAACTGAAAAATAAACTGCATAAACCCCTTAATTTCTTCCCTGTCAGATTTTCAACTGTATCTAAATAATTATCAATATTGCCATAGAAATATAGTGTAGAAATAGAGGGTGAAACAGGTTCTTTTAGGGTAATGCCTTTTATGAAAATTCATTCAAACAAAATTAAGATTTTGGATATTAGCTTCAACACAGTGGAAGTCTGGCCTTCAAAATAATCTAAAATGCAAACTTTCTTCCCACCTCTGACACAAGAATTACCAGGAGGCAATGGATCATTTTATTAAATAGGACCCGAAAGTAGCCAATTATCCAATATTTAAATAAGTCCTCCCTACAATGGCATGTCTTATACATTATTAGTGCATGTAAATTGTTTAGTTGCTTTTAATGGCACACCAATCTACTCTCAGTGGCAAAACAAGGACGACCTGTGAGACCTATAGCTAAAGGAAAGGTTTTTGAATATTGGACCCCAAACTGAGGCTGCAGAAAATGAAGTGCAAAGGTGAGTGTGCATTAGAAAGGGGATCATCAGAAGCCACTTCTCAGGGAATATGTGAAAGTGCCTAATATGGAATTTTATGACAGAGAGATTTCAAATGAAAATGTTATGTTTATCTTAGAAGGAACAAGGGTGTATTACATGAGGTCAATCAAAGATTAATATTTTGCAAAGGTATCTAATTAGTCTATTGGGTGCATATAAATCATTTAGATACAAGCCCTGGAAAGATGTGTGAGGAAGTTTGACAGTGAATTTTCATTGATTACTTTAAATCTTTTCCTTAAGGACAGTAGAGTTGCGGGAATGGAGGAGATCTGAAGGTGAATATAAGGCAATTCATAGATGCAACCTCAGAGTAAGTCAAGTAAGCTGGCACCTGTTGGGCTGGTCTTCAAAACATGACATTTTGCTCAAGAAAAGAAATAAAAGAAATCACATATTAAGGAGTAAGAGTAACAGAGAGGAACAAGATTATATGCAGATCATAACTAGCAGCACACACAAAAAAAATCTATAAATATCCAAAATGTATGTGGTTTAACCCCAGTTGACAAATAAATACCATGGAGTCACTAACTAACTCCCCTTGCTCTGCTCTGTCTGCAGTGAGATGGGGCAAAAAAGAATAAAAAGATAGAACATTTGGGTTGAGAGAAGAATAGTTTAATAACTGAAATAAAGAAAAATATAATAAATAAATAAATATAATTATCAAAGTAATATTAAGAATAATGAAAAAGAGAGAGAGGAAGAAACCCCTTAAACCCCACAAGTAATGCACACTACTACTGTTCACCATTTGCTGATTGATGCCCGGCCTGGCCCCCAGCAGTGATCTGCAGCTCCCAGCTAAATCCCTCAGTTTGTATGCTGGGCATGACCATCTCAGTCCATGAGCATGGAATGCCTCTTTGGTCTGTCCAGGTCAGCTGTACTGGCCCTGCTTTCTCACAGTTTTCTGTGCTTCTACGCACCAGTAGAGCATGGAAAACTGAAACTCCTCGATTTAGAGTAAGCACCGCTTAGCAGCAACTAGAACATCAGCGTGTTATCAACATTATTCTCATAGGAAATCCAAAACACATACAGAGCTAAACCAGCTACTAGGAAGAAAATTAACTCTATCCCAGCCAAAATTAGAGCAGTGAGACAGGATGCATCCTTTAAAACATCCTGGCTAGACCTGATTAGATCCAAGTACAGTTTCTTGCCACTCTGTTTTGACCAATTTAGATTAAATTTAGGATCCATATAACTGATAACTTCTTTGAATTTATTCAAAGAATGACCTTTACTGTATGGTTATGAATTTCTGTAATTGAGCTTCTA
Organism: Aleadryas rufinucha; assembly: GCA_013397815.1. Taxonomy (NCBI): domain Eukaryota; kingdom Metazoa; phylum Chordata; class Aves; order Passeriformes; genus Aleadryas; species Aleadryas rufinucha. Next base: position 447,882 of record VZTH01004806.1, on the reverse strand, counting down.
AAGATGCACATGTATTTATGCAAAGCCCTAGAAAATTCCTTTAGGGATAATAGAATAATTTTCTCTTTGTTAAATAGGTAAAGTGGAATAAAAGCAGAACTCACTGTAAGAAAAAGAAGTTTAAACTGTTCTTTCTGAAGTTATTTTTCATATTTACTCCAGCAAATTTCTATTATAGCCACATACTGGTACCATGTAAAATTTACAAAGCATCAGCAAAACCCAAGAAGCCTTATGAATAAGGAAGATACATAAACTGCACTTTGAGAATACAGTTTAAATAGCCCATACACACACACAAGACATATAAGAGGACAGCAATGAAAAATAACAACAGGAACAGGGCCAAACAGGATTGTGTAATGTCACAGATTATTTAGATTTATGACTATCTAGTCTGATGACATTTGCTACATGAAGAATGGTGCAGGAAAAACCTCAGAAAAGATGCACCTTTAAGAAAAAGATGTTAAAAAAAATAAACCAACAAAGAGTACTCATGTGAGTTGTGAAAGACTTAAAGTACCTCTTATTACGGTACAAATGGAAAACTTAGATCACAAACAATCAATGAAAACGATAATTCTCAAAAGCAAAGACTTTTTCCCAACCAAAGCATGTGTTGTCAGATGGGGTTTTTTTTGTGTTCAGCTTCTTTAAAAAAAAAAAAAAAGACACAAGACTACAACACAAGATTTTTACAGATACGTGTGGAAAACTTAATTACTAGAATGACTGTTTTCAGTCCAAATTTATGCAGTTTGCAATGAGAAATACTTTTTCCTTAAGAGAGGGGGGAAAAAAAAAGTAATGAACCATAACTGACAACATTGAAATTGCAGCCAATAGCTGGAACCATGCCAAGACCCAAACCTTCAAGCCACAAAAAGTTAGTACTTAGCAGTTTTCTACTTGCCCTGACATCAGGCCCTGTAGCAGGAGACATTCTGTTGATGGGATAAGTACGATGTTCACGGTTGAAGGTGTCTTAGTTTTAAGATTGAAATTTGATTAAACAGGCTGCTTTAGTTTGTACAGTTAAAATGGTGACCTACCATGAAAACATACAGATGAACTAAAGAAAATGAACTATGAAAGAAATGGATTTTGCAAGAGCAAACGGATTTGCAAGAGCAATTCCAAGCATAAGGTCTTGGAAAAAAAAAAACAACCAACAGAAATAAGGGGAGGCAAATGTGTGGTGGGATGGAAGAAGGAGAATTAACACAAAATGAACGTAAAAGCATGTAATTGAGTAATAAGGACTCTTGACTACAGCTTGAAAGACCTGTAGACATTTGGTGTCGCCTTCAATTCAAATAAACCAATTGTTCCCAAGGGACTTTCTGATCTAAAGTCATTCAGACAAAACTATGTAGGAATTCTGAATTCCTGCTATTGCTATATAAACTCATTGATCACAAAGTAGAAACAAATAAAATCTCTATCCTCCCCTCAATAAAAAGGTCTAACAACAGCTACTCCAAGAACTAACCTTTCTTGACCACCTTGGGAAATTGTGATTTAGAAAACTGATGGCTGACTTTGCAGACCAGCTGGTGATTGAAGGAGTCAGTGTAATTAGCGGGTTCCTTTCAAATCTGCACATCTGGTCAGCACTGACTTTCTCTAGGATTAATGCTGACGTGACAGGGAGCTGGGCTCGGTGACTGAAGCCATTCTGTTGTTCCTAGGCCCTGTGTACCTACCACAGACATTCTATCACATAATCCCCTGACTGAATAATGGGATGTGTCCTTAGAGACACATCTACAGTTCTCATTGTAAAGCTATTTCAGAATATAACTGTTGATAAAGAGATGGTACTTTATCCATGCTCCTAACATATGAAATATTCTACATTTAATAATGCTCTGCTTTTTTATCATCTGTTTCTCCATCAGTTGCCATACACATATTTTAAAAACATCCTTTAGACCCTCACAGATCAGCAAACTTCCTTTTCCTAAACGCCTTCCAAGTTCTGCAATACAACCTGATATACTGCTTTGTAAAACAAAATAAACCAACAAAAACTAAACATCCCCTGCCCCCCAAATAAACAAAAACCAACCCATCACCAACTATCCTACCCTTTCCTAAAAGTTACAATCCTGCATTTATTATTTTTCAATTATTATTATTGGTGGAATTAAATCCTGGCAGAGAAAAACCCTCACCCTCTATTAACTAGAGATACAGCTTTGTACTCAGAAAGCACAGGCTGGAATTTCGTCCCCTCCACCATACCCATCTCTCCCTTACAATATTGTTTTATTTGTAAAGAAAAATTAAGTGTGTATTGATAAAAAGAATCTTCAGATGCTTTGGAAGGAAAATGGAAGTTTACCTGGAAAAGTTCAGTAAAAATTGCTCATACTTATCTCAGGGGTTTTGCACTCTGGGATATTCTGATCTCTCACTTAATTGCTTCTGACTCATCACCAACAACAAAAAAAGATGCAACAGAACCCATTAACTTATTTTAGATATTATTCTCTTTGTTCCAACCTTTCTTTGTTGATTAAGAAGGATCTCATAAAGACTTGCCACTCAGTAGATTTACCTCTGCATTTACGCATATGTGAGACATGAGCTGGTGGGGGGGCTGGAGAGTATGGGCCACTGGGAACTTAAAAGAGAAAAACAGCAAAAAAAAAAAGACATAGAAGGATAGTAGATGCTTCAAAACATGCGCTGTTTCAGTTCTAGACCTAGTTCTACCCTCTCATCCAATGGTGGAAAAACAAGATAATCCACCATTACGGTGTAAGTTTACCACATACAATGTTTTCTTTCCTTGGCTAGTACTTCCTGGGACTTGACATATGCAACGTGCTAGTAAGACAAACAGCACAGATCCAATGAGTCTAGCAGGCCACACATACGCAGAGCATTACAGAAAAAGAAGCTTTTTTTCAAATACTTCCTCTAAAATCACTCCTATCATTTGGTGTAGTTACAGATTATCACAGAAGCAGGACAGAAAAAAGAGTCATTGCTCACTGTACACAAAGGCTAAAGATTTTTCAACAGTTTGTAAAGAAAGCAAGCAAACAGACCTCAAAACTAACCTTTGGTTTAGATCAAGCATTCAGTGAATCACAAAATTAGGATGGAAAGTTCTGAGTGGTCTGAGATTGATTATCTCAACTGTAACAGTGTCAAGAGAGATACCTGCAGTGATCTGAGTTAAAATTATAAAAGAAAATTATGTTTCCAGTCTTTCTGAAGAGGCAGATTATCACCCTGAGATTTCAGGAAGTTAATTCAGTCTTTTTGATCTAGAAACTGGTAGCAGGGTAATGCTGGATTCTCTCTCATTTTTTCCCCAAAAGAGAAGGGGGACATGCCACCACAGGTGAAACAATACCTCAACAAGAGTTGTATTTGCTACAGGACAACTAAAGAAGCAGGAAGCAGCATGCTCTGGCATTGACAACACCCATGCAAACATCTGACAGCTTGGAATTACCTGTTTGCTGCCAGTTATTTTATCTCACTAATTACTGTAAAAAGTCAATAATCAGCTCACTGTTTATAAATAGCTTTTTTGTGGTCAGACCTATAGACAAAAGTACATATGGACACCTCTATTTCGGAGCATCATACCTCTATAGTAGCAGGTAGAGGTGTCCACATATGTCCTTGAGACATTTTCATAACAGAGCCTGAAATCTGCAGCCTGAACCATTGATGATAACAAGACATTTTTCATTTTGGGTGTATGCTTTTCTCTTTCCAGATACCAGACTGCCACAAATGAATATACAACATCAGCATTTCTTGTTCAGAGCCAACAATCCACATATTCACACTACTGCTGCCTCCACGAAAATGACACTGATTTACCTCAGGCAAGGCAGTGGCAAAGAGCAGGCAGCAGCAGGCTGAGCACTAGAATTTCAGTGCCCCACAAAAGTTTCAGTCTTATCTCACCATATCTTTACATTTTTTATTCTTTACTGAAAACTAAATTAGAAAATAATAAATAAAATATAATCTCAAAGAAGGGAACCAGAACAAGAGATGATAGGTTCATAGTGTAACATGAACCAGCAAGGAGCTAAACCTAAGGTCTTACTTACAAGATCAGAAAAGTCCTAGTTATCCTCTTACAAATTGATGGAAAACATCCCCACTTCCAAATCTCTCAAAATACACATCTCTAATAGCATTTGCTTTCTGCAGCTTCCATCCTAGTGAAGCCTTCCCTTCTGCCTTGAAAAGGCACCCAATAAAGAGTCAGTCTAGAAGAAAATTGCCTGTTGCAGGCCACAAGTATTTCTTAATAAGTGACTAAAAAAGAGCTGCACATGGGGAGAGTCATTAGAGAGGCTGCCTGAAATTTTCAAGTAAATCGGGAACACCTGTCAGGATGAGCAAAACAGACCTCATCTAAACATCATGAGGTCTATGACTACACCACACCACTACGCCATGACTACAACTGCACATAACAGAACTCCTGAAAAGCAGTAAATGGCTCTCCAGAACTGTGTCAAGACAGTATGCGATATAAATGCATTTTAGTTTCAGTAGAACCTGGCTGCTAATAGTCTAGAATTACTTCTGGTTTTCTGTAAAAGATTTTCTAAATACTTATGACCAGATGCCTGAACTGAGGAACATGCTGCAAGCACGTTTTCTTAAATTAGAGGTAAATACCTTCTGCTGCTAGAGCCGTTTGATTATTAAGTTGAGCACAACCTGTGACAGTTACAACCTTCCTTATAAAAATTGCTAAAATATACATTAGAGCATAATTTGTCATTTAAAGAACATTTTAGGGCTACCATTTTACCGCTTCTAGTTAAAGCCACCTGTTATTACCTTTCCCTATCATAAACTCAGTATACATTCCTGCACCTGAATTAAAGCAATCCCTAATATGGTTCCAGAACCTTCCGCATTTTTTGGGCTAGAGTATCAAATAATAAACCAGTCCACAGTGCTGTCAGTGACACAGAGAATAAAAGCAGTTAAACAGATTGTATGAAAATCAGAAGGTCAGACACAAGTGAACTATCTGTAATTGCAAGTAAACACATGCCCTGACAGGTGCCTGATGAGCAGACTGTCACTTAAAATAAGTAGATCAAGATATACAAAGACATTGATGCTGAGTAGCATATAATCCCTCTCAAGAAAGCAACATCAGCTACTTCTGTGACAGAAACAGGAATGGCAGAATAGGTCAGTTGATATGTTGCCCTGATTATACAAAACTGTGCAATACCTTTCACCTGTGTGAAAGCTCAAATAAGCTCAAATATCTACTAAAATCACTGTCTGCTCCCTCAGATATCTATACAAAATGTCCAAAATAAGGAAATTAAAGGCAACTAGTTAACCACTTTTTTAATATGTACACTTCAAAATATATTTTTGAGGATTACTGTATTCTGCAAGAATATGTAAATATATTGAAGTGTTATCTATGTATTGCCTATAACAGAAAATTTACATGATGAAGAAGGGAGTGTTCTACTCACTACTGAGTCAGTCTTCATGGCACAGAGAGACTGTGGTTTCGTCAGGTTTGCATTGCTCTTGATAGTCTCCATATAGACAAATGAAGACTAGGCATTTAAAATGTATGCAGACAGTCTAGGAGGAATGCAGAGTCATCATCTGAACATCTGGAGATGAGGTTAGGAAAGCCAAAGCCCAGCTGTAACTGAATCCAGCATGGGATGTCAGAAGCAATAAGCAAAGCTTCTCTAGGTAGACAGGTGAGTTGGAAGGCTGGGGAGACTGTGGTGCCACTGCTGAGCTCAGAAAATACTTTTCAGAGGGAATCACTATTTCCTTACAAAGTGAATTACACAGCTTTACAAAGTTTTGAGGGGGTTGTGTTATCTCAAATAGGTGTCACTTGAGTTTTGTGGGTTTTTTTTTTTTCCTAATTTGGATAGGCAAGAGTTCAAGACACTAGTGGCTTTTGTATGTTGTATGACAAGCAGATTACTACGGATAGGAAAAATTCAACCCCTCAAGTAGTAAGCTCATGTCATGTCAGTAATTACTGAAATTCACTGTCCCTTTCTTACAAGGAGTCATTTGATGTCTGCCAATTTCAACAAAATTTTTTAAAAAATACATTTTTACAGCATCATAGAGTTAAAAAAAAAAAAAATCACTGTTTTGGCTTGCACTGCAGCATTTATGAAAAACAAAAGTCTTGAACTCAACATTTTCTCATTTCCTTTGTATGCGTGTATGTAATGTAACTCTGGCAAGTCTTCACTCTGCAATCTAATCCAGTAGATAAATCTCTTATAACAAAATTGAAATCAAATCTCCAAGGGGAAGCAAAGAAAGTCAGTTTTCAGAATGAATACTAAACATCTGATGTCTTTTTAGTTGATCAGTTACAGAAAACTTTGGAGTCTGCTTCCATCCTCCCTAGTTTTCTATTTTTCCAAGATATACTTCCTGAAGAGCATTATAAAGACATAAGCATGTAAACAGATCTTGCTACCTGCCCACAGGATCCTTAAATAAAGAGAACCTCTTGTCCTGCTGGCAAGGCAGGGCAGTTCTGGGAAAATGTGGCACAGAAATGTGACAGAGCACATCACGCTGTGCTCCCTTCACTGTAAGAAACTGCAGCTTTTCTTGTTAGTTTGTAAAAAATACGCTGCTAGTAATACAGTTGCTTCCCACACAGGAAGAGGCAAAGGACTTTTCCTTCAGTGTTAAGGAACAAATGTCACAATGTTCCTGCCACTTGCCAAACTTGGAAAAATCATCCCACTGAGCTTTTTTTTCCCTCTAGCCCACTGCAAAAGGCTTCATCAAAACAAAAGAAATGCCCTAAAGACGAGAATGGTGAATTACTCCTTTTCCAGATTCTGCATTTAAGTACAACATGCTGGATATGACTTCAGGGAGGGGTCCTTGTCCAAAACAAACAACTCCCCCTTCTGCCTTGCCAGACCAGCAATATGTCCTTTCAAAAACTAAGAGAGTTCATCAGTTGTCTCACTTTTCATGTAGTTACTTTTAAATTGGAAAGCTAGTACAATATGATGGTGATCTGATTTAGTTAAGTTTTTGTTGCCACTTTTGTACCCAAAAGAAGAGGCCTGGGTAAAGGCAATAGCAAATTAAACTCCATGAGAGTTGCCTCCCAGCACTGTTACAAAAGAAATTAACAGAAAAGTCAGGGCTACTGTCCAAACCATACATTTTTCCTGATGACCCAACGACACAGAGTCTTAATTATAATGATTCCTTCCTATCACAAATACATAGCTAAAGAGGATGCACTTATATTTGTAGTTAATACTGGTGAAGTTTTATATTTTTATGTTCAGGATACTTAAAATATCAGATGCAATCCCTACTTATGTTTTAAAACTAAGTATTTCCTACCATTTGTCTGTCCTTCCTAAATACTTTAAACTTCCTTCTTAAGAAGAGTCATTATTCAATGGATTTTTCTTTTATTTGTGTCTATGAAACTCAATATATTTCAACCAAGTCATTCTTAATTTAAACTGTTGTCAGGGAAAGGAGATTGAGACTCATGAGCACAACCAAAGCTATGAATTTAACATAAAATTTGCTTAAACCAATTTTTTCTGTTGAAATTTTTTTTTGCCTGGAGCAAAATTCTTGTAGTGACATTGTTCTTTCTATTTTAATTCTTTGCTATTGTTCCTTTTCTAAAATTAAAAGTATAAGCACGGAACACCAACTTTTTAAAGTAGGACTGTGAGTAAGTGTCTCTCCTGAGATGTTTCAACCAAATACCAGACATTTGTGGAATTTCCAGTATGGGACACATGGGTTTGGTATGGCAAAGTGAAGATCTGTCGACATTTCACTGAATTTTGAACACTGATCCACTATTTTACACGAATCAGGGATTATCTTAGTTCAGTTTCATAAGGAATGTCCTCAGTAGTAGAACTGATTTGGCCCATCTTCAACCCAAGCACATTTTTCATAAAAGAATTAAAAGCCCCTGAAAAATAAAACTAATCCTGCCACAGGCATGTCTTTATAACAACACACTGCATGCGCTAGAAGTAAAAAAAAATCTGTCTTCTGCTGTTGTCTCAAGTACCCACCTACAGTTATAAATTCTCTAGAAATTAAATTTAAGTGGGTTCACAGAAGATGATTTGAAAGAAAGGTTTTGTGATGGCAGCATTATCTGTAGGGCTTGAAACACTGTAATTAACAGCTACACTACAGGCAGAACAGACTAGGTTTCAATTTAACCAGCAGTATCTTACACCATCAATTTTATCATGAGCATTACTTCAGGATATTAACACCAAATACTACAGAAGTTTCCAGGAAATTATAGTCATTTAATAAGTATATCATGCAAACCAAAAACAATGTAGCCCTTCATGAGGTGCTGCTCCATGAAAATACTTCACTAGGTAATGTACACCAAATGAACAGTAAAAGACTACAAAAGGGAAGCGAGAATTTTTCTCTTAGAGTACAGATAACCTGAAATGCTGTGCATGTAAGGACTGTAAGTAAAATGTTAATCTAATCAAGCAACAATTAAAGCTTCTTTTCATTTGTATGAAAGCAGAACTGACAGATTCAATTTCATCCCTTCTGCAAGATAATACAATGCTGAAAATGTCTGAAGGTTGTTCCCAGAGCAATTTCTAGAGCAGTACATACAGTTTCTATTCTCATTAGACTTGATTCAGCACAATGAACATCCAGCTGCTGCTGCTGCTCTGCATGCAATGACTCTTGGGAGCGTCCATGGAGCTAGCAAGGAAACATCTAAATTTGTTCTTCGGTTCTGTTTTATCAAAGTCTACGTTGAGTCTTTTATTCAAATTGTAGAGGAGGAGGTGAGAGATGTAAAAGTAAGCAGTTGAATCAGCTGGTGATAATGAATCATGGGACAAGATGTGGTTTTTTCAAGGTCTTTTCTAAAAATAAAAAAAAAATTATCTGGAACCATGCTGTCTTAAAAATTAAACAAAACAACAAAAAGACATCTAAACCCAATTTCTTTTCCCTCTTGCCTTTTTCTTTGGTCTTTTCATGATCATTTGTACATGACCACACAACCCTTTCCTTGTGTCATTCCAACTTAAGAAAAGTAGTGAATAGGAGAGTCATTACGATGACCGTTGCTTTGTCAATTCATTGTTTCTCTTTTCACTTATATGTTGTGCAACTTTTCAATTAAATTAAAAAATAAATGGGAAATCTTTCTTTCTGCGGGTTTTCTTTTTTATGTTCCTTATTAATACTTCTCCGTAGAATTCCCTTTCACAGCATTGGTTTTTCCATCTAGCTTTTTCTTTTACTATTTCCTTTGCTCAGTTGTCTCATTTCTTTCCTGTTCCAACTTCATGCTTTACATTTGCCTTTCTGGACTTAGGATATTTGCAGATGCAAATATGAAGTAGCCAAATTCCACAAGCCTTTGACTATATCTACACAAATATTCAGCATCTGTCTGTGCAGTTCAGCAGAAACTGTCTTCAATGCCTTGATAATGGTACAAAATATCTGAAACCAGGAAGAAGCTCAACCCTTGAGTAACAAACATCCTCATTAAGAGACCTTTATTTGCAAATCAAAACTACATATATGCTTTCAAGGAAGCTAGTCCATTAACCTAGGTAATGGGAGGAAATATATCAGTCATTGATAACCAGTCTTAAAACAGAGTAATAATTTAGCCATTAAAGCAAATAAACAAAACCCCACACTAAACAAACAACAGAACTGCTCCCCCCTAGTTATTCTAAAAAGTCTTAAATAATTTGGCCAGATTTTGTCAAATGCAATGAGATGAAAAAAATACTCATGGAGAACCATGGTGGTAAAGCCACTTCACCTCTCTACATGAATAACTCAGCTTCAGTTCCGTCCTCAGCCTTAGGAAATTTGAATCTAAATTTATTGGTTCTAGGATGCCACGAGATCAGGTTATCTAGGTTTCTCAGATGCACACATGTTCACTGCAGTCTGACACTCATCTCCTAGGTGGATGCACTGCAAGCACTGAGCTTGGTCTCTCATACTCACTTTTGGGTCAAATGCAGACAAGAACAACTGCAAACACGATAATTGCTGTCACAGTTAATGAAGGAAGAAAAGAGCACCCCTGAATGCATTACTGTCACCGGAACAAACCTTTCAGGCCCAAGGTGGCAGGAAACATCACTCATGTGCATTAGCAAAGAACAAACGAAATTCAGTGTCTGTCATTCTTCCACTCTGCAAACTCCAATACCTCTGTTTCAGGAGGCTGACAAGTGCCTCAATTGAGTACTTTATTTTAAGAGTTACTATTTGAGTTGCTAGGGTGTTTTCTGGACTTGAACCATTCACCCCAAATACCAGTACTACCAATTTCCCTTTTCCAGGGGCTTAGAAACTGCCTTAATTTTCAATTTTGTTTTTATATATCCTGAAGACAATAAAGCTATCCAAGTATTTGTCTGAGACAACAATTTCAGTTGACTGTGACTACCTTTTTGATCTAACTCAATTTCACAGGAACTCCTCATCCCAGAATCTGTCATCAGAGTCTTTCCCTTATATTTATCTATTTCTTGTCAAATCCTCAGATCCTGTTGACTCTGAAACTAGTTTCTAAGCTCAGCATGAGGTACAGAATTCACTGTCATAAGGTAAGTAAAGTTCACGTTCAGAAAACGCGAAGTCAATAAATATGAATTTTACAATGGTCTCCAGTGTGGATATGGAGCCCAAATAAATTTTGCCTAAACCTGGTCAACAATTCAGATGTAAGGTGTTCTGCATTCCTGTGGGAAATTCACTATTTCTCTGCTTCTTTCTTGTCTCCAAGACCACAAATGCAAAAAATTGATAAAGTTCCTAAAGGAAATGTAGGAGAAAGTGTCTGAATAGATCTCGAGCTGGTATGTGATACTGCTGGATATTCTAGAAAGCTCTTGAACTGTCCTATTATAAAATTTCCATTCATTTCAGACCCAGGCCTTCCAGAGACTGGAAAGTAAAACAAGTCAGGCAAGTGTTCTTCCTATTTTTAGCTTGGCTTCTCAGACATATGCAGTCAGGGTTTCTGTTCCCTATATCCAAGACTTTTGACCCTAGTGACTGCATTTACTCACACTGGTCAGTTTTCAAGAAGTCACAGAGAAGTGAAGTCCTAAAAGAGCCTGTAGAGAAGAAGGAAGGAAGTGACCCCCTAGGTGTTGGCAATGGTAGGAAAAGTGCAGAAAGAGCATATGCACTACTTGGCACAGTGTCTCCTTGGAGAAGAAGGAAAAAAGACAGAGAAATGCCCTCAAAGGAGAAAAAGTTTCAATTAAATTTTTCTTTATCTTTTAAGACTAAAGTCAGCCACCACAGAAAGGCAAAGCTGGGAAAGTCATTTAAAGGCTTACACTTGTTTAAATGACACTGTGAGAAACATGGAACAAATGTCCACAGGCAGGAAAAAAATAAAGAAACAAACTGGGGTTACCATAAAATGCAGACATCCCTATCTCAAAGCAATTCAAAGTTATCTAACACCAACAAAGCATATAAAAACACTCCTTAGAGGCTTAAGATTGCAAAAGTGTAGAATATTTTGGAAGTGCTATAATTTTGTGCCAAACCAGTTTGTATCTTCATTACATATACAATGTCAGTTCCCCCTCTATCAAACTGACAGCTCTTTTAACAGCAGTCCATTTCCCGCCCTCAAGAAATGCACTGTGGTGGGAAGTGTTCCAGAGGGGATCCCAAAAGTCTTTCAAGTATTAAAGATTAGAAAATCAAGCACTGAGTGGCAAAATGATCCATGTACTGTTTATCATGAGAAGTTATTTTTGCATTGCCATTTTCTTTTCAATCATATCTCAAAGGCCAAAGTTAAATGGATAATTCTAAAAATAGACTGATACCATGTACTGCAACAAAGAGTGGAAAAAGGGAGCCAGACCTTGAATAAGTTTTTCTTTTCCATGGAAGGAAAAGAGCATGTCAACTTCTAAGAGTGATCTCTAACCCCAGTTGTCAGAAGTGAAACACAGGCAACAGAAACATAAGTATCTATACTGCACTACTGCAGACTGGAAGCGAAGACTGATTTATCAAAGTTCTTGTCAAGACAGTTCTTGATTTCTTCCAGAACAGGTGCAAGATAAGATGACTGGGCAGGATTCTTGCTATTTGATATATACTTTAAACCTGATTTTCAGAACATGTACCCATACTTTCCATGGAAGGTGATTACAGAGCACATCAGATTTCATCATAGAATAAAGAAGGACATTAAATTCTGTAATCATTAGAATATCACAAAGTTACTAGTTTTATGCTTGCTGAGTCAGAACCTTCAGATTTTAATGACTTTCAATTGTAGACAGATGGGCACCATGCATTGCTGTGACAGAGCTGAAAATGTCCCATTCTTCATTGTAATCTCAATGCATCCAGAAGTCTGTATGGCTTTTCTGCATGGTCTGAAAGCTGAAAGGAATTTACAGAGGAGGAATTTACAGAGACCTATGAATGAGCAAAATCAGAAGGAAGAAGAGGACGGAATCAACTTTTCTTTACACAGCATTTGTAAACAACTTTTTTTTAGCCTAAGTTTTATTATTTCTAGAGATACCATGTTTCTATAAGAAAAAGACAGGAAAAGCAGCGTGGGAAGCAGGGCGAGGGAGTGGATTCTGCCCCTCTGCTCTGCTCTCATGAGAACCCACCTGCAGTATCGTGTCCAACTCTGGGTTCACCAGCATAAGAAAGTGTAAGGACTTAAAAGAGCACAGTTGCCTGTCTCAAACACTGTTAAGGCCACAGAATGACTTGGCCATAAGCACAGAGTGGAGCGACACGATGGCACTAGCTCCAGGCATGGTGGAGGCAAGATCTGGTTAGTGGCTAATGCAGCCAGAGAAAAATTCCCACTCTGGCAAACTGTGTGAAAAAGCTGGTACGCATATCGTGGTCAAACAAAGACCCCCCAAGTCACGAGACAGACTCCCAAATATGCCTGTCCCAAAATATGCTTCCAAGGATACCTGGAACTTGGACTGCAAGTTAAGCCACAGTTACAGGAACTTGAGATAAGAGAAAGGTGGTACTGTTGTCTGGGTGTTACCTCAGACCTAGGGGAAGATCAACAAAGTTGGGGGAGAAGAATGTATCACTGATAATGGACACAAAGAATGCGGAATTTATGGGCCACAAGGAAAGCAGACTCGCTAGCTGTGTTGAATCAGCTCTGACTGAGTAAAAGGTTGAGTATTAGGTTAGATACAAGGAAGAAACATCCTAAAAACTACACAGGGAAACAGATATAAGAGTGTTCACTGGAGACACTTAGCTCCACACTTGGATAAACATGATCCCATATGGAGGGGAGCTTGTACATGAGTGGCAGGAAAAGAATTCTGTGGATCTAACTTAATGTATCACAGAATTCCATGAATTTTAATTATATATATAATAATGAATATTTTATAAGGCAATCTCTCTTCATAATAGTGTTTTATTTATAATTTTTTTATTTTGAATAACCAGAACTTACAGATATTATTACAGATATTATAGTATGGGCAGGAAAAAAGAGTTATTATTAATATTTTTCATCTATCTGTCCATAGCAAAGGAGTTGGACTAGATGATCTTTGAAGGTTCTTTCCAGTCCAAGCCATTCAGGGGCTCTCTGGACACTATACAAGTAACACATATCCTCCTTGCAACTTCTATTACCTCAATATGAACACCTTGCAGTCAGTCTTTCTGGAGAAAAAGCGTAAGTTCTAGAAGACAATCCTTCAGTTTGCAAGACAACCAATCTACCTAAAAATCTGATCTGCAAAGGCACTTTATTCATGACTGGTGGTAGGCAGGAAAGTTATAAATATGTAAAGAAGTCTGACTTCTCAATTTCTCAGTCCTACTCTGTTCAGATAGAGCACCACCAAAATCGGTCTCCTGAACTACAGGTTTTACAAGGCCAGCAAGTTCTACCTACAATGTGTGAAATTTGTTTGGAGGTGTAAGGTTCAGTTGTCAGACATGACAGTTTTACAGTGGAGATAAGTGAGACTGATGCTGGAATTTACTCCAAGTGAAGAAAAAAATGAATCTTGCAAGCAAAGAGAAAGGGCAAACCTAAACCTGCAAAGACAGGTAAAAGGGTATGAGTACGCTCAAGGCAGAACTAAAGTGCTGTGCTCTTCCAGGCCAACTCTTAACTATGGAAAATTTAGACATAAAGATTGAAATTCTACTCTACTCTACTCTCTGTCCTTAAAAATGAATCCAACAGGTAGATTAAAACAGGAAGAGTAGAAACCCGGAATTTCTGTCCATTTTAAGTATCCACAGCAGCTACTCACTGCCTGAGCCTGTCTGTATACGGCATATAAAATAACATGAATCTCATCGGCTCAGTATCCGTCTCCATCTGACACAACCTTTTATTTTTTGATTGATACTTGACATTTATCGTACTGTTTGGATAGATCCTAGTGACAATTTGGAAAGATACTTGCTGGGCTTTCTGTCAGTATTTCATGTTCACACAGCAAACCCCATTAACACAAAATCAGAAAAAACATCCCTTGAATGCAAAAGAGAAAGAAAATGAGTTCCTTTCAATTAACTCTGTCAATTTTTCAGAAGATTTTAAAGTAAATTCATGAGACATGAAAATCTAAAGCAATGGTTTATATGCTATTTACCAATGCTGACTTCTGGAGAAACTTGAACAAATCACTTCATTTTATTCAACAGTAGAAATATATTTCCAAGAGCTGTGATCTATTACAGGTTCCTTTGATTTTCAACTTCATTTGAACAAGGAAATCACATAACTGAATTACAGCAAGCATACGACAAATATTATGTAAATGGTTTCACACAAGCGAAAGCCTAATGTAAGAAAAGTCAGCAAAGTTAGTGAGATTGGAAGGTATAACAGAGAGCAAGATCTAAAAAATAATGTTCCACGCTTTCTTCGGCACCATATTTTGGATGAAAAATACTGCGTTCACATGACTTTATATAATATCTGACCACAGCTTGTATCATCCAGAATATTTAAACTTCCAGTACACCTTAAAACAGAACTCAAGATCTGAATTAATTGTAAAGGTAATGCCTGCCTGACTTCACGACACAGTTATTTCAGTTCTAGGTAGTAACATGAGAGAAACTTCAGTATATTTAGTGGATTCAAACAGAGACACAAAGAAAGTAAGAAAAATCTAATGTTTTACAAAATTTTAGAATTTAACTACTTTAAGAAGGTAAGTTCTTTTTTGGAAGTTCGTCAATTTTCATTACTGAGGGAAAGATTTGCTGTGCTTAAGTATGGAAGTCCTCGAGATGAATGCAGGAGAGATGATCTTTCTACTTAGAAAGGGGTCAGAAGTGTTAGTTTAAAACTTCCATCATATCAATACTCTTGCTTTCCAATTTAGAAATGTGTGTACCTATGTACTATTATTTATGCTGTTAAGTCTCATTTAGTGCAGTGAATATGCATTCACTTGAATGACCACATAATTAAGTCTCATATTTTTCTTGAACTTCAGCCACTATACTGTCACACTCAAAGCAAACACATTACTGCTTCATTTTGCCTAATTGCATTTTATGAGAACACTCACAAGAAGATTTACCTTTTTCTGATGGATAGGTTGTCACAATACTTGTTCACACCTCTAGATTTTATGGAACTTCTAGTATAGGTGAATGTTACAGTACTAAATTCTGATCTGTAGAGCTTTTAGTCCTCAGAAATTAAAGAGGTTCTCTGGTTTACCCAGAAAGTATATTGCTCACACTGCACACTATGTTTGTAACTTCTACAGAATATTCTTCCTACCTTTACCTCTGTGCACATTCTTAAAAAAAGCCCTCAGCTGATATTCTCCACTCTTTCCCACCAGGGAAGTAATCTAAGTGCTTTCAAGATATGCAAGAACAAATAGAGAAAAATAGCATTTACTGTTTTACAACTCTACCAGAAAAACCTAACAGGGTTTTGGCTGTAATTCCCAGTTTTCTTTAAATCCTCCATGGCTTTTAAACTTACCAGTTTTCAGAACACTTCACTGTTTTATTTCCTGATATCTTCTGGTTTTACTTATACATATCACATGGACTTAAAAAACAAAAGTAACTCTAGAGTATTCTTTTCTGACAAGATCATGGAAGAGAGTAAAACAAGAAAAGACAGATGAAATTTTCTGGAGCTGGTACATATACAGTTTGTAAAGCTTTAAGTATTGTAAACTAGGACAGTGAGTCCACATACTATCTCAAAGGTCAAAATACAATTAACTTATTTACAGTTCAAAACATGGTATTTGGCAGCCCAGTCATGGCAGCAGCCTATTTGCTATAGGAGGGATATCTGGGAATATCTTCCTATTTTCTTTGGGTTTACCACCTTTCAAATCATTGATTGATAACAGTTTCACTGTCTCTGACAGTAAAATGTATCTTTTCTGTTTGTTTATCATCAAACTGTTCATCGGCAAGGTCAATTTATTACCAGTATTTTCATAAACAAACAAATCAAAAATGAAAGAGGACTATTAATGATGAGGTAAGGTTCATATGTGAACTGTATTTAGTGAATGAGTATGTCTGTCACAGTTGGAGATCAAACAAAAACTCATGAACTTTCATGATAAAGCAAACGTGATGTCTCTATCAACAGAAAAATAAAGTAAAATAACCCTAAAAATATATAAGGTGTGCTCATGCCAAACAACAAAGACAGAAAGAATGAAATATGGTTATGTTAGATTCTGTACCAAACATGAATTTCAAAACCTTCACCCTAGGTCTGGAGAAAATTTGAACAGAATAGTAGTTGTAAAAATTATTTAGACAAAGCCAATTAAAAAGTAAAAAGTTCGGCAGATAGCTTCCAAAAAATTAATGTTTGGCACAGCTCTGCACTTCAATAAGCTTTCTTAAAAACAGAGGTATATGAGGTGTGCTGTTCCAAATGTAGTTGGATTTGTGGGGTTTTTTTTTGGGTAACAAAGCAGATTATACCCCTGATTATTTCAATCCTTATTCGCATACATATATTAAAGGATGCATAAAAGCATTAGAACTCTATCTCTACATACATAACATTAGTTATGTTACTCTAATGTTATATATCTCTACATATAGCAACATTATTAGACATGAGCATTGACATGATCACCTGAAAAAAATGTTAGAAAGATTTGGTTTTACCTCTGAAGTCTCTGCCTCTAGTTACTGGTTTCACATTTTGCTAAATTTATCATAAATCTTCTGATACACATTAAGTGAATTTATTTGGACAGAAATCTGAAATTCATGTGTGTTCTTTAAAAGAGTTCATTGTTCTTATAAGTGAGACAAAAGCCAATGATTTCTGACAACAAAAGCAGTACAAGTGGGTGCCAGGTAAGTTTATAGAAGGTTGCCAGTTAACACGTACTGCAATTTCTAGTATCAATCGCAAGATTTGCTTTTGGGAGATGTTGTTAGAACTCAGATTTATTTACTACTCTCTGCTGGTTTTGTGACAGAAGTGGGTGTTGAGAGGGCACAGTCTTTCTTCATTACATCCTCAGTCCTTCTAAGAAGTAAGCTAATGATTTAAAGAACTAAAGCTGCACTGAGCACCTGCCTTGAATCACCTCTTGAGAAACCATTAAAGTACTATCAAACACTCAAACCTTGCAACTCACTTAAAATTATGGAAATACTCCCTAAATTAATTTTGTTCAACAATCTTGACTAGAAACTAATCTTCTCAGATGAAATATGGACGCACTAACACATTGTGCAACTATATGCTATGCTATGCTCCGAGTAAAAATTGATCTCCTAAAAGGTAAGGAGTTATTATTATTACTGTCACCCAGAAAAATATTGTCTCTCTAATCAACCAAACGTCTTTTGCTGGAAAGGATTATATGAACTGTAGGATTGAAAGTGTGAATTTTGCAGTCTGGATGTTAATAAGTCATTGTGAAATGCCCAGGTGAATTTCCTGTATATAACTAGTCATTTGCACACTTCAAGAGAAAGTTGTGTGTCTCAATAGGCTGGAAGATCTGAGGACTCTTCAGCTGAGCTGCAAGGGTACAGGTTGATCAGAGGAAAAAGATCAAATGGGAACAACTCTCCACTGCTCAAAAGGGCTGCCCCATACACCTCAAAATGATGACTCAAATGAATGAGCTGTATTTGCATGTGGGGTCGGGCTCAAGGAGACAGATTACTTTGTTTGCAAAGGAAAGAGAGAGAGTGAAAGGGGAATTAATACATGCAGTGAACATGAGATACAATGAGAAAAAATGTATCAAGATGAAGATAATGGTAATAGGGATGGGGGAAGGAAAGGAAAAAAACTAAAAAATGGGAAATAGAATACAAGATTCAAGGAACTATCCCTATTGCTTGTTTTGTGTTTTGCAATTCTGAGAGGTTAAAATGTGTATGTTCAGGCATTAATACTGAATCAGCATGCTATTTTCTGAAGACCAACATTTAAAACTTAAAAATCAGTTTTTGAAAAACATAATTTCAAAGAGTCACTCAGTATGTGCTACAAACATGCATTGCCTCAGAAAATCAGATATGGGACTCTAGATCATAATTTTAAAGAAATCCTGAAAATGCATTGATACTGTTCTGCTTCGTATCCCTCACCCCCAAAAACCCCACAACCCCCCCAAAAAAACCCACCACCACCAAAACCTAAACCAAACAACCACCACCACCACCAACTACAAAAACCAACCAAAAAAAGCAAAACCAACCAAAAAACCCCCAAACGAACACACAAGAAAAACACCATTCTGTGTCATTCTGGACATAGGCTCCATTTCCCAGCCCTGTCTGATCTAATACAGTTGAGATTCTTCACCTTGGCCATGACCAACCCATCCACCCTTCAGGCCAGAGCACAAAAATCTCAATTCCCCATCTGCAAAGACTCTCCCCATAGATGATTTGGCCTGACTGATCTTGCAGAGAGTGCTGAGTTAGCCTTGTAAGGGCTTGAACTAAGAACAGGATAAAATTACATCAATTAGTTGGTAGACTCAACTGAGCCACCTTAAATAACTCTTGCACCAGGCAGGGAGAAAGGATAACTTCTGCTGAACTCCTTTCACTGTTTTTGTGCCTGATGTCCCCTGGAAGCACTGTCAGTTCAGAGACCTCAGACGCGCTGATCTTCCATTCTTTGGTTTTAAATTAGAAGCGCAAATTGCTCAATCTCTACGCTGACTGAAAGTGCACTGGTGTCCCATGCAGAGAGAGGTTGTTTTTTAGGACTCAGGGCTCAAAAACAGTTAGGGCTTTCTATATTTAAGTATTATAATTAAAGCATTTAGAAGCCAGCCTAGAAACAGAAACATCACCAAAACACTGTGGCTGCATAAGCTGTAGCAATCCTACACACCTTGGATTTTGGATTCATGTACCAACAGCATTCATGTAAACTATGCTACAGTAGGTGATTCTTGAGAGGAAGAGTGCAAAGAAACAAAGGAGTACTGTATCTTAAATGGTCAGAGATGTAAGAAGAAGGTTGCTTAAAGATCATTATAAAAAAGTAAAACAAGATACTAGAAGATAAATCTGAAATCAGAAAGTTTTGATACCAAGTATCTGGTAAAATTAGCAAGATAAATAATTGGCTTCTTTATTTATAGTTATTGCGGATCTTTTCAAAACTCAATTTTATATGTAGAAACTTAACGCTAATTATGCACAATGTGATAACAGGAGTTACATTCAAACACAAGACAACCACTTAACAGCCCTCTCCTATGACATGTAAATTCCCTTTTGCTTTCTGCAAGTCCTCCTACTACTTAAAGAAAAAGATTCTCTAGAATTAATTGTCAAAAATCATGGAGACAATTCAAAATCCCCTGTTAATTAATCAAATTACGAGGGCCACAGGGTAATTCGCAAGTATTGACTGCAGCAGGTTGAAAGTTCATAATTTTTCTCTGAGAAAAACTCGGGTCCTGATACTGAGAAGACTATAGTTTATTGACAAGTATTCTTCAGAGTCTTGTCCCCCCACAACCATAAGGAATAAAATTTTCAAGTTTTACCTAAAATCAGAGATGATGCCTTGCAATTTCAGAACCTCGCTCTATTCCTGCTAAAATTAGCTGAAGCAGATGCAGCCACTCACTTTGTATATTAGCTATGAGTATGTGCCAAATACACAAATGTAGAAAAAAATCCATGAAAATAAAATACTAATCAGAGTCTTGAAGAAACATACTTGAGAACTTCCCTAGCTGCAGTTAAAATCTGCAGTATCTACAGCTGAGAAAATGGTTGTGCATTTACAGTAAGCATTTGACATGCTGTAGGTCTTATCAAACACCTAGAATTGCAAAGTTATTTAAGAAAGATTAACTGAATCTCTGCCAAGCCTTTGAACTTTGTTATGGCAATATTTAAAGACAATCCCATGTAACATGCATACTGCTGCTTCCTTCATTAAAAAGTTGCATCCCAGCATTCTGGAAATGCTCATATCTTTATGTTATCTTCTGCCTGTTCATAAGCCAAAGGTTTTGATGCAAAACACTGCTGATACTAAATAAACAGAGAAAATTCTAATTTGCATTTATTATTCTTATTTTTTTTAATATCAAACATCCATGCATCTTATTGAGAGGGATATGTAGAGTGTAAGTTGTTGGCTGCTATGGCATTTGATGTAACAATAATTCATGAAACAAAACTGACAGCTAAGCTAGCCAAAAGAAATAAATCACCGAGTATTACTCTAGTAAAACAAACATCTTGTATATACCATATCAGGTATTTTATTTCCTATATATTATGAACTGGCACCCTCAGCCTCTCTGACATAATGATCAGTGAGTAAAATCCTGGCCCAGTGCTAGCAAGAAGATCATGAAATTCTGCCTGGCAATTATATGAAAAGTCAAGACTGGTGTGTTTGTGATCTGTACCAGGGCAACTAGTGGGAAGTATAACGATGAAATGCAGAAAGCAAAAGGATGAAGACACACTATTGGAGAGTAATCAATACAGCTCTGCAGGTAAAAATGTCTCAAAAATATGGTAGAGTTCTGTGACAGATTCAGTGAGCAAGTGGGTGAGTGGATAGTGTCTAGGAATATTGTGGAAGTTGTAACAAGTCTGCTGCGAAGCCATCACGTTACGGAAGGGAGTATCCACATCCACCAATGTCAAGGTATTAAGCAGACTCCACAGTGCAGGAAAAGTTAAAGGCACTGCAAAACCTGCTGTAAAATGACCTGGAAACGGGATGCTACACCACACAGAATTATTATGATCACATAATAATTTAAGAACACCTGCATGTGCCAATATGGTGTGTGCTACACGACGTGTACTGTCAGGATGAAGATATCTCCTGAATGAGTCACATATTTTTTTAAAATGATTGTTTCCTTCACGCTTCACGAAGTAATAGAAGTAGTAACACACAGATTTGCATAGACCCATCAGCACACACACACACTCAAAAGGCCTCTGCAAACCAGAAATACATAAGAAGAAAAGAAGGAAGGAAAGCAAGAAGGAAAGAAGAAAAAGGAAGGAGAAAGAGAGAGAGAAAAAGACTGTTCTTCAGGGCCCTAAAGCCAGGGCTGACCCCCTTCTTCCCCCAGTTGGTGAGCCAGGCATGCTGTGAGTTGATCCTCGCTGCTGCAGCTGCCAGCTGTGGCTGGTGCTCACCCAGAGGCAGGTAGGAAAACGGCCCTCCTCCAGCTGGAGCTGATCTTAAGACTGATTTTAAGGGGATCAGAAGAAGAATCAGGTATCAGTCTCACCTGTCATACTGAAAAAGCCTCAGAAAGACTTGGCCCATGCTTCAGATACTAGTACAGAAATAGCTTCTGCAAACCCATACACATAAAAAACCAAGAATAATTTTTTTTAAATACTTGTCCCTAAAATAATATATTGACAGAAGCTGAGCAATGGTAATTTATTCCTTACTAATATGTTGAATTTCATTAAATACCAAGCAGAGCAGTTAATTAACTGATAAGTTGAACTAAGTGGTGACATCAGAAAGCATAACTTTTAGTTAAACATTGTTATTCAATTAAAAATATTAAGAATGAGTAAACTTCATGAGGGGACAAATAAAATTCATGTTACTTAATTATCTGAATTACAAACGTTAAGGTAGGAGAGGTGACAAGTCATATAAATGCTTTCCAAGTTTTTCCTAAATTTAGAAAGAAATATTCATATATAACTCTGCACATGGCTGTACATATTGTAGGATATGTGGAAAACAATAACAAACTGATCTGTACTAGTCATAGGAATGGAATTTTATGAAGTATCACATATATACCCTGTTTTATAAGTGGATAAAAGTTGAGGCTTTTTCATGGTCATGCCAATTTAAATTGTATATATTATTCTTATTTTTTTTATTCCAAAGAAGAAATTTTGGAAAGGAATGTCTTGAATGAAATTTGAAGAAAATAGGATGAAGGAAATATGAAATAATTCCCCCATTAAAACATGATTACAATCTGCAAGCTTGAGTGAAAATATTTTTTAAATAAAACATGAAAAATCCCAACTTACTTTATTCAAAATTGCAATACAGATATCCAAATAGCTATTTACAAAGACAAAGACAACGTCTGGCCTTGACATGCAACATGTACTTCTCCATGACTGAACTGATCTATTTAACTTCACTGCGCATTCTCTACTTTTGTTTCCAGTATCACATTTTTGCTCCTGCTCCAACAAACATCTCAGTACTCGTTTGCATCCAGCTTCAGTAGTTGCGTATTTGTGCACTGATGGGTAACAAATACGGAAGAGATATATCAAAGAGGTCTTGTGCTTGGATGAAGAGATGAGGTGAGCCTGACCACAACAGACCAAGGGTAAAGCAGCAGCCAGCAGTGGTGTAACCGTTGTGCTCTTGCTTTAACACTGTCATATCACAGAGTTCACCAGGTTACAGGGACCTCGGGACACTGCCTATTCATGGTCACAAAAAAAGGCTAAAACTGATTCTGCAGACTAAAGCAGGATCAGATCTACTTCAAACGAGTCACACCTATATTAACTGATGAGACATCTGTGTCCAGAAAACCATTTTCTATGCTAATGTCCATTACTTCCTCCAGTGCCAAAATAAAACTGGTAAATAACAGCAGTCACAACGAGATCAGTGTAATAACACCAATGCAAATAATGTGCTGTTATCTCAGATGGAACTAAAATGATTAAACTGGAAGGAAGAGAGGTAATTTATTTATCTGTATATACAATGCAACACTTCAAACATCTGCAGTATCACCACACTAATCTTCTTTTCATTACAATCATGTCTCTTAATTTTCATTTTTACTAAGCACTGCTTACCCTCTTGATGTTACTCGGAGATTTCCAGCAGAAATACTCCTGATGAAAGGAAATAATTTTACAGTAGAAGAGCTGGAAGTTTTTTGACAATTGTGATAAGACTGTCCTTGAAATTTGATAATTTTTTAAAAGGTGACTGTACACTCCCCACATTGAATAACTCATTTCAGATGTAAGATGCTATTTTAGTGATTTCTTTCTTTAATTGTAGCAACTGATTACATCCAATTAATGAGTGGAACAAAAGCTATGCACTGTCTCTCATCCATTCTCTAGGTCACAAGAACTACAGCCTTTGATGATGCCTCTTCTTTGCCTTCACTGATAGTGCGACATAAACTTACTAGAATAAAATTTAAGGTTTCTTGTGACTAACATATGTATATTTGAGGGACAGGGTAATTAAGAGGACTCCAGATCATACTTTTGATTTTCTGAAAGCTATAAAGTGATCCTTGATTAATTATTTAAGAATGGAATTATCTTTGTTTATTTAATAGCTAATTTAACTCTTTATACTTCATTCTTCTTTATTTGTATGGAGGAACTACTCTGCAAATGCAGTGATTTGCTTTCTTTTCTTCAACTACGTAACATAAGCTCAGATATAAACAACTTTTCCTTGGGAGAAGAGTAGGCATCTATCCAGGGGCTTCAGCAACATTATACAAAGAATATGTCAGAAACAGATGCTCTGTTTTCATTTTTTGCTAATGTGATGGTTTGGCCCTGGCTGGAAGCCAAGTGTCCACCCAAGCTGCTTTATCATCCTCTCTTCCTCAACTAGGCAGCAGAGAAAAAATGTAACAAAAGGCTCATGGGTCAAGACAACGACCAGGAGAAATCAGTCACGAATAATCATTGGGGCAAAACAGACTCAGCTTGGGGAAATTAATCAAATATATTTACTCAAATCAGAGTAGGATAATGAGAATTAAAAATAAAAACTTAAACAACCTTCCCCTCATCCCTCCTTTCATCCCAGGCTACATTTCACTCCCAGTTTTCTCTATCTCCTGCCCCCAGTGGCACAAAGAGGCACGGAAAGGGCTATGGTCACTTCATCATTGTGTCTTGCCGCTCCTTCCTCCTCAGGGGCAGGACTCCTCACACTCTTGCCCTGCTCCAGCACGGGGTTCCTCCCACAGGAGACAGTCCTCCATGAACTTCTCCAATGGGAGTCCTTCCCACGAGCTGCAGTTTTCCCCAAAGTGCCCCAGCATGGGTCCCCTTCCATAGGGTCGGTCCTTCAGGCACAGGTGGCTCCAGAATGGGTCCCCCATGGGGTCACAAGTCCTACCAGAGAAACTGCTCCAGCATGGGCTCCTCTGCAGGACCACAGGTCCTGACAGGAGCCTGCCCCAGCACAAGCCTCCCATGCGATCACAGCCTTCCTGAGGCACACCACTGCTCCAGTGGGAGGTCCTCCATGTCACCATGGACCTCCATGGGCTGCAGGGTCACAGCTGCCTCACCGTGGCCTGCACCATGGGCTGCAGGGAACTCTCTGTCTGTCCTTCTCCACTGCCTGGGTGTCTGCAGAGTTCTTTCCCTCCCGTATTCTCATTCCTCTCCTCTGGCTGCTGTTGCACTGCTGTATTTTTTCTTCTTAAACACATTATCCCAGAGGTGCTACCACAGTCTGTGATGGGCTCTGCCTTGGCCAGTGGTGGGTCTGTCTTGGAGCCAGCTGGCACTGACTCTAGGGCACATGTGGAAAGCTTCTAGCATCCTCTCACAGCAGCCAGCCCAACAGCTGCCCCGCTACAAAAATCCTGCCATGCAAACCTAATACAGTTAGATGATAACAGGATTTCATTATGGTCCTAATAAATGAGAGATTGTTTCATCTCTCCATCTTAAATCCCTACTGCAGCATGCAATTTATGCAAACATGAATGTATAGAGCAGAGTCCCAGTTACCACAGAGTCCATTGAAGGATCCCATCCTGACAGTTCCTATACATTATGCAGGAGGCTGCTGGTAGTATAATGAGCTTTACCCAACACACAAGTGTCCCTTTACTTCTCCTCCACTTTTATATAAGCTCATGACTTAAGTGATTTGAGCCATGAGAAAACAGCATCTCTACATTCCACACTCCCACAAACACAACCTAAACCACTTCAGATGAATAATGAAGAAAAGGAAACAGTATCACAGCTACTTCTGTAAAGCCACTGCAGTATGC
This sequence comes from Aleadryas rufinucha, assembly GCA_013397815.1. Taxonomy (NCBI): domain Eukaryota; kingdom Metazoa; phylum Chordata; class Aves; order Passeriformes; genus Aleadryas; species Aleadryas rufinucha. The sequence continues at coordinate 422,326 of VZTH01004806.1, read as the reverse complement.
TTACAGAAGCTGAAAGAGGGATTAGAAAGCCACTGGAGAAGTAAAATCAACTATAAAGTTAACCTTCCTAGAAATGTGCGGGAGAAGATTTACATGAGGACTTCAGGCAGGCAAAGATGGACCTAGTGAGGGAGTGAATAAGCTGAAAGGGATGTTTTATCCTTTTGAGGCTTAAAGGAAAAGCAGGAATGTTGAACCTCAGGAGTTTCAGCTGCACAAAGGAAAATTCGGTATGTCCATGCAGTTACACTTTGCCTTCTGTACTTTGCATACATCAAGTGAAGTAAGGGATAGCTTTAAATTCAAGCTTTGCCTGGATTGCTATTTTTGGCATTGGAAACAATAACAACTTGCTCATCAAGGAGGTGCAATTATTTACCTGTGTTTCAGTTGGAATTTTTAAGCCTCTCTAACCGATGGTGAAAGACAATGTCAGTTCTAGAAAGGAAGGCTTTGAATATATCCCATTGATTTTCAGTGCATAATATTAAGCCCAAGGAGTGTTGAGTTCACATAATGCATAACTGATGTCTTTGCTTACGTTAATCATGAATTATTAGTCTTATAATGAAATCCTATGTCTACTCATCCCAAACATTAAAAACATCTATTATATTTTTATTTATTTATTTACATTTTCTTTACTTAGCACTCCTAAGTCAAACATCACTCCCTCAGCAATGTAACATGTCATACAATGTAATTTTGTGTTGTCACCCTCAATGATAAGACCCTACGTGTTTTGCATAGCTTTAGTGAGTTGACTTTTGATTTGTGCTGGTAATGACAGATGATGGGTATTTTCCCCTTTCAGCGATGAATATGGCCTTAGTACATACTTAGTGTGGAAAATGCACTGACATTTTTCAGGATAAAAGATTCTCTATGAACACGGAATATTGCATGCAACACTACATTTCTGTCATTGCAATTATTAGGCTTACATTATTACTGCCTTAAATGAAACATGACTATTTTGCCACAAAATGCAAAGAGAAAAAAATTTAGTCTGGAAGATTAGATTGGGCTTGCAGTCAGAAATAATAATCAGTGCTTACCATGTGATGTTTTTCAATTTTCTGTATGACAAAAACAGCAGACTAAAATTGTTTTTTGTACTTTCCTGAGGGCATTAGCTCCCTCCAAAAATAAGGGCACTGATTTTTCTAGGCATACATGTAAGAAGAAATAACTGGTAAAGCATGCCTAGAAATATGGATCTATTGGTTTAATGCACCCATACAGAAGGCAATAATTTTTGTTATAACTACTGTGGACCATTTTACCAGCCCAAAATATAATAAACCAATAGATACACAAGTTTAATATTCAAAGTTAATTTGCAATAGCCACTGCTTGCCTTGCTAAAAAGGCAGCTTACCCAAAAACATGAAAAGAAAATTGACCCTCCAGATGTCCTGAAGACAAACAAAAATAAATTCCTTTAAATTAAGTTGGGAAAAAAAAAAAGTGTGACAACCACCATAGAACTGTAGGAAACAAAAAAAACCTAAACAAATACCTTAACTTCACAGTCTGAATATGAATTTAGATACATTAGAAACATGGATGCCCAAGCTTAGACTTCTGTTTATATGAAATTTTATTTCATTGCTACAGTAAAAATTAAATTTATGATATTTATCTGCTAGTGTTGCCTAGAAGAATGCTTTTCTATACACCTAATTAAACCACTAGGGTTTTAGGAAAGTAATGTCCTAAACAGAGATACCTCTTGTCTTGAAATAAATTCATATGCAACCTCTCTAAAATGTAATTTCATTTCAGACCAGACAGTTGCTAAAATACAATAGCTTATTTAAATAATTTGAGTCAGTTATCTTTTAGCCTAGACCTAGTTAATTGACGGACCCCATGTTAACCGATTAGACACAGAGTGAATTATAAATTTGACAAATAGTTTCTTTAACAGGAATACCTATCAGATGAGTTTGTAGGGTCAGCCAGGTAACAGCCAGTAATTTACACATTAATTAGCAGCTGTGGGACAAAGAATAAAAAGGCATGAAATGTAACTGTCATATTGATGATACACAGGTTGGTGATGTTTCATTGAGAGAGATAATATCACTTTTTCTCTTGTTCTAAACACACCAGAGATCCTATTTCTCACTTCTATAACAGTTTTCTCTCTTACCAGGTACATTTTCAGTCATCAGTTTATTCCCAAGTGATCCCAGATTATTATCCATGTGTTACACAGCATTTATTGTAAGTCCTGTCTCCCCTGCCTTCTCTTGTTGTTCCTGACTTTGCCTGATTTTATTATTTGATAAGCAGGTTTTGCTACATTTGTGATCTGTGGAGATTTGCTCCCTCTGATAAGGCAAAAACCACTGAGGTCTTAGGAAATACACATGGCAATGACTAGATTTGATTAAAAGAAAGTAATATTTAATGACATTTAAAGGAATAAATAGCCTATTTGACAGAACTATGTTTCTACTCTGTCTTTATGGATGGCCATTCCACGAGACACTCCTGAAAGAGTTTAGACACTATGCTCGCTGCAGAGTGGATTTATTGTGGACATATGTGGTCATGTTTCGGTATCCCTTAGGGGAATTTTTGCTCCTAAAGTGTATAATAAAATGGAAAGAGCAAAGCATCGAAGATCACTACTAGAATATGCACATAAAGATGTGCACTGACACACACTTACACATCTCATTCTGCAAGCTTTCAGCATGTCTGAGACAGCCAGTAAAAGGATCTTAGCCCTGTGAGGCTTTGATCATCAATCTGAAAATACAATCTATAAATTATAATCAGCAGAGACATAAAGCAATAATTGCAACCAAGGAATTTCAAAGCAGTCCTGATGCCAAAATGGTTTCACAGACACTGAACAGTTTTTTGAACAATACACATTTTTCAAGATCTGTTTTTCCACAGAAGATGCTGAGAAAAAAACCCAGGCTAAATTAGTCTAGTCTATACTTGGATTACTGCTGTGTGACCAAAGGATGAAAAAATCGGAAATAAAATGGGTCTGACCACTGGATGTCACTCTCGACTCAAACCTTGTTACATTAACTGTGTTTCTGGCAAAAGGAAATTCTGGATCTTTCTGTCATTGTGTCTAAACTGCAGCATGGCTGAACCTTCAGAGGAATGACTGAAGGTTGAAACTGCTGCTCTGCCAGAAAATTCCTGAATAATGATACTTAGATCTTCCTGGACTTTGCCTCAGTTTACCAATCTGCAAGTCATTAGTAAAATGAAACCACTCCTTTTATCCCTAGGAGATGTTAGGAATTGATAAAACAGAAGACCTGTGGCTGAGAAGCACTGTGAAAATATTGTCACCAATACATATATAATCTAGGAAATAAATGTAATTTTTGTAATACTATGGTAGTATATAGTATTATAATATAGGATAACAGAAGGGTTTGGGTTGAAAGGAACCTTAGAGATCCTGTAGCTCCAACCTCCCTGCCAAGTGCAGGAACATCTTCCTCTAATACTAGGCTTCTCAAAGCCCCATCCAGCCTGACCTCAAACACTCCCAGGAATGGGGCATTCATAATTTCTCTGGGCAACCTGTGCCAATGCCTCACCATGCACACAATAAAGCCCTGCTTATGTCTAACCAAAAACTACCCTACTGCTACTACTGCAGAAGTACTTTTCAGGATTCTTTCAATATTCTTGTCAGTACTATGACTATAACTGTATTTTCCTAAAAGTAACACACATTTCTGGAGAGCAAAGAATCCCACTTTTAGTAAGGGTAAATATCTACAACTAAAAATACAGTATTTCATGAAATAATGCTAATGTGGGTTTATTTTTAGATCTATTGGTCATAAAATATTCATTTGACTATTGCAAATCAAAATCTCTATCATATTCAATTCAGTCATTTCACTAAATTGTGTTGAAAACATAACAGTCACAATGCCAATGTAGAATTTTGGTGAGATTTACCTTACCTACTGGACCTTATTGGAGAACTTCTCTGAGAAAATTTCTTGGAGCGTTTCCCCATTAGGTTGGGGCCCTCTCTTTCAGAAGGGTCTTAGATGGCAAATCAGCTGCAGGTGGTCCCTAAGCAGGAGTCAGCCCTTGCAGTATCAAAAATCCACATCCCTCTCTGCCTCAAGCCCTAGTTCTCATGTATTTTTAGAGCATGTTGCATGCTAGTAGTCCATTACCTAACCGGGTTTTCAATGAAACAGATTTTTTCAAAAGAATCCAGACTTTGTTTCTGTTGCTGTTCTCCACAAACACAAAGAAGACAAGGGAAAATCAGGTGGGGATCCCTGATGACCCCGCCTGACTGGGCTCCTCACGTGAGAGCAGGAGAGCAGCCCGCCTCACCAACAATCCTGAGATCCATTGTCACTGCATCCTCACATCTGCTTGTGGGGCTGTGGCCAAGACAGCCATGGGACTTCATGTTCAGAAGAATGTCTTGGGCTTGTAGAAGAGTTACTATGGGATGTTCAGCAGAAGAACCAGGAGGGACCATGCTGGATGGGGGGGGGGAAATAAGCATGGAGGAGAGCCAAAAGAGCATGCAAAAAACAAGAGGGTAAAAGGGACCACTCATGCACAAACAGGTGTGGTCAGGACACTTATCTGAGGTGGACTGTGCCTGATCAGTGTGCTCTGCCTTGTCTTCTCATTAAACCCCATTTCTAACTCTTCCCTTGGGCAAGGGTCCCCATTCTGCATGCATCTGTGGGCATGGCAAATCTACATGCCAAGCAGCTGACATGGAAACCACTCATCATGGGGCTTGATCTCTCCTTGGGAAACGTACACGAAGACAACTTTTTCTTCTTGCTTTCTCTCAGTATTGTAAAAAGGAAAAGGCTTTTGAGAGTACTGCAGCCATTTACAGCAAAACTGAATTCAACAGTATTAGTCTGTTAGAATCACAGATCTTCCTACTTACTGCCGTCTGCATGCAAGAAGAGACTTACTATCAACAAGCAAAATGAAGGGATGTGAAGCTACAACTCCATAACAGCTTTCTTCATGTCAAAAGCTCACAGTTCATTTAGGAGAATCAAGAGATGTACAATTTAAAAAGACAAAACTCTAATGACGGCAGCACTTTGTTTCCCAAACAATCAGCGTTGTCCTTCAGCATTTGGTGTCTTCTCCTACTTCCTACTTACGGCGAACACATTGAGCAGTATGTTTGCTATAAGCAATTAACCATGGCCTAAAACATGACCAAGCCTTTCCTAGCAAACACCCTGCAAGTACTATTCAGTGGTGGTGATGACTGGGTTAAACACCTCAATTAATGGAAAACCTTCTGTAGGGTAAGTGACCAAACTCATTGGCACTAGAACCATGAAAAATGGGCAGGAAGCCAGAAGTGGAGGAAAACAGGAACTAACTACTCGTTCTGTTACAGACCTAACATACAGAAATACCAAACACATAAGTCTGTTACCTTGTATGTCTCATTTCCACAGAAGATTCTATTTAAATTTCTTTCTAAGATACTACCAGCCCTACTTTTTCTGACAGCGATATTTCAAAGCTGGCTCTGAAATGAAAATATTAATATATCCTATTCACATTGCTCTTCTGTGAAAGAAAGGCTCCATAGTTTAAACTTCTCCATTTCCTGTTTCTTCACTTTTTCTTCTCTCAAAATACAGAAATCATATTATATATCTAAAATGATAATTTCCTATGCAACATCAGTAAGCAATCTCCTGGCTGATATTATCTGCCCTGGTACAGTCACTGTACTTGATACGTGCAAATAATTATCTTACCTATAAAAATATATGTACACAAAAGTCCAAAATGGTTGAATGGTCTGTTTATCACTAATAGTTTGACCAGCTTGCTTTTCCTAAAATCAGCCAAAACATTGTTTTTCTTTCTCATAGAACAGCAGAGATTTCCTATAATGGCAAGTTTCCATGGAGAACATATGTAAATTTTGTCAGTTTGAATTTTCAAACTCCTGGGCAATGAGATTTGCTTGCTAATTCAACACAAGAAGCAACACTAACAACAAAAAAACCCAAACCAAACAAATAGACCAAAAAAAACCCAAACCAAAACCAAAAAAGGCAAACCAAAGAAAAATAGGATAAATTCCTTATAATCTATAAAGAAGAAACAGTAGAAGCTGCAGGGTGCTGCCATAGATAGTGTGGTTACTGCTTTCATCTGTGCTTTCTAGCTTCTACAGGATCCCAGCAAGTGGACAAGGTGAAAAGCCACTGCCACCAGTCAAACCACGCATTTCAAGGCATGCATCCCATTTCTGCATCCTTACAGATCTGATCATGAGATACCTTGACACAGACATATCTACAGAAAACATTAGAATTATTTCAAACTGGCTGTAAAACTTGTTTGTTTATACATGTGTTGTGGTGTCAAGCAGATTACTAAGACACAAGGATAGTCTACTGAAGCATCAGCCTCAAACTTTACATGTAATTTCTGCACTGGATCACACCTTTATGTTAAAGTTGTGTGTCAGCTTGAAGACATCACATCTTCTCCACATAAAAATACTACTTCATTGAAATAAAGGACATCTGTGTGCTACATACCCCTTATGTGCCTCTAAATGAAACCAAACTTTGTGTTTGATAACGGTTTATCATAAAAAAAAATTACCTGCATATGTGCTATCTTCTATTTGCTAACAGTCTTACCTCCCATCTCCTTCTGCTGAGTACAAGATGGGATTTGCCATATGTTTCGATTTGAGAAGTTAATGGTTGTGATTGGTACCATGAAATTTAATTTTAAATAATTATTATACACCTACCAATTGAGGAAATGAGAAAGCTATAAACATATCACCAGAAAGCTCCTCAGTGTGCTAAAATCTAAGCAAGAAACTCAGATGTGACATAAACTGAACTACTAAGGTGGATTCAGAAATGAATGCATAGGCTGTGGGAGGAGATATAAACACATTTGCTGTTTCTACACATGAATACATTCCTATTTAGCAAATTATATCTCACTGCCAGCCTCTAAATGGGCTGTATTGATTTGGGTTTTTTTTATTTGATACTAATAGGAGGCATGAAAACAGAACAGGAAAAGAAGCAGGATCAGAGTGTGTATAAAGATTTTAATTCACAAGCACTTCCTTAGCATCGTGCTAAAATAAAATCTAATTAATTTACTGCTGCTTACAGATGATTTTAATCCTATCAAGAATGTAATAAAGAATGGCTTTACATAAAATGAAGTACTTTTAATTCCCTTCAAATAAACTACAAAATATTTAAGCACTAGATATTTCCTATTCAAAAAGTAAGTTTTAGAAGATACTTCATTGTTTCTGAAGGCTAGTATCTTATATTTTCAGGAAGGAAAAAAAAAAATCATAGATTGTTTTCTTTAGAGCTCCACTTCTCCTGATGAAAAATACCAAAAAGCAGTATTTTGTTCAAAGGAAAAACTGATTATTGCCATCACCTTCATCATAAAAAGCCAAAAAAAGAACAAAAAATGTATAAAAAAGTACACACATTAGCATATTAAGCACTTTCCCCTTTCCCACAGTGAGAAGGCAAGTAGTCTGGCATGGCCTAAGGAGGCTGCATTTCCACTACTTAAACTAAAGAATTTACTTATCCTGTGGGTGAACTCCTGTATTACATTATAAAATCCACTGGCCAATACCAGATCCATCAAGTCTCATGCATTCAGAACAAACCTTATGCATGCGTTTATCATCCCCCTCAATGCCAATCACTCGTGAGTTTGCACTGCCACGGTGCTGCCCCTTTCATGCTGGATGAAGCTTAAGCTTTCCCACTATTGCAGCAGTTCCACTGTGGCATGAATCTGGACTAGAAGAGCAAGGTGAGAACCCAGAATAGCACTCACATATATGTGAAAAAATATTTTCTTAGTCTTGGTGGGGTGGGTACAACTCAATTTAACTTCCTGGTGCTATCGTAATTTCTTTTTTTTTCTTTTTTCTTTTTTTTACAATTTATTTTTTAAAGCTGAAGTAGTAATCCAGGTCCCAACTCCACCACCCTGTGCTCTCAGCTCAAGCATGGGGAAGCTGTACTGACAGTACCTCCCTAGTGCATGGAAGAGAGTCTGCCCCATCCCTGTCAGCCAACCACTTGCTGATGGTTTTCAGCATCCTTTTGAAGCTACTTCTCCTACTCCTAATTCTTAGAGTTCTAAAATTTTTGAAGTGAGACAGTCAGAAGACAATTCTACACCTGCAGCCAAAGACAGTTTTTCATACATCAGTAGGAAAATGCAATTAATAACTTTTCATGATGAAATTGTAATGGAATTTTAAAAATTACTATCGGCAAGTTCCAGTTACAGGAAAATTCAGCCTTTTATCACACAGCTATTTCTCAGCTATATGCACAAGAACTGTTTATGGAAATCAGTAGATATCCATTTTCTTCTCTCTTGCATAAGACTATAAATGAGAAACAGTCTATGCTAATGATTTTTTGCAACTATCTTTGCTAGTGTCTGAGAGCTTCACAGATAATCAATTTTCACAAGACTTGTGAAATCAGCCGTTGCATGATCTGTCTGCCAGAGACAGACTCATGCCAACATGCATTTTATTATGGGCACCCAAAAGAGCAAACACTATGGGGTTGTTTGGGTTTTTTTTGTTTTTAGAACACTTGACATCACAGAAAGAGCTTTGCTATTTAAAACATACCTTTCCCTCGACTGCAGCTGCAAGGGTTTTGCATGCCTGCCTAACAAAGCCTAGATTTTCAAGGCAGTTAGACAGATTCTATTCTGGATTAGTATCCCAAACACTGGTATCTACAGGAAGCCAACAGGCAGTCTCCTCTACTTCAAATAGCATTGTTAGTCCTATGCAGTGCAGATATGAAAGAGAAAATCATAGCAAGAAGAGACTGTTGAAATATATAACACATTCAATACCAATTGCTGTTTCCAACAGGAAATAACATTCCCTCTTCATGTATAAAGAATTACCTAGTATTTTCAGTAAAGCAAGTAATTTCAAAGAAGTAGTTCAGTCACTCATTAATCTGATGATGCCAGATGAAACCCCACTGAACACTTCTCATATTAAGTATATTTTCATTCAATGTAGTAAATGGAATCTTGTCTCAGTGAGTATTTAGTCAAGACCTTTTCAACTTAGCCCAGAAACAGTGAATAAATTATATTAATTAGAAATTTCATGAAAAACACCAATTATCTACTGCTGGGGACTCTGGCATATTTTGCCTACTCAACATCTGTGTTGTTAGATTAAAATGTTCTTTGAGGCACAGACTGCTTTTATGCCTTATGCAACATTCTTCATGCTTAGCAAATAAACAATATACGTTTTCAGATCCACTACTGGAAAGTAGTCATCATCCATTAAAGGAAATTTTCCCCTCTGGTTTTCAATAGCATAACAGAAGAAAGTAAGACTCAGCTGTAACGTTCCTAAGAAGAACAACTTTCAGTTCTTGATTGTGTTATTTTCAGTTCATATTTAAGCTCTTACTAAGAACAGGGAAATGGTTCATTTTCAGCTGCATTAGGTCGATTGAGCTAGACCAATTCAACTCAAAAGCTCAAAAACTAGCAACTTAGGCAGAGTTCAACTCTTTCTGCTCCACTTTTTTTTGCCATAAAAGCACCATTTTTAAGAATTAAAAAAATCAGACGAATGTCATGTGGCCAGTCAATGTGAAAAAAAATCCTTTCATTTTGCAAACACAAGAAGGAATAGGATCACTGTGAGGCACAGACATGGAAATTAATTTCTGCTGTCATAAATTTTACATAGGCAATTAAGTCATGCTTGAGAGTTGAATCTAGTGGGAGAAATCTCCAAACTCCAATAGCTTGGGATTTTTCTTTATAGGTAGAATAATGAATTCAGCAGTTCCTGCTGGGACTGTGATTACAACCCAAGTGATCAACAAATCTGTGTATGCACAACATGAGAGAGCTACTGACTTTGGCTTGGGGATGAAAGCATTTTATTCAATGTTGTTTTAAGACAAATTCAACAAACAGCCAAACCATGGTGTCTTGTGTTGGTATACACTGTCATAAGTGATTTCTCCAGTTCTGTGGGTAATGGGAGGTAAGGGAAAGATATGGAAAACAAGAAACTTGTGTTTAGTACTTTGTTTAGTGCTATGTTCTATTCGCAGCAACTAACGCAGGTCTGCTTGTTACAATGTTTTATATATATATATTTATACAAATATATACTCAGACAGAAATACCGCATTTTTTATATCACAGAACTTACATACACCCACACCACATTCAAAGACTATTAATTTTGTTTAAAACTGATTCAGAAGTACTATAAGAGAGGAAACAAAATAGGAAATAGCTGCCAAGAACCCATCTGCTGAAGAAAGTTCTGTGATGCTCCAAACTGAATTTGAGACAGAATCTATTACTCTTGGCATTTCTGGTTTTGGTCCTCTCAGTGCTAAAAGTTACAATCTAACAATATAATGTTTTATTGGTGGCTACCTTATAAGAGTGTCCATGACGTGGGAAAGTGATGGAATCCACAGAAGAAAGAACACTTTACCTTCCATGCAACCTACAAACTGATGCAAATTTAAAACGCAGGATGGTACTTTTGGCATTATTTCCTTCGCCCAAATTCCAAGTCAATTGAATAAAGTTGCATATAAGATCTTGTGGAATCCTGTACGGTACCCTCAGGATCTGCTCTAATTACAGTTGACACACTTCCCTGGGAGGCTGCATGTGTAATTCAAAGGTGAACCAAGTTACTGTCTTAGGCAGATTTGCCACCAGCTCATCATGAAAACCATAAGCAATACTGTGACCTAATGGCAGTTGTACCAATAAACTGATACAGAGTGCTCTGCCAATACCCAAATTCCTGTGCTCAAAAGAAGCAGCCTTAGAGGATGCTGGTCCACAAAAACTGCTCAAGCCTTTTGTCTGGTTCAGCTGTTCAGCCTGATTCTGGTGGGAATTTAGGTGACACAGGTATCATAGGTAGAAGAAGACTGAATGGTATGGTCATAGACTTGAAGCTGGGTGGTCAGACATGGCAATTACATCTATGCATAAGGCAGAGGATACAAGCTGAAAACTGCGAGGAAAATTAAGAAAACAGAAGGGCCACGTTTTTTTTCATTTTAGCATCTGAATGGTAATTACTAGTTACATAAATATTGTTTCTTTGTAACACTCTGGTTTTCTTAGCTAAATCAGTAATAACAAGGAATCCTGATATGCAATAATCACATTAATCTGCTCCATGTAAGTTAACTTTGGTATTAGGCAGGACATGAAAAGCTCAGTACAGGAACATACAACATATGAGGAGCAGATAAGGGAACTGGTTTATGCAGACTAAAGAAGGTTACTAAAGAGGTAACTGATGTGCTCCACAACAAAAGGAAACTAGTAGAAAAGACTGTCAGAGTTTGCTCAGAGACACAGTGAAAGGACAAGAAGCAGTGGTCACAATTAGCAACAAGCACAATTCCTAATGTACAAAAGTAAAACATCCTGTTGGGGTCATCAACACAAGGACAGACTGCCCAAGCAGTACCTCGTTGCAAGTTCTCACAACTCAGCTGAGCAATTTGACCTTATTCTGAAATTTGTTTTGCTTATCAGGAAGCTGGACCAGATGAGCCCCAGATACCTACACTGAAGAACACAACACTGAAGAACTTCTTTTTCACTATGCTCAAGACATTAAGTAAAGTTCTTCACACACCTGAATCCAGACATAAGAAAAGAAAAACGTCTGTGGCCCTGGAAGAAGGCAGCAATTCAAATATCGGTGCACTTCTCCAAAAACCACTGGTAACTGATAAGGGAGAAGACCTTCTACGTGTCTGGCATTCAGCATTTTTATCACCAGTTTGAAATCCATGCATTGCACAAGTCAGCATGGATAGAACAACACCAGTAAGGCTGGGGGTAGTGCATAGTTAGTGTGTATGAGTCTGGCTCAGCCTGACAGGTGGTTTCAGACTAACACTAACCATAAGAAATACAAGGTTTTACTTCCTGTGGGAAAAAACCAAAATCCCAAAAGTCAAAAATCTGTGGAGAAAACTAATACATTTGGCTAGACCAGCACATGAAAGCAATACATGTGGAGACTTGTGCAAAAATACATCTGAGGTGGTAGCACTATTTCTGTTCAGTATTTTGCTTTGTCTTAAAGGGGAAAGGCTTGAAAGTTATCTGCCATGAGATGATCCACACATTAAAATAAGCATAAACTATAACTGCAAAAATAGTTTGTTTCCTTATACGAGATATGTTGTAAATATGAAATTGGTTTGAATAGTTAACTGTATTTCGCAATTGTACTTAATTGTATTTCAGTTGTAACTGTATTTATCTGAGTATGTGTTTTCTTTCACATATTTCTAAGGACTAACAAGTACATTCCTCGTCTTGGTAAGAGCACTAAGTTTTGTAAGAATCAAGAAGCAGCCAAGGACACTCCCTGGAAGCCTGTTTAGAGGGAGAAGAGCATGCCTTGAAGCAATCACAAGGGAAGTGCAAGCTGAATCTGACACAGTTTCCAGGTTTGGCATGGCAGCAATAGTACCCTATATTTAAACATAAGCAAATACATTGCAGTAAAAAAACCCAAACAAACCTAACCAAACAACAAAACACCAAAACCAGCAAAAAAACCAACCAACCACAATAACAAAACCCCCCAAACCCAAAAGTGTAAATGGGTGGACAAAGAGAGAATTTTTTTCTCCTCTTTATCTTTAGTCTGTGGTAGGATTGAGAATAATATTCAAAGACCATCCACTTTTCCAGTCCCTACTGTACTATTTAAGAGAGAAATATTTCAGATAGATTACATGAACTGCTGCTTAGTTAGTAAAGACAGAGAATCTGAATAATGTCTTAGGGAAATCATCAGCTTTGATTTTCTTTCTACTTCTAGAGGTCATTGCCTCCTACCTCCTGCAATGAAGCACAGCAGTTTTGGAAGCAGCTACTACAGCAAATTATAAAAGAAATCCGGATCCTCCAAATTAATTATCTCCATTTCTCCTGTCACAAAAACTAGTAATCCGAGGAGGCACTGGATCTGCTCTCTGTCCTGGTACAGATGTGAAACAAGATGTTAAATACGTGCTCTATCTCCATGTAAAAAGACACTGCCAGATACAGCAAACAAAACATGTATAGAAATTATGGGTGAAACATTATTCCTTTATTCATATAGGAAATACAGTTGAACTAAGCCCAAGTATTCAAATATAATTGAGAACTACTTAAATTCTGTAAGCTTTTCCATTGCATGTGGCACTTCTTTCAGACCCCTTTAATTTATTTCTGGTGAAAGAAGCAAATTAGTTCTTGCTTTCCCCCTAATGCTATCTGTTACTAATTGCAATCATTCCTTCCAGTGCAATAACATTAAAAAGATGTGGGAAACCCAATTCCTAAAGCATTTTTAATGCAACTTCCATTCTAGGTAGTATAATGACATTAAAACTCTCTGATGTACTGTGCAAATGGGTAGAGATGTACTATGCCTACTCTGGCTTCTCAGGGAGAGTGAAAGCAATACAATATTGATGAGGTGGGATCTGGCAATGAAGAAAATTCCCTTTTTCTGAAGCAGCCAACTGTTGCAAACCAATTCTCAGAGCTAGCTCTCTTCTGTCAAGTCCCTTCAGTGCAGCTTCCACTGACACAGAAAGCGACAGGCTTAGGAGCTGTGTCTCCAGCACTGTCTCTGCCAATGTCCTCATGGGCTACCCTGGCCGAAGATAAACAAAACAGAAACACTGATGTTATCTGAACATTGAGCCCAAATAACAACATCTGCAATGTTGCACACACAGTTGGATTTTTGGTTCTTTTTTCTTTCTAAAGCAGGGGGAGAGAGAATGTTATGAAAAAAATGGGTCCTGATCAACAACGTAGGCAAGAGATTCACTGAGGAGTCCCAGCAGAAAGGGGTCTCCTGGGAACACAGGGCAGCTGTGCTGGCAGCTTCCGGCTGCCTGCTGCTCTGGCAGGCAGCAGTGGGGCTCCCAGGCCAGCTGGGGACAGGACAGAGACACGTGCATATCTCTTCTAAGCAGCCTGCACTGCCAGGGCTGCACTCCCTGAGGAGCAGAAGGCTGTTGACTGCAATATGAAATTGGAGTACGAGCTGCTGATAGAGAGCTCAGGGAAATCATGCAGATGCTGCTGCCCTGGCAGGCGGAGGAGGCAGGAAAACAATTGCCTCCTGTGTTTCCAAGACAGAAAGTCCTTCACCACTGCTTCTGATGATGACCCACACTAGGGGAGAAAAAAAAGAGCACCCATTTTACAAGTAAATACAAATAAATAATTTATATGTAACACATTTCAATCATGTAAGTCTATGTGCAGGAAGAAGCAATGATATATTATAAATTTTTCCACTGCTTTTTCCAACCCTGCTGCAAGAACTTTGTGAATCTGACTCTAAAACATCCCATGGAGAAGGAATAATACATAGAGAACTCTTATACACAACATTTATTCAAAATTAACCTGCTCACCTTAGTGAGGGATGACTTGAGTCCCACCTTCAGTTAGATAGTAAAATTTTTGAACTGTGTCTGAAACAAATTTGCATCATAACCAAAACACAGCTACAACTAAAGAAAAGAGTGCCCCTTCAAAAAAAAAAAAAAGGCAAAAAAGCAGCCAACTAGTTTTATAAGAAATCCTAATTACTCAGATAAACCTGCATGAGAAGGTTAGTTAAATCTATAAAGAAAAAAAGTCATGCTGAATGGATAGTGAAGGTCAAGTTTAAGGAGGCAGATTAAACACAGGTGGCTCACTCAGTTTCATTTAGAGTTTTTACAGTATGCCAAAATCCCCAGTTGTGATACAGCTGAACTAAGTATGGAAAAGACATATTGTGTATGAGAGTGAGCACCTGAACGACTTGTTTTGAAGAAGAGATTAAGATAAATGCTCATGAAGATCACAAACTTTAAGTGAAAACTGAAAAAACCACTGAGATATTAAGTGAACTTAAATCCAGCAAAAAGTCACCATAATTAACCAAAAGGATTTTTTCCCATATAATATGGAAAACAAGAGTTAGGACTAGATATAATTCAACATAATTGTACCATTCACTCTTCTGTTAGATGCGATTGCTATATATGCACATGATTATGCTTCTGCAATATGCCAGACATTTACCATGCATGGTAAAGATGAAACTTTTCCATTTTTATCTTCTGTAAGATAATCTGAGGAGTTGTACAAAGGTGGAAGCATTAGTCAGAGACAGGATGTAGTTTAGAACGTCTCTGCTTTCTGATGCTTATATACCTTAATATGTTACAACTTGCACCTCGGTTTCTATGTTCAGACACACAATACATTTCAATATTTAGGAAAAATTTCACAAACACAACCTGTACTCACAAGTTGAGAAGCTATACCTTAACTTTACTAAACACATAGGATTAATATCAACAGGTTAAGAGGTCTCAAACTTAAGCCTCTTTATGCCCAAGTCTATTTAGGATATCTGTACTACAGATTCACTGCCTGCTCCAAACTTTCAGCATGTTTCACTTCACAAAGAGCTGTGCCACACTGTTTAGGAAATGAAAGAAAGGTTGTTTATAAACAACCCTTTATACGCTGAACAGTCATTCCTAGAAACATGTACAAGAACTGCTGTTGATGAGCAGCTAACTGCAGCTTTAGCAATCCTCTGGGTACTCTACACCCAGAGATGCTGTAATCCACTCAAGCCTAGCTCTTGTGGATGCACAAAAGGAGATTACACGCACAGTACTTTCACTCTCCTCAAATCCTGTGCAAGGGGTATTCAGCCTGTACTGCTGGGTCATTAAACACTGGGATATAACCTACACTGGTGTCCCAGTGGATAAGGTGCCAGTTTCTTCAAAAGTGAAAAAAAAGGAGTTTAAAACTAGGATAATGTCCTTTACCTCCTTGAGCAACCAAGAAAAGCTGTTCCTGTGGAAGGCAGCATCCCTTCAGTGGTTGAGAAGGAGATGCTACTCCAGAGCACGTGCATTTGGTGAGAGGGGAAGAATACTGCTGCAAAGTCCTCAAAGGACATCAGTCAGCATTAAGGTATCAAGCCACCTCACACACATTTACATCCAAAATCTGCAGCCTTCCAGACACAGTCTGGCCTGTAAGTCAATCAGTGCTTAGTACTCCATTTGTTAAATGGAAATTGGTATTTCAAACAATATTTCAAATGCCTATGCACTTGTGAGAGTGTTCTCACAAAAGTTTCTGTAGAAAAGACCTTTGGCGAGAGACAAAAGGAAAAATTTTGATAAGATGCACAGTATCTTTGTATGTGTTATTCAGAATGCCATTAAAGAATGAGAATGAAACTTGTAAATATTTATGTTGCAAAGCCTGTCTTGCCAAAAAAAAGGCCATAAAAACCAAAACTGAACAAAACACAAAAAGCCCCAGGATATGAGTGAGACCAGCAGAAATGAGGTGGACTGACTGAGGGATCTGTTCCAGTATTGCTGGCTGCTGTACGTTTTACATGCTATGAGAGATCATAAAAGATGCATACACTTTCAACTCATACGAAGGTCACTTTAGCAGTTCACCTCTAATTCCATCTGGTTCTGGATTTAATTTTCACTCATGAAACAAACAATTAAAACAGCTTTCCTGTTTCTATGCATCTTTGAAATATCTGTTTGGGTTTTTTTCATTAGGAACAAAATCATCAAGATTTCTGTGCTAGTTTTAAAAAGTGTCGTAACCTTCTCTAAAACCTGTATCGATTTCTTTGGGAAATTAAATCATCGCTAGGTTTTGGATAAAAGAAAAGGGACAGTGGGGGAAGCAAGAATTTCCAGAATAAAGGACCAATGAAGTTTAGAAAAAAGACTTTAAAAGCTTAAAGATCTTATAGCCTTGCTTTCCTTGGAACTTTCAGAGATGGAAGAGAGCTAATGCTCAGTATATTCTCCTCACACTACTGACTTGCACATCTAATTCTTCTTGCCGCTACCCATGATAGAGACAAAAAGCCTACTCAGACTTTTCATTTGGATTTCAAAGCTTTTTCTTTCCTGAGTCTTCCCTCAACTTCTTTTTGAAGTGATTTTTTTTTTCCTTGTGAACTACATATTGCCTTATTTTGATGATCCCAGATTTCATACCTAATTCATTTTTTTATATACAAAAGAATGATTCAGAAGAACAAAGATACTTCCCATCTAAGTCATACAGAGATCTCAGGTTTTGTATTTCAACATCAGTCATCCTGACTGAAACACTTTTCCTGCTGCTCTAACATAGCACAGCAAATGAATAACTGTACAAAGCGAAACAGCTCCAGTGAGAAGTTTGATTATTTATGGTCTTAACACCTGTAGTCTTTCTGGTTCCACTAAACCCCAAGATATCCTAGATTCAGTACAGCTGCTCATAGTCCTGCACACTGTGTCTGGCTTTGCTTGCAAAATCCTATCCTTCTTCCCACCTTCATGGAAGGTATGAACACACATTGAGCAGAGCAGAAATGGAAAGACTGCATATTTTGCAAATGAAGTTCTTAGCCTGAACAACACTGAGATAATGTTTTACAACTTTTTAATATTGTAAAAATATCATTATTCTGTCTGGTTGACATTAGTTGGGATAATACTAGTTATAAATTAGTATAAATTAACTAAATTGAGAGGATTATTAATAGGTACTGCTGTATTAAATTCCACTGCAATTCTGCCTGAGTTTATTGAACAGAGAGATGTGTAATACAGGATACAAGTCAATAAAACAGCGTTTCTTCAGATAGATGAAAACAGAAAGATTTGTGCATATAGAAGGAATAATTCATGGCATATAATGAGTGGATGTTTCCTTTATTTTCCATTCAAAGAACTTCAGCAATCAGCATTCTTCCCTACTACAGTGGCAGTGGTTTATACATGGGGAAGAAATATCAAGGTTAGGGAAAATGACCAATAGGGAAGCAGAAATTTACAGTTTACACAAAATTGTCATTGCCACAGTATGAGATTGTACACGGCTTTTATGGAAGCTGTCTGCCTTTCTCTCTGCTATCAGCTCTGCTCCTGACACATCCACAGATGGCTATGGCAGTAACTCACATTAACAAATAAGAGGTCTAAGTCCTGGTTCAATAATGACTTATTCTATGCAATATGGAACCTTTGAATAATCAAGATACCAGGATTTGCTTTGACCAGAAATGCCTTCCTGTTTGCTCAATACCATGTAAAGTTTTTGTTCAGCTATGTGATACATTACAAATTACTCTCTTTTTTTTCTTTCTCCTTTCTGGTACACTAATTTAAAAAAATAATCTGAAGGCTTGTGACTTGAGCTAAAAATTGTATTTCTCTTGCAGCAGAAAATGATAAACAATCTCTTGCATTCTGAAGTCTAGTTATGTTCTGTCAATTCTTTTAAATTACTTCGTTCATTTCCACAAAAATAGATAATCTGGTAGAGAGTCAGTATTCACGTTCATACACTTAAATTGAAATTTCTCTTTTAAGCGAAATGCTCCATCTCTGAAGTAGCTCAAAACATAGTCATTTACATTTGTTCCCTGAAAACAAATAATCAGCTTCATAATTTGTTGAAATTAAGAAATAGAGCAATGTGGGTAACAGAACTTCTATTCTCAGGAAGCCCTTTTGCCCTCAGGAAGCCCTTTTGCCCTCAGGAAGCCATTCTGCTTTGTCTTCAAGCCAAAGTATCACCAAAAAGATTGTTTAAAAATTTGCATAAAACCCAAATTCAATATTGCTGAAAACTCTGTGCTGCTCAAAACGAAAAGGCATGTATTAAAATAGCTCTACTTCATGAACCTGTATGTATATGAACAGTAAAATATTTAGCTGACTCCTAGAATAAAAATCATAGTCATAGAATCAATCTTGTATTTGCAGAAAATTTGCCTCAAATTCTTGACATTGCACTATTGTTGTCAAAAATTTAATAAGATTTCATAGGTAAGCTGTAGGTGTCAAAAATATGTCATAATATGCTAGCTTTTAACAAGAGCAGTGTATTTTTATCCATTTTATCACTTTGCAAATTGAATGTAGTTCTGAGAAACCTGCATTTTGTACCATGAAACGAGAAAGCAAGGACTTCCTTTATGATTAATGTGCAGGTACTTTTAGATGACATCTCCCAAGAGGAAGCCACAGTTCAGTTCTAAGAAGGCCGGTGTTAAAAAGGAGGCTGCTTCACCAAGCATGCAAACAGAGCTCCTGGTATCTGCAACAGTGATAAAATCTCCACACACATAGGAATTATGTGGAATGGCAGTAAATAGTAATAGTAGCAGAAATGTGTCTGGATGACCCAGATTTTGCCACTCTGAGAGTAGAGTAGTATGTTTTATTATTTAACTACAGCAATGACAATGGAGAGAGAACTCTCAGAAGGACGAAAGTGCTTTCAGTTTGCTTCATCTTGCTTCTTGTGTCTGGTGAAGTCAGCAGCACTTCAGTGGAGGAAAGCAAAAATTTGCTTTCTACCAACCCTGATGAATCTCTACAGTCTGTTGCAGAGATTCTCACTGATTTTAACTCACTGACAATTGTTTTTGGGGACAATGCTGGTATTCTGAGGGCTTTGCTGCTTGTTATGTTTGAAGCTCTGTTTGAAGCATAGCTACTTGCTGTGTTTGAATTTGATATGGGTACAGTTATGGCACTTTCATGCTCCTTTGTTTCTATGTAATACACCACATACACGAGGGATAACCATTTCACGTCTGCTTTTTTTATAAATATAAATGACATCTAAGCAACTCAATAGATATAAAGAAGTACAGGCAAATTTTATGGGGAGGCAACAGACGATTTTTCGTTAAGGACTACTGTAAATTCAGAAAGACACTGATGACCTTTTAAGGAGATATTGGATCTATGAATATAGATATTTTGCACAGCTTTCCTTAGCTGAGAGCTAGGAAAACTGTTCTAGCCTATATCTGATCTCAAAGAAATGATTACTGGAAATGGAGCCATTAACCACCTACTGAATGAAAAAAAGTAATCATAATTTGGGTACACTTCTTTAAGTACCCCTCATTTAAGCTGTATTTTAAATCCTGTTCTAGATAGTCTGCACACCAAAAAAAAAGTCATCTTGAAATCTTAATTTCTAGTTGTTTGATAAGATGATATTCAAATATGACATATATATGAGTGTTCTCATGAGGTAACACAATGAAACTCAGAGATAACATCTCTACACTATCACTGTGGTTGCTTTTCAAAGTCATTGCTACAAATTCATAAATAGTTGAAGACATTACATACAGAATGAATTTGTTTTTTCCTCCTTAGAAAAGACACACAATAATATTCTATCTTCCAGACGGTGAAACACACCACTATTTTATTTACTTCCAGATGATATCCTCCCTGAGGCACGAGTCTTTCTTCTGGCATCCAGCACTCCTGCAACTTGCTCATGCACTTGTAAGAGTAGTTACTTTTGAAAGATGACAATAGGAAAGACCTGACACTTCCTTATCAAAAAGAGTATTCACATGATGTCTAAATCCCACAAACATCAACATTAAAGGAAGTTTGACAGGATTCAAAGAAAAAAGCTTTCACCAGGCAAGATTGGAGGAGCAGAGACTAAACAAAACAGCAGAACATTTCTGTTCTGAGAACATTTGTCTTTTTTTCTACAGTCTATAGATACACCATAGTTGTAACAAAGGTTGGTTCACTATTAAAAATCTATATTTTGAAAAGAAGTCAGTCAAATAACGTGACAGGGATCCTTAAATTATGATCTTATGGATGAGGACAAATTGACCTCAGGACCACCAAGACTATGAACTTACAAAGAAGCTGTTACTCGGACGATTTGAAATACAGAAAGATAGCATCACTGGACAGATAAGACACTAAACAAAATGTTCTAACAAATATTTAAATAATTATTTTAATAAAATGTAGCAGCACAATAACAGCAACAACTGTTAAAGCTGGACCAGTACTAATACAACAGTGACAATTAAAATACAATTTAAGTATTGTATTATATTAAAATGAATGCACAGTGTCATTATTTCGAGACAAACCCCTGCAATGGTACTTTCAAGTGAATCATTTCTGTAGACAGTTCCAAGTTACACAGTAACAACATACAGTTTACAGCTCCCCTGGAGAACCAGAAATCACTAGCTCTTTAAACAAGTAGGGAAAGCAGCAGGGTTTCAGCTGCGTTGCTATATGTGTTACAGCTTGGGGTATGGGTTATACAAACACCCAATTTCTGCATCTCTCTGTTTCTTTCTTGGCACTTTCACTGCAATAATTTTAGACTCATTCAGATATTATGTTTGCACAATGCCCATCACAACATCCTGCTGAGTTGTAGTTTTCATGCATTTGTACAATGTCAGTGTTTGTAAAAAACACCTAGCATGCCAAACTGGATCTGGATGTCTGCCTACAACCCCCAGCCTGCAAAACTTAAAGAGTTCCCAAAGTATTCAGGTTTCTGGCACTCCTCGGTATACACTGAAAGACTGCCCTTAGTCACTCCCTCTCTTCCCCAGGACCACCAGTGTTTTTTCAACAGATCTCAGCCCTCATTCTTCAAGGACAGAAATGGAGCAAGGAAGGCTCCAAATGCTCCTTTCTGAGGATGCTGAGGGGAGATGGGGGGCAAAAAAAGAAAGAAGCAGCATTTATCAGTGGCCAGCACCTTTCCTACCAGGAAATTAAGATTTACAGAATTCTCATTTTTCTAACATCAGACAGAAAACTGTGCCTGCATTCTCACACTTCCTTCCTACTTACGTAGTTCATTCACAGACACACAGCAGGAATCGATCTCCTTGTCCATATTTTCTAACACTGGGCTATGGCATAATTTCTCTACCCTGTCAGGATAAAAAACCCACCTTGATCATCTTCAGGTTTGTTTAGGGGGTCTAAGGCCCTTAGGCCATATTTTTTCGAAAGTGGCACAGGAAGATAAAAAGCCATGTATTGCAGAAACACAGTGAAGAAACATTTGTCTGTATATGTAAGTGGCTTGTGCAAATTCACACGGATTTAGTGAAGGGTCTTCTTGGGTTTTTTAAACCAAAAGATTTACTGAGAATAGAAGAGAAAGAAGGGAATAGTTTCAAAGCTAAAAACTCCTATCTGAAAGGAAACAAAAATCACTGCACGCCTTATGGAAATAAAGGCATTTTTGTAGATACACCTGTCATTCTACCCCTCTCCCTTTGAAACAATTATTTGTGTCCATAATGTTTTAAGACAGTGATGTCTTAACATCTTAACATCTGCCATATGCTTACTTGTCTATACGAGCACCACTGTTGATCCTTCTGCCAGCCGCAATTTAAGATGATTTAAAGAGGGAGAGAAGCATCTGGACTTGATTGCTTATCCAGTCTTTGCAATACTTTCACTACTGATAATCATGCAGAGGAAGAATTGCATTTAAAATTGAACTTACATATAGGTAAACTGCGTAACAGATCTGTATACAGAGGTGTGCCCCCACATTTTGTACTCAAAATAAATAAAAACAGATGAAGGAAGAAAAGTTCTGGTTTCAAACTGATTAAATATATTTATTTTGAAGCTGCACTGTATACAAACACCAACATCCAGTGTTTTTGGCTTGCTAGCTGTGTAAGACTGATGTGAGACAGTGAACAGCTTGGCCTACCAGGGTTTAGGTTTTCAGAAGCATTTAAAAGTCAAAACTTAAGCAAGGACTGATGAGTTGTACTAACACAGTGGAAAAATAAGGGCAATGATAGCAATGTGTTTGCTGACCCCATCAAAACAATTTTTGACTACTTCTACTCAAGGAGAAAGCTAAGGAATGCAAAAGCCCCAAATCAAACCACATCATTAAAATATAGAAATTTTCAGGCAAGGATCACAAAATAACCTTCTTAGTCAATTATGTACACAGTAATTGGAATATACTTCATTTAGATAATCAGACATGTAAAGACTGCATTGGGTTGAATATTATTGCTGCTGATGTTAGTCTAACGGATATCACGCGCAACCAGAAGAACGTAAAGGTTCCAGAAATGCAATAATTCCTAGAGTATTTCAGTGCTAAGATGAGTATGGGGCAAGGAGGGAGGTGAAAGGAAGAAAATACTGAGCTCGTTTGTGATTAAAAGGAAATGACAATACACAGGGTACCAAAAATATAATGCAGACTGAATTTTCTTTCTTGAGAGAGAGGAAGCATGTGATTTCCACTAATGTCTGCAGAAACAGGAAAAAACCCCAAAGTGCAAAGGATCACATGAAGGAAGGAAGTAGCTAGTATCAAGCACTGACTGTATTGAATTAATATGCTTCCAAAAGCAATATGTCATTAAAAAGACATCCATTAAAATTATTATGCTTCTTTATATAGCAAAAATTCAAAAAGGACAATCACCCTTTCCTCATCTCCAAAACAGTTGACTCCCACTGCTTCCCCTTGTGCTGGTAAAAGTGGAAATTTTTTCTGAGATGGATCTGTTGCTACCCAGATCAGGGTGTAGCCTTGTGAATGCTGATACTGGTAAAACAGCTGGTGGAGAAAAAGCAGTTGAATTGAAGAAGCAGGAAAGTTCCTTCCCTTTCAGTGGCCATTAGCTTTTGCAAGATTAAAATGACCAGGCTTAAAGGCAGGTGTATAAATAAAAGCTGGAAAAGGTGAATAAGGTATATCATGTGTTTTTTAAAACACTAGGCACCGGGCTTTGAACGAAATCCTGCCATTTTCCAAAATCTATTCCTGATATTTCCCCTTTTACTCTTGCAGAAAACATCCCGTTGATCTGTTGCAGACACACATAAACAAAATGCTTTGTCCTTTTTATAGACTGAAACTGCTGGCTTAGTACTATAGAAGAAGGCATCACATACACCTGGAAGACATTCTCAGACACCAGTTTCAAAACAAAAGAGTGGGTAGGACTAGCTGCAGAGCACTCCTTAAAAAAATTTTAAGAAAAAACCATTAAACAATCCCGAATTTAAAAGCTCCTTCCCAACGGAGGCCTAAAACCATTTTAGGGGATGTTAAATGTCTGATTCCTTTGCTCTTTGTTGAACAGCACAAAAATGCTGATCAAGATGAGAGTGGGCACAGCATTTGAGTGGCAGAAAAAGAAGCAGCCTACATCATGTACAACGTTTGTGTGATACAACCACAAACTCCCGTGGCCTGGTCTCTCTGCTCTGCCTAAGCTGAACGGGTCCTTAAGTATTGATTTACCATCATTCACCAGTTCTTAATTTCCACTTAATAAATCAGAATTTAATTTAATTTTGGAAATTGTAAAGATATCCTGAAAGGGAAGTAGTTCTTGAAATATAAATTCATCTCAAATGGCACAAAAAAGACATTCAAAATATTTAATAATTTATGGTGGGTTTTTTTCCCTGACTGATGGTTCAGCTACTCAGTGATTTATACAATAATCTTTTTCTTTCATAAAAAGAAAATTTGTCCTAAAAATTCATTATGTTTTAATTATAACCGAAAGAATATTAAATGACAAGGCAGTTTGTTAAGATGTCACCTGGATAACCTGCAGGAATTTACCAGCATGTATGTATGGGAACACATAAAAAGGAAAGCTGATATAATAATTTAATATTGATTAGATGACCTTTTGGACTGAGGTTTCTTAGGAATCATCATGCAAAGAAATGGAGATCTCAGGTTTGTTCTGGAGTAGAAACACTTCATGAAATATCAATGCTTCTGTCAGGACAAGGAAACTGCTTTCTGTTCAGGCCTACTGAGGACTCTAACGATAAAAAGATTTATGCCAGAAAAATATTGAAAGAAAAAAAGTGCCATAAATTTTAAACAGAACATACACTCCATGTGCAGAAGAAGCAAACAAATATTTTCTACTGAAATACAGCAGCTCATCACACGATGTATGTCCATAAGACAACCTAATGCTCGCTTAGCAGTCAAATGTTACTATATGGAAATCAAAGTCAAAAAACGTAAGTTTCACGGAAAAATATATGATGGGAAGAAATAACTTTCTATATTTCTATTGTAAATTAAGTATGATGTCATGGCAAAGACAAAAATCAGCCTTATAAATCTCATGTTACAGAGTAGACAAGCAGGAATGCCTAATTTACAGGGTTTGCAGGAAAAAAATGCAAACTATGAATGTGCAACAAAGTGCATGTAACCTGAAAAGACAAGTCACTCAGATGGAAAAGATGTTCTATAAGAGTAAACCATGCCATACAAAAGCAAATGTCCTGTATAAAGGAAATGTATGGGTTTGCAGAGATTTGCATTCCTATAATAAAGGTAGAAGTCAACTGTCAATGAATGTCATAGATCCTCACATTATAGGGTTAGGTAAGACAATCAAATAAAAATGGGTTTCTTCAAGCAATGTCTCATGATATTCCGTAAGGTGATAACAAAGAAGTCAACTGTATCTTCATATGCTGTATGCAACTCACTGAACTGGAATAATTGTCAGCCTCCAGAACAGCAATTAGCCAACTGATCTGAGCAGAAGCACAGATACACATAAAACTGCAAGAGTAACCAAAGGCCTATAAACTTTGCCAGTTGAGATCAGTAATACTATATGTGGACTACACTTATCAAATGTTCCCCAGGTTGATGTGCCCACGTGCTCAGTATCGGGACATCCTTATTAATGAGGGGACCTGGACAAGAGGATCAAGCGCACCCTTGGGAGGCAAGTTTGCAGATGACAAGAAGTTCAGTCCAAGTGTTGATCTGCTGGAGGGTAGGAAGGTTCTGCAGAGGGATCTGGACAGGCTGGACCAATGGGCTGAGGCCAACTGTACGAGTTTCAATAAGGTGAAGGGCTGGGTCCTGCTCTTGGATCACAACAACCCCATGCAGCACTACAGACTTGGGGCAGAGTGGCTAGAAAGGCACCCAGCGGAAAAGGACCTGGGGGTGCTGGTCAACAGCAGCTGAACTTGAGCCATTGTGTGCCCAGGTGACCAAGAAGGCCAGAGGCATCCTGGCCTGCAGCAGCAATAGTGTGGCCAGCAGGACCAGGGCAATGACTGTCTCCCTGTACTCTGTACTGATGAGGACACACCTTGAGTCCTGTGTTAAGTTTTGGGGCCCTCATGACAAGAAAGACATTGAGGTGCAGGACCAAGTCTAGAGAAGGGCAACAGAGCTGGTGAAGAGTCTGGAGCACAAGTCCTACGAGGAGTGGCTGAAGTAGCTGGGGGTGTTTAGCCCAGAGAAAAGCAGGTGAAGGGGGATGGGGGGAAGGGACTTACCATTCTCTACAACTGCCTGAAAGAACTTTGTAGTGAGTTTTGGCCTCTTCTGCCAGGTTACAAGTGATAGGACAAGAAGAAATGGCCTCAACTTCCACCAGGGGAGGTTTAGATTAGATATTTGGGGGGGAAAAAAATTACACAAAGGACTGTAAAGCATTGGAATAGACTGCCCAGAGAAGTGGTGGAGTCATCATCCTGGAAGGGTTCAAAAACTTTGTGGATATGGCAATTGAGGACATGATCTAATGTTGAACACGGTGGTGGTGCTGGGTTGATGGTTGAACTTCATCTTAAAGGTCTTTTCTAACTTACACAATTCTGTTTCTATGAAAAGGGAAACGGAAAAAATTGTGTCACTCTCAAAACCAGAGTTTCTCGTCATAAAAAGATCATGGGAGCAGCCTTGTCTTCTCTAGTTTCACCCAAGCTACAATCACAACTGAGGTGAATTCAATATTAAATACACTTTAATGCACCAAAAGGATAAGAATGTTTGGAATTCCACTAAAATATCATATTTCCATCACATGTTTCTGTAAAATAACATGTAGCAGACTTGTGAGGGAAAAAATTTTTGCTAGTGGCTCAAGGTAATTTTTTTCAGTTGGTGATAAATTATTTGCAGATAAGTACACAAAAATAGATCAAACAAATTCTACAAAATAAGACTACATCTAATGAATCCCTGTCTAATCCAGACATAGAAGACTGAATAATTAGCTGGTTTGGGGTGACTTTATGATGTGTATCCCCTACCATCGCTCTATGCCGACACATGATTCCTGTGCCTTTAAACTGAGCCCGGGAGAGGAGAGAAAAAAAGGCTAGACAAACTTTTCAAAGCAGTCTGTGCCTCAAGGTTGCTACTCTTCTGCGTTCTGCTGCTGTGGGAGAAGAGCACCCTTCCTGCTTTTTCCAGCTAGCTTTTTGGCTCTTTTTTTCTTCGGAGAGAGATGGAGAGTAAAACTTTGTTTTCTGGGACTTTGGTTTTGTCTCCTTCTCCTTTGGACTTGCTCAAACCACCAGAGTGTCTGAACTCCACCCGGGGACCTTCCCCCAGCTTGGAGGGGGGCACCCACCTCAACCCAGCTCCAAGGAAGAGGAGAGAGACCACTCCCACAGGAGGACTCTAAATCTTCCAGGTTTCCTCTCCACAGTGAGAGAGATTTCGTTGTTTGGCATTGTTGTTGTTTTCCGGTGTGTTTGTTAAATAAATAGTTCTTTTTTTCCCTTTTCACATTCCTCCAAGGAATAGTTTCCTTTCCCGAACCTGGCGGGGGAGGGGCAGCTGTACCCTGCCTTCCTTTGGGAAGACGTTCCTTTTGGACGTTTCCTTGAATTTGGCCCAAACCGGGACATTAGCATTATTTCAGTGAGACCTTAGCATAGTCTGTGCAAGCACCTTCCCTGATTATCTCTGTAGGATTTGGAGTAGAATTCCATAGAATCTGAAATATTGCCAGATCCATCCATGTCTGAAGATACCACACAAATGCATCAGACTAACAACACCATTCTGAAAAAAGACAGCTTTATCTCCAGAATAACAGATTAGTAACAAATGAAAGGAAAAAATACGTCTATATGACTTTACCTTATGAAAATTCAGACAACTGAATAAGTAATAAAAATATTGTACATACTTAGACAAAAGACCTCCAACAAAGAAAAATAACCCATCTCACAATAAGAAACTGAAGCTGAATCTACTTCATAAAAATCTATTTTGCAGCTTGGGTAATGTTTCCTATTCTGCATCTTAAAACTGGGTATGACGTATTATCACACGATTAAATTAAATTTGAAGGTGCAGTGCACATTTGCTATAAGACTGTATGCAATGGTGTTTATAGAGGTATCATATTTCATTTAGCATCACCTTGCTCTTGCAGGCTTACTATGTCACCTTAATTTTAGTCTCTGACCCTTACACTTCAGCTTCCTGAAGTACACATGATCATAATTAATTTGGGGAAAAATGTTTTAAAGAGTATGAATTGATGAAAAGAATTCAAATATGTTTCAAACTTAGGCACTATCACGTGTTTTGGTTTGTTTGTTTTATTGTGTTTTTATCACTGTCTGCTTTTAAGAAATGCACTTGTTTCATACTTTTGACTAATTACTACAATTTGTGTTATGTACAAGGCCTAAAGAGATGCAATCAATATATCAGGTTATGCAGTACATTATCTATTAAAAACAAACAAAACAAATTATTATGGTGTTAGCCCTCAAACAGCCCATGGACTTTATTTTAAAATCACCATTCATTTTTCTACAACTTAATTCATTTTATGTGTTCATATCCTAGCATAGTAGCAAGATGTTTGTGCCATAGGTAGAGGTAAACCAAAGTCTACGAAAGGATAGAAGCAGAATTATGGTCCTAATTTCTCCTAATTTCTCTTTTGCCATGATATGGTTCCAGTCAAGAAAACTGCAAGGACTATAAATTAAAGTATGAGGACATCCTACTATAAGAGTCAAAACCAGCCAGGATTGTAATGGAAAACTATGCATGTTTTCTAATAAACTAGGTCTCCATGCTGTCTCTACAGGTACCTGAGTGAAATCAGGACTCAGGACTTGGAGGAGAGTTGAAAGGGCAAATATTAAATAATGGATTATTAATACATTTCTATATGTGAAAAATATAGTCACAAATTATATAACCATTTCCTAACAAAAAGTCTTTCTGAAGAGGGTGACAACATTTTCTCTCAATTCTCTTTCCTTTATCATACAGCTACTTGCAGCAATTACAAGATTTAGACAAAATTAGTGTTTAGGTTAAGGTCATTTTGTTTATACCTTTTGTTTGCTTATGCGCAGATACTGAGTATGATAAACAATGGCACATTGTTTTATTAATCTCAGATACATGTATTTTGGTGCAATTGCTGCAAGGATTACAAATAGGCAGATTATTATCAGTAGTAGTACAGTTCTTGAATTCCAATGAAAATTTTAGTTTAACCAAGGCTTCATCATTGTGTATCTAATTTTCACATTAAAGAAAAATCTAAGGTAGCTGTACCAGAAAATTAATTTTTTTAGCTAGAGACTAATTCCTAGTAGTATTTTATTTGTATCTTTATTCTGCATGGCCATGGAAAGAGTAACTTACATTTATCACCTCTCCCTATGAACATTCAAAAAAAAAATTAATAACAACCTGAACAAAGAAAAAATATTTGTGCAAACCATGTATTCTGTCACAACAAAGCATTAGGTCTGGGCTGGAATATGCAAGTGATTAGGTAAACTTTCTTATTAATGAAATACAGGTCATTTAAAGCTGAGAAATGTTTCCTCACTCCAAATTAGACACGTAATGTGCCAAACAGTGTATCTGCCCGAGGCATAACTGTGGGTTCTTAGTGATTACATGAATGAGATGAATCTTATCTTTTTATGTTTCATCAGAAAAATCTACACAGTCCATCTAACACTATATTGAAGTACTGGTTCGACTCACTGTCTCACAACTTGTAGAATTACATCTGAATCATTAATGCTACCTACTTTCCTCCCCTGAGTTCTCTCTTGGTCAATTAGTCAATCTCAAATTTGTTGGCTCATAAAACGTGAAAGCATCACAAACTGAGAAGCTGCTGCTCTACATTCCCACTACTTTTCCTGAGTACAAATCCAAACATGGGTTTATAAAATATTGAGATGAATGTGGTATTTCTTAACCAACAATTGCAAATGGGAATAATGACAGAGCACATCATATTTAGCCATGATGAATGAGCCAAACAGTAAGTTAATCAAGAATCCAAGATTTTTTCTAAATTTGAATTGTATCAGAACTGCTATACTTTATCATACAACAGACCACATATTTACTAAGAAAGATAATATTTCTCTCTCTTTTCATCCAAATGCAGAGTAAACCATCATAATTTAATGCAATGAGTTTTTGTTTCCAGCTCCTGTTGAGAAAATATTATAAGAAGAATAATTAGATCAGTTTCTGTAATATTTGAATAATTAAAAGCCATTCCAAAACCACATGATCTGACTTCAGAAGATTGTAGATATCCATGTTTCTCTCAGTTATTTTTGATTAAAACATTTCCAATCTTCACAAAACCCTTTGTCATGTGCTAAAGGGAAGAAAAAGCAGAGCTCAAAGCATCATTGATGCCCAAGGCCTGGTAAGTAATTGGTGAATAACTCGTGTCATTTGGATGGATATCGCTGTATAACCTTAACAGGGGATTAAACTTCCATGCTGAGGAAGTGGGATTATCTTACTAGATCTAGCTTTGAAAAAAATGTGGGTGCCACTACTACAATATTTCAGAAAGGATCCTCCAAGATCCTTCAGAGAAAATGACTGTGAGTTGATACTTTGCTTCCAGTTAGGCACCAGTGCATCTTTCAAGGAGAGAAGAAGAAAGAGAAAGCAGTCTTTGGCCAGTTGCTGGGAAAACAGAAGGAAGATAATTCTTCCAGGGCGTTTGAAAGCATCTTGGGTCAGGAGGTCTGAGTTTCAGTATCTCAGCACAGAGCTATTAGCAAGCCGGAGACTTCTGAAGCCTTCTTGTCCCCTGCACTGTGCATACACGCCTTGGGCAGACACAGATTTTATTTCACGTATACTTACAAGACAGGACTGATACCTACACTGGTGATCTCCACTGTATGCCCGCCTTCAAAACGTACCCACAAGCATTCTAAAGTGCCATGAGGAACAATCTACAAGGAGATGCATAATGTGAATACATTCAACTCAGCTAGAGCTGAGTGACTCTTCCACAGCACTAGTTTACTAATGCGTAGTAGGCTTAAAAGAAAGCGATTTCAGATGATGGATATGTAACACTAGGAAATAAAAAATAAAGCCTGCACTACAAACAGCAATTGATGGGTATGATTCCCAGTGTCAATACTGAAGAAATAATTCTTCAGCTTTTCAGAGAGGTGTCATTCATGTTTTCCTTTGAAAAAAGGAACAGTGAGGTTGAAAGTCAAAAAAATATTGAATTCCTAATTTCACTGAAGTAGAAACACTTCTCCTTGTATTTTCCATATTAATACCCTGATTAATACTTGAAGCACAGTGCAGATTTTTGAGAAAACAGCCTAATGGCTGCTTAGTGGTTCACCCTGAAAATTTGGTCATATCAGTGCACTCTGCAAGGGGGATTATTTAGCCATAAAAATATTTCCACTATGTATTTTTCTTCAGTGAAGACTAAGGAAAATAAAGCTCAGGTTTTAAAACAGTTGGTTTTATTTTTCCCAAAGTATGTTTTAACTGAGTGTAAATGTACAATATGTACAAACCTGTAGAAATAAAGGTTTTTAAATTGCCCATCTAAAGAAAATCGGAAAGATAGCAGGGAACTAATATACCATTCAGATTCCTAGATTGCTTACAGTTCTTTTACCAAGAAAACACTCAGAATGATTCAAGTGAGTCTAGAAAGTCTTCCACAGCTCCTCTTGGTACTCT
Organism: Aleadryas rufinucha; assembly: GCA_013397815.1. Taxonomy (NCBI): domain Eukaryota; kingdom Metazoa; phylum Chordata; class Aves; order Passeriformes; genus Aleadryas; species Aleadryas rufinucha. The sequence goes on along the minus strand of VZTH01004806.1, from coordinate 390,565 downwards.
GTTGCTCCCTCCTCCAAATAAATAATAAAAAATTCTGATCACTTTTGTATCCCCATGCAAGGATTACTCCAAGGCCTTGAGCTCTGACTGGCCCAATCACTATCCAGATCATGAAGGTGACAGTGTAAGCTGATGTGCAGTAGCAAGCCCACCACACCATGGAATGGAACGAGACCATTTATATTGGGATGACTGGGGACAATCTGACCCACAGCCTGAGGCCTCTGTCAGAGATGCCTCTCAGAGCTTTGTGGCCTTTCAGTTTCTACCCAGTTGTGTTCCACATCAACCACTGCCTCTGCTGTAGACAGCAGAAACATTCAAAAGGGGACCCAAAACAAATGAGATCCCAGACACTTTGCTCTTCCTCACTCTGCAAAAAAATTTCCTACCACTCCTGCAGCCACGATTGAAGCAGCACAACCTCGTGGTTAACTGACAATAAGGACCCTTGTGCTTCTCTCTGGGAAGGAGATAGATGGAGCCTGAAGACAAAACCCTGCCTCAGGATCTTTAAGGATGCTTGCTCCACCATAGCTGCAAGTGATGCCTTAGCCCTATTCATAAAGAATTGAAAGAAGTCCTGCCAAAGAAATGATGGATAGCCTCGCTGTGCAAAACAAGTAAATATTCAAACTGAAATGAAGTAGGTCACAGAAAACAAACAGCTTGACAGCACGTAGCTGATAAAAATTGCTAGCTCAACTGCTAGCATGTGTAAGAGTCAGAGACACAGCAGCTCTCTGAACTATGCGAAAGCTGCTGGTTGAGCAAATCAGTTTCTTCAATTGTGATGCAATCAGCCATCCAGACAAATTTGTGAGACACTCAGCTGCAAAGCCATCACTGCAAAAACAACTCCAGAACATAACTGCAATGTAATGTGTACTTAGAAACCACTCTGGTTCACATCTACAAAAAACATACAAAGTTTGTCACCTTTCCCCCTTGATGTATCTGCTGCCACCAAGCACTGAGAGTAACTCCAGAAGATTCTTCCGACAACTTCTGAATTCAATAAGCTTCTATGATAACAGCCTCGCAGTTGCAGTGCTGTTCTGCACTACTTAAGTGTTTAAAAATATATCTTTGTCCACATTTTAGAACAGAACAGACACCAGGGACTTTTTTTTGAAGATTAAGAGTCTTTGCTCCATTTTGAAAACTCAGAAAAGTTTGAGTGAAAAGTCAAATCAGGAAGGCAGAAATTGCAAGGCATCTCCTGTTAGATCAGACTGTCAGGTCCACAAAACCTGTTTCAGTGCTTGCACACCCTTGTGACAACAACATGCTTCCATTACTCTTGTCCTGACACCCAGCATCTTGGAAAAAACTCTGGCTTCCTTTCCTCCAGACCCTACTTCTAGGTATATAAAGGCAGAAATATGATTTCCCCTCTACCTTCCTTTCCTACAGTTGAACAAACCCAGTGCTTTTCCATATGTCATGTGCAAAACTCAAGTTTAGTGGTCTCCACTAGACTCAACTTCAGAAAGTCCATCTGAAGTTGAGTCTGGTGGAGTCCATCTGGGGGACCCCAGAACTGGACACAGCACTCAGATATGTTCTCACAAATAAAGCGGTGGGATCACTTCATAGTATCCTAGGGTAATAGAATCTTTTAAATTCAATCACTTGCCTTGACCCCTGCTGCCTACAGCCCTGACAGAGTTGCAGGATGCAACTGGTCCTCTTTGCTGAAAGAGCATGCTGCTGCCTCCTGTTCAACCTTACTGTTCACCATGAACTCCACTTTCCACCACTGTTTCAAGTATTGAAAGTAAAACAGCAAATGGGAAGCCAGGTAACATTTTAGTGTTTTTATAAATGATCTGGATGCAGCAGCCAAATGTAAATTCAGTCATTTTGCTGACCATACTAAACTAGGAGGAACTGTGAACTCCCTCGAGGACAGAGAAGCCTTAGAGGGAGCTCTGGGTAGACTAGACATCTGGACAATCACGTTAAACTGAACAAGAGCAAGTGCTGGATTCTGCATCTGAGAAATGATAATCCTGGCTGTACGTACAAACTGGGGATGAGAGGGTGGAGAGCACCCCCACAGCAAGAGATCGGGCAAGATCCCTCAAGACAACACTGAGAAAGAGCAGTTAAGGTTACTTGGTTCGCTCAGTTTGAGGAAGAGGGGCTGAGGGGTGACCCCATCACAGCCTACAGCTCCCTCAAGGAGGACAGCAGAGGAAGAATGGCTGATCTCTTCTCTCTAGTAAACAGTGACAGGACACAAGGAATGGGATTGAAGCTTTCTCAAAGGAAGTACAGATTAGACATTAGGAATAGATTGTTCCCCCAGAGGGTGGTTGGTCACTGGATCACACTCCACAGGGAAGCGGTCAGGGCGCCAAGTCTGTTAAAGTTCAAGGACTGACTGATTAACTCATATGGTTTCGTTTTAGAAAGTTCTGAGAGGACCAAGAGTTTTGGACTCAATGACCCTGTGATCCTTATGGGTCCCTTCCAATCCCAGACATTCTATAATTTTATGATTCCAAGAATACATGGATGAGCTAACTAATTTTAGCTCAAATCAGGAATCAGTAATGTGCTCTTCCCAGAATGAGACCGGGAAGCAGGCAGCAAACAGCAAACAATGAAAGGGTTAACCTGATCAGATAAACTTTCTGCAACTAACTGATATTAGTAATACAACATTCTAAAATGTATTTGTATTTTATTTTGTGCATGAAATCCAAAGACATTTAATTTTAACTTTTCTATTTTCATCTTTTTTATTTTCATTATAAAGCCTGATCAATATTTCTGTTGTCAACCTACTCCAATTTTTTATTTTTAAATAACCCACTTCTATGAATGGAATTAAAAAAACCAAAGTAGTATGAACAGAGATCTGCAAAGATGTATGTAATCCAAAGAGGTGGGATATATTAATAATCACTGCTTTAAGCATAATGTGTTTTAGCATTTATGTATTCACAGAGTATTCAGATCCCGTATCAACTACCCAAATGAGTTATCAGTATCTTATCCCTTACAGAAACTTGGGTTGGTTTTTGTTGTTTTTTTTTTTAATTAACACTGAAACAAGTGCATTATATTTTGCTGCCTGTGGCCTCCCAGTGAAAAGCTGAAAGTCCCCACAGCATGAAACAAGTGTTTTAATGGCAGTTGAGTTTCTGAAAAAGGTATCATGTAAAATTCAGAAGCACAGCCTATGGCATCACAGAAGCACAGAACAGGAAACCCAGAAAGAGCTAAAATTTTAAGGGAATGGTTTTGATTCAGATCTATTATAAGTTACTCACCTTAGCAAGTTTTATTTCTTCAGCTTTAGGAAACAAGGTAACGGGCTGTTATTGCTAATGGGGACTGTTACTTCCAGAGTATGTTGACTCAGCAGCTTCTCCAAAATCAATGTAAATTCAAGGAATATTAATTTCAAGCACATAAAAATAAGGCACTATAAAGCAACTTTGAGGATATTAATGGTAGCCTTACTCATGACAATACACAATACATGCTTCCAGACCAAGATTTTTCATTGGCAAACACCTTTTTCTAGACTTTTCACATACAACCATTGCACTCAACAACATTATGTTAGACTGTCACAAAGACTTCAATGCTTGAAGCAACGTCACATAGTGTTCCCACTGATACTGAATAAATAGTGTTCCAGAAAACAAGCTGAATTAGAATATACCACTATGTATTTCCAAAGCACCAGGAGCCAACATTCCACCATTAATGTGGTTTTACTATGATAAAATCTCATTTTCTGATTACATCAATGTAACCCAGAGCTAGAATCGTCATAGATATTGAACATATACTTTTTGCTCAAAGAAAATGAAAAAGCAATTTTTTCTATGTTATCCTTCTAATCAATTTAATTAATAAATGTTCCACACACTTCTCTGCAGATACTCATATTTAGTTGATAATATTAAGTAGTTTGCTTCAGCTGTTTGCCCTCTTCATATACTTTTAGGGGAGGGTGCATGAGATTTGACATGGAAAAAAACCTGCAGCATTGGTTTTTCACACATGCATTTGCAGCAGAGAAAACCTGAACACACATTCAGTCTTGAACTGAAATAGCATAATGTCCTTTATACATATCCTGGACTATTGCAGTGTCTCCTTCAAGCTTTGAGCTCTGCTATCTGGCAAATAAGGGTCACACCACCCAAAAAATGCATGTGTCTCCATTGATGCAACTGGATTTCAGATGAGTTGGAAATAAATTAATGGAAACTAACTGTGCTAACACATCTCATGGTGCCAAGATGCTAAATTTGTCAGGTAATTTTATGCAAACTATTTGTTCACTTCAGTACCTGCTTAAAGACTTCCTATTACAGTCACATCCGTGGCAGACCACAATATTGGGTGAAAAGTAATTCTTCTCATTTTTTCTAACTCTACAGACACACATTTTATCATGGGATATTTTAGTAATGAATTTTTGAATGTTAAATAAGATAGAAAATTTTCACTGCTAAGGAAACAAAAGTAACAAAAAGAAAATAACCTAATCCTTAGGTTTTATATGTTAGTAATAGCAGTCATCAGACTGTAAGAGGAACCAGCCCTCTGAGCAATTTACTATTCCCATCCCGAATAAGCTAAAGCTCCCACAGTTAACATTAATAAAGAACTGCACAGGATATTTTTTTCTTGATAGATCAGATTTTTACCTTTAAATTATTCTTAAATAATGACATGTATCAAGATAAAATAAGATGATCACATTTAATTTCCCACTAGGATATCTCTGAAAACATTTTTTTATTCCGCCCCCCCTCCCCTCCAACTGGGTTAGAAGGCTCAAAATCACCTTTTTATTCCAGAGAAATGCACATACACATTAAATTTCCTCATTTGTATGTAATAAAGGCAGCACATATGCTTGAAATTCAGTGTCTTAATAAGTACTGTGCTGCTGATTGTCCCCCACATTGAGTTTTAAAACTTCCTTGCTAATATGGCCATTAGAAAGCATTGGTTTTATTGCTACATGAAGAAAGAGGAATATTTCTGCTGTGCAAATAGAAAAGGACTGAGCTCTCCCAAAACTCTCCCTGAAGACATAGTTGTTAGTCAACTCACGTTCTTGTAAAGTCAGTTAAATCAGAAAGATGTTGTAGGCAATTTAACAGAAATGTTATTCAGTCTCTCCAGGACACAGAAATGAAGGAGGGTTGTGATACCCTCTGTTTCCTTATGAACCCTTCCCCAGTTTATAGAGCTAGGATTAGAATGGAAGATTGAGCAGGAGTCTCACACATCCATGCTGGTCTTTCAGCAAGATACCTGACATCTAGAAAAAGAGAGAAAATGATGAGCAGCGAAGGACTCTGACTTCTGTGGAGGATGTAGTGGAATAAATAAAATTTAATAAACTTTATTAGAAGACAACAAAGAACCATATGTCATGGATCATTAAACTAGCCAACTTCCAAACACTGCACAAGAATTTTTCAGCAGAAAAAGCTGCAACATCTCTCCCCTCTGCTCATAGTGAACTAAACAAATCATAGATATTAAGTGCAGCAAGAAAGATTCAGGCAGATGCCTCAGAAACATATTTCTGATCACCTAGATAGGGTCACTGAAAAGATTGCCTATAGGGGTTTATGGCTTTAGAGACTTCAAAAAAAATGCTTGTAAGAAATTATACATGTTGAAATAGTTATAGTGGCAGGGTAGAATAAGCATGTCTCTTTTCACAGCATACCTCATTTTATCCTGTTCTCCCAGAAGAAAGTAAGTGTAGGACCTCGAAAAAATTGTCACCATACTCTTATTTAAGACAATTTTGGATTTGAACTGAATAATTTAAAAAAGCACATGGCTTCCAAGAGTATCACTTTGCAACCAGCTGTATCAAGGACAGTACAAAATTAAAGCCATCACATCCAAACCCAAAGGGATACCTTCAGATACTGCTCTGCTTGTCTAACAACCATTTTGGGCAATCTTGATACCTGATCTACCCATCCTTCAGCCAGAGGGAGCTGACCTCTTCCTCAGCTGGCTCAGTCAAGCTGGATTGCATGTAGCAATTTGGTCGTCACCATTACTGCCATCATAACCTGGCACCACTACTGCTTCTGTGAGCATGGGTTAAGCAGACAAATACCTGAAAACTTCTTTGAGTAATGCAGTTCAGGAAGAGGGCCAGCAGGGAGGTGGGCAGAAACGAAGAGAGAAAAAACTGAGAAAAGCTGTAGTATTACGGGTTGTGCAGATCTCCACAGTTTTAATGAGATAGGGCACAATTTGCAACCAGAAAAAATACTGTTCATCAATCCCATTCATCTCATGCATAAGACACCACCTAATAATTTGAAGTACTGAACACAAAAGTTTAATAAGAATGTATTTGGAAAATGTCTTCTGCTATTCAGAACACTAAGAAAATGCTACATATAATCATAGAAAAGTCAGTCTGAAAGGTTCTCAGGTTATCCTGCAATTAGTTTATCCACTTGTTTTGGTCTCACTTTTAGCTATATGCAAAGATTAATATCCAGCCACTGCACTGCAAAACAGCTGTGATATTTCATCACAACACACCCAGCAGCAACACGCCACACCAATTCAACACAGCAGGATGTTAAAAAAATTACATCCTTCTGAAACAAAACAAGGAATCCTCCCTAAATTCTTAATTAGGATGGTTCAGTAAGTTGCTATCTCTTCTGTCCGCATTTACAAGCAACAGGTGAAGAAAAGGGTAAATGAAAAACAGTGTTTCACTCAATCACCTTCTCACTAATGTAAAGTCAGCTTGATGATTGTTTTAATTACATTATAGAATCCTGATATCATCTTCAGTAACTTCCTTGACACTGTTAAAAGCACTTTGTCAGACTGTTTCATGTCATTATATTACTAGGGGGATCAAAGATATTTTTGATGAAGTGATTTTATTTCATGCTTTATTACGAGCTTTGACATAAATTTCCAGAGAGCCCCAAGGGCATTTCTTTTTACACTGCAGCATAGTCTTGTTAGCAATTCAGGTGGAATAAAACCACTCAGCTTCACTTTATGGTCTTGTGCCCTGAATTTTTCACATGGCACCCTCTTAAACATTAACAACATTAAAATCTTATGCTCTTAGCACAAGATTCTACTAACACATTGTACCTGTAATCCCTTGATTGTATGATTTCTACACTTAGTAGCATTTTACAATTATTTTAAAACAATACTGTGTTCAGAACAAGTCTTAAATTTTTCTTTTATTAATATACATCAAAAATACTACTTTTTTTTTTTAAATTATTTCTCTGGAAATGGCCATAAATCATCTCTTATGCAATCACAAATTAGGAATCTTGCATTTACTTTCTGATAAGCAAGTTTAATGCAATGTTTCATATATTATCAATTAAAGGCCAATGGGGATTGGCACCACTTGCAACCTCCTGTAAGTTGGAGGAGACAACTGACACCTGAAGAGGCTGAACCTCATGAGAAGCAGAGATCCTGCTGCTCAGGCAAAAGGATGAAGGCAAAACCTTCCGTGTACAGAAAAAACGTAAAATCCTGGAGTACTTCTCTGATACCTCACCTTTATCGCTGTAACCCATTGGCCACGTGGCACAGAAGAACGCAAAACCTCACTGCACTATCTAAGATGATGGTAGAGACACTAATGAAAGCTGAGTTTAGGGAAAACACTGAAAATAATGTCAAGGTGCAAGAGGATTAAAAACCTGTAGCAGTTGCAGGTTCCTTATTTTAAACAGCCAAGTATTTTTCTACTGTAGCGGATGTATCAAGACTGAAAATTTAACATTATCTTTTCTACCACTTCTCTTCTTTTAAGGAAAAGCACCATGTGGTAGTGACATACCTAGAAAGAAAAATCTTTGGGTTTTATCCGCTAAAATTCTCTGGTTTGAAATAAGAAACTTTGCATACACAGAGCCCTTTCCAACTTGAAAATCAAAACTGTTTTTTCTCTTTTCATGACATTAGTAGATTACAGCCTCTGCCATCAAAATGGCACTGATGTGTCTAGCTCTAACATGTAGGTTTTTCCATGGAAACATGACTTCCACCACTATGCTCTTTGTTTTTATCCCTCACTCTATTTTTTTCTTAATTGGGAATACATTTCTTGTTGTGGAAACTAATTTGGTGCTACATCTCTTCCAAGTCAGTGGCCATCAACCCAAGTCAGACTCACGGAAAATACTCAGTCAATAAGGCAAACAGCTAACAAGTTTGGATTCACCCTGGATCACATAAAAAATGTACACTGCACCAAAGAATTAACCACAGAGTTCTTTATATAAAACGGAAAAATCATTATCAACTTCCATGTTTCATTTCCTTTCAAAAGAAATGAACTGGCATAATCTGCCAGAAAATCCTTACACATGAACATGCTCAGTTGCCACATTAACAGGATCAGCTCAACTCATCGCTGATGAGAAGCATGACTTCAAGAAATAAGCAGCTTTTGAGAATGCGCAACCTCCAAAAGGCATATTATCAGTTCTTCAACCTCAGCGGTGAAATGCCATCACCATTCTGCCATTGCTTGGTTATAGAGTGTGAAGTACTAGAGGCACAGATGACAGCTGAGCAGAGTAATGGAAGCACACCTGTGCAAAGGCATTGTGAAGCTACATTGCAGCACCCATTGCTCCCTTACTTTGGGGTGTAAAATAAATTTTTTTACATTAAAGTGGGAGACTGCAAAGACACAGCAATGCCCTAGCCCAGGTCTCTTTCCTGCCATCCGGAAATGGTGAAACTGATGGCCCAAGGAGCAGAACACAGAACAGAAAGCTGAATCTTTTTCTTTGCTGGGAATATGGCCTTTGTACTTCTAAGGACAAATAATACACTCCAGAAAATGCGTGAATCAGTATCAGAACATGCAACATGTATTACAAAGGTGATAGATAACAACTATGTTCTTTCTGACAGGAAAACAGAAGTTTATTAAATGATTTCTTCCCAAATAAAACTTACATGCAGGCATAAAACTCATCTGTATTTCACACCATATACAGCGTCCCACCATACACAGAGGTGTGAGCAGTTTTTCTGTTAGTGAATTTATAAAAAGATTGTCACATTGACTGATACTTTCTCCATGCTGATGTGTCACTCTGATCTTAAGGGCTTCCCCAAATGCATCAAATCTTCCTGAGGGATGCACAGTTTTGGCTCATTCATTATTATGATTTAACTCAGTAAGCTGAGTGCAGATACAGGTAAACTACTACCCTAACTTTACTGCCAGTAACGTGCATACTGTTTTCAAAAACATTTGGTATACCACCTCAGTGATGGTAACTGTATGCATCAGGATCTGTTGCAAGAATCTCAATTTTTCAATCAAAACTTGGTAAACCTGTCCTCTCATTTTGTTGCAGTCTGAAAGGTGGAAGAAACCAAAATATTATTATTAAAATAATAATCAGAATTCTTACCTATTAAGTATAAGCTAGAAGACCTCACTGCCAACTGGACATCAAAAGAGTAGCAGAGAGCAAAAGAACTCTTAGCATTTTGACTGCCCTTGAGTTTAGATTTTTGCTAATTTTCTCATGGATAGTGAATAAAATAGCATAAAAAGCTTATGCTTTTTTTTTTTCAAGATCATAACACAATCTAGCATAATCCTCTCACAATTATGGCACACAAATCCACCTTTCAAGCATTTTTAAAAATCCTTCATCAAAAGTATCTCTCCTGAAATATAGGACTATTCTATCAGTCCAATAACCTGTTGTTTTTTTTTTTAATTTCCACAATCCATTTGAGAAATAAAATTACCTCCAAAAGATACAACCTACTTCTCTCTTACAATCACTTTTTCTCACAGTAGGGGCTTTAGAAATATAAACATTTACTGTTTAATAAAGAACACACTTCATTCTTCCACCATTCTGGAGAAGCAATATCCTTCACTCAATTTGCCAAAACAGATTTTTAAAAATTGTCCTGAAATAAAATTATATTTGGTAATCAAATAGAAATGCAATTTTAGTTGATGTAAGCCATTGAACAGTGTGGTATTTCACCATGTACTTTAATAAAGCCTGCCTGGTATTTCCCAGTCTTTATTCCTGTAGACACCTTCTTTACGGACATAACCAAACTTCTTGTAGCAGGAGAAATATTGTCCACCCTTTTTATTCACATACATCAGCCCAGTCAGAATTTCATATGTATGTACTGTCACATTCAAAAGATACTGTGTCTCATTCTAATGAGCTATTTTTCAGCTTTTTAATTTTCCCTTCAGTTACCTTATACATTCTTGGTAGGGCAATTACATAAAAATGATTAATAAAAAGAAGGTCTAGTTTTTCATTTGGTATGAAATTTAGTGTCTGATCTCTCTAATCTTCCACCAGTTCAGGAGTGGGTTAGACTACTGCCCAGGTCAAGTAAATTTTCTTCTTTATTTGGTAGAGCTGAGCTGGCATTTTTGCAGAGCTGTATGTTGGGAAAGAACAGCCAAAACATTTCCCCCAGTGTTTCTTGCGATTGACTTTGTTTCCTTTCCTCTGGTCCTTCCAAAATTCCTGCCTTACAAGCCTAGTTATTTACATGAAAGCCAGATTCATTATGAAAAAATTTACTAGTCTTATTAAGGAAAAAAAAAGGTGGGTAATTTGTTGCTTTTCAAATGTTTCATACAGTACTTCTACACTTGCACATCTATAAATCTGTGGTGTCAAAATTTATTGCACATTACAGACCTTTCGTTATGCAGTCCCCTTCTAGTCTCAGTTTGTTTATTTACTTATTTTTCTTGAGCATATTGCCCATTTTTTGATCGCATGGCATGTATTATATCTGTTTCAAGCAGAAGTACAACATCTGCAGCCTCTCCTAGAGCATAGTGCCCTCTGAGCGAAGTCTTTAGCATTATGTCATTCATTCATTTTTTAAGAACCCAAAATATTTTTCTAAAATGTCTGGGTTTTTTAAATCTAACCTGACCATCTCAGGAGAATGGCAGTTCTGCACAAAGCCACCCTCTCCTTGTATGTGCTCAAAGCACTTCTTAGTCCTTACTTCAGACTGGAAGGCATTAGGCAGCGTGGTAGCATGTTTTAAGCCTATTGAAACAACTACAAAAAATACCAGCATGGAATGTGCTACAGGAAGTAACTTATTAGAGGAAAAAAACTGGAGCAGTGAAGCATGAGCTGATGACACAAGTTTTAAAAATCTTCTCCAATAAATTGTTTCAATCTGTACTTCCAATACAGCTCCTAGCACTCTATGTGCCTGTCAGAAAATGAAAAACTGAGAAAATAGGATTATAAAACCACACCTAAACATGAGGGTATTTGTGAAGTGGGTTAAAACAGGAACACATGCCTGGAAGAAAAGCACAAACTGGACGCATCTACAAACGGTCCTAGCTTATCTAAATTAAATGAGACCACTGTGGCAAGAGCTCTATCCAATGTCAGTTCATGCAGCTGAGCACTGCTCATCCATTTCAACATGGTGGAACAAGAACATAACCTACCTGCTGAATAACTCCTTTCAGTACCTATTTAAAAACCAGTAATTTGAAGACCAAAGAGACTTGCCTCCATGAGGTCCTAGATTTCAGTGTTTTTTTAGATTCATCACTGTGAAAGCACTGATGCTACATTTAAAATTGTATCCACAGGGTAAGAACTTTAAAATTCTCATTCAAAAATCATGGAATTAATTGAAAAGTTTGTGCCCTTTATTAGAAATGTCCAGGTAATGTTACAGTGAATTTGTGTGAGTGTAGAAGAGGAAATCTCTGCTATCTTTCATTCTTACACGTTCAGGAAAAAGCTTATCATGGAACTTAACAGTCATTTAGTTCTTTTGTTTTGGTAGACTAAAAGTATGGAAAAGAAAAAGACACAAGAGTGTTTTATATTTTCTTACACTAACTAAACCTTCAATGTACATTGAAAAAGAGTTTGACAATGATAGATAAAGCATATCATAATAAAAATGTGACATATCAGACTTTGCAAAGTTTATTTTGTTACTGAGAGCATTGTCTGCAGAGAAAAGCTGTATAGAAAAGGGTCTAGTGAACATCTACTTAAAACCAATATTGCAGTAGACCTTAAGACCACTTAATCCAATTGGAAACTAGGCAATTAAAAAAATGAGCTTAGATTATTGCACTTGCCTTTTAATGTTTTTGGATTTAGAGGAGCACCTTTCATTTAGAAAAAGAAAAAAAAGTTTCTTCTTTATTTTGTGAAGAAAAACATGAAATAGAAAAGAATACTTCGTATACAGGAAAGTATTTATACTACTCCTCTGGTAATTTAATGCTGCTGTTATTACACTCTTTCCTTGATGACAGGAGAATTTCCTCAGGTTGGTTGATGGAATTCAGACAAGGGGACCCTGCTCTTACATCAGTCACTTGCTCTAAACACATTAAATAATAAAAGACAAAGATAAGAAGCCAAATTTTAAGCTTTTTTGGGGAGGCTTCAAGATGCTGATGTATGCATTTCCCTCTCCAGTCAACAAGCACTGCTCGTGAGCTGAGAGAGGAGCCAGAGTCCCACCTTCTTTGCTGTGGTCTTTTCCACACCTTGCACACCCTCTGTGCAGAGCTTGCTTATCCCTGGTTATTTTCCCTGCTCTCTTTAATTCTGCAGGGTCCAGTCACTATCTTTCCCTAACAGGTTATAGCTGTAGCTTCAGAAAATCATTTTTAGTCAGCTCTTTTAATAATTAATCACAATGTTCATCCTTAATATGCAATGAAGAGAAACCATACACATGGGGCAGCATTCATCTGCCAAAAAAGAAATACTGCAAAGAAATACACCCCCTCACCCCTGACCCACTGGTATTGAGAATGACAGTAAAACTCCCCACATCCGAGTTCTCACACCTCGGCAAAATTATATTCTCTTAAAAGCATCGGAATTGTAGAGTTCGCACATTCTCATGAGTGCTTCTGGGAGTGGGGGGGAAGCCTTAATGAAACAATCAACACCACTTTCTGATTCGTTCCGCATTAGATAAAACTTAGATTTCTGAAAAATCAAAATATAACTTTCTTTTGTTCTTTGGAGATGCTCACAATGTCCCCCCCAGCAGCCATACACCTGGTTTGGAAACAGAAGTATTTTTCAACTGTAGCCCCTTCCTGTGAGGATGTGAAAAATACCTCCTAAGATACACAGTATGGTCATTTGTAAATCATATATACAATAGTTATACATACAACATATGTCTGCTAAATGCAATGTCATATGCTACACCACCACTCAAGCATGTTGCAGTAGTAAGAACTGACCTAATTTCCAAGCTACTCACACAAAATCAAATGGTTCTATCAAACATTACCATCTAATGCACTGCCACACCAGCCATGCTTTACGTTGCTGCATATTCATTCCAAAGCCAAACTATCAAACACTATGATGAAATGAGATAAATATTGTAATGAATAAACATTTTATAAAACAAAGCCTACAAGGAAATTAGTATATTGTTTAAAATTTCATTGTACAATCCAATTAAGATGTTCCAAGAACAAAGAAGACTTTTCAGGCTAATGTAACCTAGTTTTTTCAGTTTAATGTAACCTATTTTTCATCAAAAAGTTGATTCAAGGTAATTTGTTTTCCAGCTGCAAATGCCTCTAAAACGGCTTCAGTAGGGCACATGCTAGTAATGGCACTTTGCATGCTGAGCGTAAGAGCCCTCCACAGTATATAATCCCAAATAATTTTTTCAAACAGAAAATAATTTTTTCCTAGGAAAGCGCATTTAAAAACACTTTCAAAAGCACCTTCGAAACCGTGACACTTAGTTTAAACAAATAAAAGAAACCCAGAAAGTTTCACTGATGCTGTCAGCATTGCCAGTCTTTATCTGATTCTATTCCCATGCACAGCTTTTAGCAAACCATGGTAATTTTTTTCCACCCATATATTGCTCCACTTACAAGTTGGTCTGAGTCGTGCTGGGTCTTCAGGTATTGCCTAGGGGCTAGATAACCCAAAGAACAGACAGCAGAGGGCTGCTCACAAAGGAACACGCCTTAGAAACAGACACCTTCTTCATCCCTAGAAGTTCACATCTTGATAAGACAAGGCAAATAGAAGGACAGATGATAACCACCGTCTCTTACTTCCCTTTTTACCCCTTTCTCAGACCTTTACCGGCAGACAAACACACTGAATAGAGTACAGATGCACAATATTGGTACCTTCAGGTGCTGACGAGGTTTTAAAGGTAGCAGGCAAGGTAATTAATAGTAAAGTTGGGACTATTTCTAAATTAACTTTCCAGTAACAGCGACTGCAGCCCTCCAGACAGGTGCTCAGCGGCAGACACCGGCTCTCGAATGCAAAGTGGGCTCTCACCGTACCTTAAGGAGTCTGACTGAGGGGAGGAAGGCGGCATGGCACAGCTTCCGGATGGTCCAGTTGAGTGGCCGGGGAGCCTCGGTCTGGTTCATGACTGTCCACAAATCCCACCGGGAGATCAGCCGCAGCCCTGACAGCGCCTACCGCGGAAGCCGCCCTCCGGGGCGCGGGCATCCCACGCTCGGCGCGTCCCGCCCGCGATGCCGCAGGGCAGAGACTGGGCTCGGCTGGGCTGGGTTAGGATGAGCTGGGCTAGGATGGGCTGGGCTGGGCTGGGCTGGGCGCGGGGGGGCAGCGGCAGCCACCGAACCGCCTGCATAGAGCAGCAGCCTCCTGCGCGGGGACGGCAGTGTCCGTGCATGCCAAACGTGGCCGGAGGGATGCAAGCGATCCGCCCGCGGCGCGGGGCAGGATGCTCCGGGAGCGGAGAGGCGCAGGCGGCAGGAACACCGGGATGCAGCGCCAGCCGCCGCTCCCGCCCGCCGCCGGCGGCAGCAGCAGGGCTGGCCGGGCTCGCAGCCGAGCCACCTGCCTCACTCATGCGCTTCCCCGGGCCAAAAGCAGGGCACAGGGGAGAGAGTTTAAATAAAGCAAGGGAGGGGTACCTGCACTTTCTTTCCCAGAGCATTGCGAGGAAAGGGAAACCGGCATGAGGGGAGGTGGGGCCAACGCTCAGACAACAGAGGCTGAGGGAGGGTGCGGGGGAATAAATTCACTCTTGATTCCACTCTTACAATGGACCTAGAAAGCAGTTAATTGTTCTGGCATAGTATCGGTGTGCTAGTGGCCAGTGGCAGTGGTTAGAAGCTGTACTAGAAGAGCACGAGAGCTAACATACACATCCTGGCAAAAAACCTCTCAGACAAACCCAAGCCAATTCAGCTCATTTGAATAGTAAATGTGTGCTCTAAATAATGCTATCAAAGACATGAAAACCCATGAAGTAATATTGCTTGGGTAATTCAAGTATTGCAAAACATGTTTCCATTTGGGGCAGTAAATGGCCTTCCCAGATAATGGAGATGTTCTTAATGGCAGCTTCCCAGCCAAAGAAGAAATACCTTTCTTCCGCGCTTTTTTTTTTTTTTTTGGGCATGAAGATTACATGAAAGAAGAGTTAGGAAGTGTAAAAGAAACATCCTATAAAGCAATGGTGACTTTTCATTTTGCCGGTAATGACCAGTTTTATTCCAATTATGGATGAAAACACCTGCTTCTCAGTAAAGTTTAAATATCTCATAACTCAGCTTAGGAAATACACATTCAGTTTATTTGTATAGGATTTACTGATCTGCCATTTTCACGTTTGCTTTTAATCGCCATAAAGTACATATATTTCTCCTCTATTTATAGTTTATTTTTAGTATTGTGTCTACATTCATCAGTAAAGCTGAATAATTGTCCAAATGAGGTGCAAAGAGATGAAGACTACTGTTCCTTTTGAACATAGGCATACCAGTCAGCTCCTCTACATTGCACCCTTTCAGGAATTGTACAAAGGTTCTTATTCAATGTCAGTGCTGGACTAAAATATCTTCTGCCCAGAATATAGTCCCAGAACAAAGTGCAAGACTGACTATGCACCAGAAGAGGTCTCACTTGTTCCACCCCACTGTACATGGCAAAATTATAGAACTTCAAAAGATACAGAGACTGGACCATGAGTTGTCTGTGGAATGGAGTAGGTAGGACACCAGGAGACATGACTTAGTGATAGAATTTGTGCAGATGAATTTCTGGTTGGGACTGAGTAGATAGTTAAAATTATACATATTTAAATGCCTCTTGTTTGAGCTCTGAATGTAATTCTTTTATAAAAGGAAGAAAAAACCATTGCATTGGTAGTGAAATTAAACTCAAGTAAGTAAATGTGATTATCTGAAACTGCTTTTCCAAGGCTATATAAATGAGACAAAATTAAACAGGCAGAAGAAAATAATCCTGACTTAAAATAGAATGCACCTTAGAAGATGTACAGCATGATAACTTTGTTCAGCTATAAAGGTAATCACATGTAAAGATTAAGCTTCTGGTTAGTTAAAAGAAAGAAAAGGACCCAAATCAGAAACAAGAACTCACAACACTCAAGACCATGGCTTCCTCCTATCCCACACCCCCTCAAATAGTGCTTAGAATTTTTTTCTACCTTTGAAGTTCAGGAAAGAGTTTCTTGGGAAGGTACCATACTCATCATTACCTTGTCCTTTTCACGTCCATTTTGCATTAAGCATCTGCCATAAAACAAAATTTTCAGCCTGTGTGATAGGCATAAAGAAGACAGAGGAGTCATAGCATGCCACCCTTTTTTTCAATGAGTAGAGTAATAACTGTCTGAAGATGCTAGAGACCAGAACACAATGAAGAAACATAACAGATAGCTTTAATAAACTAAAAATAGTGAGCCCAATGTATCTTCTAGCTTCCACAGAGCTTCCCATCTTTGAGATGAGCTCTATCATTGCCTTCTTCTGCAAACAGTACCTTAGGGATGAGAGCTGTTATTTGCTGCAGTGTTTAATACACACCAACCTTTTTTCACATGCCTGTTTTCCATGGCCTTGTACCTTGCCTAGTCCTATTGCAAGAATAGGAACTTCTGTCAGTGGCAGTAAGGAAGCTCTGATGGACAGGACATTATCACGAGATAGGAACTTCACTTCCACCCCAAAGTGCTTGGGTGCCTTTGGGTAGACCATTTAAACTGCTTGTCCTTAAGGCCAAGCGTTAATTAGTTCCATTTTTAATGTATGTTTTTTACCTATAAGCAATACTGGAGTGATTTTGAGGCTATTGAGTGTAAATATGAGGAAACTGAAGCAAGGAGATTCCTTTGTATTCCCACCATCCACCCACTCCCCCACCCCCATTTTTGGTGAGCATAGGTGGTGAAGATTTGGAAAGTACCTAAGTAAATCCTGAAAAGCTACTTTTTTTCCCCCAGAGATTCTGACAATAATGGTCAAAAATAGTAGTGAAAAATTTGGAATATGATGGGGGGTTTTGTGTGGTTTGGGGGGCTTTTTATCACTTCATTGACAAAGTCAGGGTTTGAATCTCCTATTCTTATGGGAAAACCCAAGTGCTCAGATCACATCAGCTCCTACGATCTGAGGCCAATTAGGCGATGCAAAGATGTAGCAATCCCACTAGAATTTAAGTCCTGCTTCGCTAGACTTAAAAGACAGAGCTGCCACTTTCATATTAAAACATTTGGTCCTTGAAGCATGCTCACTGCACCATCAGTATTCACCTCTAGTTCTTTGTCTCTTGTGCAGGAGCACCTTTGGCACCACAGAAGGTGAAGCAAATAGAAGACAAATTCCATTGCTTCCTGCAACACAGAGAGATTTCTATACTTCTTAAACTTACTGTTCATGGGAAGAATTTTTTTGACCACCTCTTTATGGATTCCTGCAATCTAACATGATAATAATTCTACACTTAGAAAGCTCTAATATGGTAAAATTTAATACCTCTGGAAATGCTACAGAATTAAAAGTTTGAGAAACACACTAACAACCAGACCACTTTTAGCACATCAGCAGTGTCCAACATTTTCAACCTGAGAGCAAAATTAAACAAACAGGTATCATAAGCAAACCCAGACACTACTCTCCAATCCTGTCCAAGCAACAATTCCTTTATGAAATAAGAGATGCTGTGTAAATGAAAGACAGGAAGGGCAGGATCAGGAAACCAGAGAGATGTATTGGTAAGCATGGTAGAAAACCTCTTCTATGTGGCCACTGCCTACCAGTGGAGAAATATCAGGCAGAAGAGTTTTCCCATGATATCACACCTGTTTTTCCCATGTATGGGTTTTTTCTGCATCCCATAGAGCAGAATCATAAAATCACAGAATAATTTGGTTTGGAAGAGACCTTTAAAAGTCATCTAGTGCAACACCCCTGCAATAAGCAGGGCTATCTTGAAGTAAATCTGGGCTCTGAGTCCTGTCCAACCTGACCTTGAGTGCTTCCAGGGATGAGGAAACAACCACCGCTCTGGCAACCTGTGCCAGTATTTTACCCTCTTCGTTCTAAAAATCTTCTTCCTTATATCTTATATAGATCAATCCCCTTCAGTTTAAAAACCGTTGCCCCTTTTCCCATCACAACAGGCCATAATGAAACATCTGTCCCCATCCTTCCTATAGGCACCCTTCAGGCATGGAAGGCTGCTGAAGGTCTCTCCAGAGCCTTCTATTCTCCAGGCTGAATAACAACTCTCTCAGCCTTTCCTCACAGGAGAGGTGCTCCAGCCCACTGATCATCTTTGTGGTACTCCTCTGTCCTGGTGACCCCCAGAGATAGATGAAGCATTTCAGGTGGAGTCTCAAGAGAGCAGAGCAGATGGGCAAAATCCCCTCCCTTGCCCTGCTGGCCAAACTGCTTTGGATACACCCAGGACACGACTGTATTTCTGGGCTGTGAGTGCCCATGGCTGGCTCTTGTCCAACCTCTCACCCACCAGCACCCCCAAGTCCTTTTTGGCAGGGCTGCTCTTGATTTGCTCATCACCAATCCTGTTTTGATACGGGGGGTTGCCCCAACCCAGGTGTAGGGCCTTGCTCTTGCCTTGTTAAACCTCATGAGATTCCCATGGCTCTACTTCTCAAGCTTGTCCATGTCCCTCTGGATGGCACCCTGTCCTTCAAGTGTGTCACTGCACCACACAGCTTGGTGTCATCTGCAAACTTGCTGAGGGTGCACTCGATCCCACTGTCCATGTCATTGATGAAGACATTAAACAGTACTGGTGCCACTACAGACCCCTGGAGGACAATTCTTGTCACCAGTGTTGGTCCAAATATTGACCACTGGATGTGACCAGGCAGCCAATTCCTCATCCATTGAACAGTTCACCCATCAAATCCGTATCTCTCAAATTTAGAGAGAAGGATGTTGTGGGGACCAAAGGCCTCAATACAATTTATGTGAGAAGAAAGGTACATCTTCACAGTGTAGCTACAGAGACACTTTGTCAAGGCGTCCTTGCTCCGGGACCAAAGGGCTTGCACTGCCTAGTGGGATAGTAAATACCAGAAAAAATAAGGTTACCCTTGCATTTAAAAATAGAGCTACCTTTGCTTGCAGTGGCCACCATGGGACTACTAAATAAACGTGCTGATGTGGAGGTGTTAGTTCTTTGGAACACACTTTGACCATCTCCTAGGTTTGTGGAGGAAATGGCAGGATGGCAACAGGAAAAGAATTCAGAAGCTCTTGTTTCAAAGTCAGTGCTAACAAATCCTTCCATTGGTATAGTCAAGAAGCACAAGCCACTTTAGTATCCAGTCACTTTGCAGGTCTGTAAGCAAAACAAAGTTAATAAGTACATCAATGAATAGAAGGATACACTAATAACAGCAAGAGTGTTTTTTCCAACACACGTATTTCAATTTATTTATGTTCATTTCATATGTTTTCTTGCAAAAATCAGAGGATAGAAAGGTAAGTTTATGTTATAAAGTTTGGATAAATTGTACTTAATTATGTGTCTGCCATAACTTCTTGGGGGACACAAATTTTATTGATGCTTAACTCAACTGATAATTAGATTCTAAAATTAATCCACTGCTGCCACATCTTTTTTATTCATTGCATGCCTGAGGTAGTTTTTCTGCTGTTATCTCTGCTAAGATATTTCACAGGTCTTTTGCCACATGCTCATAATTCCCTCTTCCCCAGACACAGACACACATACTAACGTAATGTAATGTCTATATACTTATTAGATATTAATTAAATAATTTTTATAGATGAAGATAACTCCATAGATGGTTTCAAGCATATATATAAACATTATTGTATGTAGCTATAAATCATGCCTTTTGGCAACTGACTGAAAAGCCAAAATGAAGGGTATTCTTTCTTTTATCCCAAGTTTTATAGGGATGTGATGAATATCAAATATGATTATTTTATATGCCTAGTACCTTGAGATTACCTTTAATTGATCTGCATCTGGCTTTTGCCTGGAAAACCTAGCTGGGCTACCACAAGAGATCTCAGAGGTATCACAGCACACAGTACCACAGAGAACAGGGGAAGCAGACTTGTGAGAGAGCAGATGAACTGGGCAGTGCAGCACACCCAATGCGCCCTTGTCAAAAGTATTTTTCTAGAGACCCTGTTTGACTGTCCCCAGTTCCAAAACACACAAGTGGAGGACTCTCAAAGTCAGACTACGGACAGAGAAAATGTAAGTTTGAGCAGATAGGTCACAAGGAGCCTTCACCATTATTTGTGGTTTCACTTCTGCAGCTACTGATAATTTGCAGCACTTTACCTTCAAGTAAAGGTAATACTCTCCAAGTATTTGTAAATCTACCTACCCTTAAATATTGAAGCTGTATCTTTGAATAGTGTATTACACCAGACATTCCTATTTAATTGCAGGCTGAAGCCTTTTGCAGTTTATCTTTGAAGGAGATTAAGACACATAGGCTTAACACTTATATTTTGGGACTAGAAATGTCCATGGTTGATTGTTACTTAGGTGCAAATACCATACTTTAAATTGCAATCTATCTTAGTTTAAATAGAATTTCAAGTGTAGGCAAGCTGTCAGTTGTTTAACCTCTGCAGCATATGACAGAAATAAGGATGCTCATACATTCAAATATGTTTATGCTACAAGTTTCTTTCCATCTTAGCCATCATGTTATCTGCACTATTTAACTTTGTGTAAATACTTTCTCAATTTTGACCTCTAACATAATTTTCTTTAGAATTTCCCATTCAGATATCAAATTTACTAAGTCATTGTGGTATAGTGTTTTCTAGTCTTGATTATTTTACTAAAGAAAATGCAGAAAATATTTCATGAACGAGAGCAATGCACTCTGACTGTTATGCATTTCAACAAAGACCCTACAGGACAACTCCCTTGCGCTTCTGTACTTCTCTTCACTTGACTCAGACAGATGCAGTATGCAACATGGGCAACTGCCTCACTTTGGCTCATCATACTTCAGGACTGGAAAACAGCTTAGTGCCCTTTGAAAGTAGCAACAAATTACAAAAATCTGTAATGCCTTCTGCCATGGGGTTATAAAAACCCCCAAGATAACCAAATGGTATTTTCCACAGGTACTGCATTTCTGCATAACTCACCCCCACAACCCCTGCCCTCCTCCCAAAGGCAGAGGCCCCACCCTAGAGCAGACGCCCTCTCTGATGACGAAGCCTCCTGCAACCACTTGGTTCAGATGGGTTGAGCACATTCAGTGTCTCATAACTGACATGTCTGCTTTCCTGAGCATCTCCTTTGACTATATTTCTGTAATTTTCCACATGTATCAGTGCCAACAGCCAATCCTGCACTGCCTTCGGTACTTTCCCCAGCTACTCAGTTAGCTGTGTACCACTGCTCATACTGGCTTGAGGAACTAACCTGGCCACCGAGCTCTTACAGTGAAGGGTCTCTGTCAGTAAATGGTTCAGTCACCAAAAACTGAAAAGACCACAGAGAGGCACCCTCACACTTATGAGGAAACACACCAGTGGCTGATGGCCCAGAAGAGACACAGCAGGCAGCACCACAGAAGCAGCTGCAAGGAAGATTGTCAAATCAATATAACACAAACAGGTACAGTGCTAGCAAATAACAGCAAAAGAACTTGGTAAAGAGCTAAAATTATGCTTATTGCACAGGTACTATGAATTAAGTAACCATATACTTGAACTTTCACTAGGAAATCCTTCACAGAAATTTCAGCCTCAATCAAAAAAAAAAGCTTACCTAGAGTTGTAAGTAATTTTTCCACACACATTTTCAGCAGCAATGTCTTCTACTAGGCAATGGGAGGACAATTTACAGAGCTGGTCCTCTGCATCCCCTGAGCAATTTGTGATTTTCTTTCACAGAATAACACAAGAAATTGTGTAAGGCTGAGATCTTAATGAAATTAAACAAATGAGGAATAGCCTCATTTGGCCATTCCTCTGGACAAAGATACTGTAACAAGCAGCATTACTCAAAGCCCCACTTTATCTTCTCAAGTAGATACAATTGACTCCAGTGGTCTACTTTAAAACACACTTTCAAAAAGTGATAACTTTATTTGGATCTATTTTCGTGGGTTTTGTTTGATTTATTTCTAAATCCACATAACAAGTCTACACATATTCCTGTTATATCCTGGACTCACAAACACCTGCAATTTTACACCTACATTTTCACTGGAATTACTATAAACACATCTGGACAGCAACAAACTCTGGATGGTGTTTTCCATATACTCTGTTGCAATTATTATGTATTTGCAGTGTCACACTGGGAAAAAAACAAAGCTTGGGGGCTTTTAGACTGATCACTGATCAAAGCTGTGGGAAGAGTAGTCAATGCCTCCGGAGACAGTAATCTATTTTCCTAGTCAGACACAACAGATGGGTGACAGGAAAAGTGCCAGATGAGGGCAACAGTACAAAACACATCAATTGTATCAAATAAGCTGTAGTCTCAGTTTGCATTTGCCTAACCACTTCCTGGGGCTGGTTTGTTTGGGGTTTTTTAATCCCTTTTGCTGTTACAGGATTTGGACCCTTTTCCTGCTCAGATGTATAGCTTAGTTCCTTGCTCAAAAGAAACCACAGAAATTAAAAATCCAGAAATTAGATCTTCATTGTTATTTATATATTGCATCACATTTGTTTCACAGTTTATAGACAAATTAAATCATTTGAAAAGCCATCACTTATACTCAAAAAATCTGCCCAAAATGTGTTAATTTTGATGACAATTTTAAAATTGTTAACCCCCATACTAAGTGAATAGGAACAACAACCCCTCATTCATGCAGTTCTAAACTCTTAAACCAGATAGCAGAGTGAAACTGGAATACGAAAATGCACTGTAGAAGAATATTATTTTTTTTTTCTTTTGGTACAGCACAACTGTAGTACCACTCATGGCAGACTAACTACTAGTTTATTTAAGGAGACAAGTTGCCCATACTTCTTGACTTCTCTAAAGAAAATACACATAACTATTGGGACAGAACAGCAGAGTCCACAGGAAGAGGAAAACAGAGCAAAAGAAAATAAAAGAGGATTATTTTTTTGAAAGTGTCACTCAGTTATGCAACTGATTTTTGCAACAGCCTGTAATCGAGCATTGTCTAACACTGCACTGTGCTCATGGCTCCCCTATCACTACTATAAAATTTTAGCCACTCAAACCAATACTTAATGGACAGATTCCACTGACAATATAAAGCTGCTGCAAGGCTTTCCTGGAGGAGCTTTTTTGGCTTACCCAGCAGGACTTTGTCAGGTCAATGCCTCCATTGCAGACTGTTCTGTAACATCCAACAGGCATAGCGTGTTTGTCATTTTTAAAGTGCTCTGATACTTGAGTCCCATGATTTGTACAACTTTACTAATTCTACGGATACTTACAAATCTTTAATAATAAGATTTTCAAATCACAGCACATGAACATTGTATTTTAGACTCTCCAGTACTAGAATCTGAAAAAATAAATTTGAGAGACAGCAATTTCCTAATGTAGTAATCCCATATTCTATTTTATCCAACAATTATTATCCTGCTAGCCTTAACAAATAATAGATTCTCTCCAGGACTGTGTGATTTCACCCTCTTTCATGTTTTTAGCACTTCCTTAATATGCTGGGTCAGAAATTTTGGCTCTGTGATTTATGGCTGATTCCTAGAAGGCAAACAAACAGATTCTTCCTGTGTTGTTGGCACTAAACTTAATGCCTCTATTGTGTTATGTATAAAGTATCTGCTATATTGAGGACACAAGTAATGAATTATTTTTCAGATTCATAACAAAGACTTTCTGGTTCATCTATGGCTTTGATTTACATATCATTTTACTACAGTAGTTAAGCTAATTTAGAGAGAAGAAACTGAAAGCTGTCTGTTGAAGCTGGACAGACACAAGAAAGTTAGAACTTCTTGGGAGAAAAACTTCCTGGAAAATAATAATGAACAGGTATTTGCATCAAGATCTTTGATAACTATTTTTCAAAATAATTTGATGTCTGATACAATCTTCCAAGAAGTTAGCACGTGGGATTATATTTTCGTAAGGGGAATTTTTAGGAAATTTGTAGTTAACAGTATTTCTGTGAAAAGAACTGCACAAATGCTAAATATAATCTGTTTTTCTACTAAAGTTCATGCAACAAGCAGGAGATATGAACATTTATGTACTCTTGGAAAAACTGTGACATTTTAGGTAATTCATAATATTTTGTGTTTTTTCTATGGAAATCCCCCATTTATCCTCTTTAATGGCTCGGAGGTTTTGTTTTACTTTATATTAATATACACAAAGTTTCAGACCTCTGAACTAGTATCTTCTCTATTTTCTGTTTTATCAAAATCTACAGATAAAGCGTGTTAAAATAACAATTTGTGTAGTATACGTTTATGATTATGAATTATTCCCACCAATCTATTTTTCCTTTAAATTATTGTTTTCTTTTTAAATTTTTTTTAGAGGCTTATAACTTTCTGTTTTAGAGTGACCAGTAACAGAAAATCACATATGAGGGCATTGCCTCTTTCATTACTGATGCAGCAGAGTAGAGGAAGCAAAATGGAAAATGTGCTACCAGAAGTTGAAAGTTCCATGAATTATTTAGCTTATCCAGCAACATATCGGAATTAGTGTATTTATTTTAACTAACGTGAGAGAAAAATGCCAGCTGAATTTTTTTCAGTCCTGAAAGCACTGCTTAACCCTGCGCTGGATAAAAAACTCTAACTTTCTAACTGGTGGTAAGCAATATGTGAATTCCACTTCAGGCATACTTGGTACAATGCGGGGTAAAACAGGTGAGAAAAAAAGCCCAGTGCCGTTTTCAGCCATATTGACATCCACATAAACCTCCTTGTTAGAAGACATTTTGAGACAATGAAGAGGAAGAAACAGAAATGTATTCAAGTGCAATCAGAATAACCAATAATGGCCCTAGTTCTATACTACATCTTTTTTTCCTTTTTGAAAATTCTACTAAAAATAAATTGTCAGACTTCTAACATATTTATAAAGAAGGCCGCCTCATGCGTGTATCCATGACAACCCTGATTTATATTTTGAGCTCTAGAAAGTTGTCACAGCACAGCTTACATAAATTACTTTGAAGAATGTAGCAAGATAAGATGGTTTGCTAGCTGAGGTATTTTATTTAGTATAATATATAATATTTCAACTATACTGAAACATAAAGGAAAGCAAAAGCATTATGCAGTGGTTTGAAGCCCGTTTAGCCATAAAGTAAACCTGGTTTTAATACAGAGAAAATGTATAAGCACTTTATGACAAAGAACACTGAAAATTGAAAAAAAATCCCTGAAGACTTAGTAATTGAGTGTTAGCATACCATAATCAGGAAAGAAAAGAAACATAACAGAAATGTGAAGCATACATTGCCTGAAATAAACAAAACTTGTATTTACACTAGAATGTCTCCTACTGGCGTTCCATCTAGACTGCTTTGGGCACACACAACCTATTTTTTTCTCTCTCTCTTACCTAGGGAAAAGTACCTATTTTCACTACATTGAGCATTACTAAAATTGCATTTCTGTTACACGTTTTCTTTTTGCATTTGACTTGAGAGTCGTAGTATATTATTTATATAATAGATTAACACAGTAGGCAATTTCCAAGTACAACATGGAAACAACAGGAACATAGTTAATGAGATTTTTCCAAAACAAATATCAGTGACTTCCATTTGACATTTTGCTGTCACAGAAATGCATTACCTAAAGACATTTTGAGGGAAAAGAGATACAATCACTTCAATAACTGTTCAGTACACTGCTAAGAATTCAAGTGGTATTAACCATTACTGCCTCTATGACCTTTTTTTCTGAGCAGAGCCTACTGTTTTAGGTTGCAAGCCAGGAAAGCAGAAAAAGCAGACAAGTTCATAACAAAGCCTTTCCCTGAGCTATCTGCTAAGGGAAAAAGTTCTTGACCTCAGAGATGCAATAGCTGGGTGACACACCACCAGGTAGCTTGGCACAGTCATAATTCCTTATTTCTAGACCCACACGAGCACCCTGGGGGCTCTGGTCATGGGGGATCTCCGGTGGAGAGGTATCTAGCTGAGGGCTACCCAGCAAGACTGAAGTGAGATTCAAACCTCCATAAAATGCAGCAGCACAAGTTTCTTCTGAAAGCCCAAGACAGGGACTTCAAGGACTGCAACCTAGCCATTATCTGCACCTTGTGAATTCTTATGATGATATACCCTGACATCAGCTTAGTTGGTTAAAGCATGATGCTAAAAACACCAAGGTCATGGGCTGATACCCGTACAGGCCATTCACTTAAGAGTTAGACTTGATGAACCTGTTGGATCCCTTCCAACTCAGAATATTCTGTGATTCTGTGACACAGAAACAACAGAAATTAAGCTGATATGGGGATGGCACAAGTTTTGCAGCACATGTTCCTGAAGGAGAGCCAGCAAGTGAGAGGGATGTTCACCCTGCACGTGTCCCCAGCTGGTTAGCTGTAGTCTTTTCTGGCCCATTGTCTCCTCTCTCATTTCCTGGTAGATGGGAAACAATTATCCTATGACTCCCTTTTCTAGCCTGCAACAATGGCCTACATGTGCAACATAATAGTCCTGAGGGTTAGAACCTTAGCTCTTTTTTCTTAACTGCATTAGGGCAACTTTAGAGCTAATTTTCTGCATCAGCCAAATTTAATTTGAGTCACTTTTATAAATATTTGTGGGCATAGTTCATGCAATTCAGAAGTATTGCCAGAGCCTTAGGTAGACAAAGATAATACTTGTACGGGAAGGACTTAATAACAAGACATCATTATAAACATATACACCTTTCATTCAAATTCTTTTTCTTTCAAGTTACAGAACATTATTCTCTACAATCTAGTACTATGTTTTATGTAATGAAACGTCATTTATACCAACCAAAACCTTCCAACCTAACTAATACAGTAAAAATTTGAGTCTGCCTTCAGTTTCTTTAAGTTCTCCATGGAAAGCAGAAAATGTGCAGTAGAAATACTTTAATCAAGAACCACCAGCATTAATAGTATCTTCTGATATTTTGTTACAATAATGGCAAATAAGTAATAGCTCTCATGATATGTTAGAGAAAGTGCTTGAGTGATTGATTTACCAGAGAATGACATTACATTTTAACTAGAAATCTTGGGAATGCAGCTACTTTATGTATGTACAAGACGTTTTCGAGTCCTACGTCCTGTGCTGCCCCAGCATGACTAGACACCTGTCTAGACACCTTTAAAGAAAAGTTCATCCTTTCTAAAAGCCTGTAAAAAAACATATAGAGAGGTATCACAAAGGCCATATTTGAACATAACTGTATTTGAATTTGTTATTAGTCAGCTATAGTCAAGTGGTAAGTAAATTTACAGCGGTAAATAGGTTACACACTGCTGTATGTTTGGCAATTTTAGAACATTGTTATTCAACTTCCATTCTTCGTATTCTCAATTATAGGTTTATCATGACCGATTAAACAATCTATTCCTCTAATAACCAGTAGTTTTCAGAAATTAATTTTTTGGCCCATTAAATATATTACCTAACATATGCCCATCAACTAGCACAACCCATGTATAAGGTTTTTATGCAGACAGCAATGGCTCAAGAGCCATCATGTATAAATACTTACAAGTTAAAAGCAAGAACAGATGCCATGCCATGCAAGTGTGATGCTACATAAAATTCTGTGAAGTTTAAATGCATTAATTGAGACTATCAAGCAAGCCTACTTGATGTGTTTCCTTTGGTGTTGATTAAAGAGTGTCAAACAATTATACATTAAGAACTGGAAAATCAGTGTTTCGTACCAATATTAAGATATTAAAAAGTTAAAGCTATTGCTCTTGTCTAGAGTCATCCTCTACACTGCAAACGAAGAGCTTTTCCTTTGCACTGTTTCAATAATACTAAAAAATTACCTTGAAGGTTATAATTTTACAAAGACCACTTTGAAATATTGCTCCCTCCTAACAGTTCTTATGAAGCAGCCTTGAACAATGCCACATGGTAAGAGCTGGACACAATGAAATGTAAAATAGAATTAAGTGCTATTAGTACAAATTTCAGAGCCCAGTTTTCTGCTTGAGTGCTCCTTTTCCCTGTTCATCTCAGTTAGAAAGACCAACTTAGTGAAGTTACATCTGACTCTACTTGAAATAGTTGCTTAGTTGCCACTAATCAAGTCAAATTAAAGAAAGAAGAAGACCTTTTTCAAGCAATACCGTTGGAAAATGACTGAAGGTATGGAAATTTTAAGGGAACATACAGTTGCTACTCCCAGGTGGAATGCAGTCAGCATACTCGACCTCCCAGACACAACACAATCTGTGGAGGTCTCAGTGGAGGGTGGAGCAGAGTGGAGACATCGTGGCCAGGCTCTGTCAAAACCCTTGCAGAGAAGGGAACTCAGTGTCCTTTCCAGCTGATAACCCTCACAGCAGCTTAAAACCAGGAGAGATAAAGGAAAGTCTTCTGCCCTTGAATGAGCAGCTGTGCGGAAATCACTGACACATGTCCCCATGCTGAGGTTATCTCAGGTGTTGTCCTGAGGTATCTGCCCTAAAGGACAACCACCCCTCACTGAGTAAGATATATGACAGCCAGCAATGGGTAAAGAAGTGGAGATCCAGGAGGGGTCTCTCTGTTGGCATGGGACTCTGAACCACCCGCTGATGTAGTGAGCTGCTCAGGGAAGGGTCCCCATAACAGGATGTAGACAGACTGGTCAGGCACAAGGGCACTGACAAGTAATCACATACTAAGGGTTTGAGTAAATCGCCCCTTTCCATGTGACAGTAGCATTGCATACATTAACTTTTAATTTTTAGCATTTATGATGACTTTCAAGAAACAAAATAGAATATTGGTAAATCATACAAGTGCCTCTGAAGTCTCAATAAGCATACATTTCAATATATGGGGAACAATATGAAACTAATATATATACTTAGACTTGACAAACAAAAACTTAAATGCGATAGCTTAATTTCTTAAAGAAAAATCCATATGTCTGATCAACTGATCAAGTTTTTTGATAATTTGCTCAGTCAATAATAATAAAAACTTCAAAATTTTATTGCCTTTTTAGAAGGATGTGTTGTGATAGGACAAGGGCAGATGGTTTTAAATCGAATGAAGGTAGATCTAGATAAGATATTAGGAGCCAATTCTTTACTAAGAGAGTGATGAGCATCTAAANTAAAGCTATTGCTCTTGTCTAGAGTCATCCTCTACACTGCAAACGAAGAGCTTTTCCTTTGCACTGTTTCAATAATACTAAAAAATTACCTTGAAGGTTATAATTTTACAAAGACCACTTTGAAATATTGCTCCCTCCTAACAGTTCTTATGAAGCAGCCTTGAACAATGCCACATGGTAAGAGCTGGACACAATGAAATGTAAAATAGAATTAAGTGCTATTAGTACAAATTTCAGAGCCCAGTTTTCTGCTTGAGTGCTCCTTTTCCCTGTTCATCTCAGTTAGAAAGACCAACTTAGTGAAGTTACATCTGACTCTACTTGAAATAGTTGCTTAGTTGCCACTAATCAAGTCAAATTAAAGAAAGAAGAAGACCTTTTTCAAGCAATACCGTTGGAAAATGACTGAAGGTATGGAAATTTTAAGGGAACATACAGTTGCTACTCCCAGGTGGAATGCAGTCAGCATACTCGACCTCCCAGACACAACACAATCTGTGGAGGTCTCAGTGGAGGGTGGAGCAGAGTGGAGACATCGTGGCCAGGCTCTGTCAAAACCCTTGCAGAGAAGGGAACTCAGTGTCCTTTCCAGCTGATAACCCTCACAGCAGCTTAAAACCAGGAGAGATAAAGGAAAGTCTTCTGCCCTTGAATGAGCAGCTGTGCGGAAATCACTGACACATGTCCCCATGCTGAGGTTATCTCAGGTGTTGTCCTGAGGTATCTGCCCTAAAGGACAACCACCCCTCACTGAGTAAGATATATGACAGCCAGCAATGGGTAAAGAAGTGGAGATCCAGGAGGGGTCTCTCTGTTGGCATGGGACTCTGAACCACCCGCTGATGTAGTGAGCTGCTCAGGGAAGGGTCCCCATAACAGGATGTAGACAGACTGGTCAGGCACAAGGGCACTGACAAGTAATCACATACTAAGGGTTTGAGTAAATCGCCCCTTTCCATGTGACAGTAGCATTGCATACATTAACTTTTAATTTTTAGCATTTATGATGACTTTCAAGAAACAAAATAGAATATTGGTAAATCATACAAGTGCCTCTGAAGTCTCAATAAGCATACATTTCAATATATGGGGAACAATATGAAACTAATATATATACTTAGACTTGACAAACAAAAACTTAAATGCGATAGCTTAATTTCTTAAAGAAAAATCCATATGTCTGATCAACTGATCAAGTTTTTTGATAATTTGCTCAGTCAATAATAATAAAAACTTCAAAATTTTATTGCCTTTTTAGAAGGATGTGTTGTGATAGGACAAGGGCAGATGGTTTTAAATCGAATGAAGGTAGATCTAGATAAGATATTAGGAGCCAATTCTTTACTAAGAGAGTGATGAGCATCTAAAGCACAGGTTGCACAGAGAAACTGTGAGTGTCCCATCCCTGAAAGTGTTCAAGGCCAGGTTGGATGGGGCTCTGAGCAACCTGGTCTAGTGAACAGTATCACTGCCCACAGAAACTAAATGATCATTAAGGTCCCACATGGAATAATTTCTGTCATGATTTTTTGATGAAGATTGATTCTCAAAAATGCTCATTCAGTGTTATAACTAAGCAGTAATTGAGAGCACTGAGCGTACAGGCCCAGAGCAGGGTCAGCAGGTTGCCATACAGGGCTCCATACAGGCAATTCTGACAGTGCTATCAGACCACTCTCTCTGCCCTTGCACGTGTATCCAGTCCACGAACGTGTGTGTGTCCAATATGTTTAAATGCTTCCTAACTTGATCCACATCCATTAAGGTAATTCTTCTGGACCTTTCTGGACACTTCCACTGGTCTGTGTGGCCATGGATTCCTTATGGCAAGACTTAGCAGTAAAAACTAAAGCAAAGAAAACAGCAAATACATTTTTCCCAGCTCCTCTGTCATCACATTCTCTGCCCCATTCACTAGTGGGTCCATACTTCTTCTCTTCGTTTTTGCAGATATACCCGTAAAAGTCTTTCTGGTCATCTTTCAATTTCTTCACCAGATTCAAATCCAAATGGACTTCATCTTTCCTAACTCTATCCCTGCATGCTCAGAGTGTGTCTCTGAATTCCTCCTGGACCACCTGACCTCACTTTTACCTCTTGTGAACTTCTTTTTTGTGTCTTTGTCAGGAACAGCTTGTTCATTCATGGTATGTTTGATTAATTCTGACATCAAATTGTCATCAGAGCACTCCAGAAAACTCCTGGATCACTCATGCTTGCTGCGCTGCCCCTCCAGCACATATCAATGTGTTTTGTAGCTCTCCTGAGGACCAATGCCCATGAGCATGAGTTTTCCATTCAAGTTTGAGGGAAACTCTTACTGATAAGGTCCAGTGTTGAAGGACAAATCTGTTCCTATTGATGAACCTGACAGTTTTTACAGGGAGGAACCAAGTGTTTTCACACTTTCAGAGTCTGTGGAGGAATACTTAAAGACGAATACACTCCTTGGCTCACAGAAATAGTATCTGAGTCCTGGAGTAGTTTGCCTCCTGCCTCTTGCCACTGCAGGACCATAAGCTCTAAGATGAGATAGAGTCAGGTGCATTCACACAAATAAAGGCCTGGTTGTTCTTATCTTGCAAACTAAACCCATGCTTTGCAACTGATAGACTTCACACAAAGTCCTTTTCAACTGCTGAAGTGCTTTGCATAGAAACATTTTTGGGTTTGGCTTGATTTGGTTTGGATTTCAGCAACTCAGTATTTAAAAGAGTGTCTCTAGGAAAACAAAAATGGTAGAATTTCTGACAGTGGCACTTTACTGACTGTAAATTTATGTTCATTCAAGTTTTTCATCCTAAAAATTAACAAAGTTCAGCAATTTCAAATCTAAATTTTTTA
This sequence comes from Aleadryas rufinucha, assembly GCA_013397815.1. Lineage (NCBI taxonomy): Eukaryota > Metazoa > Chordata > Aves > Passeriformes > Aleadryas > Aleadryas rufinucha. Next base: position 358,128 of record VZTH01004806.1, on the reverse strand, counting down.
AAAGCCCTAATCACCTCATGTCCCCTTTCTTTGAAATGCAGACTTGTACATAGGATATGAACGACTGCTTCACACAGCAACTGTATGCCACAGATAAGGAAAGGACATTAATCCAGTAAATAAATCCTTTTCCATAATCCTTATAATTGAAGTAAACAGGATGCAAAGATTTACTCAAGACAGGAATGGTGACAGTAGAGACACAAGAGATTGCTGCGAAATGTACAAGTAACCACACAGTAGAACTTCTACTTACGCCTTAGACACAAGGTCCACAAACCTTCTCCTGGAAGACCTTGATTTAAAAAGGATCCTTGCAGCCATGCTAAGAGCTTTCATAGGTTTCAGTATCAGAGATTGCTGTGGTTTATTAAATAGCTATCAGGTAATAAAGACCAGGAGGATTATATGCCCTTTGACTTTTTTGAGGAGAGGAATGAGGATAAATAAAACTAAGTGGAAGCCTGTGAGCTTACCATTACAATTAAGCACTAGTTTAATAAAAACGTAGTGAAAAATAATATTGATGATTTTATTCACATCAGAGCCCTAGCTAACTTATAATTGTAGACCTTCTTCAGTTTGTAGTTCTCAAATAGTCACTGATGGTGCTTTGTAAAAAGTGGTGGTTTGCCTTATATGTTATATATACATATGTATTTAATATTTTCAAAGGAGCAAAAGGTATTTATACCGCAAGAGCTACCTAAGAACTAACCAGTTCTGGAATTTTCTTTGAGCTCTGCAGCTTCTTGGGAGTTACAGACTGGTCCTAGTGTATAAACTGTATCACTAGTCAGCAAATGTCATTCCCACACCATTCCCCGTTCTAGTATAGCCTGTCTGGCACAGCTGCCAGAGCGTGTACTCTCAAGGACCTGGGTGAGCACTACGTGCCTGCTTACAAGGTGCCTTCACCCACTATTACCCTGCAGGGTTGATTCAAACCCTCGTTTTAGCTCTGGGTCATATTCCAAAAGTAAGGACTTAATGGCTGAGAAATTAACGGATGTGAGGAAGAGTATGAGTCTCACCTTGACCAGAAGTGATCACCAGTATCAGCACACAGGTTGGTAAATCAGTGTCCAAGGATGAGTTAGCTTTGCTACATTGCTGTGGACAAGGATGGGAACACATGGAAAGTCAGACTCCAGTGTGAGCCTGTTATTCAGGAAAAAAATCACAGAACCAGCAGTAACATGTATTTAATGCTTCATGAATGAGGAACCTAGAAATGTGTTAAAAGGAGAATTCTGAGTCTACTTAAATTTCTCCAAATACTAACTATTTAGCTTAGTGGATTGATGGTATTGAGATAGACAGAAGGAATTGTGTCCTGAAATATAATTTTTTTAAGATTTAGAATTTAAATTACTAGGAGTGAGATAGATTATGGTTGCAACATTAATTCTTTCTCTGTAAAATTAAGATAAGCAAAGTAACATATTTTTTTTACATCTAGAATTTTATTTTTATCTTACCAAGGTAGGAAAAGTGACTGTGAATTTTTTTCAGAGAGATCAGTGTGTTTAGGAGGTCAAGAAATGTGGTAACAGAAGATGAATGGGTCTACCTCCAATTAGATTCAGTCCTTATGAAAACAAAATCTAAGGCTGAGGCAGAATGATACAGGAAACCTAAGAGACAAAAAGCTATCCTCAGTAGCAACACAAGACATTATTCAAAATGTTGGTAGTGAAAAGATTTCAAAAGTATACTTTGATTCAGCTTCCTTGATGAGGAGGAAAAAAAAGCCAAAATCTTCATTAGGGTAAAACTGAGAAAAGTCTGCATGGCACTAAGGGATAAAAGAAGACGTTAGAAATCAGAGGGCATCTTTAGAAAGCCAAACTCATGTTTCAGGAAGGGTAATAGGAAGGATTATAAACTCTGGCAGGTTAAAAACAAAAGGCAGCAAAAAGAGAATTTGAGAAGCACTTGCAGAGAGAATAAGTAAGTAAATAAATAAATAAGCATATTTAAACACTTTAAGGAGGAGAAGTGGTTTTTTGATTTTTTTTTCCCCCAGTTTTTCTGAAAAAACTTTTTTTCCCCGTAAGCCCAATCAGCTGCCACACATCTAAGACAAATTGTCCAATTAATTAATGTTGCACTATGTTCATTGACAGAAGCTATTTAAAGTATCAAAATAATATGTTTGTGCTGAATAATCAGCTTGACTGTGCACTCTTTTCCAACTCTGTATCTTGAGCAGGCATCTCTGGGTAACACCAGTGTGAATACACACTCTACAAGCTCTACAACACTCTGAGATTACTGTGATAGAGAACATTTCAAACTTAAAGGGTGACAACTGAAAAGTGGGAATTTTCTATTAAATCACAGATGGGCATTACAGACTGTGTGGGCACCACGTCAATGTGCACACAGATATGAAGAGCATAAGAACGGAAAGACAGCCGGACTAAAGTATCCTACATCTGCTAAAGGCAGTGCCTATGGAAGAGTGTAATAGCACAAATACACACACAGCGGTGAGGGGTGATGGTGTCCTAGAACCCTTACCTTTATGGCTTCCTTGATCTGAGATGGTGCCTACATTCTTAGAAACCCTGAAGGTGGCTTCTGTTCTGTGAACATTATCCAGTCTCCAACCAAACTCATTTAGCCTTTCTGTACCAGCAGCACCCTCCAGAACAGAGTCCTGAAAATACTTACATAACCCCAAAGGGTCAGGAGCCAGTTACGTGGAGATACCTAAAAACCCCTTACTATGACGTTTAGTAAATTTCAATGAATAACATAGAAAAGCCTTAACTTTGTAAAAAAAATGGGGAGAATCTGCAAAGAAAAGCAAGTTACTTATACACAGATATGTCTTTATGTTAAATACTGTGCAGCATATGTGTATTACCTTCCAGCATCACAAACATTTTAAAAGGTTATTTTCAACTAAACTTGGAATCTAAATAAAACACTGCAGAAATATTAATTATGAGATTCTAGGGAAAAGGAAATTCTTCAGAAGAAACTTCTTTTTTTAAATGAAATTAAGAAGAGTTTACAGCAGCTTACCCTTCATCCCACTGCTGATTATATTGTTTCAGAACAACGACAAAAAGATGATAACCAAAGGTCAAACCTAAAGCTTACTGAGGCTGGATGAGTACTCCCCTCAATTTCAACAGGCATTAGAAAATACTTAGGAGGAGCAACATAGCTCAGAACATCTGTAATTAAACATCCCTCTATAGTTGCAATTTGGAAGGAAAGCAAATTTTTAGTTTGCCCAGGTCCCTTTCAGCAACTTATTTTGATGAGTTAACAGGATAATAATTAAGCTTCTAATGTTTGTGCTCTATATCCCATTTCTTTTGGGAGTTATGATTTACAGATACCTTGTCCAGCAACACAACACCATTTCTATGTGTAAGGCCTCACTCTCCTTGGTCAAACACCTAGACAATTATCATAGCACTGACTTGTTAAAAATAAACATACTGCAAAATCTGTCATTATTAACAGAATATAAATTAGAATTTATATGGAAGAGTCTGAAGGAAGCCTGCTAACGTGCAAATATTCATATCCAATCTCAATAGTAAAATTGTGCCCTTTAACACCTCTTCAGATCAGAGAATGCAATTCAGATTGCATCTACTGAGAAATTTAAAACAGTGCAGAAAATGGGAATACTTGTCATACAGGAGAAGGATGCAGAAGTGTCTTGGTGCTACCTGGGTGGATTTTAAGAGTGTGATGCATAAAACAGAATAGCTTTATACATCACTACTTAGGAGACTGCTTCCTTCTCCATGACATATTACCATGAGACATTCAGTTTGCAGGAACCTTTGTGTGTCTTTCCCACTTCACAAAGAGAGTTGCTGGCAGAGTGTACCATACAAAGAACTCTGCCTTGACAACAGGAACATACTTCAAAACAGATTGGAACTTTTGGCTCACTGAGTCTCTTCCTGTGTTATGAGAGGCTCCTTTAGTTTATGGAGTATTTTGCCTTCCTGAGTATCTCTATCATCGTCCATCCAAATGTTCTGAAGTTGAATTAACACTCAGATGAGTAAGGCACTTGAAGATGCCTCGTAAGCCTTTATTAAAGGACTTGAAACCTTTTAAGTCTCCAGGTTATTCATTACCTGACCTGTGGTAAGGTGACAAGCAAACTATGTGAACAAGACTTTCTTTTTGTGAAGACTTCATGATGTCCAGTCTGATGTTGATGGTATTTACTTGTGTGTGTATGTGTGTATGCACAAATTGCATTAGCTACATGACAATAAATAGATTATACACCACTGAGTGAAAGGAATGCCACAGGACAACCCCAAACTGCTGCACTATTCTACAGCTTCTCTTCAGCTCCTTCCTCCTAGCTCAGCATGGATATGGTGAAGTGAGACACAGCAGGTACTTGTGGTACATAACAAACATGGCTGAACCAAGAAAACGTTCTCCTGCAGAATTCTGTACCTCACACTGGTGTATACACAGAATTACAGAACCATAGAATATCTCAAGTTGGAAGAGACTCATAAGAATCATTAAGTCAAACTCTCCATTACTTGTTGGACTAAAATCTAAACCATATGAGTAACATCATCCAAATACTCCTAATTCACTGTTTCCATTAGATTAGAATTTATTACAGAAGCACTGGAGTTGCACTAGCACAAAAACAGTTTTATTCATACCAATATAGCCTTGTAGGCCTCCACAATGAAAGGAACTAATTGTGCATATGGCATACAAGTTTCACAAGAGCAACAACTAGAAAGATTCAGAGAGAGTTTACTGACTCTGTATGTATTTTGAGATATATGGTACATATATATATGGATATAAAGCATATATATATATATATATATATATATATATATATGCTTTATATCCATTAAAACAAAACAAATGCTATTAGGAAGTTTGATTTTTTGAAACATGCATGCATGCCAACCACGTTTCACTGATTCATGCTAATCAGAGTTATGGACAAGTACAAGGACTGCAGAAAAACTTGTCGGTTTCAAACATTCCACTGTCCAATAGTAGTATTTTCAACATTCTGTACACTCACATAAAAGACTGACTTTTCTCCCTAGAAAATGTTGCAAATAGGCATGAAAATAAAATTAATGAAAGATGCTTGAAAGTGTGCTAATGCTTTTGAAAAGAGAGCATAGTCTTAATTGTCCAGGCTGGGTTTTTAAAAAACGTAAAAGCGGTGTACAGATTCTCTGCCATTTAAGACCTCCGTAAGAAGTCCATAGAAACCACTCCCCTTGATGCTTGAATACAGAGTTGGACTATATCTGTAACCTTGCTGAATTGGATTACCCCCACTAGAATCCTCTGCTCCCAAACATAGGAGCAAGAGAGCTGAGGCACAGTGAGTGGCAAGATTTTCCAACTCACTGAAGATACCAGCACACACTGGATTTGACTTATAAAGTATTAATTAGCATTTTCATATGCAAGAATGAGAAAAGTTTCCTTGTATTCTTCTATTCACATGCTTTTTTTCTAGGAAAATATTCTTGTTTTACCAAACAATTCTCAGGAAAGTGATGAACATAAATACAGTACAGGTAAGACGGAAACTAAGCAGATTATAATAGACTGACATCTGAAATGTGTCAGACAATGAAAATGTGTACAAGAGAAATTGTATTTGAGAAAATCATATTACTGGGAATCTACCACTTAGGATCTCCATTATCTTGAATCCACAGTGTATCATATTTCAGCTCTAAATGTGTAATTAGCAAGCCACTTTCTCTCTCTTTCGTGCATTTACAGTCTTGCTTTCAAGAAGAGTTGTCAAGTTAAGTGGATCAAAAGAGATATTTTAAAAAGGGAAAGCAGCAAGTTGCATGTAAGCCTCGCCACTCCATCATTTCCTTTGTGCTGGCCATCTGAAAGATGTAACAAGAATTTTTTCTTACTCTTTGTTAAAAGCCTAGCCTACTTCTGGCACATTACACAAAAATGAAGCATAAAGAAATGTTGGTAGACTCATCCCTTTTTCTATTTTCATTTGTGCTCATTAACAAAAAATGAATTTTCATTGTTATGTGATAGAATTCTGTTTGGACTCTATTGTGGTTTTTTGGTTTTATTTTTGTTTTGATTTGTTTGGGGGTTTTGTTTGGTTGGTTTTGGCTTTGGGTTGTTGGTTTTTGGTTTGTTTGTTTGGTTTTTTAATTGTTGTTTTGGGGTGGTTTTTTTTTTGTTTTGTTTTGTTTTGTTTTTGTTTTTGTTTTTTTGGGCTTTTTTTGTGGTGCTGTGCTGATTTTTGCTGTGATACAATTAATTTTCTCCAGAGAAGCTAGTATATGGATCTGTGCTTGGGATTTGTGCTGGAAACCGTATTGATAATAAAAGGATGTTTTAGTTACAGCTGAACAATGCCTGCACAGAGCCAAGGCCCTTTATGTACTTCACCTACACATTAGTGAGTGGGCTGGCTGTGCACAAGAAGTTTGGAGGGGACACAGCTGGGACAGCTGACCCACACTGACCACAGGGATATTCCAGACCATATGGCATCATGCTCAGTGTATAAAGCTGGGGGAAGAAGGAGGGGACGTTTGCAGAGCTAGCATTTTTCCTCCCAAGCCACTGCTACGCATGATGGAGCCCTGCTTTCCTGGGGATGATGGCTGAACACCTGTCTGCCCATGGAAAGCGAATGAATTCCTTATTTTGCTTTGCTTGCATACACAGCTTTGTCTTTGCCTATTAAACTGCCTTTTATCTCAAGCCATGAGTTTTCCCACTTTCTGATTGTCTTCCACATTCCACTGGGGAAGACTGAGTGAGGGGCTGGCTGAGGTTGAACCACGACAGGTGCCTAAGTAGAAGGGAACAAAATAATTTAGGAACACTACTGTGGAACTGAAATTTCAGACTACTCCTCTTATGATTCTCTCTTGGTCGCTGGGGCTTACACAGCCAACAGTACATGTAGTAACATAGACAAAGAAATGTCCAGAAAACACAGAATTAGAAGGGAAAGCCACTTGATTTTTATTACCTCAATTTTTATATAAAGGAGTCTAAGAGAATTTCCGAAGATAATTTAAAATACCATTTTATTCTGAAAGAATGATTTGCCTCATTTGTCTAACAGATGTCTTTGACAGACATCCATGTAGACTTTGTCCATAGAGATTATCTGCAGTAATACAGAAATACAACTTGTTCCAGAGAGGTGTGAAGAAATCAACACTCTCCTCTGAACTTCCTCCCTATAAGGAAAATTTTCTTTCTATTTCTAGTCTGTTTCTAGTTCAGCTAGCATTTTGTTTGAAGGCCATTTCTTATTTTGTCAGGTCTAGACGGCCCACATTTCCTTTAAATTTTTTAAGAAGAATCTAGCTGAAAGCATTTAATAATTAATACGTTTAACTTTCTTTCCTTTGGAGATAGATTTCCATGGCTGACTTAAACAGTGTCACCCTTCTGGCTCTTGAAACACCGAAGCTACTGTGAAAAACAAAAGATATGTAAAAATTCATTGCAAATAGCCATAAACAAGAGCATTCAGATCTCAGAGTATAGCCAGGTATTTACTTAGGGTCTTTCAGATGCTGAGTCCTGTGAAAGAATATTTTTCCCCTGTTTACAACAACTGCTCAGGAGTTTTTAAAATATATGGATGATTAAAAGGATAGATAGAAAATAGGTTTTTGGCACAAAATCTGTTAAATAAAGGATTATTTTACTTTCTGAAGAAAAAAATCCTCAAGGTACATACTAATCACTTGCTAGTTCCTTAGTGAAAAGGAGAAGCTGATACAAAAGCAAGAGTCTCACTGTAATAACTTCTGGCTTTTGCCCCCACAGAAAGGTAGGACCTCATTAGTTTTATTGTTTAAAATAAAATCAGTGCAAAGTAGCTTACTGCTGCCTTTGTTCCCAGATAACATGTGGGAAGGCATATTCCTGGAAGGAGTAAGAACTTTCATTAGACATGAGCAGGTTATATAAGAGAAATAAGGCTGAACCAGACATCATGATTTTTCTCTACAGTCTTTGAGAAGTTTAACTTTTCACTTTAATTAGTGACATCTCACTGATACTGGCTCAAACTAGAACCCAAATATTAACTTGTGAAGTTAGAGAACATCGCACTGCCCACACATCCTGTGGATGAAGTCTACATAAAGGAAAAAGAGATCCCTTTATGCAATGAAACATTTACAAGTTGACACCAGTGAACAGAAGGCAGTCACTGAAAGATTTTATCAGCCATCCTGGCGAGACACTCAGTGTTTTGCCAAGACTGTGCTTACCACCTAGTACAAGTCACTGTTTCAGATTTTAATGGTACAGTGGGCAGACATTAGGGCTACCATAATACTGAGGTGCATGTGTCCCACATAAGCACAATGAACATACGCCACTGCAATTCTCATGCACTGGACACTGTCTTCATCAGAGTGGTGGGATAGAAATATGTCAGGAGTCTGTGTACAAGTGCTTTTCCTCAGGGCACCTTACAGCATTTTGATAGCTTCCAGCTCCACAGCTCTCTGCCAGCCTCAGCAAGGCAGCTCCAATGCAGCTCAAGCATTGCATGAATTCCCTGGAGGTTAGAGAAGAGTGTGGCACAGTGAGTCAGAAAACTAAACTAATGTCTGGAAGACAGTGGAGCCTGGAATAATAGTAACAGTGTCCTAGAGAAATCCATGCTTCGGTTTTTAAGGACAAGTATATTTAGCTGCTTGTGTTTTTCCATTATGTGTTGTGAACATAACTTTTACAATAAGCTGCTTATATGTGAACATTATACATGGATTGCCTATTAATAATATGACATGAATGTCATTTCTACAATAGATGCCATACTGATAATTAGATTTTTAAAGATGCCTTCTTCTCTGTCTTCTCTTATAAATTGAACCTGGATTCACAAGAGGAGAAAATAAAAGATGAATATTGAGCCACTAACTCAAATGAGTTTATTTCCCCAACTGTGAACACTTCCGTTTCATTCCAGCTAGAAGTAACTTTTTCCTGTCTGTCCTGATAATCTTTATGATGCCGTTTCCAAACTCCTTTCAGTGAAAAATTTAGGTACTACTTATTACTACATATGACAAAGTAGTAAGTAAAAGGCACATAAAGCTCTCTGATGATCATCTCAAGAGTTCTCTGCCATTATACTTTCTATTCCCTCTGCACACTTACTTTGCTCTATATGCCTTTTATGAAGTTATAGGATTAATGCCTGAATTATTCTGGATTATTTTACGTGAAGTTGGCTGTAAAGAAGGCTCTACTCTCGACTTTCCCCATTGAAAACAGAACTCAAAGCCCAGCATTTTGTCACCACCATCAGATAAACAACAAGAAAAAGTATTGGGCAGTCCATTGCAGAAAGGTAAGAAAATGAGTAAGTGAGGAAGTGACATAAGTAGGCTCCACAGAATTATAGTACAAGTCCAAAATGAAAAGTTGTAGCGTACAACAATCCAAAACACACAGCTTCCTTCCAGCCCAAACCATTCATGTTATTTATGTAGTTTATTCCAACTGGTGGTTGGAAACGAATGGCAGGGAGGAATGCAATTTACTGCTTCAGATGGCTGTCCAATCGCTTATGTCTAAATACTGAATATGCTACCTGGAATCCTACATAAATTTGCTTGGGCTTTTTTTTCCCCTTGAGCTTTCTGGTGTGGTTTTCTTTGTTGTTTTTCCTTTTTTTTTTTTTTGGCGTGGGGGTTAAACTTCATGGAAATTTATTTGCAATATTTCAGTTATGTATGGAGGAGAAATTATTTGACTGTTTCATATTTTATATTTGACACTATTCTCAAAAAAAATTACCTCTACAAACACTTAGGGAAAAAATTCCGCTCATGTTTTAACAAGTGGTTTACATTTTGAACAGAATTAGATGCAGGAGGCGAATGGTATATTTTGTACAGCTTTTATAAGGTCTCTCTCCATTCCATTAAGAAGGGGAATAATTTTTCCCCTCTGGTCTTTGTATGAAGTAATGGAGTTTCTGTGGGGTACCATGTCCCACATTTGCTTGAAACACAGGTCTACATACTTTTATGGTGACAGCATACACTGAAGAAATTCTAGTACAAGTAACATAAAAAGTTCCCTAATGCTCTGCTAGAAACAAAACCTAATGCATTCATTTTTAAAGCATGAAGACTAATAATGCAGGAGGTTTTTTTCTGCAGGGGAAAATAGTCTTTCAAGCTAAATAATATACTGTTTGAAAGAAAAGAAAAATCACTGCAAGCAGTGCAGTATCAGCCTATCTGCAGTGATTTCATCTGCTGGAGCTAGAAGTAAATGCACTTCCACATTTTTTATTTAGAGGCAAAACTATTAACTTTGGTCTCAGATGGCATTGAAATCCGTCCACAGCTGAAATTATTTAGCACATTCATCCCTCCATAATGAATCCTTATCCATACCATTTGATTTTCTTGCCTCCTCTGAGCCTCCTTCTGCCTCTATTTTGCTCAGTTCCTAACTTATAGGCCTGAGGTTGTCCCACTCTTCTTTCTGTGGAGATACATTGGAACTAGACGTCAGGAAATATTCGGTGGTATTTCCATGGTTTGCAACATGCACAATACATTGGGGATTATGCGAGACTTACTGAGGGTACACACAGGCTTCTGCTGTAATTTCCTAATGAAGATTCTCAGTGATATTTTGAAGAGTTAATAAAACATTTTGATATTGTTTGTGTTCCCGTAAGAACACCCTAAGCTCTGGGAAATTTTCTTACTTTGCTCCTCTACAGTGATACTACAGATATCTACAAGAAACCCCTCCTGATCTGGAGAGAGCAGGCTGGAATCCCTGCAGAAGGAAACACTTCAAATTCTGAGTCAGTCAATAAGGAGCTTTGCATACAATTTTTCAGAGTATAAACCATTTGCTGTAATTTCCCAGTTGTGTTAGAATGCAGTGTTTATTGAAATTATTATTATGACATCTTTTATTTTTGAACAGAAGATGATACTGGATTTGGGGATTTAAACATTATCTTCTACCTCTTTTTTTTGGAGATTATAGTATGGTTCTGGTGCTAAATATAGTTTTGTCAGATGCTTTCAGTTTTAAATGAATAATTAGATGTGAACCTATTGTTATCCCTATTTACTAACAGCTCCGATGTAGTGGTATTTGCTCTCTGAACACTGAAATTAAGGAAGATTACTGTCAATGCTGCAACAGTGTTACACTCTCACTGAATTCCCACAACTAACACTGTGTGAGACAAGCTGACTGCCTAGCTGAGAAATGGACACTGAGCAGTGAAACTGAATGTTCACCAGGGACACTATTCCTCGCTAAATGACAAGCATCAAATGGATCAAACATATCTCAAATATTAAGTCACTACCTTTTGTTTTGCAAATGTTTCTGTACAAGTTATGACTACACCTATTAAACAATATTTCTTTATGAAATTAGGCTTAAAATTGGTATACTCCTCAGTAACACATTGAAATGACCCTTCAGGCAGAAACTTTTAATCAGAATCACTATAAACGCAAACAAATAAATGCTTTGGACTGTGGTTCCTGTGACCAGTTTTCTATTCACTTGTTTGTTAAAATCAGATATGTGTAAGTAGCTAGGTTTTCATATTTATTTTTAGAGAAGACATTTGACATGAGGTATTGTTACACTGACTGACAATCAATGCAGATTGAAAATCTGCACTACCCCCTCCAAACTGTCCCCAGAATATCATCATTTGTCTTTTCCTAAAAAAACAGTTATTGATGCATAAATGCATGAATTCTGAATTTTATCAATAATTATCACTAAATGAACTGTGTATTAGCTATAGATCAAAATAGATTGGCAAATGAAAAGAACAGAGACTAATGAAAAACTAAGGAAGGATATAGGGAAGGTGCTATCGTCACTCAAGTGTACACTGTTTGAGAAAAATGAAATAAAAAGTCTTCAAATCCTTTCATCTATTCTTCTAAAAAAAACCACTCTAGTAATCCAAAAAAAATCCATTGCTTTTTTTTCTGTACAGAGTTTAATTTCTTAGACCATTTAGACTACAGCATCTCTAGCACATGGAAAATTGAACCAAAATAATTTCCTTAGTATTTGCAATAGCAAATAATTGCAAACACATCATTTTGCTCTTTCTTTATAAATATGTTTCAATGATGTTAAATGTTTGAAGAGGGCAAGAACACCTAACAACAAAATATGCCAGAATCCTATTATAGAAAGGCTCACCCAAGACATTTAGAGAACAAATTCTAAAATTAAATGTTATATGTAAAGCAGATTGAAACGTTGAAGAAGGACACAGAAAAAAAATACAGTGACATTTGAAAATACAGATATTTTTGTCATCCCATGACTTCATTATGTTATTTTAGCTGCTATTTATCTTAATATAATTTGGACTACTGACACAATACAAACAAACATGAAGAAACTTCTGCAAATTTTTTTTTTTCTTCTCTAATAGAATGTCTTTAGTATTCTAAGGGTAAATCTTCACCAAATATCAGCAAAACTTCCATAGGGGACCTCTTCTGCTACGGTCATTCTTTGGGCTTGAAAGGAATCCCTTCCCTCTGGCCCTGGTTCTCAAATTCCTGACAAACAGCCTCTTATGATCAACCATGACCAAAAGAAATTTACCCAATTTTCACAACACTTTTACTCATGTGCCATCATTTCTCTCTCTTTCATTCTTCCCTACCATCAGTTCTTTCACATAAAATTGCAGAGTCATGTATTTACATAAAATATGAGATAGGAAAGGAAGAAAGCAAATGATAAAATTCTTTATCTATAATTTTCATTTTTTCAAGAACAGAGTGCATGGATTTCATTAGCAGCTTTAGAAAGTGGTAGAAGCTGGAGCAGTAGACAGGAGGCATAAGAGGGCAGAGAAAAACAACAATTGTATTAGGCTTAATGGGGCAAGGGACAGACTCAGGGAGGTCACAGCTGAACTTCCAGTCCTGTTGTCAATGTCTGTCACTCTGTTTTGCACACCTAATCACACTCCTATTCTGAAATTTCTCCTTACAGAGACTGCATCCCTGCTAGCTCCCCACAAAATCCTGCATTTCTTTCTGTTCTTTATTGATGAAAGGAAGATAAAGATAAATTAAACGTGTACCTGCTGACTTCTAACTGTGCTTTAACAGTCACTCACTCTTGCAAGGTACTTCAGAGCACACTTGCAGCACTCAAAAGCAGAATGTCCTGCATATTGCTTCTGGCATCAGCTGCGTTGCACTCAAAGCATTTTCCATCACTGTGGCTCTTGGATCCTTCCCAGGATCGAGTTTCCCAGTGCGACTCCCTTCTGTACAAAAACCTTAGTTAATCAATACTTACACAATGAGACCTCACGCTGCACAAACACCAGTATTATTTCATGGTGAAGCAGGAGCTTTAAGAATGCACATAGTAGCTTCAGGGAGGGCTGCTCTACAGCTTAATTTAATTTTAAAAATACACTAAGAAATATTTTTAAAATACAACTTTGCACAACAAAGAACTAAACACACTAAAGCATATGATATATTGGCAACATGAACAGACAAAAAATGGCAGAAAGAGAAGACTAGACACCAATTTAATAACTACCTATTTTGTGAAGCATGACACTTTTATACAAATCCCAGACCCTTTAGACTTTGAAAACCTTTCTCTTTTTTTGTAGTATGCATTATAAACCAATCACAGAATTTAAATTAAAAAATCAACCTTTGTCTCCCCATAACCTATTTTTTTCCTGTATTGCATTATTTAATGCACAATTTTCTGCCAAAAAGACCCCAAAACCTTAAAGTGGAAATATCGCTACTTTCAGTGGTGTACTGCCAAACTAAAATAACATAACCAAAAATTAGAACAATTAAATAAAAAATATAAAAACAAATATTAAATTGGAAATTAAAAAACATAACTGATTTCTGAACGAATATAGGCTTTACTATTTCTTTTTCAAAGACAATAAAAGAAAACACATATTTTTCTTTTTTTGAAGAATAAATTACTATTTCAGTGTTTCCTGTGCTTCAGGGACTCAGTTTCTGCTACAATCAAACCATCCCATCACCCCAAGCAGAACCTCACTCCCTGAGAAGGATTTAGGTCTAATAAGAGGACTTACTGATTCGTTTCATGACTTGCTTATTTGACAGTTTCTTGGCTATTGGAGGAGGATTACATTAGCTTTGCACGTCATAAGGAAAGCATATGCAGAAATGTCCATGAATATTGAACTTTGGAGTATTGTTGACTTCTATACAGTTTAAAGACCACTTTTTTAATAACAGGGTGAATGATTTGGAAATGAACAGTGAAGACAGCATGAGAGGACTGAAAAATTAAAATTATAATAATACTTAAAACAATAAAAACCATTTTGTGTTCACTTATTGTTAAAAGTGTTAACAAAAAAGAAACAAACCAAACCTCAACATTTCCTCCCTGAGGAACAGCGACTTGGCTACAGCATTCATGTCTAGACAACAGAAATTAATTTTATCTGCACACATGTCTCTTCAGCATTTAAGGAGACTGGAGGCATTCATTAAATTTAAATCAGAGTGGTCTGAATGCTGAAGTATGCTGAGGGGCAGATAAAAGCCCCCACACTGCAAACTGTTGTGCACAAGCGGTGCAAGACGTGTAAGGAGTCCCACTGGATTGCTCAGTGCGAGGATCAGCAATGCCAAGTCACTGAACCCTGGGTCAGTGTGGTTTGAACAGCTATGGCCCAGGTCCCTGACCATGCTGGACTGCTTTCCAGATAAAGCAATTCAGAGAGCTATGAAATAGATTAACAAGTAACACTACATCTACGCAGTATCATGACATAAGCTGTTTATACAAATGAGTTTTTCCCCCATTTCATGAGATTTGTTAGCATGCTGTTGAAATACTCCTGCAAGAATTATCTCACAAAATGTCTAGCTGTTCTGCCAACACTGTATTTGTGCTCATTATTACTCAAAAAACCCCCCAGTGAGGTAGCAAAATTTAAGTCTGAAGTATTGTCTATTTGTTTAGAAACAACAATAAATCATGCAACTCTAATCAGCAGCATATCCCCAAGAGTATTTTTAATTAGAAAGCCTCTTGCTCTATATGACACACCCACATTTTTTCCATACACAACTCTAGAAAAAACAGTGATTTTGTTTATATTTCCTCTAACTTTCCAGGCAGCAGAATTTCTATAACATTTTTAAATTCTTCACCATCAGAGGCAAGGCTTTCAAATGCACTACCAGAGTGACCAAGACTACAGTTATAGCTTTATTTCACGAAGTCGCACTGCAACTGTCTGAGTGTAAAAGTCAATTTACCCAATTTCTTGCAAGGGCTCTTACAAGAAGTTTTGACTGCCAGCTAAAATAACAGCCAAACATGAAAACACCCATGGCCCTGTTCCTTCTGGAGCAGCTACAGAAGCACATACCAGAGGAGCTGTCAGCAGCTGGGGGCAGTGTGTAATATAATTTGATATCACAGCCTTCAGAACAGAGACTAGCAATATCGCCACCCTAGCAGAACTGTCTGCACAACGCTCTGCTAAAACCCTCTGCTTCTGGTTTGTCAGACGGTAGTGCTTCAGAACAGGATGAGTGAAGTGATAGCACCCTGACTGTACTGTCATACATGGCCCTCTGACCAGAGTACATCCACCTAACCTAAATGAATACCCTTTAGAAGATTTCTGAGCCAAATTGTACATCAAAAAGAACACAGGTGAGCTCACGGGTATACAAATATATGCCTAAAAGACTGGTCATTTTTTTCACGTTGATGTTCACATTCTCATTAGCGGTTGTTACCTCTCACAATAGCTTTTGTTCTGAAAACTGCAGATAGATAGGCTTCTGGGGAGAGGTATTTTGTCCTGAACTGACATTTCACCAGAACATACATCTGCAGGGCTGTTCTTTAACTCTGCCATTCAGTGTTTGTGTTCTTTTTCCTGGAATCTCTACAATGTTTTCCTAAAGATAGATGGTGAGAGCTAAACTGACACACTTTAGAGGAGAGCAAAAGGCCAATCTCATAGTCAAGGTGAGATGCAGCTCAATTCACAACTTAAACAGAACTTATAAAAGAAGGAAAGCAACCTTCTTATGCAGACAGATAGTGATAGGATAAGGGGAATATTTTAAATTAAAAGAAGAGATATTTATATTATATATTGGAAAGAAATTCTCAGCTGTGTGGGTGGTAAGGCACCGGCACAGATTGCCCAGAGAAGCTCCATCCCTGGAAGTGTTCAAGGCCAGGTTGGATGGGGCTCTGAGCAACCTGGTCCAGTGGGTTGCATTCCTGCTCATGATGCAGGGATTCGAATGAGATGATTTTTAAGATCCCTTCCAATTGAAACCCTTCTATGTTTCTACGATTCACATCAAAATTATTCAGACTGTGTACCTAGGTAGCAAAAGACAAGGAAATAATTTTAAAATATTATCAGGAAAGGGCATTAACACCTCAATCTTTCCAGGACACTAATGACTACTAAAGGCTGTCACATTTAAAACCAAACATATTTATCACAAATCAAAAGACATATTTGGGAAAGCTACCAAGTTCCCTTTCTCACAAACAAATTACAATCAATATGGCTCATTTAGAAGTGGAAAGTTTATGTCCGGTTAGGAAATGTGATATGGAATGAGTAGGAGGCTCAGTTGGGATCATTAAAAGCAGTGAATCAGCCCTGGCTCTCTACAACTTACATGTTTTTCTCCTCTGCTTGACTTAGCCTAATCTAGGTGGCCATGGCAAAACCTGTAGGATAAGATTTTCTGGAAAACATTCATTTCAGCTACAAGTTGCAGCTGGTTAAAGCTGGTTATTCAAAAATCTCAATTCTTCTGTCTATATATAGTTTCAGATATCATAGATGTCTGTGAGTTTTTTCTAGATTAATTACACTTCCTGTATTTAAAAAATGTTTTGCTGCTTGGTTTTGGTTTTTTTTTTTTTTGTAAAGACCAGCCCAACAACAAGAAGTAAATTAATAATACAGAAGACAAAGAATTTAATAATGTCCTGCCAAGTAGAACTGTAAAACTAAAACCAAACCAAAACAATAATAACAACAAAAAAGTGGAGTTATATCTTTTAACAATCTTAACTAAGATGTAGAAGGATCCTTAATACTGGTTACATACAGTGACAGAGATAAATAACATCCCACAGCATCTTAGATTACTCTGATACATGGCATTAAAGATTTCTCTGTAAACATGGCATTACAGGAAAGTCAAATGACAAACCTTACAACAATCATAACAATATTAATGTTTAATAAATACACATTTCCCTAACCCAGATACAGAAATAATCTAAAAAGGTTTGAAAAGGTATGAGAAAATAAATGCAATACAGGCTTAAAAGCTCCTTGCTATTGTTTTGCTAGTAAGTTTTGTTAAAATGTATAAATTTTGCACATAACAGGCATGGGGGCACTGGCTAAAAACTCAAAGGGATTATAGCAAAGCACTTACATTAAGAGCAATTTAAATTACAACTACAGGGTAAAGGAATGATAATGATATGTCAGAAATACATCACTAACTATTATTCATTTTAAGTGTTCCCATTAACAAGGTTGCACCACATAAATAACTAATGACTGCCAAACACGTTTGAGTATTTGAAAATGCACCTATGGAAGCTATTTCAAAACTAGATGTCTACAGAATTCCCAGTTAAAAAAACCCAAACAAACCAATCAAACAAAAACCGGAAAAACCCAAATGTTAAAAATGGCAAAGAAAGCAAATGCAGTAGACAAGGCCACGTTTTGGTGAATGGGCACACCAGTTCATATACTGTTCCATGCAAATATTTTTGGTAACAGCACAAGTAGCAGCAATGGGAGCAGCAACAGAACAAAAAAACCAGAACAGATATTTTATTTATCCCTAATGCTGCCCTACACAACATTATCTTTCAAGGGATAGATAGCAAAGCAACAAAGTAGCAACTTACATTAAATTAAGAAAGGAAGTAAGAATGGTACATCGATAATAACACCAGTTGTGCACCACATCTCAGCAGATCACCTTGGCTCTCTTTGCAGTCAATGAGGAACGAGTTGTGTTTTCTAGCATGAGAAAAATAAGATTTTGGATGATTTCCCCACACGTGCATTAGATGCTTTCCAACTATATAGGAGTAGTGGAGTTGTGTAAACTCTTGCTCTATACAGTATTGATAATGCTTGTGCAACTTTTTAAAACCTGCAACTCTCTGTATCTACCTACCATATTGTAATAAAATGTTTTCAGAAGTGAGTTCTTCTGGGTATAAATATCATTAGAAACAAAAAAGACCTGAGGCTCAAGTCTTTCAGAGACCATATGAAGATATATGGTCTTATATGTCTTTATCTAATGATGCATCCCAGAGTCTTGAGGCAACTGGCTGATGTAGCTGCCAAGACACCCCCCAAAATATAACTGGAATTGCTAATAACATTCAGATATTCAGCCCGCTATATATAAATGCCTTAAGGTCACTTTCTTCTAAACATTAGCCTGTGCTTAAATAACAACTTTTACAAAATCCCTCAAAACCTCATTATCTAAGATGGCATTTTAACAAATCCTTTTTTTTTTCCCCAATCCCTTTTAACATAGTTTGCCTACTGTTTTTTTTCAAACCCCATCCATCAGGGTCACCTCCCACGGTCATTTTTTTCAGAGCAGCAGTCTGAGGTGGTGGTTGACTTCAGCACAAGTCTCTTTGCACATTTTATCATTCTCTTCCTGCACCAGAGAGATGGAAGAGATGATGATGATGCCTTTAGCCACACTGTGCTCCTAAACTGTGCAGAGTCAAACAGCCTGGGCTTTGAAGCATGTCAAAGGACCTGCTTGGTGAAATGATGTGATTTTTATTTTTTTTCCCCACAAATGCCTCTCTCACTGCATGTTTCATCCCACAGTCTGAACCACAATTACTCTTTCATGGGACATTCAGCTTTGTCTTGATAAATCTTTGACTTCCCTCTTAGACGTAAGTACTTTGATCCACTCTCCATTTTTTAACCTCACTTAAATTCCAAAGCTTATTGCTTATATTTTTATACCAATATGATTTTTAGGGAAAAATTCCTTGAGTATTGTCCTAGGTTTCAGTGTAAGACGTGCCCAAAACCATGTATTCTATAACCATCTGGCACCAGGTGGGGCAGTGTTTTTCCTTGCCTCCTCCCTGTGGGAGCTATCTTTGTTTAATGGGCAATCAAGGACCCTGCCCATGGCTCATAGATAACTGCCTCTGGACAATCTTTTGTTAATGGGCCCATCAATGCCTTATCATCCCATTGTGAGAAGCTCCACCCAGAGGGAGAAACCAAGCATTCCATCCTAAATATAAACTGGGATTCCAAACACCACAGACAGCCTTTTCCCACTGGATTTCCAGAGGACAAGAGCTACCACTGGACTTTCAGACGGAGACCAGACTTCTTTTTCTACAGGATCACTGCTTTAACAGGACCACTTCATCTGAACTGCTACCAGCACCCTGACTGACAGGGTGCCAGGTTGTATTCTGACTTTGTCAGTGGTTCACTTTTGTACTATTGCATTTATTTTACCTTTTCCCTATTAAATTGTATTTCTGACTTGGAGTCTCACTGGTTTGCTTTCAAACCTGTACAAGTATTCATAATGCTGTTTCATTTATTCTTCTTAGTTTGAATTGGATACCCACGTAGGTGTCAACAGAATCAGAACTATCACTACTAGTTTATTTTCCTGCAGGGCAAAGGATTCCAGCATTCAGTGTCATGGCATTCTGGGGAGACTTCAAAATTAGATGAAGTTTTTAAACTGCACCTGTCTTTCATTCAACATTTCGCCATTTCATTTTGGTCTTGGCAGCTTGTGTTATTCAGACCTTTGAAAACCAGACAGATGGATCGCTAAATCCAACAGGTGGACCAGTAAGAAGGAAAAACACGGAACTATGCTAAATAGGTGCTGAAGTAGCCTCAGTGCCTACAATAACATGTCAACCATATTTCCATTCCAGCTGGGTGCCAGGCACCTTTACTGGACTGTGTGGCTCTCACACAGAACTCTTTTCTGTACTTCCCTACTCTATCCCTGCACTTCTTACCCTGACCTTCTCTGGAAGAGTAGAGGAAAGGATACTTCCTAAATTCACCTTGGGAATAAAATAATCACAAATTAGAACCTGGAAAACAGGAATTAAGCTAGTAAGTAGTCCTCACACCACTAAGTTCTTCTGCTTCTCATATGACTTAAAGTGTTTTCTATCTTTTAAAAATAATTATGCATACTGTTTCTATGACAACCGACCCAGATTCCTAACAAGCTTCCCTTGGTACTACTACTACTACTACTGCATGGAAGAATAATAATTTCCTGTGGGTAGATTTCCCATGTCTGTGCTCTAACTCAAAGCCGGACCCATCTGTCCTGGATTACATGCAGTGCGCCAAGAGCCTCCAGCTTTGGAGAGTTCTTTTCTCGCCAAACCTTTTCTCCTTCTCTGGTTTGGAAAGAGATTGGCAGCTGAGAGATGCTGCAGCAGCATGGAAAGCAGCTAGATGACAGCCATAAGCTGATGTCATTCAGGTTAGACAGGAAATTTAATTCTTGTCATATGATCAAACATTCATGGATCCTAAGGGAAAATCAGTATTTCCATGAGACCCAGTTCCTGTGTGTCTGCATGATTACTGTTTTCAAGGTCTTGTGTATTACCAGAACAGCTATACTATCACTGTTTTATTTTGGTCTTGTATCTCCCATAAGAACGTTCAGCAATTTTGAAGAGTTTGTGCTCCAATGTGGTAACAGAAATCCACAAGCTGCTCTATATAAAGTCCTTTAATCTCTTCTGATAAGCTTATTTAATCTCCTCTTGTACAATGATAACATTAAAATTTCAGCATGTAAACACAGCTAGGAAAGACTATTTTGTTGTTGGGTTGTGGTGCTGTTTTTGTTGGGGTTTTTTTTCTGAAAATGGCACAAAACATAAGCAAGACTTTTCCTTTAAAATAAAATAAAAATTAAATAAAATCAAATTAATTAGGAGAAATGTGATGACGTTTTAAAATGTGAAAACTCAGTAATTATCAGGTGAATACGATTGGACAGTGAATTACACCAAAGTATGAGTGGTCTCACTAGAAAGTTTATAGAAACATGGTTAGCCTAGATGACCTAGTGCTGTATCTTTTCTCCTGCTTCTAAAGTCTGTGATGGTAGGCTGAACTCCTTTCCTGTGAGAGATTTATGAAACATCCTGGATCTCTTACATTCTCTCTCAAGTGTTTGATACAACACCACCACTGAAATGGTGATGCAAAAAATTAATTTTGAGCAGCTCTCAAAAAACTCCAGATATTTATCACATGCTTTCTTGTTGAATTTTTTTTTAAATTACTGTTTTTGCATACGATATATCTATGAACATATTTTTTTTCCTTGAGAGGTTTCATGGTGAATGGATGGGAATTTTGGTGTGTGCTTCACAGTCAGCAAGTTCCACTTTACTGATTCAATCATCAACTTTACATCAATCTATATTCATTCCTAAATCATTAATTACTTCAGAGATTATAAGGTGTTAATTACGACAGGCATAAAAAATCAAGGCACTCAATGAAAATATGGAAATAAAATCCTTAAAATTAATTCACTTTTTTATACTTCTAAATGGTCTTAAGCAGTGCTGTTATTTAAAACCAACCTATGATGTTCTCAAAGCTTAGACTATATTTTCCCCACGTCCCTCTAGAAATACTTCTACATATGTTTGTTTCACTTTATAGTGCAACTTGTATTCCGTATTTCAGGGTGCTTCACAACCTGTGCAGTTCTTCCATCACCACTACCATAGTGTGCTGGTTTTGGCCAAGGACAGGGTTATTTTCTTGCAGAAGCCATGATGGGGCAGAGCCGGGAGCAAGTGTGGGGGATGGAGCAGTCAGGGTGGGATGCTGCTGGCTGCAAGTTGAGTCACGCAGGGCTCAGTGAATATCCTTGTCAATCACCCTCTCTTTCATTATTAATATCGATACTGTTACTGTTCATTTTCTTATCTCATTGCTGTTATCAGTAAATTGTTCCTATCTCAACCCCGTGATCTTTGCCTTTTGTGCCTCCAGCCATCCACAGGAGGTGGGCAAAGAGAAGGGAAGGGGAAGCAGGTGACCATCAGTGCGGTTTGGAGTCTGGGGGTGGGGGGAGAGGGNCCTGTGAGAGATTTATGAAACATCCTGGATCTCTTACATTCTCTCTCAAGTGTTTGATACAACACCACCACTGAAATGGTGATGCAAAAAATTAATTTTGAGCAGCTCTCAAAAAACTCCAGATATTTATCACATGCTTTCTTGTTGAATTTTTTTTTAAATTACTGTTTTTGCATACGATATATCTATGAACATATTTTTTTTCCTTGAGAGGTTTCATGGTGAATGGATGGGAATTTTGGTGTGTGCTTCACAGTCAGCAAGTTCCACTTTACTGATTCAATCATCAACTTTACATCAATCTATATTCATTCCTAAATCATTAATTACTTCAGAGATTATAAGGTGTTAATTACGACAGGCATAAAAAATCAAGGCACTCAATGAAAATATGGAAATAAAATCCTTAAAATTAATTCACTTTTTTATACTTCTAAATGGTCTTAAGCAGTGCTGTTATTTAAAACCAACCTATGATGTTCTCAAAGCTTAGACTATATTTTCCCCACGTCCCTCTAGAAATACTTCTACATATGTTTGTTTCACTTTATAGTGCAACTTGTATTCCGTATTTCAGGGTGCTTCACAACCTGTGCAGTTCTTCCATCACCACTACCATAGTGTGCTGGTTTTGGCCAAGGACAGGGTTATTTTCTTGCAGAAGCCATGATGGGGCAGAGCCGGGAGCAAGTGTGGGGGATGGAGCAGTCAGGGTGGGATGCTGCTGGCTGCAAGTTGAGTCACGCAGGGCTCAGTGAATATCCTTGTCAATCACCCTCTCTTTCATTATTAATATCGATACTGTTACTGTTCATTTTCTTATCTCATTGCTGTTATCAGTAAATTGTTCCTATCTCAACCCCGTGATCTTTGCCTTTTGTGCCTCCAGCCATCCACAGGAGGTGGGCAAAGAGAAGGGAAGGGGAAGCAGGTGACCATCAGTGCGGTTTGGAGTCTGGGGGTGGGGGGAGAGGGAGGAGAGCACTAAATTGGGAGGTACTATTTCTAGACCAAGACAGTCACAGTGCTTTGTGGACACAGCATGAAGAGTTAATGGCCATTGTTTGAAACACGTTTCTTCAAGGATGCTCATAATAAAAATTGTTTGCAAATAAAAAGATTATGTTTAAAAAACAAACATAGGCAGTAACCTAAAAAAAATCCAGGAACTTTTTTCACTTATTTGGCCTCTCACACTCACAATTTTTTCTAAGCCTCATCCACCTTACAAATTGATTGAGACCTTCCTTCCACTACCACACCAACCCTACAAAACCAAAAAGAAGTATGAAAACAGACACACTGACAGTAGTTATTTTATCAGAATCATTAGTCAAGTTACAAACAGAAAGCTTGAAAGATCTTGTAGTGACACTGTTACCGTGTCCTCAGCTCCTGCGATGGGAGCTTCTGATTTACGCTTGAGGGACAGATGGGAACTCCAGACTCTCTTGCCGAAAGATAGATGTTTATTCAGTCTTACCAGAAAATTAGAGCCATGAGCGCAGCCCCAAGAGAGTGAGAGCCATGAAGAACAGCTTATCTCTGTTACAGAGCTCTTTTAAAGACAATTTAACCAATTAAAACTTAAAATGAAAGATATTTTTACTTTTCTGCCAATGTGTGAAAAATGCATCAGCAAAGCATACAGGAACTGCGGTATTTTTCATCCAATAATTTCAAACCACTTTTGCTGCAGAACATGGTTCCCTAAAGAAGAAGGAAGAAGCCCTAGAAAACAACAACTATCCTCCATATTGAAGTATTCGCTATTATCTACTTGCTAAATAAACAAACCTAAAAACTCTAAGCTTTTTACCCTGTAACTCTCCTACATAATATTCTATCATCCAATTCACATAACAGTCGATTCTAATTCTTCCCACAGCGTGGGGAGTTTTCTCCATGGACGAAGGTGGAACACATTGCTGTCCAGGGGGGTAGAATCCTTCAAAACAGGCAGAGAGACCTCCTCTGCACTCTGGGTTCCAACAGATCTGACAGACTGAAATACAACTCCAGTGAGAACTCACAAAGGGAAACCTTAGAAAAATGGTGGTATTGTCAATCTTTAAGAAAGCAGCACAAATCACATGACTTATCAATGTCACAGAAAACCAGAGGTTTTCAATTACCTGCAGAGCACTAACTGTGCACCTCTAATTCCTTGATGAATCACAAACACATAATCTTGGACTGCTATTCAAATTTCATTGCAATTTACCATGAAATTAAATCATTTATTTAACACTAGTAAGGATAATTTGAAGAGTTTCCTTCTGCTTCGTTTTATGCTCTGCAAATTTGAAATAATTCTTGCTACATACAAACCAAAAAGGAATTTCCTTCTGGCTGTTGGCTGTGCTTTTCACCTGCAGAAAATCATCCAGTGCAAGCTAACTCTGCTGTGATTTATCTGTCAGTGAATTTGTCTGGCTTGGGTCATACAGGATGATTTTATCTTTTCCATCACTACTGTAAATAAAGCAAGTCTCAGTGTTCCCTGCAACTTTGGTGACAGTTGCATGCAGTATTTCAAAAGCATGACACCAGCTTCATTGCACTCAAGAAATACTCAGGGACACCCTCAGAGCTGTCAGTTGTTCAATGGCTTTTATGCAAGTATGAATTTACCTAACAGCAACATAAAGAAATACTAACCTTAAAAGCCAACTTTTTTTGCAACAGTTCTCTGAATAACAGATTATTATTAGTTGAAGATCCTATATAGTCTAAATCAACTCCAAATAGGTTTTCATCTGAGATACTCCATGTAATTAAGAATTGATTCGTCATAATAAAAATATTAGCGTATCTCACTTGGAAATTAATAGTTATTTTTGTATAACTATCTTTAAATCTTAGCTGGGTTCTTACAAAATGAAACGTAATCCCTCCTGATGATTGTTGTATCCAAGCATTTTGAAAACACTTCAATCTGACTCATGTCAGTATAGCATCGGATCAGATGTGTTTTCTGGAAAACAGGTAACAACACTCATTTAACATGTCCACTTAACCTGTATGCATCAGCTACGTCCCCAAGCTTTGCTGTGTTGAGCTCAAGGTGATGCAGTTTGCAATTACTGAAAGCTTCCATCTGACTTCACATCTACTAGAAGTGCATCCTTTTCCAAAGTGCTCTGGCTCACAGATAAACTAGTGACACGCTTAGTCTGAGCTGCTAAAACCAAATATCTTTCACACATTCCTAGCACTTGGGGGTTTGTTTTTGACACTTGAGAAAGACATTTGCTGCCTTTGCACAGTAGTCTTTTCTACTTCAGCTTGAGAAAAATATTACCTTCTGTCTATGTAAAAGTAGCAAAAATAACAGGAACAGGAGGCTTCAGGAAACAGTGTTAATTAAAGCAGTATGTTAAAAAAATTAGTGGCACAATATCAACGCCTACTAAAAGAGAAAACAAGAGTTTGTGAACACCATTTCCCCTTTTTTTCTGGAGCTCATTTACAGCCTGATTTTCAGCTGCAACCTCACATGTAGCTCACAAGCTCTGAGAGCTGCAGCTGTATATTCAGGATACTTGAAAATAAGGCCGCAAGCCTTATTCCTGGTGCTCTGTTTATTTACTGCTGCCACTGCTCTTTTTACTTCTTTGAACACACGCATTTTAAAGACAAATCTCTAGGATCTCATTAAATATGTATTTCCTGGATGAGTTTAATAATGGACCTTAAAAGCAATTTTGACATGAAAATCTTGGAAAGGTCTCCCAAAATCCTAACCAGTGCATGCTTAACCGCTTTTTTCTTGTTTGAGGGTCTTATTTTAGGCTGAAATACATCGGACTATTTTTAACTATGTAATATTTTGTGAATTATGTTATCCACAAATATGATGTAGTTAAGAAAATTGTTTAGGGCAAAACAACTACTACTACGACTAGTGTTATATTTTTTTTATATTGTCCGATTAATTTTTGGCAAGACCAAAAATAACCAGTTAAACTTTTCATATGCAGAAAATATTTTCTAGTATTTACCTCCTCTAGGGACGAGAGATGGTGGGGTGAGTGGGTAATAGGGGCAGGAGCAACCTGAATTAAAATTTCATGGCAGAGAAGTAATAAGGGGAGAAGGGAGAGAGGTACTTTAAAAAGTAAAACCAAAATTTGCTCACTTCTGAAACATCTGCTGACTAGTAGTTTCTCAGTAGTGAAAATTACTTACAAAAATAAATGCATTTTATTTTTGTATTATTTGAAAAAATCAGGTTATTAAAGTTTGATACATTAAACAAAATGATTTTGCATGTTAAGACATATTATTTCAATTCTTTTTTAAATTCATATCTTTGACATGGGAAGATAGGAAAGAAGGTAAGTAGAGTATGTCATAACATTAATTCCAAATTCTGCATTTATCATTTAGCCACTTATTATTCATTATCATTCTACTTCAAAATCAACTTGAGAGTCACAAGACAAGGGATTTACTATTCAAAATATTACAGGTCTATAACAGGGCCACTGCAATCTATTTAATGAACTTGTACATCAACACTGAGATTTACTTTAAGAAGCTGAAAGTAACAGTAACAATCATCACCATAAATGCATCATTCATTCAGCAAGGAAACTGTGGAATATCTTAGGTCTGTACCTCATTAAGCATACCCAAAAATACTGTATTTCAATGTTTAGTAAAAGTTGTACTAATGGTTACCAGGAGCCAGATTAAAAAACGAAATTCCACTAAGACTGCAACGCAAAGCCCATATCAAGAAAGGATCAACATTTACCTGAACCTACTATAGGGAAAACAAAAGTCAAACTTAGTTTAAATTAACTGAAAAATTTCTCTCTGCATAAAAGCTATTTTGCCAAAAAATTCTTAACCTACTTTATTGCTGCAAAAACATCAACAGAAATAATAATGATGGTGACTAAAGAGTTCTGCTGTTTAATCTTGTTGAAATAAGTATCTGATTAGATGAGAAGGATTACCCTTAGACTTTAAAATGTAATTTGAATTTGTAAACACAGCTGTCTGATTTGTCTGCCACGGGTTATAATGAAAACAACAATGCTTAGATATTACTATATTTTTTCCAAGCATTAAAAATAGGGAACTCCACAGACTGTCCCAGGAAGACTGCAAATACAGAACAACTTTGTTGTAATACAGTGACTGATTCCTGACTACTCAGGAATCAGAAAGAAGTGAGCTATAATGGCCAGAAATACAGGAGAAGACTAAAATATTTTTTCATTAGCAAAAAAAATCTTTTAGTGTACAAAATACTTGTAAAGACAGTAGAAATATCTACTGCTTTCTGCACTACCAATAACCCACTAAGAGAGAGAACTGTCTAATTTGAATCTCTATCAGACAGGACTTTTACAAAATCCCTCCCCTATAACAGAATCACTGGTAATCACATAATCCTTTATCAGGGCAATTTTCCTTTTCTCTTACTAAGGGAAGCTGAACATGTATGAGAAAATGAAACCTAAAAAAAAGAGAAAGCAATCTGAGGAATTTCACATTTTATATTAGTGAAGGGCAGGCACCCCTGATAATTACTGTCAGAAGGGTCTTGCCTGAAGTATTTTCTTGAATTAAAAAAAAATTCAGAACACCTCTACAAGCAAGAATAATGAGTAAACTGTCAAATTCATATTTTCAACACCTTTATTCCCTGTTACTCTCTTCTTATTGTAACACATTTTAATTTTTTTCGCTACTTTCATTTGGAAAGTCCAACCCATTTGTAGGTTGTCCCTACAAATTTATAGAGTTCTATTAGAACAGCAATAGGCAAACAATTTTAAGATGTGTCAGCACTTTTTCCTGACTTCCTTACTGTTTCCAGTGCAGTATCCACTGACCACTTCAACTCCCTATAACTTTCTCCTTTTCCTTTGCACCAAAACACTCAAGCACCTTCAGTTGCTGCATAGGAATTCAGGTAGCAGATTTTAAAGCAGGAAATACGGAACACAACAAAAGTCTTAGCACGGAGCAAAAGAAACATGGGAAGCTTCACAGCATCATGGGGGAGCTTTAAATAGCAGACAGCAATAATCAGGAAGTGTAACAGTGCATACGCTCCTTAAACAAGGACAAAGAACTTGGGCCTGGAAAGTCTCTTGCGTATGATAAGACAAACCTACGTAGTAAAGCAGGGGAGAGTTCCAGACTTCTACCTCCCTAAACCTACGCCCCTCCCTAAATAGTCACACTGACCCACACTACTTAGCCCAACATCCTTTCTCACCGGGACATATGAAGACCCCAGGAAGAGTTGGCATTTACAGGTTTGCCGTAAGGACCTTTCAATCCTCTCTGCTGTAAAGTTCAACAGTCTTCTGAGCGAGAGATAATTTAACATGTTCTCTTCAAATGTTTTATTCCACTATGCTCTTAGGGAAAGATATCATCACCACACCCACTGTCCATCGTGCCTGGAACCTGGGAGCTTGGAGCTTAGCTTTCACAATTTCATGTGATCCAATTGCTTCCAGCTCGAGACAAACTGATCTTCTCACACCAATAAACCTTTCAGATCCTGGCAGCCCCCCATCCAATACCTTAAGCACAAGCACAACACTGCTATGCTCATGACTGAGCCACCTTTTTTCATATTTAGAGGGTCAAGCACTTGCAGCCATGCTCAAAGACATACGGCACAAAAGTCTAAATCTGCTCTTCTTTCTTCCAGAATGATCTTTTCTTAAGAAGAAATAACTGCCAATATTTTACTTCCTATTATTTTTTTCCTTTTTAAAAAATCCACTAACTTGGTCTATTTAAAGTTGCAAATTTTTCCTTATTTGTATACTCAAAATATCGCTTCTCAGCTTTTCAGGAATTGAAATTTTATACAATATTGAGTGGAATCAAAAGAAATCAATACTATTTACTTACTTGTTAGCTGCACCTGAACTGAAAAGTTAGAATATCAGTGGAGCACTCTGCACTCAGTAGTCAAAGGTATTTTACTTGACTGTAAAAATATAGTGTATATAATAAACATTATTGGCAGTATATACAGCAAAACTTACTTAGTAAAAATGGGGTTCAATGTTACAATTAAACCCTTCAGACAAACTCTCAGTCTTGAAAAACAAGCAAAACGGCTGGGTTTCCGAGTCTTGTAAGAAATTGAAGAGGAGGTACTGGTACTTTGAATGCCTAGGGAGAAGCTAGATTATCTGTACCATATTAAACACTTCTGCTTCTTGTGTGCTGGTTCACTCACTGGCATTCACTGCCTACCGCATAAATTTACCACACTTTGATCTCTTGATCTGCCTCAAGGTGCTAGACTTCTCTCTCCATTGAAAACTCTTTGGACATTTTTCCATTCTTTGCTGCTTTGTGAACATGGATGTACCTTCTCCCTAACAAAAATGACTTCTCCCTACTCTAAAGACCCTTTATTGGATTATTTGAGTAAGTCCTTACAGCTCTCATCTGCCTAACCTAACTGCATTTGTTCCACTCTAGGTTTCCCTTTTCTTCCTTTTTTTTTTTTTCAGTAACAAATTCTATTAATTTCACTCCATTATTTCACTCATTCACTTCATCTTTTCACTCATTATTATAGCTTCAGTACATTTCACTTCAGTTTTGTGGGGTTTGGGTTGGTGGTGGGGATGGAACAATGTGTTGGCAAGTATTTGTATGACTAACATCAAGATCTGTTAATGGAGATTTTAAGCAGCAACTTAATAAAAATGCAACAAAGTAAGAGCAGGAAATTGGGAAGGATCGTATTGATACAAATCAGCAAAAAAATAAATGGGACAAAAATCAAAGAAAGTGGGGAAGAAATTCACAGTATGTTAAAAAGAAAGTAGCACAACAAGACAGAACACCAAAGCCTCTATCCCCACATATTGTTAATTCTCCTATGAAGAAAACTAATAGAAAAACAAACTGTATTTTGTTTCCAGCACAAAAATCAATAATGAGATTTAGTATTGCTTACTTTAAGACAAAAGGATGAATAACAGCAGTTCTAATGGCACAACTGCAGCTTACAGATCTCTATTTTCTTATTTACCCACAGGTGCATAGATGAAAAGGATCACAAAGTACATCCTAAATTTAAACGAAGGGCATTTATCCATGAAATAACTCCTCCTCCTCCTCATTTTTAATGATCTCAAGAGGGAATCTGGCCACATCATTTCTTTTCTGACCTCTGCCTGTTCTTTAGAGTATCTTGAACGTATTTTGTAGCTCAAAGTATTATTTCATATCAGGAAGAAGACATGTGAACAGTCCAATTGCATCTATCCAAATAACAGAGAGACAAGGCCATTTTTCCAATTCTTGCCTAGACAGTTCTCAGCTCTTCTGCACTAACACAAAATTTTTCTACTAAAATTTAAGTATTTATTTAATTTTTTATTTACATTGCAAACAGAATGCAAAAGTGAAATGTTTTTATTATCTCAATAATAGTGATGCATGTGTAATAGATACAGATACACCACATTCATGTCATGCCCCAACTTTTCCTGAAACACTGCATCACTTTGCTTTGAGACTACCATGTTTCTTAACTTGGTGGTTCACCATTCAAAATTTACCTGCAGAGCACAGCAGACATTCTGCTGGCACAATATTTAACATATATTTAGAGGAAGTTCATGCTTGGCTACGAATGCAAAATTTGTTCCCAGTAACGCTGTTAAAAAGAGGAACAAATTATTTCATAGGTTGATTGCAAAATAGGGTACATCTGTCATTCAGCTGAATGTATGCTAAAGGATGTATCCACCCACTGAGATCCCAAGAGAGTTTCTTGATTCACAAGAGAAACTCTGTAGAGAAAAGTTCAGAGTCTAACAGGTTTCTGTAACAACTGTAGATGGGATCCATCTCTGCATTTATCATTTCCCTCTTTCCACTGAAAAAGATGTACATCTCATATAACATCATTAAATCAGTAACGTACCATTAAATCAGGACCTTAATATCCAAAAATTTGTTCAGTGGACAGGGACACTGAACATAATAGACCTATACTGTTTTGGGAGTTGAGAAAGAAACGTGATGAGCACCATACAGAAATCATGCTGGGGAAATCAGGCTTTATTGATGTGCTCCACCTAAAGACTGAGATGAAATTATTTCTGCTATATAAGAGCTCCTGTATGATACTTACTATATTTTCTCAATTTTCTCCTAGATATCTAATAGTACCCTAGTGCTCCAGCCATATAATAGAAGTAATTTTATAATGACCAGCAGAACAATACAAAAAATTAATTTCATTTATGTGATGTAAAGAGAATGCTTTGGGTTTTTCTTTTTCATTTTTAACTTCACAGCACTTTTATCGCTTACTCTATCAGTATTTCAATGTCCGATAAAAGTAAAGAACGACATGCCATGAGAGCAATCCAGAGTACTGAAAAAGCACGAATATGACTTTTTTAACAGTAATTTTTAAACCATTAATATCCTGCTCAGCATCATCTCATTCCTCTCATTCCCACAATAAATGCAAGCAGCAAATGTGTTAATGTGATGAGAAGGCAAAAATCCAACAAATTAGCATGCACAGGCATAGTTATGAAGGATCTCTACTTTGAGAGACTTCCCTGTTCACCTATATATTATATATATATAATAAAAAATGCCCATTTTTTCCACATGTAAGCCACACATTAATAGAAATTGTCTGTTTCTTTAACCAAGTGTTTTATAGCAGTTCATGCTGGTAAGACATGTATCAATAGCAAAGACATGAAATTCTGTATTTCATAGAGCAGCATGAATCCCAAAATCTTCCAAACCATTTCTGCTTTCCTGATTCCCACTAATAAATGAATCCTGGTATCATATTGTACTTGAAATAACCTTGGCAATAATTTGCTACTAGAAACACCGCAAACCTCAGGTCACCAACAATTTTCAAACTGAGAACAATAAGTATGTATTAAACATATCTCCTACACAGAAACAGAATTCACTCAGCATTTCTGTCACCAGTTCTCTGCATAAGTAAGTTCAATTCTAAGATCTCACACTGTTTCAGCTTCCTACTGTTGATTCACATTTGTATTCTGAAAATAAAATCTTAGTGGCAACTGAAAAATAATTAACACATTTCAGCATCTAAGGGAAACATAAAAAGGCTGACTAGAACATAGATGCTTAAATAAATCCATCTTATTGCAAGGGGCTTGAGGTATACATAGAGTTCAGCTTTTCAGAAGCCTTAGGCAAATCCTCCTTAGCTAAAGTAAGCAGAACGACAGCCCATTACCCACGAGGAGACAAATTTCAAAATACAAAATACTTGGGGACAGGTGAAGTATGTTTGGTTTCGTTTTATTTTTTTAATATAAATAGTTTCCCGTATCTTCAGAGTGAAAAGTTGCAATAAACATTCGTTAAAAAATTAAAAACTGAAAGCCATGAGCCAAAACAGATAATGAGTTCATTAAACTAGCCACATCCCTTAAGTATTTATGAAACTTGAGGAGAAGCATAAGTTTGTTTTTCAAAAAAATCCTTTCCTGTAGCTTGTAATTGCTAATGGGATGATTCTGTCATCCTTGTGCATAAATAAATAATGCCAGTATATTACTTCAGCCACTGAAAAGGGCCAGGAAAATACAATTATCTCAGCAAATGCCATAGCATATTTAACAACTAAATTGAATAGTTACATACAACCTGGACATATCCACTATAATTTTAGATTTCCCTTATGTTATCTATTGTAGCTTTATTCAGCCTTGGTAAGTTCTAAGGTTCAGAAAATAGAAATTTAAATAAATTCAGAACCTTCCTGAAACGCAAATCAGAGCCAGAAGTGTCATTAATTGAACATCAATTGAACATACACTCAAAAACCCTCCAGATGTTGGCCCATCTCCCAAAATTTGACACCTGCAAATTTGAACAATTTTGCATCTATACTACAGCAAAAACTTGTTCATAAATATTTATAAACAATGTGACTACCATGCACAAAATATTCATTATTAAAATAAATGCCTTGTACAGTCCTGATACTAACACAAAAGGGAATTTCTGAGCAGTTTAAAATATCTTGCATTACAATAGTATCCACTCAAACTGAAATTTTTACACTAACCATATTGTTTCTTTTAAACAAAGTGCTGTTGTCCCTGAGGAGCATCCCCTTCTTTAGTAATTCCCTCCATCTCATGTTTTAAAAATGCATTTAAGCTAGCTTTCAAAAAAAGTGAGTATTTTTATTTTGTAAAATCACATTTTCTATCCATGAAAGCATAATGTGTTTTCAGTAACTATTTGTAAAGGCAATTGTTCCATCTAAAAGTGTGTTTACATGTGCTTCACTTTTGCCCTACAAACTCTTTCTCCACTCCTCTGCCCTGTGGATTGATGCAAGCACTGATACTACTTGAACGCCTCACTAAAATTTATGGTCTCAGTGCTGATTGTGAATGTGATACTCACAGCAGAGGTGGTGCTTAGGCTTTCTCTGAGCATGGCAGGGTCTGTTCTCACAGCATCCTGTATATGGTGGTTTCCCCCAAAACTACTCTCCTGCTCATGAAACAACACCCATAAGAACATGAGAAGTAAACAAGTCCTGCCAAATGCATAAATATCTCAACTAATGGGGGTGAATCCCATCTAGAGAGGGAAAAGTGGGCAATGATAGTAATTTTGTGTGCAATTATTGAAATTAACCAGAATTGCACCACTGCCTTGCTGCTCAGATAGTTTCATGCTGCATCTAGAAATGCCAGAAAAGGATATTCAGTTCCATTTCATGTATGTACATGAACAGCAGCTCTTTCTGGAATGAATCACTGCTTCCTGGAAATGTGTATATGACATAAAACATCTAATTCCAATTTAAAAATTGGCAGCAGAGTAGCTTCTGGAAATTCTTATATTTTGCAATGGGCAGTGTTCTGACTGTTCCAAAGATGTGTTTTTATTAGCTGAAAACTTGCCATCTTTCAAATCACAACTCCTGACATACCTGCCTGTTAGAACCTGTTACCAAGTCTTTCCTGACACTTGTCAAATCACCTCCCAACTTTCCTCTTTGAGGAGCTGCTAGATTGAGCTTTGTGAGATAACTGCATGACACAGTGTATTTCATGGTCTTTAATGTCACTCTTTTCCCCACATTCTAGCATGGGGGGGGAAATCCTCTGCAGGAAACAATACCGATTTTTGACAAGGTATTTTAGTTCTTAGTTGAGTTGGTACAGTGTTTGTTTGTGTATATCACTCTTCCATTAGATTTTGTTCTTCTATTTTTAACTGCATTATAAGTGCATAAAACCTGCACTGATGTTAAATTATGGAACCAGAAAGCCAAGCCTCAATTGAAACAGACACCTCCCAAACCTCATGACAGCAGCTATTCAAAACAGTCTGTACGAAGTAAATTTTGTCACTGGTTTTGAAAGCATTTACCCACAAATCCTGACAGTTGCCAATACTGAAGCTAAGCTTCAGCACATATGCTTGAAGAATCATACAAACACTGCCTTTTCAGTATTGCAACAAAATGCATTTATGTGGGGAAAAACATCTATAACATCAGGAGTGCACTGAATATATGAAATTCCTAAGAAGAAAGCGGACAATATTTGCAAAAGAATCATAGAAACAACCAAGCAGCCCTAGGCACCTGTAAGATTCACTGCAGGAATGTAAGGTGCACTAAAGTCAAGACTTACTATGAAGTACTACCTTACTTTTTTACTTATGTAAAAAAAAAAGTACTTTAGGATAGGGATTATTCTCTTCTGACTCTAAGCACCATCACACAAAGCCCTTCAGTAAGTGCCAGTTACCATAAAGTAACAACACTGTCTGGGGGTGCTTAATTTAGAGTCTTAGTTCTGTTCCTAGAAGTATAAATGCAGTCAGACAATGTATGCTCCTCAGAAAGACTTTTAATTTCAGAAAGGAAACAGCCTTCTGCAAATCAGCACTCTTGGTGGCCAGCAAGTTTAAGTCTCCTACAGCATTACTTACGCAGATTTTGCAGAAAGGCGTGCTCAGTGAATTTAAAACGGAGAAAGACATTGGACAGAGAAACCTTACCAACGTAGCAGATAATTACATAGTAAGATACTCATCTGAGCATACTGTTTCAAGATCCTTCCCTGTAAAAAGACCTTCTGATATATGGAACAGAGACTTCTTGAATAAATAAACCGCCATCAGTTTCTAAGTGTGGCTTGCTTTGGTTCTCTTACTATCATGTTATCACTTACTATTTAAGTCATATGAAACATGAAAGACTAATGCAAATGTTACATTTTCTTCTCTGCATATTTTAAAGAGATTTTTAATTCCCTAGTTCCTCAATTATTAGCTAGCAGATAACGATCATGGATTTTTTCCTCTGAAAACGGCACGTAATAATTCTCACACAAATTACATTACAACAATTGTTGGATCTCTGTAAATCACAAATTGTGTCAAAAATACGATAAAACTGGTTTTGTGTGTCGTATTTGTTTAGGAAAACATTTTTTTATTCTGTTCTAATATGGTGGCACCTGTCAGTTACAATACCCACAAGGGACTTTACAACTAACATGAAGAAATGGCTCAAGGTTGCAACAGCAAATATGTTTGAACATGATAAAATCAAGTTTGATGGAATACATTCAGGACATCTTGTTATGAATTAGTGCATGAGAACATGGCAGAACAGTAAAGGCTGCCTGAAAGCTCCTTAGTTCTGCTGCTTTCCAGAGTATAATTCAGTATGGCAACACACTGGGTTCATGCAGACACTGAAGTACTGCAGTCCTGTGTGGTGCACATCAAACAGCATGATAATAAATGAAAACAGTGACGAAACACAAAGCAGTTGCTAGAATAAAGCTGTTTTTCTGACCTTTAAACACCATGGCTTACACAATGGGTTGGTCCAGATTTTTTTTCTATGTCCCTTTTTCACAGGGAGCTCTCAACCAATTTCTCTTAATGAAAACTGAAGTGTTCATTTTTATTTATAAATTTCCTATGATTCATACTTTTGCATTGTGAGATTGTATAAAAAAATACTTATTATGCTTTTTAAACTTGCACAGTGGATGGGAATTCAGTACACATAAAGACTTCCCAAAGACATTAGAGTATGGCTTAAATCCTTGAACTTTCCTTAAAAATCTTACAAAGTAGGAGTGTTCAGAAAGGCTAAGACCACCTTAGAAAATCCCAGATTTTAAATATAGCTCTTTTATCCCCAAATACTACTTCTCTGTTTCTCTTTATGGCAGAATAGTGGAGCAGTTGCAGAACAACTGCAAGGAAAAAAAAGCTGCAAAAAAGCATGGAATGGACTTTCAAAGAGAATTCAATTTTTAAGTTCAATTCACTGACTGGTAACTCTGTCTCAAAAGAAATGTTATTTTTATTTTGTACTTAACAGTTTATTAGCTAGCAAAAATAAAGTAAAACAGATAAAATTCTTGTCTCTTCTGAATTTATTTGGAAACCCAGCATTTCTTCTTGAAATCTTTATTCAATTTCTGAAAAAAGAAATCTACCATCTAAAATCAGCAGTGAAACAAATATGTACAATTTTATTGGGTACGAAGTTTTAGAAATATGGGGAGGAAGAGAATAAATAGCAGATTGCATTTACCTATGCTGAAGAGTCAGTAGCAGTAGAAAAAGAGTTTGTTACAGAGAGCTGACATCACTCCCAAGACACCTCGGTAATGTCAAAGAAACAGGCAGGAAGGCCTTGGCCTTCAGTCCAAGGCTGCTTGCTGTATACAGCACCAGCCATGATGGGAATGATGTCCTTGAGTGCTGCAGCAACCCAGCCAGGAGGTTGGAGCAGGAGAAGAACTGAAAGATCCAGCAGTGTAATTCCTGGATTGCCCGGGACAACACCACCTCTGACTGGTACTGCACAGAGGGCTGCATGGAGCCTCTTCTCGGGAGAGAAGCCAGACCTAGGGCTGGAGTGGCAGATATTGGGCATGGAAAAGTTGAACATAGAAAAGGAAGATAAGGAGTCGTTCTTGCCACGAAGGAAATTGCCAGGTTATGGCGCAAAATGTTCCACAATGGAGAAAGCAACCAGCTTAAAATAAAGTAAATCACTTTAGATTTAATAAGAGGCTGGATTAGCAAAACCTTGCTCAATTGTTTGAAGACTGGAAATACTGCAGATACTACACTACAATCCATAAATTAATGGATTAAGTCACTTCGATCTTATGACTAAAATGATCAGTGGCTGAACTGCTGATTCAGTCTGCTTGTTTAACTTTTCATTAATTAATGCACTCAATTTATTGAAACTTTTTGCTTGAAAGCATTCCACTGAGGCTTCATAATATCCCTCTGATTTCCTCAGGTGTTCTCAATTATGCTGGCTGTTCAAACATGAAGAGATGCACTTGACAGGTTCATACCTCTCCCATTAAGTACACTGATGTGTTCTTATTAATAATTAAGGGTAACTGCATTCCTCTGCTTCTAGGTGTAGCACACAAATCATTGCAGAATAGACCATACTTTTAACTCTTAGGCAAAGGAAGTCATAGCCATGATTACTCTATGGAAAAAATATCTGGTTTCCAGAAACGGGTGTGCTTGTGGGTTAAAGTGTATGTTACTTAGTGGCTGAAAGGAGTTCCTTTGTTCTGGTTTTTAAAGGCAGGTGGTCAGTCACCAAGGTCTTATACTCGACTTCCAGAGTACATTACACTTCCAGACCACAAAGTCATAGTAGGGTTTTTTCCAATTATTTTTGTATTCTAAACCCCTGGCTGGCTAAATGTACTTTACATACAGGTGGACCTGAAGACATTTGACACAACAGTGTGGGCTAAA
This sequence comes from Aleadryas rufinucha, assembly GCA_013397815.1. Taxonomy (NCBI): domain Eukaryota; kingdom Metazoa; phylum Chordata; class Aves; order Passeriformes; genus Aleadryas; species Aleadryas rufinucha. Next base: position 320,084 of record VZTH01004806.1, on the reverse strand, counting down.
AAACATCAAGTGTTTTGGGCTTGTTCACGTGTAAAGAAGCCAACAGACTACAGACCTATGCCAATTTACAGCAGCCTTTAAGTTTTATTTCTGCTTCAATAATTACTTTTCTTGTGTAAGAAAAGTCCCCGAAAGCAAACTGCATATGACATTTTATACACCCCTATTTACTTAGAACACCTACCTTGAGTAGCTATCAACATGAACTTTTTAAGAAGATTAGTTTCAGACTGGAAATGAAATTGCTTACTATCTTACAGACATTTTTAAAGTACACTTAAAGCAATGCACATGTGAAGGCAAATGGTAAGTTGAATTTTTGTCTTTGGAGGAAGGAGTTTTTAAATTTCCCTGCAGGTAAATGGAGGAAATACAGATGTATAACTAATAGATTCTGTGAATTTGAATTTTAAAAAACCAAGCTGAATTTAGCATTGTAGCCCATGGGGCTTGTTAAAATCTGTGTGAAGACCTAAGCATCATCTTCCCCTATCTCAATGGGCTTTAAAGTTGCTCTGATGTAATATTAAACAATGAATAAAATGATTCTTTAACAGGAGAGTATTACAAAAATAACTCCATAAGCAGAGCTGAGCTTTGAGATAAAAGCAGTGCACACCCCTCTTGTTCACCTTTGCTAGGAGTCAGAGCCTGTCAGTGTAAATTGCTTGTGCTCCCAAGTACGCAAGAGAAGCCCCAGCGTCCCCCTGCCTCCAATTTTAGGGAAGCAGAGGCCCTTGTAAGGCTGCTGCTGTAGAGCAATATGCCCAAGAAAGATCCCATGTGCAATGTGGCAAAACTTCACCCAGTTAGGCACAGGGTTAATCTACAGTCAAACATAACAAGTGAGCAGCACAGATTAACAGAGAAGCCAAGGCAAGGGAAAAGAATTCCTTGCTGCCTCTCAATGGAGGAAGGAGCTGGCATAACGTCTCTCTCTGTCATCAGCACAGATGGGTTTCACTTGTCTGTCTGAAGGATGCCAACCATCTCTCAGCTTGCAGGTGACTGTCATTAGGCACAATCAGCTCACCTGCACACATAGCTAGAGCAAGGGTGGAACACCCAGAGCTGGGGGCAGGAGATCTCACCACTTTGGACAGACAGTGCTGCAGCAGGCAGGCTTTGGGGTCTTACTCCCTGGTCTGCTTATTAGTACCGGGTGAGCTCGCAGAAAATCAGGCAAGTGAGGACAGTGAGAAGAAGCAAAGGAAATAAATGTGAAGGGACCCACCCTTGAAAAACCTTAGACCCTTCAACAAAACCAAACCCTAATTGCTTTTTCAAATGTTTCTGTTGCTGAAAGGTTACAGTTGTAAAAGAGCCTTTGCCTTCTTACCTATCCTAGGGCTAAAAGAGGTTTTATTACACTTACTGTTCTAGGTAGATGACAAATAAGCAAGTACACAGATGCTTTTCACACTACAGTAAGCACCCTGCCTGCTCTTTTCAATAAACATAAAATTTCTCTGATAGGCCCAGAAAATTCTTCAGACACAATTTCCCTAACCCTCACAGAAACTGCAATGCAAAAAACAGAAGAAACCTCCCCTCAAGCAAGACTACTCTGTAGCTACTGAAATGTACATCTTCCCTGCTCTCTTCTGAGCTTTATCTTTCCTGACCTCATTAAAATCTCAAATTCAAATACCCTTATTTGTTGTTGTCTGCAAACAGAAAACAGGCTTTAGAGACACCGTGGCATTAAATAAAATATTAAAATAATTTGCTTTGTGTGAAGCTCTTTAAAATCCTGGCACCTGAAATAAATGGTAAGATGCCATCCAGCGGCTGAAGGCAGCACAGAATTAGTATAAAACCGGCAGGAGCGTTCAACTGCAATGACATCTAGTGGTAAGATATCAAACCGGTTGAACAAGTTTCGAAAATGCAAGTAAAAAAAGGATGTTTCAATGTACTTACCTTTAAATTTAACTCAAGTACAGGTTATTCCATCTTATGACTTAAGATACACTCCACTAATTTCTGTTGTACTTACAAGGCATAGCATGTCATCCAGTATCCATTACTTGCAAAATAAAGCAAAAATAGTAATAAAAAATAATTCTAATACCCCTTTGTCTTTCAATTAGAATTGCTTGTAAAGCTAAGTGTCATATAAACCACTTAAAGGTAACTTACTTGGTTCATGAGTCCCCTGGGTTCCCACCCAAAAGCTTTCTTTGTAGAATGCAAGTTATGGAGGCCTTAGAATCCCCTTTAAAAATACTCTTAAGGATTGGTATATTGCATAAATTATTACAGGATTATATTCCTTGCATTTTTATATTGTTTCTTTCATATTATTTCTTCCATATTATAATTTTTATTCTGGTTTCTAATAAAAGCATTAAAAGAGAAGAGGCTAAGTTGATGCCATGCAAGTATTGCAGATCCCAAGAATATCATGCTCAATGAAAGTTCATCAGTTGTGAAAGAGGGAAAGAAGGAAACAAAAACTTTTACGAAAGCTCCATTATGAGACAAGGCTTAGATCCTACTTACTTTAAGTAAAAAATATCATTGATAATGATTATAATAAAAAATGATTATATTGTGCAGCACCACAAAAGAAACCTGACAGATACTGACCCTAGAGAAACAATGAATAAGGGCTTACATTTTGAAAAAACTGGTAGTGAAGTACCAAAGTACTCTGAACAGCATTTTTAAAGATAAATATTAACTGAAGAAGAAAGAGCTAGGTTCTCTGTTTGCTTATAAATTCTACATTTTGTACAAATTATGTACATGTTGTATTAACCACTACATGCCTCTGAACTGAAGATCTGGTTCATTATCTATAAGAATTACAGTGTCAGTTCAACACATGACACAGCTGAAATGCTGTGCAAATAAAGAAATTGTAATGAGGAAGTCTATGTTTTCTTGCCAGAGATGTGCCATCACTGTCAGCAGTCTCCAGTGACCCAGTGCTGTAAACACAGACCAGTTCTGCAGGTGCAGTGATTTTCATTTTGGAATATGGGAGATGGAGGGAACAGCAGACTATTTATGAACCAAGTCCTGGAGGAGTCATGCAGTTTCATGTAGTTTCAGCCTTAAGTGTCAAGTTTGTAAAAGCATAGGAGTAAGAACAATCTTGTTGAAAAATAAAAAGATAAGAGTCTGAAGAATAACAGATAACCAGCCACGGATGTTCACTCTGAAAAAATAATATACATGCATAGAATTTTTTGCTTTGCATTTAGTACAGAACAAACTGCATATATAATAAATCCAGGAAAGAAAGCCCAACAACCCAACAAAAACAGACACACACACACACACAAAAACCAATGGGGAAAAGGATCAGCATAAGAACAAAGGAGTGCCAGAGGTGAGGAGGATGAAAAATACAACAGGGAATACAGTTTTTAGCACAAACACAGTACATCCTACAGCTTGGCCATCCTAACTACATGGTTAGTTCCATTATAGTAAACAGGAGTTTGTTTAGCTAAGCTTTATCTAGCTTACACACCCACAGTTCTATACAGCTAATATTCTAGGAGCTTTGTACCTGTATTATTCAAATTAATGAATCACCATTGTAGAAAAACAATCCCATAAAAATGTGGTCCTTTTGTAAGCTTTAATACAAATGCTTATTTACAGGATTTGAGACTGTGTATCTAACTGGAAGCGCACCCCACAGCATGATTTCACAGGTTAATAAATCTTAGATGTATTAAAGAGGTTAAAAGTGTAAAAGGTTGCCAAAGGAACTTGATGCTAGACCCCTTCCATCATCTAAAAGCATTTCTGTGGGCCAGTCTTTGATCGTAGCAGATGTTCCCATCTGTCAGAGCAACATTTCTTAATAAAAGGTCAAACTATATATAAATAAACTAGTTATCTGAACATCAGCTGTGTCAACTTTCTTAAAGACAGCAGAGGTAGTTGTTCTTTATATTAACCTATTAATCTTACTTACTTAAAGAAATGTTCAAGCCTAAGTAGTATTCATTTAAAGAAATAAAGAGAAGATATAAGAGAAGAGCAACTGCTGGCCTTGTGCAAGGCATTTGACAGTGCCCTGCACAACACCCTTATCTCTAAAATGGAGAGCCATGGATTTATGGATGGATCACCCAGTCAATAAGGAATGGCCTGGATGGTTGCAGTTAGAGAGTTGCAGCCAATGGCTCAGTAATCCAGATGGAGAGTAGTGATGAGTAGTATTCCTCAGGGGATGGCACTGGGGCTGGTGCTGTTTAATATCTTGGCAGCAGCATGGACAGTACTAAGCACACACTCAATAAGTTTGCTGACAACACGAAGCTCTGAAGTGTGATCCACACCACAGGGAAGGAGGGAAGGGATGCCATTCAGAGGGACCTGGACAGGCTTGAGAGGTGGGTCTGTGTGAACCTCATGAAGTTTAATAAGACCAAGTACAAGGTCCTGCACCTGGGTCAGGGCAATTCCCAGTACAAGTATAGGTGAGGCAGAAGAATGGATTGAAAGCAGTCCTAAGGAGAAGGACTTCAGTGGTTTTTATAGCCAAAAAAGCTTGACATGTCTCAAAAACGCACACTCACAGGCCAAAAACCCAACCATATCCTGGGCTGTGGCATAAGCAGTGTGGCCAGTAGGGTGAGGGAGATGACTCTTCCCTCCTATTCTGCCCTTGTGAGCTGGAGTGCTGCATCCAGTTTGGCAGACCCCAACATAGGAAGGATGTGGACCTGCTCAAGTGAGTCCAGAGTAGGGTAACAAAGATGCTCACAGGGCTGGAGCACCTCTCCTACCAAGACAGGCTGAGAGGGCTGGAGCTGTGCAGCCTGGAGAAGAAAAGGCTCTGGGACACCTTAGGGTACCTCCCAGTACCTAAAGAGGTTCTACAAGAGAGCTGGAGAGGGATTTTTTAAAGGGCATGTAGAGAGAGCACAAGGGGAGAATGGCTTTAAGCTCAAGCAGGGTAGATTTGTATTAGATACTAGGAAGAAATACTTTACCATGAGAGTGTTGGGGCACTGGCACATGCACAGAGAAGCTGGATGTGTCCCCATTCCTGTAGTGTTTGTGGCCAGTTTGGATGGGGTTTGGACAACCTGGTCTAGTTGAAGATGTCCCTGCTCATTGCAGCTAGCAACATATTTCTGAAGTTATTCAGACTAGCTCCATTCCTGAACTCCATTTTGTGAGTCAAAGTACATTAAATGTCTTTCCCAGACAGAAAAGCTTAATTTCATTCCTGTAGTTGTGAATTTGGAAATTAAAATACTGAGAAAATTGATATAGTATGAATAATTTAGCACTATTGATAGTTCTAAATATATTTCTGTACATTAAATTGCCATAGCTGTATAATTTTCCATAAATAAATATTAGGTGCTTCTTAAAATCTTTCACTACACAATGTTGTTATCAATTGATCTACAATTCATTACCACATACAGATATTTTTGCCACAAGTGCAACACACAGACAATATGAGGGGGTAAATATCACAAAAATCTTGGGAAAATTTAGCAGAGAGTGGGTGTATTCTTTTCTGACTGACACTTAGAATAAGAAGATAAAATCTGGTTGTGAAGCATTTTGTCAAAAAGCAAAATTCTATTTGCATAATAACAGAACAAGTTGTTCCTTCTGCCTAACATGCAACACCTACCCAAGTCTCTCATATGGAAATTGAGTTCATATTATACTTCAGCATGAATTTAGAAAAAGCTGACTTTGAATTTTCTTTATGTGGAAGCAGGAAACAGTTATGCCCCAATTCCACTGTTTTTCTCATTCAGTATTGCTTGGGTGTTTTCTGCAAAATATTAGTCACATTAATTATTTATCTTAAGATTTCTTTGGGAAAAAACCCTTGGGTGTTGAAAGGAGTTGGTAATTATGTTGCTGAAATATTGTCCTAAAAGTAACAACAAAACTAAAAAAACTCTAGGACAAGACCCCAAAAAATTCATATGAGTTCATAACCCAGGAAAGCAGCTTAAAAGTCCTATCTTCTGATTAGAACTTCAGCTTTTTAAAAGAACAGAACTAGATACTGTCGAATTTTGCTTAAATTTTTATATGTGGGCCAAAACAAAAAAATAATTGATTTGCACCGAATATTTGCACATTCATGACAATTAATGCTATTTTACCACTGTATGAGGAGAAAGCGTTAAAAAAGTTTAGGAATCAGAACAAAAGCATTTGCAGTACACAGAAGAAAAGGATTTTGAAAGATGACATTTGGTGTAGGTATGTTTTTCAGAATCCACTGAAGCATGACTTTTATCATATAAACTTAAGATCTCAAACAGAGGTGCAAATTGATTGAAGATCTAAATGTTCAATTTTATAACCAAAGTATGAGCAGCTGTTTAACAAAACAGTGTAGATTTCCATGGAATACAGTATTGTGCCTGTGTTGCATTCAATACAGTACTCCATGAAACTGATCAGTGAAGTCCACTTTTAAAGGAAGAATCAGTAATTTTAACAGCCTTAGCCAAATTTTCTTCTACATTTCCCAAGCTAACTGTGTGTTATTGTTACATAGCTATTTCTCCGGTATCATTGTTTAAAATGCTGCTGAAGGCATCTTTACACATTCTTTTCATCATATAAGACATTCAATCGCTCATGTCAGTATTCTGAAATATTCAAATAAAAGCTGTGGCAAAGTTAATAGAAGTTAACAGAACTAGCATGTAAAAAAAATTCCAGTGAGAAAAAGGCAGTCTAAACCCATACATTTTAATGCAATACTGGTTACTGAACCAAGACCATGCTGTGTCAAGTGAGTCATAATTGCTGCGATGACTTGGGTATTCCTCAGTGTTTTCATTTTCTGCACTCTCAGCACTCCTCTATCCTATTTATTCAGAAAATTTTAAAGGTTTTTTATATTCAATTCTCTCATCTCAGTAAACTTATTTCCTTGATCATGACCTCTGCCAATTGTGAAAATGAGCTAGCAGTTCTCAAGCAGTCTAAAGTATCTTTCAGCCTCAGCCCAAGAACAGCAGAAGCATACGTGACACAAGAGCAGAAAACAGATTAAGGTGGTGTTTCTAAGTTTTAGAAGTTGGAGGTGCACAAAAAGTTGTACTGTGCACAGAGAAATATTATTTATAGAACAGTCATATGGGTCAGAGTCTCAGAGCTTGCCAAATTTTGCAGGAAACCAGTATTCATTTTCCAGTACTAATTCTTATAGGTAAGCAAAAGTTCAACCTCACTGTAAATATTTAGGACAACAGAAATTAAACACATCATCTCTACACTTACACAGAATGAGATACAAAAAGATAAGAAAATAAAACAGAACAGCAGACAAGTGATGCACTTTGCTAGTAGCATACAGGCTTTTTCCCAGCCAAAATAAAATAAAAAATCATCATGGACCTGTTTTCAGACCATAGCTTGAATTGGGTGGAAAAACAGGAGGAAAAGAGGGAATGGGAGGCAACAACACACAAAATCCCTCCCAAATTTTCACTTCTCCAAAAGCCCGCTACCAATCAAACAGAGTATGACCAGGCATGAAATGGTTTTTTTGCTTCCTTGGTTTTACCATGTCTTTCACAATAACTTAGCTGCTTACTAATCAGCAGATTCTCAAAATCTAAAAAGGAAATTGCACAAGTGAAAGTATCTTTGTGGAAGACAGTGAGAAGTGGCAGGAAGGAGGAAAAAAAAGTTGAAAATTATTGAATTAGTGGTAATAATTCAGAGATGAAAAAAAATTCAATGTTTAAGGCAGAAAAGTCCATTTTCAAAAATTTCTGAGTCTCAGACATGCAGAAATATCCCTAGAAATATAGTTACTAGATTTAATAGAGAACGAAAGGAATTAATTTACTTCTAATAAATAAATTTCTTCATTTTTAACAGCATATTGTTTTGTGATTCAGTTATCACTGTTTGGATGGATAATACTAAAAAGAATAAATGGTGCAGATTACAAAACGAAAAGAGTCACATGGACACACTATTTTGTCTTCAGGAAAAAGTATTGCTGCTCCTTTTATTTCCACCCCTGGGAAATTCTTAGAAGTGTTCTTCTGGTTATAAAGAAAGAAATCTGTATACAAGAGGTTAAGAAACTTTTCTTTCTTTTAATTTCAATGCGGTGGTTACTCTGTTTTCACTGTTTCTTGTGTAACATAAAAAGAATAAAAAGACAGAGGGGAAACAATCCAAGCATTGTATGAGAAGACTGATTCACCAAAGCCTTTTTTAAATCTTGAGATATCATTTCAGAACATGTTCAACACCTAAAACTATAACAGCCAGCAAATGAGATCTTTGGTACAGCTATTCAGTAACAAACTTCATTCTTAGGCCCTAATTATATTTCTTGCTATCCACAGGTTAGAATTGTGAATATCATTCAGAACATCTATTAAAAGCTAAGTGCTGACTGTGCTTCTGAAACGTCTACTAAACCTAATGAGAGTCTTCTGGAAAAGAAGGAGGGAAAAGTTTGAAGCCTTTGCTTGTTCTCATATTAGGACACACCTTTAGGTGAGTTTGCCTCATATGGATTGAGCAGGCAGTTGGACTAGATGGACTCGATGTCAATTGACTCGATGGACTCGTGGACTCGATGCCAATGTTAATTATCATATGATCTTATCCTACAATCACATACATTTGTTGCATGATTATCAATGAAGAGTCTCTGTGCCTCTTATATTTCTCTTACAATTGTGTCTGTCAGCACAAGCAGTTTCTGAGGATACCATTCTCTTCCCTAAATCTTAAAATAAACAACATGGACATCTAATTTCTGGAAACAGGTCGCATGATGCTTCCTGAGAAGTTCCAGAAAAAGTTTATCTGCCATTATGTTTGATAAGGATAAACCACTGCAATTTCTAGCACTGCAGGTTTGCAAGGACAGGAAACTAGGCTATTGTAGTATGTCCCAGAAATACTGAAACAGAATGATAAATTAAAAGTTTTCTCTTAAAATATAGAAACATTTTAAGCCGTTTCAGGGGAAGAAAAATATAACTTCTGGAGTAGCCTTTCTAGGAGCTGCACCAGGAGTTTGCTACCATATCACATCTGCTCAGTACAGGAGGGAAAGGATCATCTACACAGCTTCACAAAGGAGGTCTCCTGTTGACTGACAGATCCTCTCTCAAGAGCACATGAATTTAACTCCGAATATAACTTCCTGCAAGTTTACTCTATGAGGAAATACAAATACTGGGTTCATGCACATTGTAAGACTAAAAGTTCAATTTATTGACTAGTTGTGGGCTCCCTAACCCAGCAGTGAAGAGATGAGTATGCAACAAACACCTCCTCCAGAAAGTGCTCCTGATTTTCTTTCCTTCTTTCCCACCTTCTTTTTTAGACACCTTTTTAAAATGTTTCAACCTTTCTCTTATAGCTTAGATTTAGCAAGGTTGTCAGAGACCTGAAAATCAAATCTCTTTGTCTTGTCTCTTAGTGAATCATCCTGCCTGAGGAAAACTCAGCCACAGGAACAAGGTAAGTGCATGGCAGAACACCAATAAATAAAATAATGCACTGTGAGTTGTTTTGGCTTGAAACTAATTTGCAAGTATATACAGTTTTCAAAAGACCTAACAGGCAGATGGTAAGTATTCAAGAAAAATTCTTTTTACTAATACCTGCACTTAGAATGTAACCAGGCAGCAAGGTGAAGATCACAAATGTACTTAAAATATTGAGGCAGAGTCCCAAACCCAACTAGGATTCATGTTTTTCACATATATCTATATCCAGTTATATAGATAGATAGATCTCCTAGGGCAGCTTTGCATTTGGGTAGCATCTCCAGTCTAAAATGCTCTTAGTTAATGATGCTATCAAGAAGGTATAATAGTCTAGGCATTATTACCTGTAGAAAGAGTGAAAATGTCTCTATTACTGCATAGAGATAGATACAAATTTTTTCAGAACCAATTTTCTCTGTAGAGACAAGTAGTATACACATCACCATAGCCTATGAATGTACTCAATTTACTTCAATAATTTTTCATGGAAAAATGTGAAGAAATGTATTCTTTCAGTACATAATGTAAAGTCAATACAGGGCAGAATTCATTCTTTGCAAGAGAAAATGCAAAGAAAAAAGGTTTTTTCTGACAAGTTGAGACTTAAATTGTAATTTATTTTTTTCTTTAGCATAACATCAAAGCTTTTGTCTACACAACTTCAAATCTCAACTGACAGTGAGAAACACAAATTAGTTTGCCAGCTAGCAAGCTAGGTGCATGAATTCTTGCATGCAGCATTTAAATGTTTAATATCATTAGACCAATGCACTTCTTAGCTATTCAAGTCATAGCTGCATACAGGTTCATACGCAAACTTGTGCCATCTGAAACACATACCCATTTCCATAGTTACAAAGAAATTTATTTTCTTCAAATGAGATTACCTAATTTTCAAAACTTAATACAATCGCAACATTTACAAAGCATTATGCTGGGGAAAACACAGAGAAGAAAAAAAAAACAAACCCAACAACAACAACCAAAAAACCCCCCAACAAAACACAACACACCAAAAGAAAATAAACATAATAACCAAACTAAAGAAAAAAACAAAGAGGGAAAATTAGAAAAATATTTTCATCTCTAGTTTTTGAAAATATTTTTCTTTACATAATAGTACAGAGTGATATGAATTCTCCAAATATCATCTAAGATGAAAGAGAAAAATCCTTCAATGACCATTTCATAATTTGAAGTTCCTTACTTAAATGCAAAATAAAATAAAATTGTTGTCATCTCTCTGCACAGCTCTAGTTTATGGTGTAGTCAAATCAGAAGTGATCTGGTAATAATGAAAATTTCCATAGGTCTTACACTTCTGGTTTAAGAAGACCTTACAAGTAACATTAGACAATTTACCAAAGCTTCAGCAAAAGAAGAAAATAGTTTTACATAGTGACTGGCTTGTTGACTTCTTAATGTCTGACAAATTGTTTTTTCTTTTGTTTGTTTGGGGCTTTTTAACCATCAGCTATGATCACTCTCTCTGTTCCCATTTGCTACATGCTTGCCTCCAGTTTCACAGTCATTCACCACAAATTCCTTCACTACTGTGTTCTTTATACTGTCATCTCTCATGATTCTCATCAATGTTTTCTCTTAAAGCATCAAAGAAGCACCCCTGTACCCAACCAGTGATGCTCTCACAGGATTCTGAGACTTTCTGCACCCTTTTCTGTACACCTACTAGTTGAGTTAGTTCTACATACAGAGAGTAAACTCTGGAGTGAAGAGTCACGCTCCGGCTACAAAGATCACTAACAAAATAACGAAAAGGAAAATGGATTAGCAAAAAAAAAAAAAAAAAGAGTTAGTTCTGAACTTACACAAATTTATAAATACAGACACATCTTTAAGTGTCTAAGAATCTTCAAGTTTAGCAGTGCAACCTCTGTTTTGGCAAGCTGAACAATTTTCATTTTAACTAAACAAAGCATTTTTAAAGTGAATGCATTTGTGCATATGGTTTGGAGAAGTGCAATCCCCCTGGTGGCAGGGTCACACTGGGCCAGGGGGGCCAGGGCACAGACAGCAGATGGCTCTCTACTGGACTGGTGACGGGTGCCACCTCCTCCAGCAGAGAATACGTGTGGGAAGTCCTACCTGCCAACACAGGTACCGTAACACCTACAGGGAACCATCCTGGTCTACTAAGTAAGTTTTATCCAACCTACAAGATGTGCAGAATTGAACTATATTTAGCAGAATTAGTCATTTATGAAAGTGAACAAATTGAAACATATATGGAATTTTGAACTCCAGTCTGAACTCTTATCATCACATCAGATGGAAAAATCACATTATGGGAAACCTGTTCAGTAAATGGAAAACAGTCTGCTTTACCAGTCTCTGAAGAAAGCTGTGACAGATTGTTTCTAAAGTGTTCCTGGAATATTTTGCCATGGTATTTAACCTTTCACTGATGTTTTAGGCAGGCTGTCTCTATTTTTGCTAAGTTAGTCAGTAAGATGTAAAGTAGCAGCAAAAATAATTTATAAACATAAAGCAACTTTCACCTTGCCTACATAGATCAGTGTCTTTCCCCAATTCAAGTTGTGCCAATAAAAAACCCCCAAAAGTGCTTCCATATTTATCTACATATGTAGAAAACTTCAAAGCAGAATTACAAGTTTAGAAGCTATTGGCAGGAGACATCTGTTGTACCATCTGCACAAAAATTGAAGCTATAAACCCACCTTTCTGAAGCAGAACTTTTTTTTTCCTTTTAGGCATAGTAAAACACTTAAATCTTAGTCAGTGATAATTACAGCTCACCACAGAAGAATGTAACTTTAACCCAATTGTTAAAAGCACATTTTAATGACAAGTTGAAGAAGCAGTTGGAGTAGACTATAGTAGCACTGATGTGAGAACACCTTCTGACTATAGATTCTACTAAAGGTAAACCACAATGTAATAGCTAGAAGCAGAAACAAAACAAGAAATAAACAAATGGATTGCAGCAGTTTTCCTAAAGCCTGAATTTTCTTTCAGTATTTTTATCTGCAGCATCCTTATAGAAATCCTTGAAGTATCAGGAAGAAACTAAAGTCCTCAAACTCCAGAAAACAGCAAACAGAAAGGTGAGTAAAATTAAAACAGCAAAAGCCGGAACGAAAATAAATGTTTGTTGTGCTGAAACAAATGAGATATTTTACAGAAAACACTAAAACCAAGAAGGAACTATAAAATCAATGGCTTTAAGAAAGGCTGTATCAGCAGTTATGGACAAGTGAAGGAAATACACCCAGTTCATCAATGAGGCAAAGGGTTCTCCACTCAAACCAATATATTGATACACCGTGCCAAAAGGAATACAAACAAAGACTTCTAGAAGATAAGAGAGCTACTGAATCTTTTGATTTCTCACTGGTTATGAGAAACTATTCATTACAGTTGCAAGACAAAAACTATTGCACTCTTGCAGGCACAGGGAAACTTTCCAAGGAACAGAGGAAATAGAATAACCTAAGAGAATTCTAAAAGAGGCAACATTGATATACTCATTAAAAGCTAGTAAATATCTTTGTTTGTATGGCATTGCTGCAACTGATGTGCAAGCAAACAGACAAAGCTTTAGTTACCAAAGTGAACATCAGAAGAAATCCTGTTTGTAAGTGCCTGGCAGCTCCCACGTCCAGTTTATAATTGGATTAGAACTAAACTGTTCAGCTAGAAAACACAGCAGACAACAACAGATCCTTTAAAATGTGCAGACCACTGTGTTGCCATAGCCACCATCAAATTGCAGATAAACCCACGTCTCTTTCGGTCTCTTAAAAAAACGCAAACCAAACCAAAAAGCTCCAACCATACCCAACCAAACCAACAAGTTTTATGTATTAAGGCCCATCTGAAATCGTACCAAATCACATGAAGAAATGTGCCTGCCAATGAATAGCTACCAAGCAGTATTTTTAATTCCTGGTGGCTTCTCTCTGTTGTTATAAAAGCAAATAGATTATTAGATCTATCTTCAGCACCTGGTCTTGTCAGCAATCTTCATATCAGACCTGCTTTCAAGCTAGGATCTATCAGCCATCAGTTTCTAAAAAAATGTCAAAACACTGTTGATAGCGATGAAGTTACAAGAATCTTCAGCAAAAAAGTAAGATTGCTAATGAAGGACTGTTACTGAATAAAGCTGATTAAGGTTATGATTGAGAAGCTAATGCAAGCACCACAAAAATTGCCATTCATCTCTAAAATATTTCCTGTTAGTGGAAGGAAGTCTCTCAGTGGAAAGTTGTGATATAATGAGAATATGTGTTGAAAAAGAGAAATTGTATCTCTTACGTTTCATTAACCTGTCCAAGTAGTAGATACAAGCAAATAAGCCGTACCTCTAAATTCACAAAGAGAGTCCTGATTTTGCTGTGTTTGTTTGGGGTTTTTTTTTCCAAAAGAGACTGGTAAGGAGTTTAAGGGTAAGTAGTATTATTTTGGACCAAAAAGTGTGAAAAGAACAGTAAGAAGGGTAGTATTTAATTGAACAATTTTCATCCTAGCAAAACAAAGAACTATACTCTGTTTCTCTGCATCAACAGCAGAGAAACAGAGTATATCTCAGCTCCCCACAGGAAGTCCAGTGTTTCTTATGGATTTTTCTATTGGTGTAAAACAGAAACAATTTCTGGTTGACAGTTACAGTTAACCAGAATCACAGAATTACATGCTGGCATCTGAAGGCTGTAATTCATGGTTTCTTGCACAGCTTGGATAAAGACCTATCATCAACCTCACAAAGCAGCCTTTTATGTAGTAAGATACTTTAGAAATGAAGCAGTTTTGCCAAAGGTACACAAAAAAAGGAAGAAATTACCTGCATTTTTAATAATCAGAACTGACTTATGAATGAAGATGGATTTCAGTATGTCCACACCATGTAGAGAGTTGTTTGAAGTGACAACAACCTATTCCAGTGCTTAATCATTTTCATGGCAAAGATTTATGACTAATACCCAGACAGAATTTCCCCTTAAACAATCTGTGCTTATCTCTTGTGCAGGCACAGTCCAGGCGATAGTATACACATTTGTTTGCAACTATCTTACATACTCAAAGACTTTGAAGGCATAAACCCCCACATTTTTGGCTAGACGAACTCATTGAAATAATTTCTGAGTACTTAGGACCCACAGTAACATATATTACAGATTATATATACTACAGGAATCACATTAGTTATTACTCTGAAGAGTTGACATATAAGGTAAATACAAAGAGAAGCTGATCTCTCTGCCAAATCAGTGAGAGGACAGGTTTTCCTTGCAGCATTATGACTGGTAATGACTGGATAAAGCAAAACTTTCAAGTACTTCAGGACATAAACTTCATTATTTTTGCAGACAGATTAAGAAATATATCTGTACAGATATTCTCTCAGACATGAGAAGAAAATGGAGATATGTGGAGAGGGACCTTTGGTTTTGAAGTCTGCCTTGAAGTGGCCACGAGGGGACCATGAGCACTGCTACAGGAAAAACCAGGTTACACTGACCTGCTACAGGGACATGTGTGCAGCTGACACATTTTGTAAATTACAAGTATATGATTTTTTTGATTCTGTGAAGCAATTTGTATTGTATCACTAAAAAATGAAAAAATTAACATATGCATTTGAGATCTGAGGTGATGCCTGTTTGCAATTCCAAATTTGCAACTTTTCAGTATTCTCAAAATAAATAAGTAGATAGACTAAATCCATTCATTCAAAACAAAAATGAAACTTCTAATTATTTATCAATTTTAATTTTGATATTATGATATTTTGCACATTCTCCTTGCAGTGCTACTCTGATAACAGCTAATGCAAGTTTCAGCTCTGTATAATTACCTGTTTGCTGGGTTTTTTTTTTCATTTTAACCACTAGATGTCTCTAGCTCTACTCACGATAAAGACAAATTAGCAGCATAAATCCGCTTGGAAACATTTGAGCTGTGAAAGCAGAATCCCTCCCTCAAGTTTCTTGCTATGACTCCAATAGAAAGTCAATGTTCTGTAAGAAAGGTGCTATCCTGTTGTTTTAAAACAGAAAATGAAATTTAAAATACTCTGGTTGCAGAATAATTCTTAGCTGCTAGTAAAAAAGTTAGAACAACTATGTCCTGCAAAATGAGCAAAAACTCCATGGCCATGAGTAATTCAATTCAGCTTTCAAAGTTGGTCCTAATATGAATGGGAATCTAGATCACACCATTTCCAAACTAAATTATTTTGTACTTGCAGAATATATGAAACATGAGCATTGCCAGTTAGATTCTCATCAGCTAGCACAGTCACCCTCCTGTCTAAAATGTGAAGCATTAAGTACTGGAGGAGCTGTTTAGAATGACTTTTAAGTTACAAATAGCTCCACTGTTTCCACATATGGAATATTTATGCCAAACAGGACATTCAACTTAATTGCTAGATGTATGAAATCACTATACACGCAAAACTCCTCTCATTACCCTGAAAGGAGGACTTTCTCAAGAGAAAAAAAAATTTATGAGGACGACATACGAAAATCTTATTTAACTGTTACTACGAGATAATAAAAAATAAAATATAAGATCAGTAAAGGGATCATGTACCAGCAGATGAAAAATATAACAAAACCTTCATTTTAAAAAATCAAACCACTAATCAAAGCTCCCCAAAACCCCAAACCAAACGAAAAAATAAACAATAAAACAAATAAACAAAAAAAACCCCCCAAACCAAGTCTGACTCTCAAAACTGCCTTGTCCTTCCCTTTATTCAGTCAGCAGTTGAGGCAGGAATTTTCACTGCCTTCACCTACAACTCTGTTTAAAATTTTAATGCTTCAGAAAAGCATTAAGATGACAGTGAAGTGAAGTGAAGAGACTAGATGCTCAGAATATTCCCCCTCACCCCTTGAAAATTTTTCATTTTCTATCCTTGGTTTTGAACAGAACTTATTTAATGGTGCTATTTCATGACACAGCATGAGGATGGAGAAAAACATCTTTTTAATCCTGGATCCAACAGCTGCAGGTTTGTCACATCATTAAGTGTGTTTTGGTTTTGAAATTTTTCAGTTCTGAAACAAATTATTTCCCTTCTGAAATGACTTTTAGATCTGTCAGTATATGCAAAGGTAATAAGTAAAATAATTAAATTAAAAACCAAAAATGGACAAACAGGTACTGTACATTTTTGTCATCATTATTGAAGAAGCAACAACCAATTATATGCAATACCAAAGTTATGCAATAAACAGAAAAACAACACAAAATTTACAAAGCCTCTGGGAAACATCTTCATGCTTTCTACAGTTTAACCCAGGTTTACACTGTCTGGAAACAATGGCATTCTACCAATGAACTGAATTTTGCTACAACATACTCAGATTTTATTTTGAAAACCAGAGAATAAAGTGAGGTCATGCATCTCTAGAAGACAACAGTAGGAAACTGATAATTTCTTTAGGAATACAGGAAAACAGATAATTTCTTTAGGATTTGAAACTTTTGTCCTAACAATAATTAGAGGAATATTTCCTAAATTAAGTGAGATCATCACTTAATGCTAATGTCTGATTATTTAATTCAAGGGAATTATTCTAGCGCACTAGTGAATAACTCAGACTATTAGCTTGCAAAAAAATGACCAGTACTTATCTGTGCTTTTAATTTGTCCATCACTAATATTTACTTACATTTAGTAGCAGAATACTAAATTTTAATCTGGACAAATATACCAACAAAAATTTTAACTAATTCTAGAAAAAGCAAAAGAAATCAAATTCAGTTAATGATTATCTTTATGTAAGATTGCACAAATCCCCAAACCACCCAAAAGCCTTCACAATAGGAGCAGTCCTTCCAATCTTAAACCTTTTATTTAATTACCGCACTACTGAATGATCATGTCAGAGAGCAATGTACAATAAAATGTAGTGTATCGCAAATAAGAACATTTTAAAGCATATCAGTGGTGTTAACAAAATAACACCCCATCCCACAAAACTTATGGAAATATTTTCTTAAATAAAATTAGTTGCTGAATACTCAGCTTGAGGATGATTCACTTCTGGCAGGTATGACACTGCAGAATAAAGATGATGTCCTCAAAGGCAGTAAATTCCCTCCATGTGTTACATATCGTGACCATTTAAAAGCAGCATTAACATGTAAAAATACAGCCTACTTACAGAACACATTGGGGCAAAGATCACTATTGCAGAAGTAAGTTTCACAGAACTAATGTACATTTACATGTCTCTTGCTTCTTGGAGAAGAAGAACCAGAAAAAAATATCTAAAGGATTTAACAGTATCATACCTGCTAATAAAAGGAAAGTCTGTTCTCAAGGCATGTCTGAGATTTCCTTAAACATAGAGCATGAACACTTCAAATATTTCTCTCGCTGTGTTTTGAAACACAGCTATCTCTGTGGAACTGTGAGAAAAAGCTTTGCTAAGCAACTTTTAAGAGTAACAGCATGCAAAGCTACCCCTCTGCTTGATGGATGTCTTCGAAGACACCTATGAAAAGTCACAGCAGTCAGACAAAGCCCCAAATGTTTGGAGAAAAGGGAATAGTGCATCAATTTTTAAAAGGGTAAAAAGAGAACCCTGAGAACTACTGACAAGTCAGCTGTCCCTCAGAGACTAATAAAATCATGGAACAGATCCTCCTGGAAGATAGTTGAAACATCTGGAAGACAGGGAGATGGCTAGAGAAAGTCTACATGGCCTCACGACTGGCAAATTATGTCTTACTAAGTGACTCCACTCTACAATGGATTGACTGCATCAGTGGACAATGGTAGCGAAGCTGTCATCTACCTGGACTTCTGAAAGGCCTCTGACACGGTCCCATACAACACTCAAGATGCTAAATTAGAGAGCTATTGGATTTGATGGGTGAATTATTAGATGAATAAGCAACTGGCTGAATGGCCATATCCGACGAGTTGCAGTAAATGGTTCAATGTCCAAATGCAAACTGGCAATGAGTGGTGCTCCTCAAGGGTCCATACTGACACCAATGCTTTTAAAAATCTTCATCAGAGACGTGGACAGTGGGACTGAGCTGCAGCCTCAGCAAGCATGCAGATGACACAAAGCTGAGCTGGCACTGTTGATAACTTTGAGCAGAGGGATGACATTAGATGGATCTGGGCAGGCCTGAAAAGAGAAACCATGCAACCCTTGAGAAGCTAATCAAGGCCAAGTGCAATGTCCGGTACCTGGGTCAGAGTAATCACCAGTTTTAATGCAAACTGGGGAATGAATCGATTTACAGCCCTGCAGAGACGGACTAAGGGATACTAGCAGATTAAAAGTTACATATGAGCCAGCAATGTGCTCTTGCAGCCTGCAAAGCAAACCTTATCCTGGGCTTCACAAAAAGGGAAATGTGGCCAGCAGTTTGAGAGAGGTGAATCTGCTCCTCTACTATGCACTCACAAGACCCCATGTGGAGTACTGAATCCATCTCCGGACTTCTCAGTACAAGAAAGACATCTGTTAGTTAGTATCTGACTGTTGGAATAAAAAGCTCTAACTGGTCCTCCAGGCTTTTTAAGCCTGGGAAGAGAAGGCTCCAGGGAGACCTTAACGTGACCTTTAAAAACGTAAGAGGGAGCATAAAAGAAGAACAGAGAAAGACATTTACCAAGCCCTGTAGTGGTAGCACAATGGGGAATGGCTTCAAACTGAAAGAGGGCAGGTTTAGATTAGATATGAAGAAGACCATTTTTTACAAGAGGGGTGAAGCACAGGAACAGGTTGCCCAGAGAAGCTGTGGATGCCCCATCCCTGGAAGTGCTCAAGGTCAGATTGGATGCGGCTCTGAGCATTCTGGTGTAGTGGAAAGTGACCCTGCCTGTCAAAGGGGGTTAGACTCCATGGTCTTTAAAGGTCCCTTCCAACCCAAACCATTTCATGATTCTAATTGCCTCACAGTTCTTACATGAATCATCAGCAGCCCTTTAACTCCACATTTAGGGGAATAAAGCAACTAGATAGTTGCACAGTCAATGACTATGCAATACTCTACCATCCTTCTAGAAATCCCTATTACCTTTACACGTGAAATACAGAAAACTCTTCTGTCCCTGCCCTAGAAGAAAGTTCTAGTTAAGTAGAAACAACGTTACAGTGACATGAAAATTTTCAACAAATATCTAATACTTGGAGAATACTGTTGAGAAAAGTGTACTGCAATTCCACATTCAAAATGCAAATGAGCCTGAAGAGCTTGATTAAAGTCTAGCACTCTATGTTATTGTCTTCTCATAATGTAAGTGCTCAGATCACTGACTAGGTTTAACCTGAAATTTTAATAAGATATATTTTCTTATACTCTAGATATTTGCTTCAAAACACATAATTATGTTTTCATCAGGAAAATAGCAGAAGCACAGCAAGTGCCTGCACACTAACCCTAGTAACATATAACTTAAATTCAATTGATTATATAAATATTCATAAATTATCAACAAGCTTCTAGTCAATGAGTACCTCTTACACATCACAGTACAAATCTCACAGCACATTAAAACTCAATTGTGTCATTAAACACAAAATCTCCCATGTGAGGGATGTAGATTAAACACACTTTGCACTATATATATATTTTAATCTAAAGATTTAAGAAAAATTTCTCTTTATTTCAGCTAAGATTTTAAGTGAGATTAGGTGTCATGCTCTAGCTTTAACTCAAACTAATTTACTTCAGCAACCAAAGGAACAAGATTTCTTTGACAATAATAGTATTGCTGTGCTCTGTAAACTGAAGTAACAAATGACAAGTGAGGAATAAAAAGAGCTAAAAAACAATATAGGGAAAGTTTGAATTTTAAAAATCCACTGAGATTAAGCAAGAAGGGGCAACAAGGTTCCGCACTGTGGTGAGATAATTAATTCCTCAGGATTTGAAGTCCAACCGTTTCTGTTTATCTTGTGATATCCCCAGGACAAAGTTTTTCCTTATTTCCATTACAGTAAGTCTTAATGGAATGGGTGAAGACAAATTCTTTGCACTAAAATCCATGATTAAATTCCAAGGCTTATTTTGTCTGTGTGGTAAACACTGACCAAACTACTCAGCCCAAATTTAAAGTCAGTCATGTTGTACTGCTTCTCTGCTCTAACACATTAAAACACACAGATGTCGGTCATTTGAAATATGTTACTTTGAAAACTGCTATCTTAGACTGTATTTCCAACAAATTGCTCATGGATAAGGACACAGGGTAAAGCTAAGGTTGGACACATTCCTAATGCTTTGGCTATTCCTGACAAGCTACAAGGGCTTTAGGGGAGGAATGCCACTTAAACCAACTGCATAACATTCTTTGCCCTTACCTGCCTTGCAATACACATCAGTTCCTGCAGTGTCTTGGTTTTACTTTTGCCTTTTAGACTAGATGCTCTTGGACAAGTGGAAAGTAAGAAATGTGGCTGTTGTTATACTATGCTGTTCTGTGAAATGCATGAAGAAATAAAATGAAAAAAAGTAGGAAAAGAAAAGTCTTTCAGTCACAGTAACAGTAAATACTTACGCAAGGAATAAATGCAAAGGAGTCAAAGGAAAATGCATCCATGTACCTCTAGCCATCTGGCTAAGAGTCCACACATTAGACAGTATGCTCTCTCCCTCACTATTTTGTAATATACAATATTGCAATATTTTTATTACAATACTGTAATATTGTAATTACATATTGTAATATGTAATATCATAATATTGTCACTACAATTTTTCACACTCAGAGGACGCAATCCCATAAAAAATGGTGCTACTTCACTGAGACCTTCCCAAACAATTAACATCCTTTATGACAAAAATCAGTAAATCTACAACATTATGAATTTAGTTTTACCAAGGCATGCATGCCTGCCTAAAGCGTATCTGCATATGAAGCTGATAAACAACAGATTTTGGACTGGTTCTGCTTCAGTATTTGAAGATGTAAAATTTGAATTACATGGGCTGCCAAATTTCCAAATCCAAGCAACAAGACAAATGGTTAACACCCCCAATATCAATAGGTAGAAAAATATTTAAATCATTGTGCATTCACCACTCTCTAGGCCACCTAGTACCTGTGTGACTAAAATATCTATGAGAGTACAGGGCTGACTTTTCCTACTTTTGTATTACATTTTCCTCTAAAACACAACAGAACCAGAAGTGTGAGTACCAGTGAGACTTCCTGGAACACAGGGAAGGATACTCACATTCCATCAAACTTTGGGCCCTAAGTTACACACCCAGGTTCCTTATGCCTGAATATGAAATAGAACCACTGTGCTAATCCACTGTCCTTAGCCTCCAAGATGGGCTGTATTAGGTGTGTTAAGTTTGTGTGGGAAAGTGTTGGTAGCAGAAGAGCTAACAAACTCGAAGGCAGACTCACCACCAGCCACGGCCAAGATGACCAGCAATGATTGTAGCATCTCTGCGATGATATATTTAAGAAGTGGGGAAAGTTGCTATGTAAGAGGTGTGAGAAAATGTGAGAAGAACAACTCTGCAGACACCCAGGTTGGTGCAGAGGAGGGGAAGGAGGTGCTCCAGGTGCCAGAAATGAGATTCCCCCACAGTCCATATGGTGAAGACCATAGTGAGACAGCTGTGCTCCTGCAGCCCGTGGAGGACCACAGGAGAGCAGATGTTCACCTGCAACCCCTGGAGGACTCCAAGCCAGAGCAGGTGGATGCCCAAAGGAGGCTGTCCCCATGGGTAGCACAGGCTGGAGTAGGCTTCCGGGAGAACCTGTGGCCCTCTGGGAAGAGGAGCTCACCCTGGATCAGCTTTGCTGGCAGGACATATGACCCTGCAGGAGACCCACATTGGAGGAGCCTGTTCCAGAAAGACTGCCCCCAAGAGAGGGTCCCACACTGGAGCAGTTTGTGAAGAACTGCAGCCCATGGGAAGGACCAACACTGGAGAAGTTCATGATGGACTGTCTGTTGTGGGAGGGTTCCTGCTCTGGAGTAGGGGAAAGAGTGTGAGGAGTCCTCCCAGTGATGAGAAAGGGGAAACAGAGAAAACGTGTGATGAACTGGCCACAACCCCCATTCCTTGTCCCCCAGTGGGGAGGAGATAGAGATCAGGAGTAAAGTTCAGCCCAAGAAGAAGGGAGGGGTGGGGGAAAGATATTTTTAAGATTTGTTTTTATTTCTCATTATTCTACTCTGATTTGAGTGGTAATAAATTAAACTAATTTCTCCAATTCGAATCTGTTTTGCCCATGACAGTAACTGGTGATTATTCTCTCCTCGTCCTTGTCTTGCCCCTTGAGCCTTTCATTACATTTTCTTTCCCCTGCCCAGTTGAGGAGCAGGAGTGATAGAGCCGCTTTGGTGGGTACCTGGTGTCCAGCTATTCCAGAAATAAAGTTTTTTTCAGTCCAGGTGAAATGTTCTTTTGCTGTTTCCTACTAGTGTAATTACTAAGGGGATCTACCGCCTATTAGGATTTAAGGCAAATCAGCATCATCTGTTGCATAACATTTAAATAAAGCTGCAAGGTGTCCATAGTTTTTCATAACATGTACTTTGGATGCAATTTGCTACACATACTTCTTTTCGAGATAAAATTCAGTTTAAAAATGCCAGTTTAGCCAGATATTCTAAGCTGAGAGCTTTCATTTTCCTAATTTAGTTTATCTGCTGCTTTTACAACAATCTAGAATGGAAGGGAAAAGTACAATGTAGGCAAAGTAAGAATCATATTCATTAACTTATCATTTGAAGACAGAACTGTTATTACAAGACTTAGATCAATTCCTAACCAAGACATCAACCTAGTATCTCCAAGATATGAGTCATAGAATCACTGACTCATAAAATACCCCGAGTAGGAAGGGACCCATAGTCCCTTCCAGCAAAGTGCTCCTGGCCCTGCACTGGACTACCCCAAAAATCAAACTAAATCAAACTAAAACCAATTTTTTTAACAACCAATAGGCTCTAAGTTGACCAGTTTTGTCAAACCCTTTTCTTCTCTGTGCAAATTCAGCCAGGCAACTCAATCTCACAATTGCTCTGTAGATATTTAAACTCACCTTTGCATACTTTCAATTTAATCATGGTATTAACAGTGGAAATTGTTCCTGTCATTAGACTCTCTTGTGTTCATACCCGGTTGGAACTATGACAGACGGTGTTAACACCAGGCTAGCACTATGTTGTTTCAAATCCAGAAAGGAAGGAAACACACTGGGGTCACAGGAATACAAATTCAGACCATTTGTAAGTCAGAAGTAACTGCAGGGAATGAATACTTTTATGGTGTACAAGTGCCCAGGTCTCAGAGAGTTTGAGACAGGTATTGGGCATATTTAGACCGCTGTGCCTGCTGGTTGCTAGAGACAGTGATTGCACTGAAACATGAAAAATCTTACTTTCCAGTAAAATTTCTTGCAGCCCAGGGAGTGCTAGATGCCTCACCAAGTCAGAGATGGTGCATGTGACTGTGTAAATGACTTAGGTTAATGCAAACAGCTGTGAGTCACACTAGAGGCTAGCACATCATCAAGACAAAAACATAGTAAAGCAGCACCTTCAACTTACTTGTTTGATGTTTGGTAAGTTTAACTTTAAAAAAATAGCTCTTTGAGATAAGTACCACAGCAACATCTCTGTTTTCACTTCAAATAATAAAAATAACATTATTGTTTGGTAAAAATACTCTTTCTTTTTTGTTACCTCTTCTCATGCTACCTCAAAAACAATCAACAAACAAACAAAACCACCACACCCCCCCCAAAAAAAAAGAAATCCATAGAAAACCCACAAAAGCACACAAAAACAAAATCAACACAAAACTAAAAATAACCTTATGATCTAGACTGGGATGTTGAAAATTCCATTAAAAATTCAAAATGTTTGTGGAATGCTATTCTTGGAGCAGAAGCAGCTCTGTTTATATATAATTTTCCACCTATGCATGTACTCAGGTTAATTAGTTCTTCATAACTTCAATTAATATATGGAACACAGCAGCTGTAGCTCTCAAGATCCAATTTTAATTTAATACATTAGATGCAGCTATATTATGAAAGCTGCCATATTGTGGTAACTTCAAACGTATTAGCTTAAACCAATTAATTTGGTAAATGATTACCTAAATTTATCTAAATCTGCCAAAAATCTTCCGAGTGGATTACATTTTTCACACTGCAGAATTTGCCATAAGGAAAAAAAAATCCGGGGAAAATAAGAATGATGGCAGAATTAAGTTCTAGAAAGATGAACACGTAAGTCGTTTTTATCCACAGACTCTTACTTTTGCTTACGTAGGAAGAATGACTTTATATGAAGACAGCTAGAATGGGCACAGTTCTCTAAACTTTTGATAGGGCAGCAGGGTTCTGGTACCTCTACCAAAATATATTTGCATGCACTTGATTATTTTGCCCAAAAATCTTAATTCTTCTATGTAAGGGTGGAAAACTGCATCTGCTTCAATGGTGACCATATAATAATTACTCAAAGCCTTGTTTTTTAATATTTAACAAGCTTAATTTGTGTAATAAAAGATTCTCTCTAGCTGTAAAATAAAATATTCCTTAAATAGTGATATCTGTGTCTCAAGAGCTAAATAAATGAGTTGATTTCTCTCACAGCTATTCTGTCAGGCTGTCTATAAGCTTAAAAATATATTTTGTCTGTTTATATTTAAAACCTATGGCTTTTATTACTATAAATACTGTAAAGTTTTTTGTGTTTGTTTCTAGATAGCCCTTTCCTCCCCATTAATTATTAGCCCACACGAAGCTAAAGAATTCTCTGCCTCAAACAGGGCTTCATTATTTATCTCGAGAGAAAGGTTTTATCAGCCTAGCTTTGATAGTCCCAAATGAAAACTTTGTATATAACATTGTATATAATCCATCCGTACATTCAGGATAATAACTCTTGCTGTACTAACATGGTCACAAGAATCTACTCCACATTTACAGAAATCTACATTAAATAAATAAAATTATTCTGATTTTACAAACTGTCTCCAGGCTTTGTTTCTTTCAGCTACTCAATATGAGAAAGAAATCAGATCAAACTCTTATGTTTTTCATTTTTCATGCAGGGTTTCTACAGACTCCATAAGGTATAATTGAAGAAAAATGACACTCCAGCATACATTTCAGGATGTTTAATTCTATTGCATACTGAGTATACGAGTGTTTGGATTTTCTCTTCGTTTACTATTCATGCCCTTTCAATATACCCATAACTCCTCTGCTCCACCTGCTTCAGACTTTATGGATGACACTTAAAACAGCAGATCCCATCCAGAAGGCTGAACAAACCTTTTGAAACAAGATGCTTTTCTGCTCCTTCAGTGTCTCTCCTGCATTTTTTTAACTTGCCTTCCCTAATTCCTCTTCAGTCAATAATATCCAGCTGTCATCAAAATGGAACTTCATCTGACAACTCAAGAACCAAAACACACAATTACGTCTTCACCTAAAAGTCTTAAATTTGGTAGCGGAAAAGAAATGAGAGAAGAGCATTACACTCCTTAAAGTCATAGCTGGATGTTTCCAGAGCAACAACAGCAATTACTGGCTGAGACAAATACAGATGAGCCCCTGTCCTAGGAGAAGCCACAGAAGCATGAAATGAATGAAAAGTAATTGCACCATATCAGCAAAGTAATCCTCCCTTAGACGAAAAGTAAAAAATAAGAGAAGTCTTTTCTTTTGATTGTGGTAAGAGTATACCTTACTGAAAAAAAAAATTCCCAAAAACGAAACAAAACCAAACCAAAAACCTGTATTTCCTTAGTAAATCTATTTAGAGAACAAGTATATATTACATTACTGAAACATTTGTACTGCAGAATCTGAATTCTCTATTCTAGTTTGGAAATGTTTTTAAGTTCTCGAAGATGCTGAGCAATTCTAGACAGAATTTACTTATATCTCTGATTTTCATACCAATATGTACCTGAGCTATTAAATGTTTATGACACAGGATAAAGAGAGCACAAATCTACACCGTCAGGATACGGTTTTGCTCTTAAATGCCTAACTTCAACACAACATAGTTATTTCATGGGTTATTGCACACTCTGTGCAACTGGCAGCAGGGGAAGTACTGTGTGGCTAGTTCTGATTGACTCAGCAGGGATGAGGTACCCAAAGAGAGACAGGATTTCGACTCACTGCGAAATTTAACAACCATGTGCCGTAGAAATCCAGCTCCCTCAGTTATAACACTCCACAGGCAGCTAAAATTCTGCTGGGGGCCCAAGTGCATGATCTACAAACCTGCTCCGTGTATCAACATCGGAAAGAAAAACAGTAATGAAAACTGATACTGAAGGGCACTTTTTTTTGTTGTCATGAAGCAGAAAAAATCTATCAAAAAATTTTATCTTCAACACCAGCCTGGTGCTGGTCATGACCCGAGCCCAACTGAAGGGACAGCTTGCCTGCCAGGAAAGGCTGTTCTGATGGTAGGAGGGTTGTTTGTTTTTTCACCCATGCCATGTGTCACTTATTTATGGACTACAGGAGTCTACATCTCTAGGGGCAGACAGCCACAGAATAAACGTATGAAGTCAAAGCATTCTACAAGAGGCTACATACGGAATAAATTGCCAAAATGATTAAGAAGGGAAATCTTTTATCTAAAAGATGCTTTGTAGGGAAACTATTGCATCTACAGGAACTACTGCTGAAAGTTTTTTGATAAAACTATTAAAAAATGTTACTGTCTCTAATATTAGCACTTTGTGATTCAAAGCCTAATTACTCAGTACATTATGTTGCTCCACAAGAATGGCAGTGAAGGTAATGAAGGCACACCTCAGTTACATCCGCAGAAATTAAAATTCTCCAAATTAAAATTTTGTAGCCATTTACCAAAGAGACACACACATTTGCACTTTTCACAATGCAATACTAAGTTTGAAATCTGTATCACAGAATTATTCAAATACAAGAAATTCACATTTTAGGTTATACTCCTTTAGAGCAAGGACTTAATTTTTTCTGGAATTACATGAATTGTGAAATTTGAAGTAAATTTTTAAAAACATTAAGTACTAAGAGAATCACTCTCTTCCTCCTTTGAAAATACTGAATTCCCCAAAACAACCATCAGAGCAAATACTAAGGAAGAAAAACTTTGAAGCCCACTCAAAACAGAATAGAAAAGGCTTGGTATCTGAATCAGTGTTACATTAAACAAGTTAATCAAATTAATGGAGTCCTACATTTAAAATTTTCTGTGTTCTAGAAAAATCAATTTGAAACATATACTCAAAAATTTTGCTTTCACTTTATTCATGTATAGAATTTATATTGAAGTTGTTGCTCTTTCGTCTGACTTGAGCACTTCAGTCTTACCATGATATCATATCTCTGTTGAAGTGTAAGGAAAACTCAAAACCAGAAGCTGGAAAGAAAAAATGTGGACTATTATTCCAGGCAGAACAGAAAAACTGTATTTAAAACTATATTAAATACTTACACAGGGAAAATCTGTAATTATTTATTTTAAACTTTAGAACCTACCTCATCAACAAACACTGTTCTCAGTCTAGGACTAGCCCACCAGTTACAATAAAACAAAGTAAAACAGGGTTGGTAACCTGGTTTTGGCTGGGATAGACATTTTTTTTCTTAATAGCTGATACGGTGCTGTGTTTTGGATTCAGTATGAGAATAATATTGAAAGCACATTGGTATTTTGGTTGTTGCTAGGTTATGCTAGTTCTAAGTCAAGAAGTTTTTCAGTGTTTCATATTCTGCTAGTGAGGAGCTTCACAATAAGTTGGGAGGGAGCATTGCCAGGACAGGTGACCCAAACTGGCCAAAGAGACATTCTACATCATAGAATGTCATGCCCAGTATATAAACTGGAGGAGTTACCCAGAAGGGGTGAAGATTATAGTCGGGATGGGCCTGGCATCACTCGGGGAGTAGAAGTTGTATTGTGCATCACTTCTTTGCATGGTTGCTTGGTCACAGTTTCTCTCTCTTTCCCCCTCTGTCCCTATTTTTGTTATTGTTTTCAGCAGCTGCAGCATTATTACTGTATTTTACTCTATTTCAATTATTAACCTGTTCTTATCTCAACCCATGAGTTCTACACTTTTTTTTCCAATTCCCCTCCCCATCCCTTTGGGGTTGAGTGGGAATTGAGTGAGTGGCTGTGTGGTACTGAGTTGCTACAGTTAATCCACAACAGTTGGATCAGTCTCTCTCCAGCTTGTTAGCCTGTCCAACAATACACTGGATCTGGATAATTTAATTTTCAGGCCCTAGTCTGTTCCCAGCATTGCAACAAGTGCAGTTAGGGTCACATTCTTTGCAGCTGTAAGATGGAGCATGCAGTGTGTCATGGCACCATGGCCTTGTGGCTCTTTCCTCACTCTAACAATCCTGCAGTACATAGCAAGACAGTGGCATCTGCCCCAGACTTGATTTAAATTAAAGTCAGAAAGAACGCTTAACAGACTTACTACACACTCACGATAAAACAGAAGTTCTCTAAAGTTCCTAAGACCCTAATCATACTGGCATGTGTTCGCCAGACAGCAAACACACCATCTGTAATACAAGACCAAGCATTTAAGTATGAGATTAAAAAGGCAATTTTCCAGCTGCTCTTCACTTTCAGGTATTTGCATATGAAATTTACATAGATGATAAAGAAATGAGGTTTCTTGAGAAAGATTAATTTGCTTATTTACAAAGACTGGAGACTCAAATTATAGGAAATTATTACCTTGGAGTTAATGTTCCTTCATTTTGTTTATATTCCGTAATGTGAACAACGTGAATTCACTGTCAAGTACTGCGTTGCCGATTTTAACTCAAATAGTTGATTAGGTATTTTGCATTTAAAAAAAACCAACAAAACAACAAAACAAACCAGGCCTGAAATACAGGGGGAAGAGGAGGTTGTTTTAGAATGCTTACCATCACAACACTGAATATCCTTAAGGCTCACCCCTCTGCCATGAGTATATATTATGTGAGCAGATTAACTTTTACACTGCTTCAGCCCACTTTTGAACTATTAGTCTTCAGTATTCTGCACTCTGTGGCACCTCAGAAGTGTCAAAAGCAGCCATTTTTAACATTTTCTGTTTCATAACCTGTTAGTGAAATACTAACTGATTTCACAGTGTCCTATGTGGTTTTCACATAGTTCTAATTAACCCTATGTCTCAAAACACAGATTCTGGAGAAAGAATTCAGAACACTACTCTAAGCATGTATCTCTTCATCAACTGATCTACCACCATACAATAATACTGTTATCCATTACTGACTTCAAATAAAGACAAATTCAGTATTTTCCTCAGACTTAATTCGCATGTCATGGGACTACATATTTTCTTTAAATAATGAAAAGAAGGAAGGGAATTCAGCAAAAAGTGAATAAAGTAATGGATAGCTACATCACATTTGGGACTCCTTAGAACAAAGTATGAGACAAAACACCATGAAGCTAATAAATTTAACAAGTATGTCATTGACCCCTAAGTTACCTGAGAGTTGAGTGGTGAAGTACTTTCTGTACTAGAAATTTCTTATTTAATCCAGAATTTGGGGGATGATGTGAGGTTTTTTTAAAGCTATATGAAAACAAATAAAAAAAGGTTATGAGGCTGTCATAACTATTTCTATAATTTAAGATTATGAAATGATAAATTTAATTTGAACTGAGTTTTGGGGGAGATGGGAGGTGTCAAGAGATATGCCAGACATGTTAATGACACAACAGAAGTTCAGAGAATATATACATCTCTAAATAAAACATCACCTCAAAATTCATCCATTCAAAGCATGTTGATTTACATAAAATTCTGACTGATATTAAGAAAAAACCCAACCGATCTCCACGTAAATAGAATTTTTTCTTTTGGTTTTGTGCTATACTGGAAACAAGTTATACTCTTGTAGGTTTTTATTTTCACCATTTTCAGTCTACAGGGATGTTCCCCAGAACAAAAAGAATTCAGGGTAAGCTCACATACATAAACAGAAAATTTCTGATGAAGGTATCACTGCGGGGAAGGGGGTGATTTACACGTAAGTGTCAGAACTTTCATAAGAAAATCTAGCACAAAACATTTACAATATCACTAGCAGCTGCTATAGAAATAGCTGTAAATCACAAAACAAAACATTCTGGACTTCAAAGAAATCATTACACTACACAACCAAAAAGACTGAAGAGAATAACCCTAATAAATTCAGCGCGCTAGAAATATTTTTCTTTCAGCACAGTCAACTTCTGTCACTGTACAAAACAAACTTTTGGTCTGGCTATCAGCAGGTTACCCAAAATCTTAGCTATTAAGACAATACCTTATTGGGAAGTGACTCTTTCAAAGAAGAATCTCCCAGACTGCCCTAGAGTTGGCCACTAAGGTTTTGCTGTTGACAGACAGGTCTCACCCTTCATAAGACCTCACTGCCTCTTTTGCTGACAAAGAATACTTCTGCTGCAGTAAAGTATGCTAACTTGGCTTGTCTTCCTCCCACAGATGTCACCATCCACAGTGAACTACAGCAGGGCCCTCAAGAAACTCTAGTCAGAGTTTGAAAAGTGTTCCAGGTGTACATCCTCATTTTCAAACAATTCTTTTGGAATTGTCATGCTTGCACTCAGCTTTGAAATGTTAAGAGATTTTGTATAAACACTTTTAAAATTATGTTTTCTAATTCAGTGAGGAAAATGGAGTAGGAGCTAGACAATATATTCTAATATTGAAGGGGTGGGGTGTGGTATACATGCATACACATTCCACATTTCAAATGCAGTCACTTGTTTTCAAAACAGCATCATTTAATACAGAATTTTCAAAATCCCAAGCTATTTCAGTAGGTATCTATGGCAGATTTGGCTTTGAAACACTGTGGCAATTCAGTTATTTATCTACCCAGGCCGGCTGTGAAACTGATGAGTAAGAGCCACACTTTTTATCATTCTGTTTAGACATGTTTAAAGGGAATAACAAGCACACCTAAACATAATATTAAGTATATACACCACATGTTGAGACACATACCTAGCTGTCCCCGAAGGAGGGAGAGAAGAGGAGGAAAAATAACATAAGGAACAAAAGGCAAGATGGCTAAATGTTTGCACTTACACACTTGTGGAGGTAGCTTCTCAGACAACAGGAGGGAAGTGGGTGGATACAAATGTCACTCAAGGCCCAGGATAAAGTATAAAACAACATCATCAGAAGAGAGCAAGAGTATTAGGAGGCCTTTGAATTTGAAGAAGAAAAGGTGAGTATTGAATCAGGCTTGTCAAAACTGGATAGGACAACAGATCTGTGGGTGAGCCACAAGCAAGAGCATCTGGTGAGCTACTTGCATGCCTACCCAACAGCTGAAAAGCCTGAAAGACTGGCAGAATGGGCAGGACAGAGTCACCATCAAGACTGACACAGAGAACAGGCAGTAGTAAGAAGCAAGGCTTTAAATGTTAATTACTCTGAAGTAACTGCTTGTGCATACAAGAGAGTGGTAAGATCAGGAAGACGTACAGGACTGGAATGTAAAGAAAAAACCAGCAAAATGAAAATATGACCCGAGAAAAACAAGATGCTTTTTGTTACATAACAAATGTAAATTCCTCTGAACCCTATGCATAAAGACCCCCTGTCAAATTCTGCAAGAATTTGGGATGACCTCCATATTGCCTTGAATCGTTCTACCATGGGAGAATGGGAAGAAAACAAAGGTTCACATAGGGGAATCCTCTATGCCTTTCCCTTCCCTCTAATACATTCAACCTTTGCACCTGTATATCATCTTTTTTTGTCCACCACAAAGCACCAAGAGCACCTTGAAAGACAGGATGAAGAAATTGCTTGTGGAAATTTCTTCCTAGCAGTATTTGTGACATCAAAAATATAAGAAATACTTATCCATCTAGTACTACTGTTTGGGATTTTCCATAATAATTCAGCACTTTCACACAACTACTCTATTTCAGTACTGTGCCCGAGAGGCCTTTATCACAGAAGAACTCATGTTCAGACACAGGAGAATAGAAGCTTGATTTTGTGGAGTATGTAAAATTCTGTTTACAAAAGCTTTGGAGACTTGGTTTACACTGATTTGCATCACTGAAAGCAACTGAACTCCATCTTCTTGTTCTGATCTGAATGAATTTACATCGATTAGTTTTGATTTTTACATTATAATTTGTAACGCAGGAGATTATGCAGTGTGCACACAAATGCGTACACATACGCACATACACACACACTGAACTACATGTATATTACCTGAATTTAAAATAATTCATCAGTATATCCTCTTTTTCATTTAATGTCAAGCACCCAACTCAATAAATTCCTTAAGTCAAGGAGGTCCATTCATGGTCGTACTTGAATGAGGAATGAAGCACAGACAAGCCCTCAAATTTCTCTTTTCCTGTAAAGGTATTCCCTTAGTTTCAGCCACTCTGTTTCCCACTCCACTGAACCTTGCAGACATACCCACTTACAGATAAACTTTATTTAAAAAAAAAAGAAAAAAGAAGCAGAATCTAGAAAGAGAACTGACAAGAATAGTTACTATGGGGCTATTCTACACTAGAAGAAGGCATGTATTTAACACATAAACAACTGTACCCATAGGGAAGACAATGTATTTTGCCCAAGAAAATCACTTAATCATAAATCTACAAAGTGTTAATAGTCTAGTTCTCAGTTAGTCCAAGCAAATTATGTTCTTAGAAGTCAAATTCTACTAGAGAGAACTATCAACTGTTCTTATTACTGTATTACTGTATTCTTATGTGAACAGTGACTGCTCCATGCCACTGTAACATAGCCAAATAATATCAGGAGGAGTTTCCTGCCTCGTGACAAGCCATAAAACAATATAAACACTATTAGCATGATACAATATCAATAATTGTCTCTTGTCATATGTAATACAAGAGCATACTGAAAGTAGTTCTAGAGCTAGAAACTGAACATGCACATACACACACCCTTGCCAGCTTGCTTTGCATAAGAGCTTTTCTGGCTGTTTGCTTTTACAAAATTCCATTGCAACTTTATAGCAGATGACTGGATTTCAGTTTCTTCTTCTGATAAATTCAAATACATATTCTAAAGTGCTGTTAAGATGCAAGATCTTGCACTTTTTCTGTATACAGGACACCATTTTAGACAGCCTGACCTTCAATAAACTACTTAAGTGATACAGCTTATGGAATGATAAAACTAGTGTTTTACTTCGGTTTGAAGACACTTGTCTCACAGTGGCAGCCTGCTCAGAGCAAGACTACTTTAAGGCTAGATCGGGTAGCCTGGAGACTTACAATGCCAGATTTCTTCTACTTAGATATCCACAAAATTAATGAGGGATAATTAAACCCCATGTCTTTAAATCCTTACATCACATCTATGACAAAAGATGGGGAAGGTATGTAAGCATGAGAGCTGCAAAGGAACAGCCTGCACTTGTTTAAAACCTTGAGAGGCACTCCTAACAGAAGCAGGGATGTCTTGGGAGAGACTGGGGTGCTTCTTGCCAAGCAGTGCTACCTGCAGGCAGTGTGAGGGCATGGTTTCCTTCAGAACTGAGCGATAACCAAAAGACAACACTGCCATAACAATGACCACAATTTTCATGCTTGCTTTTCAGCATGCTACATTTTCTCTGAGAATCCACACTTCCGCCTTTTCCTGCACAGGCCTCTAATTCCCCTGACTTCCCACAACGGTTTCATGTTCATGCTGGTTCTTTACAACATGTGCCAAGAAATAGACATGAAGGTCCAGGGCAGGAGCCTTTCCACTGCGTCAACTACACCAAGAAAACTGATAAGCAACTCAAGATACTCAGTCACTAAACCTTAAACAGTGAAAACTTCATTCTAAGAACTTGCTTTTAGCATCACTAAGCATGTGTCACCTCACAGGTATCAATCAAATTTATCTTATCAAAACTAGTCTTAATCAAATTTTTTCCAGTAAGTTTCATGCTTTTAAATCTCTGATAACAAACATAATACAGTGATTAAAATATTCCCAACATTCCTCCTGAACTCTTGTTTTCATCTAAATTCTTAAGCAGAAAAAAATGCTACATAGTAGAATAGTATTTTCAGGGCACAAAATGTAAATCTATACATTCCTTCTTCACAGTCTATGACCAAGGGGTTTGTTGTCCTGACTTGTATCCTGAATTGACTATTTTTGGCCATTTTCCTTTTTAATATACTTGTTTTCTGTAAAATTCGATCACTATGCCACCTGTGATAAGTACCTAGCTTGTTCGGCATAGTATAAAGTATGAGTAAACTACTCAATTAAAAGATTTTCCACAGATACTAACAATTTTAAGCTTAGTATTTAAAAACAGTACTTACATGTTTAAAAATGCCGAATGGTTGACTTGCAGACAGATCAGAGAATCAGAGAGTTGTGTGATATTTCATCTGAGAGACCTTTTGAGGAAAAAGACCCAGAAGTGTAGAACACTATCAAATGTTGGAAAAGGACTACGACTTCAAAGTTTAAATTTTATTGAAATGCAGAGGGCATTGCACATAAACCTAATATAATTCCATAATTATGGGACTGATAAAGTGAACTGAATTGCTGCCCTACTAGGAGAGACTAAAGAGGGTAGAACTGTTCTGTATATAAGGGAGAAAGCTGAGGAGAGCACATTGGGACTTACAAAATTGTAACAGCTGCAGATGCAAAAGATACCCTTGATGACACTGGAGAGTGACCCCATGCTTGTAGTTTCTCTCTGATCAGCCTTTTCTACTGCACTGGACAGAAAGGGACCTGCTGGAGAGCAGCTCTGCGGAGAAGGACCTGGGGGTCCTGGCAGACAACAAGCTGTTCACGAGCCAGAAGTGTGTGACGTGTGGCCAGTGAGGTCATATCAGGAGTGCTATGTCCAGTTCTGGGCTCCTCAGGACAAGAGAGAGACATAGAGCTCCTGGAGAGGTCCAGCAGAGGGCAACAAAGATGATTAAGGGACTGGAGCATCTCACCATGGTTGGACCAACCATAATGGTTGGACTTGATGGTCCTAGAGGTTTTTTCCAACCTAAAGGATTCTACAATTCTATAGAAGGCTGAGAATTGGGTCTGTTTAGCCTGGAGAAGAGATGCCTGAGAGGGGACGTTACTAATGTCCACAAGTATCTAAGGGGAAGATGTCAGGACAGAGCCAGGCTCTTCTCAGTGGTGCCAAGCAACAGAACAAAAGACAGGCAGAAACAGATGCAGAGGAAGCTGAGAAACAAGAGGAACATGAAGAACTTCTTTACTACACAGGTGACCATGCACTGGAACAGACTGCCCAGAGAGGTTGTGGAGCCTCCCTCACTGGAGATAATCAAAAACCATCTGGATGCAATCCTGTGAAATGTTCCTCCACCTTTTTTTCCTGGCAGTAACAAAATTAAACTTCTATTCTTTCAGCATCAAAGTTTAGATTAGTTCATGAAACCTCTTCCCTCAAAAAAAAAAAATAAAAATAAAAATAAAAAAAAAAAAAATTCAGCACGGCATTTCTTAATAGTGGTGTCACCTACTTTTGACAAGTTTTGCAAAGTAAGAGAGAAATATTGGCTGCTCACCACCACTAAGTGGAGCTGGATACCAATGACAGACGGTATCTGTGGAAGGAGCCACAGAGAAGTCTGAAGTAAACAGGAAGGTCCAGAGCCATCCAGCTCAGATTAAACAAGGAGTGACACATGGGATCTCTGCCACGCCTATCTGAAGCAGCAAACAACCAACCAGTTTCAGATACTGAAAAGTCACTGGTGAGAAGAGCATTGTCTCCACAAACTCATACTATCCTGCAAGCATGTGTCGTACAGAAAAGGGAAAAAACATATCCTCTACGTGGGTTATTTCAGTCTACAGAGGTCAGCATTTTCTTTCAGCAAGCTTCCACAACAGTTTTTAATAAAGCTAATTAAAGGCACACTAGTCTAATCTGCAGCCTGGACACATCCTTTGTTCACGTAATTCCTCGGTTTTGTTCGTTTCTGACTGTGGTGCAAGACTATTTTAAGAATTCACTAAATCAAATGCACTAGTTCATTGAAAGCAATGTATCTGAGAAGTAGCAGGAGTCAAAAGGATAATTATCTTCAGTATTCAAAAAAGTATAGAAATTTTTTATGTAATAAGTGACTGAAACATTGCAAAGACATCAGGAAAACAAGTAATTTTTTAGAAGTAGAGGTAGCAGATTTTAAGTAGATGCTTGTAATTGAGCTAAAACTATGATATCATCTGAGAAGTAAACAAATAATGACAACTGAGATGTTACATAGAGATTGATTAAAACTTGGATATGCAAAAGACACAGTATCTGTAAAACAGTGATTTATACATACGTTTAGCCAGCGTTCACAACTTTTCCTTTTTAATAGTCTTAATTAATCAGGACTTTGAACATACTTCTGTAATCCACTACATCTTCACAACACTTCAAACAGAGGACAAAAAGATCTAAAAACCTTTATAAAAGGTTAAACCTTCCAACAGTTTTGGGATGATATAAATATATTGGCAAACTAATGTGGACTCTCAAAATTGTCCTGACTGACCTCAGCTGTCCAGTGACGTCCCCGCTCTGCTGCATCAGAGATGTGCCAGAAGGGTGGGAACTGGAAAGGTGATTCTGACAGCAGCAGAGGCCTCTTGGAGATTCGCAAAATTTAGATAAACTGTGCATAAAGAGGACAGGGATGTTTGCATTGATCTATTAGAAAGACTAACTTTGGAAGTACTTAGAGAACGAGCAATTCAAGTAGCAGAAGAATTCAGTTGCTCTTTTATTTCCTGCAGCAGAATGTTATGACTCACCAATTAGTGTTGATTATTGCTCCTGAAAAGAACATACTCAGCTCCTACCTTTAAGAAGGGGAAACAGGAACATCAGGGAGGCAGTGACATTTAAACAGTAGGTTAAATACCCATCAATGCCTGAGGGAGCACGTCCTAGCACATTTCCTATGCTAGACAGGACAGAAAAGTTCATAAAAATGATCTCTTAATCTGATCGCACAATTAATTTTCATGAAGAAAATGCACATCTCCTGAATATAGTCATTAAAGTCACCACTGATTTTAACAAAGGTATTGATAAGCACCACAAACACTCAACACACTTCTGGAATGCAACTTATCTATTCATATTTTAGGTGTAAAAGATCAAACTTAAAACTGTTATCCTCCCCCTATTGGAAGAAGCTGCTTGTATTTGCCTGAACTGCTGAACAGGATTCAATCCCATTCTGGTAATTAGATGGTCCATTCTCAACTATATCACATTTTTGAAAAAACTTCACTGAAAACAGGTGCTTTCCTTTCACTGGCTTAATCACTTAGACATGCAGAGATGTCTGCATAAAAACTCTTTCTTTCCAATGTATCAGCTTTTTTCTCCCACACTTGTTCTATTGAGTTTTTATATATTTTTTTAAGGTATGATTACAGTTATTGTGGGCTATTGAAGCATAATTAAGTAAAATCTAATAAAAGAACTCTGTCAGTTTTGTTGAGATATGGCAACTTGTGATAAATAGGAATGAAAATTACTATCGACCTTCAAGATGCTTAATAGGTATTTTTGCTCTCACTGTTTTCCACTTGTGAATATTTGCTGTGTCAATATTTTCAAATGAAAGGACATACCCCACAAGAATGAAGATTTACTATGGAATTCAAATACACTATTCCTGCTAAAAAGGAGAGAATACAGAAACAAAAAGATGAAATTGAAATTATACTTTGTAGTCTTTGAGAAATAATTAATTTTTGAACAGTCCAGAGTGTGGTCTTTGAAACACAAAATTTCCTTCTCTGTACAGAAAGCCCACTTGATCTTAGCTTTTCTGATCTTGACCCAACGTCTGCAGGAGTTGACAACATACTTCATGAATCTTGGCCCAACCCAAGGCGGCATCTGCATTTCCTCTTGGTCTGGAATCCTGTCAACTGTACCCCAGCATGCTGCTTTGATAGAAGAACGTGAACTGTACCCTCTGACAGAGCAGGGATTTCCTCTCCTACAAGGGAGTTCCTGACTCCTTAGGTGCTGGAAATTAATTTAACCCCATCCTCAGCACTGTCTATTTTCCCCATGCCTAAATACCTTCTCCAAAGTAGGAAATAATCTAGCTTTCATATTAATGGATCGATTCCTAAATGCCCAAAATTTGAAAGTGAACTCAGGAAAGCTAAAACCAAAATTAATCCAATTCAGCTTTTTTGATTCAACAGTGATCTCTGTTAGACAGATAGAATAAACCCATGGACCACTCCCATGATTTTAGTGGGTGTATTCAAGATTTCCAACCAGAACTGTATGATGAGAAACTGTCTTGGCCTGCAAAAGCATGCATTTAAACATATAACATGTATCCTGCAATACTTCTTTGAGGGTAGCATTGCAAACTTAGTAATGTCAGAATTACATCCTGACCATATTCCATCAACGTTTAAGTGCCTCGTGTCCTTGCATACTTTGAAACAAAACGGAAAATGGATTTAGTTAAACTGTAGGTGCTTGGCACCAGATTTCTCTCTTATGCGCAGGCACTGCCAAGCACATATTTATTTTTAAAGCCCCAGAATACCAAATATTGTACAAATACTAGAGGGCTAATTTGTTCTTCCCCACAGAACATATGCTCAGAGGGAAATCCAAGAAATGGTAGAAAAAAAAAGTTACATTTTTAAACAAATAAAAGTAGGCATCGATATTCCTGTGTATCTATAGAGATCCAGATGGAAAACTACAGACACAGTTAACTATAGTTAAGTCTGAATGCGCAAGGACTATTCTGCTAAACTAGGAAGAATGTTAAAGATATTGTGCTCATAGAGGCAGCAAAACATTTGTAGGAGAAACAGCTTGTAAAATCCTCATTCATGATGTGAAGAGGCAAAAATGATGAAAAGTAAGCAGATGAAATAGGAAGTTAGAAAAATCTGTGCGTGAACCTGACGGTGGTTCATTTAAGCCTAAAGAAGTAGTGACAAATATTGTCAACCTCCCCCTATTTAAGCAGCTGAACTACATTTGAACTAAAAAGCAGGAATTATGTGAAATCTGAGTGATTCAGAAGGTGCCAGAACAATGAAATATAGAATAGGAAGTGCTGAAAGCAACAAATATGCCAAAATTTTTGGCTATATTCCTGAGAAGAGTGGGATTAACTTGTGAAATAAGGTAAACCTTTTGTATTACAGTCCTGAGAAAGAACATGATGACATCATTCACAAAGCTTCCCAAGTTTGTCAAATTCTCAAAATAAAGAATTAACCTATTATGTTGACCTAAGCGTACAGCACTGGGGCAAATAATGAACAGTTTTCACTGATGAGCAGTAGGAACAATTTCCCAGTTACAAGTATTCTTAAGTAAAATGCCAAATACTGCTGAAAAGTAAACACTGTAATTACGTTGTTTATATTAAACTGAACATATATTTTCAGAAGAATGTGACATTTTCCCCTGAACATGCAAATTTAAAAAAAACCTAGCAAAAGCATTTTAAATAGGCAGGAAAGTGTGTGTTTTTAATAAATATGTAGAGTGTAGGCATATTTTAATATAATTGCCCTGTATAACACAAGCCATTTTTACCAGACAAATACTACAACATATGCTAACTATAAAATTAGCAATGTGTTTTAATGGAAAATTAGAATAAATTCCTGGTGTGTCTGTACAGATGTGACACTCCTCTGACCATAGTTACTTATTAAAGTGGAATGAAGTAACTTGATTTGTCATCTGACCTGAAAGCACCATTTGCAGCAGCTGTCAAAGCAATCATTAAGCAGAGCAGTTTTTCATATTTTCCACATACACTGTTTTCAGTAGCTTTCATTTACATAATACTTACTTAAAAACATGTGATTATATTTCTGATTATACTATAACCTCACACAAATTAATTAGCAAAGTCATCACTATAAGAGCCCACACCAACATTACAGTCAATGAGCACTTTGGAGCTCCATTCCTCCCTCAAAACACAAAGGAAAGAAACTGTCTTTTCATCTATTGCTCATATTTCCACTGAAGGGAAAAAAAAAATCCCCTTTTGAGAAAGTGACAGGTAAATAAGAACCTGTTTTTAATTAAATAATATTGCATTTAGATTTGGCACCTTACCACAAAATCAGCCTACAGGACAGGAGAGTAGTAACGCATGGCTGAGCTGTGTTACTGGGATTTTCCTGCTTTTATCAAAAAGGAACATGGGGGCTTGGAGCACTATGCAACCATTAACATATGCAGAGATTAAGGACGGGATGTACACACACTATTCTAGGGAGAGGGGGAGAATACATCACTGTGCTCAGAAAGATGATTAGCAACAACTATCTTCTCATTACCAGTCAGATACTTGCATATTACAAAAATAAAAGAGCAATTGTGGGCTCCCTGCTGTGACTTACATAAGATATTCCATCCTCTATTTCAGTAGCTTTCCAGTAACCAATGAAGCACAGCAGTATCCTGTCACAGCAACACTGAAGACAGCAAGCAGACAACTAATTTTCTTTTCTACGAACTCATTTGAAATAGAAATTAAAAAAACTCCAGAGCTACACAAGCATCTAGAAAACTGTTCTTTTGAAAAAAAAAAAAAATCCATCTATTATTTTACTTCAGTATTACCTACTGGGTGCATCTTTTGGCAGCATTTGCATGTAAACAAAAGCAAATATATTCTGGCAGTTCTTTAGTTTCATTGGCTTCAGTCACCCTGTCCTTGTCTAAAAGCCGAACACAGCAGCTTCCCCATCAAGATGCTACTATCTGTCTCTTAAAAACACGGTGAGAAGTGAGAATATAACCAATATATTCTA
Source organism: Aleadryas rufinucha (assembly GCA_013397815.1). NCBI lineage: Eukaryota > Metazoa > Chordata > Aves > Passeriformes > Aleadryas > Aleadryas rufinucha. Next base: position 278,766 of record VZTH01004806.1, on the reverse strand, counting down.
TGAAAGCGGTAACTTTGAAAAAAACAAGGCTCAGTTGAAGTGAAGCCTGAAATAAGATTAGAAAATGACTAATCTTCCACTCTGATTGTAAAAATACCCAAGACAGAGAGCCACATCCTTCACAGTCTTCCTCTGGTGTTTTGTGTTGTTTGTTTTGTTTTATAAGCCCTTCCATTGCCAACATCAGGCCTGAATTACAGAAGCTACATGACCCTGTTACGGAAGGTTCACCACTGTTCTACGAAGAGAAGCTCCCCCTCAGCTGTCAACGAAATGAAGAAATGGAAGAAAGAGGAATAAACTGCAGCATTTAAACACAGACATGACATGATTTTCTTAACATCAAATGTGTCATCCTTTCATTTGAATAAACAAGCAAAGATGCACCTAAGCAGAGGTGCATCAGGAAAGACAAAACCTGCCAGTGATCTTGGAGAGAATATCGTATTTTGGTCCTACATGGCTTGACATACAGCCACTTGCACACACTCACAGATCCAGGTTTAGGCTGCTCCTGGGAAAGCTACCCTTGAACACTGCTCTGACACCAAAGTACTGATATAACAAACCATCAAAAAATGCCCCAAAAAACAAACACAAAACCAAACCAAAGAACAAACAAACAACAAAACAAAACAAAAAACCCAGTCATTTAGTGTTAGATGTTAGATAACTTACACAGGATCATTTTCTGTGAGTTAGAGACAAATCTATCTCAATTCAGGGCTTACTGAAAACTTGGAAAACCAGCATTGGAAAAGCATCCTATATATCCCAGGCAGAGCAACTGTTACCAAGTTGTGCAATGTCTTCTAAACAAAATTTTGTAATTTTGTGTTGTCTTCTAAACATACAATTTTTGTTTGTTTGAAACATCCTGAATTGCCTTTAAAAAAACTCCACGCTTTTCAGTCTAGAATTCTAGGTGGTCTGAATCATCACTACCACCTCCAGAAGATGGCACCAGCCACCTTTATTATATTTCAGAAGAATATGTTTTCACTTACTGCTGTCTTCATTAATGCACACAAAACCTGTCATCCTCACTGACTCATTTACTTTTGAAAAAACTAAGTAGGCTACAAATGGTTTTCCCAGCTTACATTTGCTTTGTAATGATTTACTTGTTTTACAGCATTAGATTTATATCACTAAAATGTATAACATCTCTACTGACATCGTACTTTTTTCCTGCAATAATGTCTTTATAAAACAGAATAAACCAGATATCGCCTACAAGTATGTGTATTTCATTACAGAGGATAAAAAATAATTATCTTAAACATCATAATACATATATTAGAAAAATATGTGCTTTGCCTTTATGAAAAATATGCTGTATAAAACATCAATAGATTAAAAAGACATTATTTTCCCCACAGATTGAAGTAAATTGCTCATAATTCTGAGTATTGCTTCTAAACCAGAGATGGAATCTCATTACTAAAGTAATGGCAATAACATTCCTTTGTGGGATTATTACTGAAATATCTTGATCTTTTTGCTAGATAGAAAGGGCACTGCAATGATTATTTTGGGGTCACATTTGCAATTCTAACTTATCTCAAGTCAGGATCATATATGACCATGGAGTCCATGCATATCCTAGAACATCCCACTGAAAAACATCTTTGCAAATGTAACTACACATATGTAGGAAAATTTTTAAAAATCTGAAAATGTAATTTTAAAACTTGGCAAACATTCCTTCATTCCCTAATTGTTATCTGAACTCAATACAGCCATAATTTTATTTTTCCCTAATTTCTCCTCTCTGCTTATAGCACAGAGATACAGGGATACAAGTATCTCTGTACAGTATCCAATCTTTACCCTGCTTGCACTGCCATATTCCACCTTCTCCTGTGTTTAAATATTTGCTGCTGGAAGCTTTCAACATTATTAACCACCATATAAAAGACCTGTCAACAAAGTCAAACAAAAATACTTAAATACACCCTAAATGATGGTGCCAATACCTGCTGATATACAACAAGCTTCAAGAAATACTTGCAGTTTAGTATATTTTGTTTGGGCTCATTAAGACATTTTATCCTTTCATTCCTCACAAGTGTATAGATTAACATGGCACATACTATTTTCTCTCCACTTTTCTACATTTCAAATTGATTTTTTGGGCCTTTTTTTTTTTTTTTGTCTTTGTGCATTAGCCACATATAGCATACCACTTTCATCGCAGCCATCAGAAGCCCCTGGCTGAACAGGTTTCATTTTCTCCACATTTCTCCTGCAGACCTGCCAGTCAGCAGGTTCCAGTACTTTATCTGAAAAAAAGCCTGTGAAGTTACATTTTTTGTTTGTGCGAAGGCCCTTGAAGAAGCTGAAAGACGTGTTGTATCTGTAACTGGCTGTAAATATCATGCCCAGGGCAAACGTAAACAGGCTCCAGACTTCTCAGGAGCTACACATGGCAGCTCTCCACAGACTCAAGATGTTTCCTCAAAGATGCCCAAAGAGAAGGAGCAGCGAGGGAGGGGTTGGAGGTTGCAGTGCTCCCCTGGGGGGTTGGAGTGGTGGGCCGTGGCATAATCCAGCAGCAGTCTGCACTGGCCTTGAGCTGGATGGGGAGTGGAACTTCAGTAGCAACACTCACTGTAGGCTGGCTGCAGGGGCCAGTGGAGACAGAATAGTCTGCTTTGTCAGAAAGCTAACACCAGCTCTGCAAGACTGGTCATACCTAAAATCTTACCTTATGGTATACTGAATCTGAAATGTGTCTTTGTACAAGCGAAATGCCATGCAGTGCACACAGGCAAACACTGAGTATAAAAGCAGCCAGATGTTTTCAGGCAATTTCATTTAGCTTTCAAATAATCCCACAGTCAAAGTGCAATACAAGAAGGAAATTTAAATGGCAGGATTTACTTAAAACTGCCTAGTTTAATTTCACATACACTTGTGCAAATTGATGCTGCTCGATGCAGTAAAATATTTTCTTTTCTTCACCAGGAGTAAGAATCACGGAGTATTAGAATCTCACTTTTATTTTCAAAGAAGGATAACTCATAATATACTATCTCTCATTTTGAAAAGAAAGGAAGGATGGAACCTGAAGACTTCCCTGGAGCATATCCCAAGAATTTGCAATGAATCTTTCACTGCAATTTAGCTGAATTGGTTTAGAATTGCTTGAAATCAAGAGGAGCAGACTTTGACTTCTAAGAAGAAAAAAACCCAAGGGCTGCTAAGAAAAGTTTGTATTAAAAACCTCTCAAACTGAATTACAACATACTCTTCAGTGTAAATTACTGCTAGACGTTTTCTTCACTTCCCCTTGCATAAGCAATATAAAAAAATCCCTGAATATCCTTCATGAAAACCCACATATTTGATTATATTTAATGATATTCCACAAAAAAGGGCTGTTCCACTGATTACTAAAAAAAAAAAATAATATTTCAAATTGCATTCACATCAAATGTTTTCATATCATATAATTAAGAATAATGGCCTGTTACAAGGAAAATAAAAAAGAAAAAGCCTAGCTATTTCATACAGCCTGATGTAGTTTAACAAGCAATCAAATTTTGAACAGAAGGCATTGCACTGGCATGCTACTGACCAGAGAGAACAAACCTCCTTCCTTAGTCTGCAACCCTCAGGCTCTGAGGGCTCAGAAATCAGGCAGATCTGATAAGAGGGACATCTGATCAGATGATCAGCCTCCTGGAACCTCTGAAAACCATTAACAATTTCAGATGTTGACTGACTGTTTCAATTACAAATTCAAAGACTTCTGAGCTGACAACAGAAGTAGGATTTGTCCTTCTCAGCCTGGAATGTGATAGTATCCAACAGACAGAGCTGAAGATATTGACAAAATTAATTCACAGAATCACATTAGCAGTGTCATAAATTGAAACATTTTGAGAAAGGAAATGAAATAATTTTCATGCAGCAATTTAGAGACCAGTGTTTTCTGCACAGACCTATTTGTCATTAGACCTGCAGATAACACAAATGTGGGATGAGTGGCTGACAGACCAAATGGGTGTGCTGCAAGCAAGAGGGACCTCAACAAGCTGGAGAAACAGGCTGACAGTAGCCTCAATTAGCTCAATAAAGGGAATTACCAAGTCCTGTGCCAGCAGAGGAATAACTTCAGGGTCCAGCACAGGCTGACTAACTGGAATGCATCTTGTCAGAAAATGCCATGGGGGTTCTGGTGGACAACAAAGCAAAGACCAAGGTCATCCTGAGTGCATTAGGACGACCACTGCCAGCACGTGATGGGACATGGTCCTTCGCCTCTACTCAGCACTGGTAAGGCTGCATCTGGAGTGTCGTGTTCAGCTCTGGCCTCCCCACTACAACAGAGACATGGAACTACTGGAGACAGTCCAGCAAACAGCCATGCAGATGGCAAAGGGCTTGAAGCAACTGTTATCATAGGAGAAGGGGCTGAGAGGGCTGGAATGGAGAAGAGAAAGCTCAGAGTGATTTTATCCACATAGATAAATAGCTCATGAGGAGAGAAAAGAATGAGGGTCTAGGCTCCTCTCAGTGGTTCACAGTGACAGAACAGGAGGCAATGGGCACACGTTGAGATCCAGGAAATTAAAAAGGAGAAGCCTTTTCAGCGGTGATGATGGTTATGGACTGGCACAACTTGTCCAAAGAAATCCTGGGGTGTGTCTGTCCTTGGAGATACTCAGAATCAAGTGAACATCGTTCTAAGCAACCTGCTGCAGCTGACCCTGTTCTGATCTGAGGGCTGGACAGATCAACTTGCCCAACACCACTGTGGGATCTCTCACTATGACTTTGATGCCATTTCATGATTATTTATTGATAAATGGGAACAAAAACTGTTTCTAGATACATCTTTTGAGGGTCTTTTGCAAACTCTTAATCGGGAAGCATAACAAAAGAAGTTGTTCAGTATTGTGAAATGTTAGGCCAAGGTAAAGTTGACTTGGACCTCAACAATAGCCCAGTTTATTCAAGGAATTTATCTAGACCCCACAAGATCAAAAACTCTCTCTCTAAAATGACAAAATTTTTCATACCATGTTTAGGAAATGTGTTCAAAATCCAATTTACATTATGTTGAAGCTATAAAAAAAGTCATTGAACAGAGAGCGCCTTTTTTTTTCAGGCAAGAAAACAGCTCTAGTCTGGTTGTGTTAGCCGAAAATACCTGTGTCCTCTGCCTTTATTGTGAATCCTGTGGTTTGAGTCATGACATAGGAGAAAAGATTAGGAACAGAATCTCACTATGCTCTAAGTAGAATGAGTTCATAAAACAAAGCACAAAGAAACCTATTATCTCCCTTAACAACTTCAGAGATGCTTGGGTCATCAGCAGAGGAAGCCCATGCTCAAGCACACGCCACTGCAGCATGGCTCAAAGTAACCCTTCCATGAGTCCTTCATCGGGGAAACAGCACATAAATTTACGGCGTGGAATTTGGCTTCTGGTGTGCCAGCTTGCAGAATGAAATGCAGAAACTTTTTCAGGGGCCCAATCTGTTCAGATATGGTATGAATGACAGACAGGACTGTCTAAACACATCTGTGATTGTGAGAGATTGTGCTGAAAATCATGCCGTCACATCCCTCTTGCCATGTGCTGAGTGGAGGTCTAATGATCCCAAGGACTCCAGCAGATCCCATTCCAGATGAGGCAATCATAAGGAAGAATGGAGAATATGCAAGTAACTAAGCCTCTTCGCCTTGGTTTTGATATGGTGCAGTTATCTGTATCATATATGCAGACTTGAAATTTATTGCTGATTTTTTTATAAGTAGATATATGTTTGCATTATTGATATCCCTTTACAGATATAAAGATTAAGCCCTGGAAAAGAACAAACCCACAAATTACACAAAGCACCTGCTCAATGTGTAGATTTTAGTCTTTTCCTGGAAAGGTGCCAGCATTTTAAATTTTCTTTTGAATTTTTGCTCCCTCTGTTACATAAGTAACACATATTCCCATACTCCAGAAAGCAAAAATTGGTATTTAGTAATTTGGAGTGCGACAAAAAAAAAACCCAAAACCAAACCACAAAGCCCCATCTCCTCCCTAATATTCTTGAAAATAAATGCAATGTTACTGTAATACTGTTTTAACTACAGCACTTCATTGCTTGGAGAAACTGCCCACAGAAGGCGACCTAGTGTATCTTCTTTCTATACCACAGCTTTAATGTTCAGCTATTGTTTTTTTCATTGTTTTGGTTTGTTTTTCCTTTTTTATAAATACACATGTGCAACTAATTCAGAACTTATTTTCAAAGGATTGTGTAGTTGGTGTAACTCGATGGTTTAAAAACAAACCAACTAGAATTGCGTTCTGTTTTTTCCGGTATTGGAACATCAACTTTATTTAGTGACAGGACCGAAAGAACATTTTCCCAGACTTTGCTCTCCATTCATAGAATCACAGAATGGTTTGGGTTGGTAGGGACCTTTGAAAGATCATCTCCTTGCAACACCCCTGCCGTGGGCTGGGACACCTTACACTAGACCAGGTTGCTCATAGCCCCACTCAGCCTGGCCTCAAACCTTCCTCATCTAGAGGAGTGTTTTGTCTTTTCACTATCTGATTTCTTTAAAAGCTGCATCTTGGCAGCTGAGCTTCCTTAAGTTGACTCTAAAATCAGATAAATATTTCTTGCAATGTCAAGGTAATTCAGACGGTTAAATTAAGCTCCATATTGCACTGATAAGCTTTTTCCTTGCAATTAGCCCTCAACAGGCATCCTCTGCTCTGGAGTACAGTGCTACCAGATTGATATTTGTAAGCATTTTAGCAACAGTGCTTCTAAATGCTCTTGCATAAAACACTATGTAACATATTTACTTTACAGCACAAATATTAAAGCTAAGTATGTCACAATGCTTGATAATATAGGAATTTTTAATTCACTGCATTTTATGACTGCAAGTAGATACAAAGAGGAAAGTTAGGAAAATTAGGAATGCCCTAACATTTGAAATCTTTATTCCAAATTATACAGTAGCTTGATGCATATAACAAAACATAGAACATATGCATTAAAATAAAAATAGTAATAGAAATTCTAAAAGCTCCTGTACAGCTTTTGAAACAAGAATCTTAGACTCTCAGCTCAATTAATTATCCTTTCATGCACTAATTTATACTGTTTCTGCCCTTTGCCCATTCTATTCATTCAATTAATGCAGTTCTATTTGACATTTCTTTAAACAGAAATTCCCTTCAGAGCAGAATACTAAGGAAAAGATGTAAGAGGGAGAAATGTTGTAAGATAAATAGTTTTGGTCCAATAGTTTCACAGAATGTTCAATGTTGAACATTCGATGTTGAAGGGACCACTCAGAAATCATGTAATCCAACTTCCATGATCAAGCACAGTCCCCCAGAATTTCTGAGAGGATTCTGCTCACCAATACTGCACAAATCATACAGTGATACCCATGCAGCAATAAAGACACCGAGAGAAACAACCTCTGACAAAAGCCATTTTTTTCTGTTAAAGCCTGCTTAGTTTAAAAATCCTTGTGTAGAAATGTTTCTACACAGCAATCAAAATTATTGCTACACCAGTGGTTAATCTGAACACTGATGAGGAAATCTATGGCAGTGAGTTGCATAAGAGCAAACACTTGACAGGAACAGGGGAAAAATGCAACCTTACAAACTGTAGTTTGTATCTAGGAACATTATTGCTATGACTCAGATAACTATAGGGAAACAAAGATGTAAATTGTGTTTCATTTAGAATACAACTGGGAGTAGAACCTGGAACACAGTTTAACTTCATCGAGCTCTTGAGGCAACTTCCTGAAATGCTAGGTTCTACCATCAGCCGCAAGGGCCACCCAGGTTACTTTCTCCCCTCTGGCTGTACAGATAAGGTAGTTTCTATGAGGGCAAAACCTGTAAATTATACTGGTTTCCAAGTGCATTTGGAGTACAAAAAGACTTGTCATTTGTACACGCCTTGCCCTTTTATGGAGACTTTGAAACACTGCATAGAAATAGAATATAAGACACCTTCCAATGGTTACCGCTCCTCAACAAGGAAGAGGCACCATGGCCAAAACAGAATACATTTGGCTACACAGTATTGATGTGTCCAGGCTTCTTATCAGGACACAGAACTAAAAACAAGTTGCACAGGGCTGGTAAGTCTAGGGTTCCTGCTTAGTACTAAAACTTTAAAAAACAATTACTGTCAGGTGTGAGTGACTGGTCTGTGAAAATGGCTTTAGGGATTTCCAGCAGTTCTTCCCAAGTACCACAGCGTATCCTCTGCAGCATCTAAATTACATCACACAATTCATTTCAAGGTGAATTCATGTTGTTCAAGATTGACATATCAAGGCTTTGCCCGCACACTTATATTTGATGTTACCATGTGTTGTCACAATGCTCCTGTAAGCCTCCTCTGTTTGTCTTGTGCATATAAACCTTCTTTGCCACCTGAACTGTTCAGACCTTCCAATTTCAGCTCTTTCATCTGCTCCCTTTACAAAATTCTTCTCCTGCCTCCCTGACTAGAATGACTCTGGTCTCTTCCCAGGAGCCCTCACATACACAAAAGGAGAAAGGTAAGCAAAATCTCTCCAAAAGAGAGGATGGGAGCCATCCTCTGCTACTGGAATTTTTGTCAAAAGCATTCAATACAGCATTCGTTTCAGCAGGAAGATTCATCTAAGTTGTCAAACTTGATCACAAATGACGGTGCCTGCATTAACAAAAAGTCTAGAATTTTATGTAATGGCAATGTCAAGCCAAATATATGTCAGGTTTCAAGACTATTTTTTAATTATAAGTTATTCCACTGGAAGCAGAAGACTTAAAAGATACACATATGTGGGAGTTTTTAGACATTTTAATGCAAATGACAATCAAAAGGCTGCTTGAGGAACATAAATGCCACACCTCATCCTTGCTGTGGTCTCCCTGGTTCTACAATAAAATTAAACGTCTTATACAGGTAAATGCAGGATTAAACTTCATCAGTAGTGCTGTTAGCTGGTAGTCCTGAGACTCCAAAACCATTCTCCCCAAAATTAAAAAAAATTAAAATAAAAAGGCACTTGACTTTTTCATACAGTTGGGCAGAAAAAAACAGCTAGCTGTTTCTGTTACATTTAGGACTAATAATTTGAGAAAATCCGGCAAATACTAAGTTTGTTCGATGGACCAAACAGCCTCCTTGGATAAAAACGGCCAGATTTCTGAATAAAGTGAAAGTGTAACAATAGTTTTTTACTCTTCTGACTGTAATAAAACATTTGCTATACTGACATGTAGCAAGAGGTTAGATAAACTACAGGAGACTAAATTGTTAAAGAAAGTCAAAACTACACAAAAGGATAGTTATGAATAAAAATGTATCAGACAAGAGGGAGGTTACCAGCAGGTTTCCTCATGTATCATTCTGAAGCCCAGTCATTCCACAGCTTTGTAAATTGCCCTCATGTAAACAAACTGTTTCAGTAATGCCACTCGCATTTTTCAATGACAATTTTGGAAAGTACCAGTCACACAGAAATACCTGGATGACTACCCATGTTAGCCTGCAGAATAAAGATCATTTGGAAGAATAAAGGGCAAGATTATACACTCAACATCTGTTAAGTGACAAGGGGGATTAGATGATAAGACTATATGCCACCAAATCCTAGGAGGTATCAAGAAATATTCTTCCAGGGGAGAAAAGAATTTTGAAATTCTGTATCAGTAAACTGTACTATCTAACCATTTATGAAAAGAAAATGGGGGAGGGAGAGGTTCGGGCAGGGAGGAGAGAGGATTTACTTCTTTTAGAGTAAGCACAAAGATGGGCAGTTGAGTGAAAAAGATGTCTGAAGAATAGGGAAGTAGATAAAACAATGCAGAGATACCTGCCACAAGTTCAGTGAATTTTGGCCCCTTTTGGTTTCAGGGCAGACTACTGGAACTAGGTGAGGTTTTGTCCACATTAAACAAGCTCTCAGCAGGTGATCTCCTCTAGCAGGTCTCTGAAGGACATCTCTAATCAATAACAGGCATTTCCTTAAACTGATCCTCCAAAGAGGTGAAAACATGCTTGTCCAAGTGAGCTCTTGAGCCTAAGATGAATCACAGGGTAGATGTTAAAATGACAAATAGCCACAAATTTGCTAAAGCTTGATTGAAAGGTTATCTGTCATCTGGAAATTGGTACGGAATTTTCTAAGTCCCCCCTAGATTGTTACTGGATGCATCTAAGACCAAATGAGAGTCAAGACTGCATTTCTCTCATGCATCAGCCCTTGTTCCCTTGTGATATCTAGCACAGTGCCATGTATTCAAGGATACACACGCTCAACATGATGCCAGGGTTAGTATTTATGACAACAGCAAGTTTTGCACAATGTAGAGTCATATAGTATAACTATATTAGCACACAAAGTATAGCCAAATTCAAAAATAGCAAATTTTTGATTTTCTTTCTTCTGAGTGTTTAGATCCTGTTACTATTTGCCTGGCCACCAGGCAAAACCAGTTGGTTTCACGTCCAGATACCAACCTGGCTAAGCAAGAACAGCCCAACTGGCTTGTAGTAACACACTGAGCATATAGCTAAAGAGGAACCAAAATTCTCCAAGTGTCATGGCAGGAAGACTTTGTGGAGATGGCAGCACACCCACAATAGCCCATGTTACCCAGGGTAAATCAAGAGTTGCTGTGGTCACACACAGAACTTCATGAAATAAATCATTGCCATCTGAGAAAATAACCTCTATCACAGAAGAAAACACGATGAAGCTCTGCAGGAGACCAGCCCCCGTAGTGCTGTAGAGCACTTTAAGAGCAAAATATTCAGAAGAAATGATAAGCAGAAGACTTTGAAATCACATTTTGCACATAGAACCCTTGAAACCCAGAAGACGAATATTTGTTCTCTCACACTGTTCAGACAGACTATTTCTGCTCTCTTTCTGAGGACTCTGCTCAAGACTTATTTGCAAGTCAGAAGCTGTCTTCCAACAAGGCTGAAACAAAATTATTTATTACTATGAGCTGTAATCTAATCTTGTATATCTGTGTGTGAATCAGTTCTCATGTGATGCTGTCAAGTGGAATTAGATCTCAATGGAAAATTTTATGTGATATACAAAAATCAGATTTACACGTTTACACTGCACACACTAAAGATTCATTCCAACATAAAGAACTCTGATTCACAACTGAAGAAGCTAAACATTTGACTTGAAGCATTGACCTCTTTTTTCATTATAAAAATTTTTGTTTCTAAGTCCACTTGCTGCAATAGGTAGACCGCAGCCTGTAAAATTTATTCATGTCTTAACTGTGTGGTTTTCTACAACAGTAACGAAATATCTCAATTTTTTTTTGCTAATGTTCTCCAGACACATCCCACAATGTCTGGCGAATGGATGACTGTGTTCAACAAAAATTTCAGTTCCCTTTGTGGGGAGAAAAGAAATAGCCATGAGACATGCCCTTCAAAAATATTAACTTTTTTTTTGTTTCTCTTCTCTCCCAAAAGTTATTGTACATTTTTGAAAGGGCAGACCTAGCTATATGATGAGAACAGATTAATTGGAATTTTTTTTCCTTCTGTTGTTGTCATCTGCTGATAGGTTCCAAATTCAATAAAGAATTCTGTCATAAGTATTTCTAAGGCCACAAATGAAAAGCTAACAACAATATATACAGAGAGTAACTTTTTCTTCAAGCAGTTCTTTTTAACTAAGTCACATATACTTCTGTAACACCTATACACTTTAAATTTAGTGACCTTTTAAGAAATCCACAAAAATCATCTTTGAACTGGTATGTTTTAAATATATTGTAATTATTATTCCCTTTCCTAATTTCATCTTACCTCTGCAGGGGTAACAATTCAGTAGTTCATTTGTGACCTCTCTTGCAATGAAATAAAGCAAATGATTAGGCCAGACTTTCTGATCTCTCACATTCCTGACACCATGCTGAAGTAGACAAGGAAAAACTCTATGGTCATCTGCACAAAAATATTTCTAAAATCAAAGTGAAAATAATGGTGCATGCCTTGAATTTTAAACTAACTGAAATTAATACTATAACCATTATATCTCAGAGCAAGTATTTAAGAAATCAAAAGAGCAAGTTGCCTACATTACTGCAACTAACTTAATATAAAAAAAATTTGTAAGAGACTTTTTAAATGTCGTATTTCTTCCATATTACATCAGCCCTCCAGGAGTTTTAGTGTAAACAATAGGATGCATTCCTAATATACCAAGTCATTGCTTAAAATTTGGGAATGAACAAAAGGTTCTTTCTTCAATGAGAACTACAGCTGTCCTGGACTGTGAGTTTTCAAGAATAAAACAGTTGACATGCTGTGCCACATGTTTTACATGTATGAAAGCCCAGAGAAGTCCAAGTGCAAATGTACCACATCTACACAAGCCACTTTTGAAAAAATTTGTTTTCTAGCAGATCCACCATGTATGTGCTAGATTCCTTACCTGCATGTGTACCCTAGATACACTGGATCTCTGAATGAAAGAGTAGCTGTGGGATATCTAGAAAACACCATAAAAAAAATCAAAAAATTCCACTGAACAACAGGTGGAGGCAAGTGGAGTACTTGCCCAGGTAATACCTGTTAGCTATACTTTTCATATCCACTACATTATGCACTGAATCAGCTGTTTGTCCATTACCAGCCCTTAACACCAATTTTAAGTGTTGTGTGAATGAATACACAGCTATCACACTAACAGTATAATAGCTGATTCCAGCAGAATCAACATTTTAACAGTGATTTACCTCCAAGTTTGAGATTTATCATCTCCTCCCCACCTGGCAGCAGAGCATTAATTTCTAGTTAAGGGGAGCATCAAGATCCAGAGGCCTGACGATTGCAGCAGCTGAAGTTGTGCCATCAATAAAACAAACTACGAAAACAGTTAAGGATTTCAACAGAATGAACCTGAGACCATACTCTCAGTATTCTAGGTCTGATTATGATGGTATAGGCATCTCATCTACTCAGATTACTGGAACAATGAACGACCCTCAACTTTACCAATTTGACTTAAGTGTTCCTTCCTTTAGCATGCACTCTGCACTGAGGTAAGCAGCTGCTAGGAGAATACCCATCCCAATAAACAACCTAGTAATAAACTGTGATCTCCCTTGCTGCCTGTAGCAACATCATCATACGCAGCAGGGTCATTAGCACAGCAGGCACAATCAGCTATAGCTTTCTAATGCTACATTATTAAGTGAAGCAAAACACTCTTATAAGATTGTAGGATTTTATTTTTTTTAGAGTCACTGCCAATAGGAAATTAAAAATATTTAAACTTTTATGCAAATGGAATACGCCTTATATTTTCAGTGCAAAACTAAAGACTACCCTCAAAATTGTGACATTAAAGAATATTAACTATGAGACTAGTTCTATCAGAGACTAATCTCAGTTTCTGCCCAGAAATGAGAATCACTATCGTGTTACAATGCTAAATAAGTAGCTGGAAACAGATGAGGAAATGTCCTTATACAAATCTGTCATAACATTCTTTTAACCTTTGCCAGAAGTTAAAAAATAAATAAACAAAAGAGGAAAAAGCCATACAGAACATGTATTTGGACAGGCAACTTTTTTAAGCCTTGCCTCCAGCTTCAACATTAAATGGCTTGGTTTATGTCATAAGACCCTTGTCTAGGCACAGGAGCACCAGATAGTCTCACTAGCCCTTTCAATTCTAGCAGGTGGAGTCTGAGACAACTCTAAGCCCCAGCCCACGCCTTAAATTGCCTGACTCAGAAAGGGCCAGGTAACAGTCTGAGCATCATATTAACTACACTGCTGTTTCTAAGAAAATGAAACAAAGGAGGAAAGGCTGTGAGAACAAAAAAAAAAAAAAAAAAAAAAAAAAAATTAGTGGGTGGGAGATACTGAGTCACTTGTGGTAAAGAGACACTGCCTCAGGCATCCTGTGCTTGTCTATAGATAAGAAACCCAATTAAAAAGTAGGATGAGCCCATCAATGCTTTTCAGTTTAATAGCACTTCTGCTTATTCTTCAAATATAGCACTATATAAATACAGCCTTATGACTCATCTTTCAAAAATACTTTGTATGGATATCTATAAACACATTCATACATACACACATATATATATGAAAATTGGAGTGGGAAGAGAAAAATATGCATAGAGATGGTAGTCTCAGTGCTGCAGGAAGTTTGAAGGAAAGAACACGACAGGTAACGCATGCAAAGAGAACAGTCCAGGGAAGGAACACAGAGATAAACCACCGATTTCCAAGAAAAAGCTGATATCTTTTAAATACAATTAACTCCTTAAAAGGGAGACTGAATTGTGGGAGGTTCAGACAGTCCAAAAAGTGATGAAATGTGGAAAAAGAGGTGCTTATGAAGAAAAAAGAGGAGCACAAGAATATTTTGGTGAGTGCAAAGACCAAACTACAGAACATGGATGAGCTGCATTTTTTCTTAAGCTAAGTCATCATGCATAGGAATCAAATTTTCCCTTTGAATTAGAAACCCCTCCAAAAGTATGCAGCAGTGAGGATGTTGGTTTTTATCCTCATACCCTTTCCAAAAAACCAAATTAAACAGCTAAGGCAAACTTCTGCTTTAATAGACATTTTTGTACAAAGCTGCTGCTTTGCTGTGGCTCTCTCATTGAGGTATCACAAGGAAATGGCAGTGCAGTAGTCATTAGGTTAGATGTAAGTAGTAACTTGTGCTCATACCTCACAGTCATTGTTTGGCATGCAGTGATTAACTTGTGTCTGTAATGAAACAAAATCCAAACCAGCATCTCTGTAGTCTAGAAGCACCTTATTCATAACAATGAGAAAAACCTTTAATAAACCAAAATCATGTGTGTGTTTCCTTACTGACTCAAAATTCAATACTTATTTTAGAATCTACTAACAGAAGGATATTCATTGGTTAGGTTTTAAATAATATGCTTCTGTGATTTTTTTGCAATTTTGCTAGTTGTAACCTTTGTGAAGCACCACAGAAAACTCATGTTATCAACAGCACTGTGTCTCAGCTAATGAAACCACTTTCTTCTGCACCATTAAGACTGCTGTGCATTGCAACCCACCTCTTGTATTCTGCATTTTCTTAATTACTCAGCTTAGATTTTCAGCAACTGTAGGCAGTGTAACTGTTCTGTAGTCTGAGTAATGTCCCCCTAGCTGGAATGCGAAATGGCACCTATACAGTCAGTCCAACACTGACAGAGGACTAAATCATTACTGCTGTATTTGCATCAAGACATGCTTGATGCAGCAGTGTCAAACAAGACATCTCTGAAGTCCTCTCAGTACTTCAGAGAAATAACTACCTTGCCTTTTAGTAAGGTTGTCCAATCTGCTAATAGAGAACAATCATAACTAGGGAGCCTGCCTTCTTAATGGCTCGTGTGAATGACTTTTCTGAACCTGTAAAAGCTTAATAGGATCCCTAGACTTTCACGTTCTTGTATTGAAAGGTCTATATGCTCAGCATCAGAGCATATCGCACCACCTTCAAACACATTGTGTCAAAAATTAATTTGAGCCTTTGTAGTTCCTGCCCACATGGGCTGAAAGCTTGAATTCTGATTAAATTGTGTTTTCATACAATGCAATATCTGTGGTTTTCCACTATAAATGTAGAAGTTTGATGGATGTCTTAATAATAGCTTTTAAAATAACTCTAATACCTAAACATTAGGGAAATACTTTATTGAAACCAAAATGCACATCTAAACCCAAAAGGTTGCCATCTTCAAAACAGTTATATTGAATCAAATGCAGCCCTGTCACAATTTTGATAACTGAATGGGAGAACAAAGAAACTCATGCTGTGAGGTGAATCTCACTGCATCCACCTTCACTAAGCTCATTAAAGTGTCACTTCCCTGCCTTGTTGCCTCCAAGCTCCATTCACAACTTCTGATACTACTATAGCCTTAGTCATTCCTACGACGACTTTTTGAGACACAAAGGTTCCTGCTGGGCCCTTTGAAATTCTAAGTCATCCAGTCATATGCATTTCCTTTTCTTGTATCCTCTTCTCCTGAGAGACCACTAGTGAAATTACCTAGGAGCACATCTGACTGTTAAGAACTTCTGGTGTCTGGGAAACCTTTAACAACAAAAGTTGGCTTCCACTGCAGAACCAGAGAAGTCTGAATATGTAAAGTTACTGCAGATTTGGATTCTCCATAATAACTACCTTCAAAACAAAAAGAAAATGTGAGAGCAAATAGTGAAACCTATTCTGACCAATCAGCTTTTCCAATGAGAAAGCAATTTCAACATTCCAGGTTGGATTCACCTTAGTTCTAGTTTTAAACTACTTAGCTGGATCCCTACAAATCACATGGTGATTTCAGAGATTCATCTGAGAATACTCAAAGAGCTGGCTGATGCCGTCACAAAACCCTTCTCAATGATTTTGGAGTGGTCTTAGGAATCCGGAGAGGTCTCAGATGACTGCAAGCCGGGAAATGTTGTTCTGATTTCCAAAAAGATCAAGAAGGAGGTCTCTGGAAACTACAGGCCTGTCAGTCTCACTTCAGTGCCTCAAAGTCATGGAAAAGATTATTCCGGGAGGTACTGAAAAAACACTGGGAGGACAACACAGTCATCAGTGACAGCCAGAACTGCTGCTTATCAAACCTGATTTCCTTCTACAACATGGTAACTCACTGAGTTGATCTAGGAAAACCAGTAGATGTAATCTTTCTGGACTCTAGCAAAGCCTTTGATACTGTCTCTCCTTCCAGACAAATCCTACTAGAAAAGATGTCCAGCACACAGCCAGATTTTACCTGATGAGCGAGCAATTGGCTCGTGGGTTGGGCACAAAAAGTTATAGTGAATGAGGTGACATCCAACTGGAGTCTGCTCAGTAGTGGGATTCCACAGGGCTCCATCCTCAGCCCACTTCCCTTCAACATCTTGGACACAGAATTCAAACAAATATTAAGTAAGATTGCCAGTGACACTAAACTAGAAGGAGGTGTTGATTCCATTAAGGGCAGAGAGGCCCTGCAGAGAGACCTCAACAAATTAGTGAGCTGAGCAATCATCAACCATACGAAGTTTAAGAAGGCAAAGTGCTGGATTCTGAACCTGATACAGGGTAACCCTGGATGTGTGTACAGACTGGGGAACAAGCAGTGCTGCAGAAATGACCCTGGGGGTTGTGGTCAATGGCAAGTTGAACATGAGCCAGCAGTGCCCTGGTAGCCAGGAGAGCCAGTGGTGTCCTGGGGGGCATCAGGCACAGCATCGCCAGCCAGGCAAGGGAGGGGATTGTCCTGGTCTGCTCTGCACTGGGGCAGCCTCAGCTTGAACATTGTGTGCAGTTTTGGTCACCATGATATAAATGACATTGAGCTGTAAGAGAGTGTCCAAAGGAGGACCACAAGGATGGTGAAGGGCCTTGAGGGGAAGCCGTGTGAGGAGTGGCTCAGATCCCTTGGTCTGTCCAGCCTGGAGAAGAGACTGAGGGGAGACCTCATCGTGTTCTTCAACATCCTCACAAGAGGAAGTGGAGGGGCAGGTACTGATGTCTTCACTCTCATGACCAGTAAGAGGACTCAAGGAAACAGCATGAAGCTGTGCCAGGGAATGTTTAGGCTGGATATCAGGAAAAGGTTTTTTACCCAGAGGGCTGTTAGGCAGTGGAACATGGTCCCCAGGGAAGTGGCCACAGCACCAAGTCTGAGTTCCAGAAGTTTTTGGACAATGCTGTCAGGCACATGGTGTGATTCTTGGGATGTCCTGCACAGGGTCAGAAATTGGACTCGATGATCCTGATGGATCCCTTCCAACTCAGTATATTCTATGATACACTCAGGGGAAATATTGAGAAATAAAGACAGAATAAATGGCTGTAATGATGCAATGCATATTACCATCACATGCTTTTTCTTATTACACTATTTCTAGAAAGAAAACACTTAAAATCTCTCAGTAATA
Source organism: Aleadryas rufinucha (assembly GCA_013397815.1). Lineage (NCBI taxonomy): Eukaryota > Metazoa > Chordata > Aves > Passeriformes > Aleadryas > Aleadryas rufinucha. Next base: position 260,809 of record VZTH01004806.1, on the reverse strand, counting down.
AGCAGAAAGTTTTCATTTGCTTTCATTTTATTTAGACAAGATATTCTAATTTTCTCTCCTTTCACCTCTCAGTCACTGTGATTCACAGGGTTTCATAACATGTCAGTTTCTCTGCAATTCATGGCAAACTTAAAAAAATTGCAACAGGAGATTACCTATTTTGAATACTCCTCACAAAACACTTCCATTATGTCATTAAAGCAATTATGTTATCTAAAACCAAAAAGAACATGAAAATACCAGGAAAAAAAATACATGTACTGGGAAATAATAAGACTCTTCCTCTTTCCACATTCATTTTGAAATGTCACAGGATTGTTGAAATGCTGCTTCATCAGGAGAAATACATTATGTCTGGAAAGAGCTGCTTTCAGTGACACACACAGAAAATAGGTTATAACAGGACACATCTATCACTGCCCAGCCAGTGTTAGACTAAGTTGCGCAAGTTAAAATGCGCTCCAGTTTTCATAACCAATATTACCATCTCCAACAGATTAAGAAGTACTCTTCTGCGTTATGTGGTGATGAATAAAACATCTCATAAGCCTCAGATAAATTCCAAAACCCTACATACATGCCTCACAGTAGCTGCCTCCTATGGCAAAAACAAAATCACAGAGAAGGAAAAAAAAAAGTCAAAGAGTAAACTTGTCTCCTGATCTATACAGAAGTTTTCATGCTCCTTGTAACAGGTCTGGAGCTTTCTCATCTTACACTGGTTTTTTTGTTTGTTTTTCTTTTTTCCTTGCTTCTAAGTATTGCCTGTAATTTAAAAAAAAATTTCTTTTTAATTAATTATAGCATTTTCAAGCATCTGAGCCAGTGTACAAAAAGATAACAGATAAAACATCCTACAGGAAAGCAAGCCTTCAGAGGCCTGTTTTGTCTTTTGTGGAGTGGTCAGGGAAAACAGCAACTCTACATTAGCAACTCTCAGACCCAACAGTTTATCCACATCCAGCACACAAATACAAGTGCTCAAGATTTAAAAGATGACTATTGAGTCTAGATATTCAGTTTGAAATCAAACTCTTAATAAAAAGGGAGGTCAGCCACCACTTAAAAATCATCAGGCCCCAAAAAAGTAAATGAGATAAAGTCAGAAATCCTCAATTATGAATAATTTTTAAATTCTGCTCATGGAGTTTGACTCTACCATTCTTATTATTAAACTACCACCTTCTTTAGAAATACATGTACTTTCATTTCAGATACAGAATAGGCTGTACATTAATAATTAATGATTATTATCTCCATAAGAAAGGAAGAAAAAGAGGAAAATAACTTCAGTTCTGAGTATCTTCTTACACACTTTACCTTCACTATAATAATCCCTTATGTCTTTTCAGGGGAGACAAACAGATGAGAACTGTGGAAATTGAACTATTGTTCTGTTTTGTTATTTTAATGAGAATTCATTTCCCCTCTTCATTTGGATTTGGATTTTTTTTTCCCTGTTTTTCTTATCTTTAGTGCTAAAAATCACATTATAGCTCTGCAGTGACTTGCAGTCAGCAATACCACACTCAGCTCTACCAGGTAGAGAATACTACTCTTGAAAGCTGAAGTCACAGAATAAATTAGCCTGGAAGGGACTTCTGAGGGTTGCTTTATATAACCATTTTCCAGAATTATTTAAATCCAAAGTCTGAAATTTTTCCTTCAGCACAAAATTTAGCTATTTCAAAGTCACTTCATACTAATAACAGACGTTTATGAAAGTTTATCCAGCATCAGGCAGTATTAAGTCCACACCTTAGAGAACATCTCCACAAGAACGTTAACAGGCAAGCAAAAACATTTTCATTTCTGATCAAAACCTGATCCCTAGAATCATAACGAATTACTAACCTTTAAAAATCACACTGCTTAACAGACTAGCCCACACATGCACCAAGGAAGTAATGCACAGAATATAACTTTTTTCCCCACCACCACTAAAGGAACAGACACAAGATCAGCTATTCAGACAAGTATTTAGGACTGGTCTATTACAGCAATTTTCTTGACACGTTTCCTCACTGGAGGCCAGCTGCAGGGAGACTCTAGGCAATATATTCAGGAGAGAGTCTAAAAACAGGTAACCTCATATTTAGGTTCAGGAAATCTCATTTAAACTGAAGCTTAAATAGTCATTTCTAGCTTTGTTACTAAAGCATCCCAATAAGCCGTCAGGAAAAGTGTTGCTCATCCATGGCACACAGAAACAAATTCAAGAAAACATGAAAAGACTCTGCTATATACTATATAAAAATTTTTAAAATGGCTTTATAGTTGCAAAAATTAAGAAAAAAAAGCATCTGCCTAAAATAAAAGCTAGAAAAAATGTACAATTTGTCATACATGACAAATTGTTCATGCTCAGACTTAGTTAGGTTCCCTTCTGCTACCAAGAACTTTGAAAAACTAAAAATAAAAACAAGTATTTCCTTCAAAGACAGTTAAACCAAATCAGTAGTAAACTTTATTACATCTCATCTGATGATACAAGTCCTACAGCAGCACAACATCTGACCTGCAACCTGCACAAGTATCTCTTGTAGACTTACTTTGCCCAAGCCCTCACCTCACCTCCCACTCATACCACTGACAGATTTCTCATTTCCAGTATTATTGGACCCTTTCTTGCTAAGCTTTCTGGACAACAAAACCACCAGGAAAGTACTGCGTTCAAATAAAATGGACCTCTGTTTTTAACTATCCTGCAAGCTGAATTCTCTGGCAGGAGGAGGCAGCGAGGATCTGGGGCTGGACAGGCATGCTGCTGCAGAGAGGGGTGATCCTCCACCCGTGCAGGAGGGAGATCAGCCAGGGAAAGTGTTATTTTCTATTTCACAGTACTAACAAATTATTTCAGAAGTCCCTGCCCTGGGCTAGAACCACCATTTTTGTTTTTCCTAAGAAGTGTGTTTTCACTTCTGATAATCAATGTAGGTACACTTTTGAGATTTTCAAGCAGAGTACAAGTAACAGTCACCAGCTGTGCTAGTGTGCATCTTACAAACAAATTAATTCTCCAAGGACTTTCTGATGCTGACTTACACAATCCCAAGGTAACTCAGGGTGGCAGGGACTTAGGGAGGTTTCCAATCCCAGTGGCTGTTGAGAGGGACAGATCAGGCTGCTCAGGGCTTCACCCAGCTGGGGTGTGAAACCACCAAGGCTGGAAAAAGCCCACTTTCCCCAGGCCTTGGGTCCACCACTGGTCCTTCCCCGCCAGCACATCATCCCTCCCAGACTATAATGTCACAGCCCAGCTACAAAAGCCTGGCTAGAGCAAAGGTAGTTGGCATTCACTGCTCTCCTCTCATCCCAATTATGCTGCAGAAGGGATAGGTCCAGCATAACTGACCCTTGGTAAATCCTTGCCAACTGTTTCCTGTCACTGTCTCCTCCTTCACGTCTGCAGGTGTGCATTCCAGGAGGTCTCCTTCCTTAATTCTATCTCAGACTGATGGCCAAATCACCGGCCTGTGGTTTCCCATGGCGGCTTTTACTCTTTTTTTGAAGGCAGGTGTGACATTTGCCTTTCTCCAGTCTTTGAGATTCTCCCTTATCTCCATAGCCTTGGAGAGCTGATGGAAACTGGTTGTACAAGGACATCAGCCACTTCCCTCAGCACCCTGACAGGTACCAGGGACGTGTGGGTAAAGTGCTCCTGAGTGATCTCTTATGTAACCATCAATCTCAGCCCGCAGCTCCTCTCCTCCTTCAGCCAAGTCACTGAGTGCAGAGGTCGGGCAGACATGGGTGGTGAGGACCTGCCTTATCCATGCCTGCTGTCACTGTATCACCTTCACCTACATGGATCCTGAGAGGGGGACCACTGCACATCTGGGAGTCAGTGATCCACACACCAGGTAACCCAAGTACTCTCTGGCCCGTGCTGTGCTAGACTGCACACATGACCTGGCCTTCAAGTTGCACTGTGCCACACGAATTCCTTGGTTGCAGGACAAACTCCTTTTAGGAGAGGGGCCTCCAGACAGCTCCTCTTCATCACCAGCAATTACAGCACCTGCATCACCTTGCCTTCATCTAAAACAGCAGCAAGAAGTTCTTATAAGAACATTGTTTCTGCTTGCCAGCAGAAAACACAAATACATTTGAGCTATTTTATGGGGAAAAAAATCATACAATAGCTTGAATGAGCCAACAAGTCAGCCTCCCATGGACAGGGTCACAGAGTGCTGCTCAAGCACCATTCAGTAACAAAATGTTTTCCTGAACCTCCAGCAATCTCTTGGATGGCTGGCGTTCTGATTATTACATTTCCCAAAGAGGATGGAGGTCTGTGGCTCAGTGCCTCTCTCGGGTTGTTCAGAGAAAGCTCCATCTGCTTCCTTACCCTGGACAGGGATCTGTAACACATCCCAGCACACTCTGACCCTGACCCACAAGCTCTATGCAGACCTGGGCCCTATACACTTGAGCTGCTCCTTCACATGGAGGGCAGCCCCATTCCTCCTCTTCCCTGCCTGCCTCTCGTGAAGGGCTTCGATCACAGCAGCACCCCACCACACCACAGGTGCACCCCACCACACCACAGGAACCCCAGCAATGTTGCAGCTCTGGCCACAGGTTAAGCTCTTGCCCCTCCTGCTCAAATCCCAAGCAGTGTGCAGACAGGTACACACCCTGCACCTTATTTTAACACGCCCAAACTCTGCCTTTCCCCCCCCCCGCCCCCCACTCCTTTGTTCTTTCTCTCCTTGCTCCACCATTTTCTCATACAACTCAGGCCTGTAATGTGTCTCCCATGTCACTGCTAGTTTAATAGTCTCCTCACCAGGCTGGCCAGCCTTGTGGCAAAGGTACTTTTGATACAATAAATGAGAAAGAGAAAATGACAGCTGATTTCTTAAACTCACAAATGTGAAACTCGTAGGTCAAACTAAGTTCTGTTCAATCTGCTCCACGACAAATCTATCCGAAACCTAGCTCTTCACTCACTGGATTGCAGCTGTACATATAATGTTCCTCACCCACATACACATAGTTCAGTTCTGCCATAAAGGGAGACAATAACTTCTCATGAGTCATTTGTAGCTGGCCCATCTGATCTTCAGTATCCAGGACAGAACCAATGACCTGGTTCACAGCTACAATTTCACTGATGCCACAGCAAAATAAAGTTTTATTTCATGTGTTCATATTTTTCTTACTTGTCATTTTGTATCTGAGCTACCATAAATATCCTGGGGGAAATTGAACATCAAAAGCAATTTTATCTTTAAACAAAAGCAAAAAAAATTTGCTGTGATCAGAAACTGTAGAGCAGAGCAGCCAGTTACCTCCATTTTTACTGATCTAGAACACTGTGCAGCATCTGCTTAAAATGGTTGGAAAACTCACATAATTCAGAGTCTGTAAGTACAAATGACCCTCAAGATCTTGGCAGAAAACACCCAGAAAATTCCCATTATGGGCAGAAATTCAGCATGATCCAAAATGTGATCTGTTGTTTTGCATGGCAAAATTTTTTATCAGTTTGAGCCGGGGGGTTCCACTCACCTTACACTTTCCAGAGTTGCACATGCAGATGATGGAGAGAGGAAGAAAGCAGAAAAGGCTTAATTTCTAAAGCTATAACCATACTTCACTCCTTCAATATGCAATACCTTTACTCAAAATGAAACCAGGGTTATTCTAAACAAAAATTACAGTTAGAGATTGTTTGGATTCAGCCACATGTGTGCTCTAGGCAATGTTGGCTCTTGCAAACCCTTTCTATCTCAAATATCCTTTACTTCCTCAGCTCCTGCCAATGTAGCAATTCCCTCTCTATCACTCAAGAACTAATATCAAAATGAGGTAAATAAAATTTAACACCCCTCCATCTCGACCCTACTCCCAACCCCCCTCCCCCACCATTTCGGTAAAGAAATAAGACTACCAATTATTCTTCAGAAATTAACAAAGTAATAAAACAGCAGCCAACTCTTAGGATTATTCAGAGAAAATGTAACAAGTAATGAATAAGTGTGAAACATTGGTATCGACAATTTCTACAAGTGTGCAAAGAAAAGAAAGGCCAGAAAATACAGATTTGGGAAAAAACACAACTAAAAAGTACATGCGCACAGCATCACTTCTACCAAACTCCTGCTTCAGCACTGACCCCCAAAAATCCTCCTTGGACAAGTGACAACCTTTAAAAAGTAAACTGTGGCAGACAAACAGAACTTACTACAAGAAAAATATAATCCAGGGGGCAAAGCTGGGGACATGAAGCCAAAACACTAATGTTACAAGGACTGAAATCTTACACTTTATTTTTTTTTTTTCCCCAGGGATGGTGTGGGTGCAAGTTGGAAGGAAAAAAAAAAACGGTGCTGGTGGGAAATGTCTTAAGAATTAGTATGTTCTGCTTATTCTAAAAGTAGTATTGCTTTGGAAAATGATTCCAAGTGAATTATTCTTAGTGGTGAAATGTGATTTCAGAAACTCTATTCTCTCACTTAAAAAAAAGAGTCATGCATAAATGAAGAAAACAAATTAATAGTTACCCATTCTCAACAAAAAACAGTGTTTTCAAAAAAAACCTGACAAAAGTTTAAAAAAAAAACCCAACAAATTACCAAACTAAAAAATTCAGAATCTGTCATTCCCATCTGTCCTCCACTTTATGAAGTTTAGTGGGTTTAATGCAATGCAAATTCAGTAACATAAAAACACCAATATAGTATTGCTTTAGAGAAGAAAATAGGAAAAAGTTGCTCATCCTTTCAGAAAGATTCTGGAAAAGCAAAGATTAATACAACCTTTCAATTCTGGTGAAACACTTGCAACCTGAATCTCATTCAGAGTTCTGGCTGGAGTAAGAATTCATCTCAGCTGTAAGCCACATGAACAACAACTTTGTTTAGAACAGCAGAAACTCAACAAACCCCAAAAATCAAAACAAAAACCCCCACAAACCAACCAACCAACACCAACCAACTGCATCATACATTTTTCTGATGAGTTCTGGTAATATAATCCTTACTTGGGTTTAAGCCATCTATTGCAAAGAGAAGTTAGTGTATTATTAAAAAACCCACTCCAAAACCCCACCCTAAATAGTAGTATTTTAATCTACAACATGGTACAGATGAATACAATACTACTCCTGTTCCCCCTCCACAAGAAAATATTTTTACTTTATGTGATGCTTTCTTGTTGCCATGACATCCTTTCCACCATAGGTCTCTTCACCCTTATATAATTTTCCCAACTGACATTCAGCCCGTGGTCATCTTACCCCCAGGTCTAAAGCTTATAAATATGTATTTATTTTCAAAATTATGCATCTGATCTGTTGAATAAGGTGTATCACTCCAGACCTCAGACAGTCTGCTTTAGGTAGGAATACATAAGGTTGTTTCTAAGCACATGAGGACTGAGTCTGTCCTTGGACAGGGAGCAGTTCTTCCAAAATCTGTGTTTGTGTGTGTTTCTTCAGCACTTACCTACAGGATTCTGATCCCAAGGAGACAGACCATCAAGCACTCTAATAAATGTCACTCCTTCTGTTGAATGCTCAATTTGTTCTCTCAATTTCCCTGTATGTCTGGCCAAGATGTTCGTTTTCCTGATTCGTAATCTATGCTGTAGCATGCACCTCCATTAAAATGCTTGTCTACCCACCCCAGAGACTCCCGGCACATCCCATCGATCTGGCTGCAGGCAGATACACCAACAAGGGGACACGCACCCAAGAGGAAAACCTCTGGTTCCCAAGAAAGTGCTTTTTGCCTACCTGCCTTCGGGTCTTTAGCTTATGATTGCTACCACTGTCCCCTCAGCTGCACAACGCGAGCACGAGTCGCAGGCAGGTACTTCCCACCTCGCCAGCTGCCCTTCCGGGCCGCCCCGGCCCGGCGGCGGGAGCGAGCCGAGCTGCTGCTCCGCAGGAGCATACAGAGGGAGCCGAACCGAGACCCGCACCTGTTAACAACTACAAAGTCAGGCTCAGCGCACGGGAAAGGCGATTCCTCTTCCCACAGCGCAACAGGTTTCTTCTCGCCACCCCCGCCCAGCCCCCGGAGTGAGCAGGTGCCCGGACGAGGAGCGCGGTCGCGATCACTCACCGGCAGCGCGGGCGAGGAGGGTCCTGCGCGCTTGGAGCCGCGCCGGGNGCCGCAGCAAAATGTGGTTTTAGTCTGCGGCGCGAGTTAGAAAACAGGCACGGAAAGAGAAAGAGCCAGGTAGGCGTACTGTGCTCAGACATGACAAGTTGTGACACCTGTTCATCTCCCGTCTAGATCGTGCCAAAATCTTTCTAGGAGGCTTTTTCTAGGTACACTACTTTAATAGTTCTAAGGAAATAAATGAGTAGTTTCCCTATAATAAAACATGTTCATTCCTGATATCTAGTGGCAGTCACAATTGCGCAGCTTCCATACTAAGCCAAGCGTTTTTCCCTCCTGTTTACACTTAAGATGATGAAAACACTAAGTCAAGCAAGAGATGGCAAAGTACCTGTTGCATTGTGACATACCTTTGGGGGGCCTGCTTTTCTTTCTTAACATCAAAAAGGATCATCTCTGAATTTAAGTCTCTCTACTAACACTGGAAGGGTTTTCTGCAGTGTTGGTCAGGGTCCTGATTCATTATGCCCTACCAGGCACTTAAGAACAAGAACATGGGTTCGTCATCTGTGCGTGCTGAGCACAGGACACTGGTGCAGTGCCACAGAGGAAATCTGCCTCATCTCTGTCCTCTGAGCTCACTGCTGATTTTTCTTCCCAAAAGGAGAGGATGCTCAAGTCCCCACGGCTGAAATAACAAGGCAGCTAATCTCTGTTTTCCAGGCATGATTAAAAACACAGTGTTTTGCAGGCATTAAACCATTGATTTGCATCTATGATTTAACCCTTCCTATAAAGATTTCTTAAAAGACCATTTTACTGACAAAGTCAGACATATCTGTGCTGCTTTCTCAAGTAGCTTAACTTTCTATTTTAAAAAGAGGGTATGATATTATATTGAATGATATTATTCTAGTTATAGAGTAAGTGGTCCATGAAAGCATATATTTTCCTCACAGTGTATCTAACGTCATAATAAGCAAGAAATCTGGGTCAGAGTTCCCAAAAAACATTTTTAACTCTTTATTAAATATGTGTTGGAAGCAAATGATTAAGGATTTTGTTGTGACTTTGAGTAATCCAGTGCTCTGCAAACCCCTTAGTCAGACTTCAGACTTCCATTCAGTGAAGATAGGCATTATTGGGATGATCTGTTCTTCCAATACCTGTGACTATAACAGCAAGTTATTTCACTTTGGTGAATTATTCCCATAAGTGCTTTTATCTTCATTTATTCCTCTCTGAGGCAAATCAGCATTTGGTCAGCTTTGCTGGTTATGCTAATTGCTGTATCATTTTTGATGGCATCTATAGATCAATTTCTCTGATGTCTCCTCTTAGTATCTCTTAGTAGTAACTATCAAATTTCTAAAATCCCATGTTTTCCTTTAAATATTCTTTAGAGGAATCTAGTGGTTTTCAAAACCCACAAAAATCTGTAAGCAAGTTAAAAACTTAAATTACATAAAACTCAGAAAACATACTCTTATGGAGTCTTGCTGGGGGAGTGGGGAGTGAGAATCTCCAAGACAATTAATGGACAGGATAAAAACATATTTGTGTTACTGATTTGTCACTAGTCTTGTTTAATTCTCAGCCAGCTGAAATATGAAGTATGTTGCCTTCACCTCTTTAGCTACACAAACAGCACTATACTACCTATTCAGCTCATAGTACCATGTAAGATACATGAAAAGCAAAAAATAGCAAATCCAGCAAAAAGTAGAAAAGCTATTTTAAATAAGCTACAAACTTCAAATTAAAATTGAACAAAATTACAGCCAAAAGCAATTAAGCTTCAGTAAGTCTAATATCCAACACAGGTCATTTGAATAACATCAGAAAGTCAAATTTTGTGGAAAGCAATTAACACACAAATAGACAAGAAAATATTGTTTTTCTCTGATGTTAGGATTAAACTTTTAGCACAGAAAACAGCTTCCTTCTTCTTACTTCTGTCCATGATTAGACTGAACCTGACAATCTAAGTGCCAGGCAGCTTTAGTATAAACTGTCACAAGTTTCGACTTGTTGCATGGTCTGACAACTTTTAATGCAATATGTTTGCTTAATGACCACTACACAGGATTGTTTCCACCACCTATACACATATTTATACACATGTACATATTATACACACCATAAGGCTGTTCCACATATGCTTCTAAATGCTGCTGTTATGGTCTTTATCAGATACACTGTATGCCTGGCAAGAAAGTATTTTCGTCCCTAGCAGAGAAGCACAAGACTGCATATTATGAATACAGTTGCCTGATACCCTCATTTCAGCCCTTCTCATTCTGCCTACAAACTTATTCTTCACAGTAATTCATTAGTATGTTCAAATATTTATCAAGAACTGCATGAAGGCATGTCAATAGGTGGTGACAGGGTGGTGACATTTGCCTGATATAGATCTCCTAGCTGAGCAGAGTCCAAGACCCACTGAACTGTTTGGAACATTTTGAACTACTGAGAGGCTTGGGATCAGACATTCAAGGCTGATGAAAAGCTTTCTTTTCACTTTCCATTAACAAGACAAAAGTTATAGCATGATTTATGCTGGAAGGGGCCAATGAAGGTCACCTGGTCCAAGCCTCTCCTTAAAGTAGGTTCGTGTAAATCAGCTTGCTGAGGGCTTTGTCCAGTTAGGTCTTGAAAAATCCCGGAACTGAAGATTTCATTGCTTCTCTGGACAATGTTTAAGTGCTTAAGCATGGTCCAAGTCAAAAAGCTTTCCATTACACCTAATTGGAATTTCTCATGTTCCCACCTGTGTTTGTTTCCACTCGTTGCTTCACCATACAACATTGTGGACTGCCTGGCTGCATCTTATCTGCTCCGTCCCTTTCAGCAGTCAGAGGCAGCTATTTAGACTCTCTGTAGGCTCTGTCCTTGAGGCTGGATAAGCTCATCCTCCCAGTCTCATCAGTTGTATGCATGAGGCTCTCTGAACAGAGCTGCTAGCAGCCTCACATTTTTCAGTCCTGGTGCTCACAGGGGAGGTTCAGCCACCCCAATATCTGCTGGGGGCACACTACATCCAGGCACAAGCAGACTTTGGCCTCTTCATGAATCTGCTTGAAAGAGTCTCATAGGACAAAGACCTGAAGGTAAGAGGGCTCCAAGACGATTGTTACTGAAGGAAAGGATCACCTCCTCCATGCTCCAGAGCAGTCCATCCTGATCAGCAAGGAAGTCAAGCAAAAAAACCAGGAGGCCTGCATGGAGATTGGGGCATGGAGATCAGGGCAAAACACAAATGTAAAGAAGAGTATACAGAAGGTGAAGGCAGTGACAGGAAGCCAGGCAGGAATGCAGACATCCTAGCATCTCCTACCACAGAGGGGTGACATCCAGAAAGCTGATGCCCAGCTGCCTTGGGTCAGGGAAGGATGTCTTGAGAAAAGGCCTGTGAGTGAACGCCCTGTGGATATTTCATAATTGTGGTATAAGAAATAGAAAAGCAATCATAACCACCATGTAAATATGTGCTATTCCCAGCTATGTTTCTGAGAACAGTTTTTGATGTCCTCTTAGTGAAGAATTTATTTGTGTGTATATCTGTTTTAGGCACACTCAGATTGCTGTCACATCAGCATGGTGCTGCCAGAGTTGTTACTGAGGGTCTTCTGTGGGACTGTCATCTTTACAAGTTTGCCATTGCTGTGACGTTGGAGAGCACAGCCAACTGATTTTGGGCTTTTCAGGCTTGAAAGTACTTCTGCTTTTGCCTCAAACTCATGAGATTCCTTTTCAAAGTGTGGGTCCTAATATAAAAATAGAGGTTTTCAAAGGCAAAGTACCCTGCTAAACTTTTTTTTTTTTTAGCAAACAAATTCCTCTCAAAATTTCCTACTAGTATAGGAAAAAAACCCCCAAGAGCTGATGTAAATTATTCATTTCCCTTAAAATGGGAAGAATGTTGTAGTTTCTTTCATGTGTCTACTGCTAGGAGTGGGTCATACACCTCTGCTTTTTATAACCTGCATTGTGGAAGATTTTTCTATTCTCCAGTTCACACAATTTTAATTAAGAAAGTTAAATACACTGGAATCAAAGTCTGGCGGGAGTTGTCTTCAGAAGTTCTGTACCACAGTGGCTGCTTACTGTTCTTATTTTCTAACTAACACAGGTGTTTTTCTGCTTATTTTAAGCCTTCCAATTTTGTAGAGAGACAGATAAATCAAGTCCTATATTAGTATATTTTGGTGGATACTAATAAAATGCTTGTTTAGTTCAACCAAAGCATATTCTGAGTGAGGCAAGACTCCAACACAACACAACTTTGATTTTGAAAGGAGTGACCAGTCATAACTTGCTTGCACAACGAATGAAGGTGTTCATGCACTTTTCTGCAAGTCAGACGATAAAATCAGCCTTGAAACTCACTTAGAATTCATAGTCTGAATGTGCCATGAAAATACCTGAAATTCCAGATTGTAGGTCATAAAGCCATTTCTTCTGAAATTATTGGAAATTACGACAGTACAATTTATTTTCTAAAGCACAGATCAACAGCAGTCTCTGGGTTTTGAAGGTTATAGGTGAAACCTTTTAAATTAAATATTTTTTGTATCATTGACAGAAAAAGAAGAAGTTATAAACTAAATAGGAATAGGCTTTTTGTTACAAAACAGACTAAACATTGGATTAAAAGAGTTGGTTGGTTTTTTGCATTTGTTCTATTCCATTCAATGTGGAAGATGTGGGGGTAGAGCTTTATTCTACCAGATCACTAGAAAGTGAACTTTATATTTTTATGTTTGTCTGAGTCATCGTCATAGGATAATGGGCTAAATAGAAAAGCACTTTTGCCAATTTACGTCTGGAAAATAAAGTTAAAGTGACCTCTGGTGTGTCACAGTAACTTTAAAACTGAATCAGGTATTATTAATGTCTATTTTCTTAATTGTGTCTAATACTTTAGCCACTTGATCATTCTTGCCTTGCAGTGTTTAGGCACCCTTGACACTGGGAACAGATAGATTGTTTTCTGGGTCACCACTGGAAGAAGCAGTATGGAACACTGGTGATTAATAACTCCTTTTTCTAAACCATTCCTGGTCACCTCATTGAAGCATGAAAGGACAAACAATGGGAAAATTTTTATGGTTTCTTAGAAGCCTTAATATGGTGTTTATTCAGCCTGAACTCTCTACACAGGGAAGTTGTTTTGAGCACAGACTGCAAGATCAAACTTTCAACATTTAAGTTTTAATTACACTCAGTTTTTCTTTCTCCCATCTGTTCACATCAAAAGTTCACAGTCTTCACTACAACATTGTCAGAAACATTTGCAATACCTTAGAAAATGAGCAGACACCATGAACATATACTCTACAGTATTTTTTCTAGGGCTGCCGTTCATTATGCAAAAAACAGGCAACAAATTCAGAACAAAACAAAGAATTGCTCAGCTTGGATTTTAGCCTGTTTTTTACATAAATGCTAAATTGAATATTCATTTCAAGGCGTATTTGGCACTTGGTAGTACAGCATAAAGAGAACATTTGATGACACAACGTATTTGTGCTTAGACCATGAAACTTGCTTGTAACCCAAGAAGTGAACAATCTTTTGTGCAGTTACAGATGCTCATTCTGCCTTCAGGAGAAGGGCCCTTAGAGTTCAGATACATATGGAAGGAATGTTACTCTTAGGACTTGTGCCTAAGATGAAATATCAAGATACCCCCTGGCATTTTCACAATATTTGAGTTTTTGTTTAAAATATGCAACTGTCGATAAATGGAGACAAGTAAAAAAGTAAATATAGCAACTCATCAAATCACAGAATGATTTGAGTTGGAAGGCACCTTAAAGATCATCTCATTCCAACCTCCCTGCCATGGGCAGGGACACCTTCCCCTAGACCAGGTTGGTCAAAGCCCCCATCCATCCTGGCCTTGAAGTCTTTCAGGGGTGGGCTATCTACAACCCCTCTGAGCAAGCTGTTCCAGTGTCTTCCCACCCTCACAACAAGGAATTTCTTCCTAATGTCTGATATAAACCTATTCTCAGTTAAAAGCCATTTCCCCTTGTCCTATCACTACATGACCTTGTAAAAAGTCCATCTCCAACCCTCCTGTGGGGACCCTCTCTTGGTACTGTGAAGCTGCAAGTATATATCCCCAGAGCCTTCTCTTGTCCAGGCTGAAGAGCCCCAGCTCTCAGCCTGTCTTCGTAGGAGAGGTGCTCCAGCCCTCTGAGCATGTTTGTGGTCCTTCTCTGGACTTGCTCCAGCAAGTCCGTGTTCCTATGTCAAGGGCCCAGAGGTGCATGCAGCGCTCTAGCTGGGGTCTCACAAGAGCACATAAGAAGGGCAGAATCACCTCCCTTGACCTGCTGGCCACGTTTTGCTTGATGAAGCCGAGAACATGGTTGGCTTTCTGGGCTTCAAGCATACAAGCAATTAAAAAGACCTGGTTACAAATGTCTGCTAAGTACTCTGGTCTGTATCACAGGTTGGGCCATATCATTAGATGCGAATATCAGTAATTTTTCTTCACCAACGTAAAACTTCAAGAGAATAAGGAGAGTTATAGTTTTAAAAATGACACTTTCTTTAAGAACTACAGCTTATCTTTATACAATCATTTTATTAAATCATACTTTCACCAGCCAGCTGAATGACGATCCTAGCCTTAAACAACTATTTTTTGTTGATACAAGTCCACAGTATTTAATCCTTCGGTCACCAAGTAAGGCACAATGGTATAGTGAGATTAGTCTCACTACAATTACTTGGCTTTAAAAACCCAAGTCAGTGTTTGAAAATCAAGTGGGTTTCCTCAGCATATAAATTAGTCACCCCATATTGTTACCTAAAAACCCTAGGTATATTAGTTTACCATATGACCAACATGGAAAAAAAATCTGCATTTGTGAGGAGTAGTTTTCATGCCCCTATCTTTCAATTAATTTCTCTCAATTTTAAAAAAATATAGCAAACTAAGGTGTGCCTTTGCAAATTTATCTCTATTGCTTTTGCACCCCACTCTTGTAATTATGTTTTAGTAAATACATGCAAAGCTTTGGGACACAGTAGCCTTGGTGGTAATGCTGGACTCCATCCTGTGACAATTTTGGATTGCTAAATTAATTGTGACTCAAATTGTGAGTAAGACATTTTGATGACCATATAGTTGGCTGTCAGGGATAAAACACTAAAGTACCAAGGGGAACAGAAGGGGTGCCAGGTTAGTCTGTTCAGCGTTGAGTCCTTACTCTGATTTTGCATTTCCATTTCCCTGTTAGACTATTAATGCCCCAAATCATAACTAGTTCACTCTTCTGTTCTCTCTGTAGAAATCTGTCATACAAATGCTTGAGTAGCAGAACACTACACAGTTCAGAAAACAATTTGCAAGTAAGGAAGTAAAGTTTCCAGGAAAAGAGAGAGGAACAATATCTTGATTAATTTGTCAGATTTTCCTGTACAGCGTACAGCAGTTCTGTGGTCCCTGCAATGCCCTTTCAATTTTTTTAAGGAAAGAGTACAGACATTCAGTTCAAAAGTTTTGGAAATCTTGAAAGTAAACAGAAATTATTTTTTTCCTCACTTTTCTTTATGTCTATAAGAGAATTCCTAGTGAGGGCTACCTTAATGCCCTTTTCCATAGATAACCTTCCAATACTGAGAGTTCCCAAGCTTGAATGAGGTGTATATTTTTTTGATAGATAGAACCGGTTTATCTCACCCAGGAAAGTTATTAATTCCCCTTTCTAGATAACCACATCATAATCTTTATCCATCACTGTAGGTTTGCCTTCATTCTTCTAGACATTCTGCCAGGCTTACTCCCACACTGGAATGGCAGTGACCTCAGAACTGATTCTTCTGGCTACCAAGCACCAGTCTTTGCAGAAGAGAAGCCCTGAAGAGGATCAATATTGATATGATCCAGATATTAAATCTATATAAGAGGAATTTCACAATCTTTTTGTAATTCTTACTTCTGACACCTGGCAGATGGGAGTTTAATAGTTAAGTTATTGTTCACATACATAAAGATTTTTACTTTTATTGAGTGGATCATCATAATATTTTCTTTCAAATAAAATGAAGATCTTAGCCCAAAAAACCACTGGGACCTATACTGAACTTCAAAGTCAGTAGAAGTGCTAGTGATTTTTATTGAAGCTTCATGAAGTACTGCTGAATATGCAAGTACTGCTACATGGAGTACTAATGTGCCAGCTATTAAAGATTTGATTTTCATATCACCAGTGTTTTAGATGAGAAAGCTGGTCCTATACATTGCATTCAGTGAAAGTGTTATTAGATACAAAAATTACTTGCTGTGCATGAGTATGTTTACCTCTGGAGCTATATACATTTTTAAATAGATTAGCACTTGAACCTTTGCAAACTTTTGCAAAGTAAACCCACTACCATCACTCTATTGTATTCATTCCTTTGATTGTAGCACTTTGGGGGTATTTAAATAATAAATAGAATAAAACAGTATTTTATGCACACTTCAAAGCCAGGAAAGGACCTATTGGGGCTGTTTCTAGTTAGTGATCTATCTACAAGCCTTAAACTAGTAAATGTTACACTGCAAGAAAAAACTGGTCTTTCAGTGCAGTTACAAGTAAAAAGGTTTTTTTAGTCTTAAGTGTATAGACTAAAATTTTTTTCAGGGTTGTGTTAAAAAAAAATTAAAAATTGATTTCTTGGACTTTATTTCATTAGCCTGTACAAGGTATCTTCCGTAATTAGTGGCAGGTATCTTTTTAACTCCAATTGTAACTTGTGAATTCTGGAAATAATAGTTACCATGGTACTCAAGTTCTTTTAGCAGCTTAATTCTCTCCTGTATTTGGGACTTCTGTGTCTTCTAATATGATCACATACTCAAAAAGACTGATGAGTTATATCAGCCGGAGAGTGTTTGCTATAACCTATCTTTCTTTTCTACCTGAGTGACAGTCACTGTGATCTTATAGCAGAGATATGTGTTACATTAAAACACAGATGAATCACTTTTTACCTCTCCTTATGACATAGACTGTACAGTAGAAAGACAAAAAGCGAAGTTCTCCAGACTTTTTTTTTCCCAAATACTTCACCATTTGACGCTGTAGATTTTTAACAGAAATATTAAAGTTGGTGTATGAATGCAGTTGATATGAATGGAAATACCTGCATGTCCCCTTGGACCACACACATCTTGGTGCTTGCAAGTGCCTCTCTGTGTGTGTGTGCGTGTGTGTGTATGTGTGTAAAAGAGTGAGTGCATGAAGACCATGAGAGAATGTGTGAATACATAAAACCAGCTTGCTTAAAGATTTCATAAACAAGTATCCCATTTTCTGTCCAAAAGATTTCTTGCTGGGTTATCTTGTACTGCTTTTCCTGCAACATGTATGCATAGGTATTGGAGATTGTTTGAATGTGAGAAAATAGAACTTGGAATCCAAAAGTTCCTGTAGCCAGTTGGTGACCTGAGTGATGCCTTCAGTTTTAGCTTTTATATGAAAGAAAGAAGATAGAGGACAAAGAATCTGTGCCACAGTCATTCTCTTTAAAGTCTACAAAAATGGTCATCTTTATTTTTGCTAAAACTTACCTCACTCAGCCAAGGAATTTTAGTGTTTAAAAGGAGCAGTCCATGTGAGTGTAAAGATCTGGTTCATGATCAATGCACATAAAATGAAGCTGCAACAAGAGCTTCTGGAAGAGGGTGGAACAAAAAGAGCATTTCATTGTTTTACAGGTATGGAGCTATAAATGTACAGTGTGAGAGTTTTCTTCCAGAGAGTGCCAGAATACAAAAAGCAGAATACAAAATTCATTAGTTGGGTTATTCTTTTCTTAAAAAAATATCCCAGCACCAGTAGCATCTTAGGAGAAGTTATTTTAAACATTCAGATGTAATAAACAGGTACTGATCATTTAAAGGGATTGCACTGAGACTGACTTCTTTCAGGTCTAATCTTGCATTAAATCTACTGAAATAAGAAGGAAAGGAGGTGGTGGGGGGTGTGTGACAAAATTCAGGGAGACAGTAGTATTTTAGCTTAGTTTATTAAGAAAATAGTGAGCTTGGGGCCATGCGGGAGAAGATAGGGAGATGAAAGAAAGGAAGATAAACCACATGAAATAAGAAGACAAGCCAAAAGCATTTTACATGAGTCAAGGACAAGAATGGTATGCCAGGGAGGAGCTGTCATAAATACATGGTGCAGAGGAGTGAGGAAAGTGATGTTTTTCAGACTTCAAGGGGTCTTTTATGCCCCAGGATTCCCATCTTATAAAAAAGGGAAGTGAAATGGGTATTTTTTCTTTAAGGGATAGTTGGTGTTTCTGAAATTATTCACGACCAAAATGATTATGTACATACTCCTCAATAGATGCAAGTGAAAATCGGAGCAACTGATGGTTAACACTGCATTGCTGGTAGTGTAATTCATGTCCAGAGCATGGCCAGTACACCACTCCATGGCAATTATAGAGACTGGGGGATTGATTCCTGCAATCTCCTGCCAAAATACAGAGGTGAGCTTGTGGTTAAGCCACAATTAAGCCATGCTGTCTTGCACTGACATTGGAATCCATATAGCAGAAGTTATTTTTGAAAATCCATTAATCAAAGGCGATAAACCTGCTTTTAATTTTTCTGAATGATTCTGCTAAATACAAATAAAAATTTACAAATACAATTATGGGTTTATTTGACATCAGGCAAAAAAAATAGCATTGATTTGCATAACTCCCTGAGACCTTCTGCAGTATTTTTCTAATTAACCACCTGCTCTTGTTATGAATAACATCTATTTATGACTCTGTAACTGAGCAGTTTGGGGAAGTTATGGTAGTGTGCAAAGCAAATAGTTTAGTCTGACCTCTTCTGATTCCCCTCAGTCCCCATATAAATAATTACTATGTTCATCTGAGAACCTGCTGAAGCCCTCAAAAGGTAAAAAAACCACCAAACCCACAAAAACCTAAACTACTTATTGTGAACCCATTTTTAGTGTATACGTAAGCAAAATAAAGTCATTCAAATACATTGTTTTTCTGCACACTGTTGCAACAGACTCAGTATCCAGAAATGTTAAGCTGTTTAAAGAATATGCATAAAAGAAGTTTAATATGTGACTTGCAGAAATAATAATTTTAAAATCTAATTTAGACATATTATAGTAATAAATTGACAACTTTTGACATGCTTCTAGACTAAAGTTCAGGAGAATTTATCCTAGATTTATTTGAAAACTTGCATCCTAAGTTCCTTGCCAATGTATCAAGTGCTACATACTTCATTTACTGTAAAAACTGCAGTCTAGCAATATTNGTAAAATAGACAAGAATCAAGTCTGCCATTGCACAAGGAGCATCATAAAAGACATCGTTAGGTTGAACATTAAGATACTCTATTCATTCAGACTGCAAAACTTCTGCCATACTTTATGAAGCTGAAAGTCATGCAAAAAACTGTACTCTACATGTTTTTTGGTACTAGTTGAGGGTAATACAGAACATTTTCAAAAATTACATAAATTTGGTTGGAATTGAAAGACATGCAAAGATTATAAGAAATTTAAGCCTTCTATAGTTAGGTGTTACGGGAGGTTTCTCGGTTACTGATGGTGCTGGAGAACTTGATACACACCAGAATGCATCTGAGCCCATGTTTGCTGTGCAGGGAAAGATATTTCAAAACTGACAGATCTCCAGATGTCTTATACAGATGTTCAGTGTGCAGAAGGTGTGTGGGAGTGAAGCACCAGCCACTCACAGGAGTTTAAAGATTGGATTTAAGAGCTTTTTTAATAATTTCAAGACAGTTGCCTTCTTTATTCTTCTACAACAAATATACCATTTTTATTTTTATTTGTTAATTTAGAAGAAAATTAACTTTGGCAATAAAACATGAGGAAGACAGTTTACTGACTTTGGTCCAAAGAGAAAAGAAACAGAAATGAGATAGACATGTAGAAGGAAAATAGGAGATGAGAGAGTTCTGTATATAGAATAATCACCCATGTAGACACTCACACAACTAATACATTGTGTTTTTCCTTTGTGTTTAGACAGATCAGTTCCTGTTACAGTCCCTCTCGCTTATTTTTAATGTTTCTAACTGAGATTATCCTTCCTACAGCTGCAGAAAGAGAAATGAATGAATGATTAAAAGAACTAAACTAAACAAAAATTGCATACATATTGGCATTTTTAGACTCACAGCTGAAAACCAAGTGGTGAAGATAATCCAGCTCTGATGACTTGTGCTGTGTTTCTTCTGCTGAGCCTGTTTACTGGTGCAAAATGAAGCAGTGTAGTTGCTACGATTAACAGCTAGCTCTGTTAAGTGTGAAATTTTCACACAGCTTTCCCAAAAGCTCTTTAGAGGTCAAATGCCGCAGTAAAGGCCTCCATATTGTGGCTTTTAGTCAGAGAAACTTAGAGATTCTGTTTTCAGTAAGTTTAATAAAAGGGATGATTCCTGCAATCTCCTGCTGAAGCAAAGAAAAGGACGTTGCCCCCACCCTACCCCTCCCACCAATTGGTATCTCTGGAAAGTAGGTCATTACATAGACGTATTTTATTGCTTAAGATCTCTGGGACTTGTTGTGAAATGACACAGAACAAGCTGTCCACAAGAACAATTCATGAGATTTCTATGCCTCAGATATCCTTTTTTCTCATCTTCCTGTGCCTACAGAAGTTTCTCTGCTGCAGGACCTTCATTCCTACATCAGGGCATGGGTGAAGTTAAAGCCTCTGTGAGAGCAGAGTCTGACTGACATCAGCAAGGGGCATTCACTAGGGTGGTGAGAATGGGTCTCAAATGGAGAACTGTTTAAGCTTAAGTAGTAGTCAACATGGGAATTGTTTTGCACTGACTGAGCTACTCTAATTTAACACACTTGTCATTTGGGAGCCTTCAGCACAGCTCCAGTAACATTGTTTTTAAAAAAATTCATTTCTCAAATACTTTTTTACACACACAGAACACAAAATCTCAATTTCATCTTTATATCCTCCACACTTTTATATACTTAATGCTTTGCTCTTGTAAGATCTCTATCCTCACTTGCAAGGACTTAAACAAGAAAGTGAATGAAATAAACCTCATCTATTCTTGAACTGAAGCAGAAAGTAACATGTCATCAGTGTCCTCCTTACCTATCATCCATGTTTAGGAGCTGCAGGACAGCACTTCTTGAAAGGAACTAAGAGCTTCTACCCACTGAGTAACAAAAAGGCAAAATGCCATCTTAGTACAACTAAATATAACTATGACTTACAGTGACTAAGAACCTTAGTATAACTAAATTTATCTAAGAAACTCCCTTAGAATTCTCAGGAAAATACATTATGAGTGTGCCAGTTGCCACAGTCTACATCTGAGGAAAAAAATCCAGTGTGTCTGCTTTGCTGCCTGCTGGCTAAGAGCAACATTTCTCACAGAGGCTGCAGAGTGTTGCCTGCCTTTTTTTGGGTCACATCCTGTAGGGGACATTTACATGTGGATCAGCATTCATGTGAATGAATCTCTTTCAGGCTGGTCCCTTTCCAAACCAGTTGCTTTTAAAGATTATCTTTCCATATTAAAGACATTGAAAATTTAATGGCCTTCTGGTAAACTGTTTTCCTCATGTTTGTGCATAAGACTTGCCAAAAAGTATGTTTCAGAAAAAAATAAAGGCTGAAAAAAATGTGTCTGGGAAAACTGAGCAGCAGCTGTACTGAGTTTACTAAGATGTCTCCCTCGCAGACATCAAAAAAAAAGGATATTGAAAAATATAGGTTCACTTGTCTCATGATATTAAAATTGATTTAGAATACAAAGAACTAAGATAATTGAAGTATCTGAGCAAATGCAAACCTGAAGAATCCATTCATCCAAACAGATGAGCTCTGAGTTAGTATGACCTCTCCTCCCCTGCCCTCCCCAGTTCCTTTTCATTAGTAAGATCTTTATCAAAGCAACTACATACAATCATATTTTCTTGACCTCCAGCACAGATTAATCTCAGGCACACAATAAGTCAGGCCTATCTTAAAACTCTTGAAAGACTAAAAGGAAAATTATGCAGCTGGTTGCTTAACCTTGAATGCCGAGTTAAATGTGACTATTTTAAAAATTAGTGCAGGAGCAACAGGATGAAGCAAAGAGTTTAATAGGTTTTTATTGTAACATGATGAAACTTGCAGTTGTAGGTGAAGACCGTCATATGCAACAGCTCTTAAAAGAGCATTAGAAAGGCATGAGAATTAAATGACAGTGGAGCTAACAGGCTGGTACGTTATGACATACACCCACTGCAGCGCTGTGATTTCCTTTCACTCAGAACACAGAGAAGAAGGGAAGGATACAGTTAACTGCCCAGTTAACAATGATACACTACATAGAAAAGGGGAGTCATGGCTAGTGACTTTGGGCAAAAAGGCAAAAGTATTTAGTATACTAGCTACTTCAGTGAAGAGCAAAAGCATTATTTCTACAGCCATTCGAGTAGGAGAGTAGAAGGATGCAATATGCCAATATCTTTGTGAGATCTGTGAGAAGTCCACTGCTTTTTGTTTTAAACAGGATTTTAGTGATTCCATATCTTTTAAAGTGACTGCAACAGCCGAAACCAGAATTCATTATGGAAGAAAATCAAGAAAACAGGTCCCAGTTTGTCTCCTTGGGGCACATTCTTAGGCTGAGTTTCAGCATGTGGTCTCTCTGCCATGGTTCATGAAGCTGGCTTGTCATGAGTGCCTGTATTTTCAGCTGCAGGCCATGGTAAGTATATAGCAATTTGATTCAGCTTTAACCTCTGAATGTGGGCTAAGCCCACAGAGAGACTGGGACACATCCTACTGCCTGTGAGCACAGACTGGCTGGAGGCTAACATGGCTCAGATGCCTGACAGCAGTTATGGAGGCACAAATGACAGGATCAGCTCTCTGACTTGAAGTACTGGAGGGCAATGATATATGGTGTATATAGACAAGTATTTTGAGCTTCAGTGCTGTGTTATAGTGTCATCAGGACAGGTTTTTCTAGAGGGCCACACCAACATCTGTGGGCTCAGATAAGCCATATAACACTGATTTTCTTTGTCTCTGTGATTCCTAAAGTATGACAGTAAATGGAAACCTCTGTCAACCACAGATCTGCTTTCACAGACATGAGGACACTTTTTTCATGACAGAGGACACTCTTTCCCCCTCTCCTCACCTCTTCTGGAAAAAGTAGAGGGAACTCTGGTAATTCACTATTTTGATGAGCAGGTTAAACTCTGTGTGGGAAGTCACAAGAAATATTGGATCTAAGGAATGCTATAGCATATGTTTCTTCCTAAGACCGCAAGGTTTCTTCCTAAGTAAGGGAGACCCACAAAGTTTTTCCTAAGCAAAGGTGCATGAAAAGTAAACACTGAGTCAGATCATTAAAAAAGAAATAGAACTGTTGCTAGCAAACAGAATAATGATGAAATATGTATCAGTGGAAATGTTAATATGTCTCCCTATGACTTCCAAACTGCGGCAAATAGTCAGTACTCAGAAGAAAGAAATAGAAGCAGAAAAGGAGTTACATTAATGATATCACATCCTAACAAGTCCAGGAGCAGGAAGCCTGCATAACCTAAGTATGACAGAAGTAAACAACATGACGTATTTGACAAAAGGGTCATTAGCTACTGGACACTTTTTAGAACTTGGCCTACAGGATCCTGTGATTATAATGAACTCATTCCATATACATTTTTTGTAATAAGAGATTCCTGAGAGTACCCAGAGTTTACAGAAAGATGCCTGACAACTATTTCATCAACTGTTTGCTGTTCCCTGCTTCATCTTGTACAAAGATTAGGTTCTAAAGAGCAAAGAAGGGAGGGGAGAGGAGGGCAGGCAGAGCCCCCCCAGCCTATTGCCCTCTCATTTCCGGTTCTGAGTGTATGAAATTGCAGCAAGGCAGAACCAAGCTGCCCTTACTTATCAGTGCCTTAAAGCTTTGTCTTCCCCAGGGAGAAAATTATAAAGTCAGATTTATTATCTGAAAATGTGTTTGTCTGTTATGACTTTTCTGGTCAGTCCTGTTGCCTCCACCAAGGTGAAGGGTGACCAGGTGATGCTCTGCTACTCCAGTGCTCTTAGCTGGTGGATCACAGAATCACAGAATAGTTTGGGTTGGAAGGGACCTTTAAAAGCTACCTAGTCCAAGGCCCCTGCAATTCGCAGGAACATCCTCAAGTAGATCAGGTTGTTCAGAGCCTCATTTTAGCTGATCTTGAGTTTCCAGGGATACGGCACTTACCACCTCTCTAGGCAACCTGTGCCTGTGTATTACCACCCTCACTGAAAAAACTTTTTCCTTACAGCTGCTCCAAATTAACCCTCTTTTAGTTAAAAACCATTTCCCCTTGTCCCATTGTAACAGGCCCTGCTAAAACATTTGTTCTCATCTTTCTTAAAGGCCCCCTTAAAAATACTGGAAGGCCACAGTAAGGTCTCTCTGGCACTCTCCTTTCTGCCGGCTGAACAATCCCAGTTCCCTCAGCTTTTCCTCCAACGTGCTCCATCCTTCCAATCATCTTTGTGGCCCTCTTCTGGACCTGCTCCAACAGGATAAGGCAGCTTTCACTCAGGGTAGGGAAGGAGCATTTCCAGGCTGAAAACTTCTCCCAATAATAGCATGCAGCTCAGTTAGGAAAGTGTACTTTGACTTTGTTTCTCTCTCTGCCTCAATGCTCTTAATTATTATTCCTAGCCTCCAACAACCATCATCTGGAAAATAATGTTTTTTGTAGTATATTTAACAGTCTTAGAGATGACATATAGTGATTTAACAGTTCTTTCGTGATTTCAAAACAATCTGTAGCCATGTAATATTAAATTGGTACAGATTATCACAATAGCTACTGAAACAGATGCCTCTGTATAAAGCCGTATCTACATCAAGTTCTGTAGATATATGTACCTGTAGACAAATCCACTGATGCTCTGACCTGCCTCACACCCCAGTAGGATTGTTGTTTCCATGATACTCACATCCTCTCCGCCCCCAGGAATCTCTCAGCAAGCCATATTCATTTACTAACCCCGATCCAACAACCCATATAAAACACTACGTGCTTTGGGGTGGGGGCTAAAGACCCCCTGTTATTCAGGTGGGAGGAGGGAGAAAGGTGGGAGAGACCTTTCCCCTTATCATCTGCTTCTACCATTTCAAATCTCAAAATCAAGACAAACATTTCCACCTTTTTTTTTTCTCCATTTCTGATGTGAAAGAATCACCTGCTGTTTCCTTCTGCTACTAAGATGTCGGAAAGAGGAAAATTTGACTACTGGAGCATGTTGCAAATTTGTTGGTGCCACCTGGACTCTACAAAATCAGCAGTAACATTGCTCTATTAACCACCATTGACAAACTTATTTCTGTTTGTTGGAAGACAAAAAGGAGAAAAGGGCAAGAAAGAAAACCCACCCAAATGCAAAGGTTGCAGGCAAGCTTAATAGATAAAATGAAAGATAAATACTTTTGAAAGACACATTTGTCTTAAAGCTAAAAGAAACATAATTGCTCAACTACATTATCTTTGTTAATCAACACCAGGAGAGCAGAAAACCTGAAATATATATTGCATGCACAGTGTCAATTTATAAGAAAACTCTTCATCCCCAAATGTTCTGTTTTGAAAATATCTAAATTTCTGGTTTGAAAAAAAACCAACCCAAAACCCATCCATACTAGAAAAGCTACAAGTACTTTTTGTTGCATTATCCGACATAAATGGAGCTTATGTGCAACTTCTTTTACCCAGACTTCATTTGGTAACGCAACTTTGAAAAAAATCTGCCTGTGAGGCCGTTCTTCAGCCAGGAGACTGAGCACTTTTGAGTAAATTTTAAAAATCTTATCCAAATTTCACAGCAAATTATATGAAGATCTGAAGTCTCTCCCTCTTATACTTAAAGGATAGAGTCAAATAAGCCCTCTTGCAGTTATTTACAATTGCAATCACTGTAGAAGTTATAAGAGTGACATATAACACTGTAGAAGTTATAAGAGAAAATCTCAGTCCATAGAAGACAAATTTCTCTTAACAGCCTTTCACTGTATTTTATTGTGTCTTACTTACCTACAAGTAATTAAGTGCTTACAGTTTAAATGACAGAACATGTTGCCACAGAAAATGGGAAATTTAATATGTCCACATTTATCATTATTATGATGTAGAGTTATGACACAACAGCTGAAACTTTCCACTTTGAATAGTTAGCTCTAATTAAAGCATAGAGTAGTGGATAATATGTTGCCTCTCCATATGCTTATTTTTCATCTTCTGTTTTGATTACTAGATTTTAGCCCATTCCAAGGAGATTCAAGTGTTATTCCAGCATCTGCCTACTTTATAGACAGACAGCTATGCTCACATCATTCCGCATTAATATCACATCATAGTGTGATGTAATTCACAGAATCCTCAACATTAATAAAGACAATTATCTTTCCCCAAAATTTGCAAACTTTAAAAATTATGATTTTTAGATCTTCATTTTACCTGAAGCAGAAATAGCTTAGCTTTTAAAAGTTACTCTATTACATCTGGGATTCCTGTAACAGCTTAATGAGTCACAAAAGACTTAATGCTCCAAAACCCATTTTAGTGTCTAATCCAGACCCTCTGTGATGAGGATTTTGTGAAGCTAATAGCAGTATTGTGTCTGAGAGGTTTTTTAGTTTATTACAAGTAAAGTGAAGATACCTCAAGGCACATGTATTTGAAAGAGCCAGCTTTGCTTCACTGAACTTGTTCTGCTTGGAAGCAAAGTCCATTTCCTGATTCTAAACCAGTTTATACTGGGATGTTAAAGACAACATGAAAATAAAAATGTGCACCTCTGTAGAGAGGCAGAGAACTGTGGAACTGTGGATAAAGCATCATTCAGGAGAGCAAAGGGATCTCTACAATAAAACACTCAAGTAGGAAGAAAACCCACCCATGGACATCCTACATCCTATAAAGCCAACTCTACACAGTCTGAAAGAAGGTGCAGGACTTGCCCCCTGCTCCAACTAGTTTTCTGATCATTGAGCAGGGCTCTCCAAGGGGTTACAGGAGTTGTTCAAGACGTGTTAGCCTGGGCAGAGTAAGTACTCCAAACATGACTGGTGGTGTTGGTCTCTAGTGATCACACACCTTACAAAATTTTGCTCAAAAATGGTTTATTTTGGTAAGGGTCTAGTCATGTAAATCTCTATGAGAACTACTATGAGGAATAACTAAATGAGACCTGCTGGATCCTTGGGCATCTGGAACACAATTCTTAACCTGCTTTGGCACAAAAGTGGACTTGGGGAGATTCTGAACAGACCGGGGAACAATTTGGCAATGTAGTCAAAACAGTCAGGCAAGCAGCATCAGACACCTCTAGATCTATTTCTCCACTGCTTGGTGGAGTATTCCTCAGTTACAATTTTGTCCCTACTCCAAAGTGACAAAAATATAAAAATCTAGTCATTTCTATGGCTCTTTTATTTCAAATTGCAAGTATTGTTTTTAAGAGCATAATCTTGGTATGAAAAGTAAAATTTTTAAAAAAATCAAAAATAGGAGCAGTTTACAGTATTTCACTTAGGGTGACTGAGTTCTGTGTCAGCCTTTCCAGTATAGGAAAAAAGGAGAAGACATTTTATCCCAGAACTGCAAATAATCTTTTCAAAATTATCATCCATGTAGTCTTATGTAGGACTGAAGCCATCTCAAACTGGAATGTAGTTAAACTATTTTTATCAACGTGCTTATAACAGGCCTAAGTCTTTTCCAGGTTGCTCATGCTATTTTGAATTACTAAAATTTCACGTCAGCAAAAGTATCTTGAAGCCAAAGGTTCAGAGTTGTACAAAACACTGGTAATACTTCAAAGGTGAGATTTTTTATACCCTTTATTAGAGGTAGGGTATAAACTGGAAAGCTGCACAAAATAAGAACCATATGAGGACAAAGAGATTGATGCCTATTAGGATATTTAAGAAGCTGACAACAGTTTAAATCAGATTCTCAGAGAAGGAAGATTTCCATTACATGCTATATAAATACCAACCCATTATCTACTTACAGTTGTTTGTAATTAAACAGGTGAGCTATAAGATGCTTCTCAAGTCTTCAGCAAATGTTTTTCAATAGCAGGGAACTGTGACAATTCTGTGTTTGGTTACTTGGGTAGAATACGCAGGATGCTGTCTTGAACTATGATGTGGAAATGATCACTAAGCTTAAGTGACTCTACTAGGGAATTTACTGTTCCTACACTATTTTGTACAGTAACCAGCAGAAGTGGAAGAAGAACATGGCTAAAGAAAATGGCAAGGGATTTTACAACCAGATAGAAGGGTGTAGGCATTTGCAGTAGAGAGGATGAACTTGGCTTTCCAAACCAAATCACAATTAGCAAAGTGTTTGTCTGGGTCTTGCAGGTCTCAGTATCAGTCTCAATTTTCTCTCCTCCTCAGTGTCTTGCCCGCACCTCCTCAAATGTTGGTCGTAAGCCATTTTCCTTATTCACAATTTTTACCATATTTTAATTCTTGAACTCCTCTAACAGCTCAGATATAAAAATGTAAACATCCTAATATCAACTTTAAGTTCAATTCTTTATTTAATCTCTCTTTATTTTCTATCTACTCTGTCTCATTTACCCACTTCTCAGCTTTTTCCATGAGTATTTCTACATGGTTTTGGATGCTGTACACTAAACTTGGAAAGTCTTTCTTGTAAATATCCACAAAGCTCTCCACCATTAATAGCGTTTAAAAGACACCTACTAAGAAAACTGAAGTGATATCAAAAAGTAATTAGAAACAGCTTGTATTTTTATTTTGAAGTGAATTACCTAAATATTAGCTACCAAATCTAGTGCTCCTGAAGTACAGCATATGTGTTATTCTTACCATCTAACTTTAGAAATCCAGAGTTATTGCCTGCTTTACAAGCCTATATTCATGCACTTATTGATCATCTTTATATTCCTTTATCCTTTAAAGGAGAAAAATGCCCACATAAACACATGAAATTTTAAGAGAAAGAAGAAGAATCAGAAGTACATTGCTTATTCATCTTCAACAAGAGGAAGAAGCATGTTTTTAAAGTGAGTAGCATTTCGAATTTATTTCTCTTAAAAAAATAAATGCTATGTTTTAAACATACTATTTAAAGATGTCAGTCATGCTCTTGTTCAGAATTTTAATGTAATAAACTGGAAAATTTTAGCATTTTAAAGCATGCAAATGATTCTTCCCAAATATACAGGTGCCAACCAATATAGCAACTCTGATGACATGGGTTATATCTCTAGTAATTATTTATTTCAGGGTATTGCAGGCATGGTTGTATTAAGAAGAAACCCTGTTTACTAAAATAGATTGTCAAAAATTTGAATGCTGGAATCAGAACTGATAGCAATGTGGATCTTTCACACTGAGATAAAAGAGAAGTATATTTTCTTTTGTTGCTGAACACTAGCAAAATTGAAGATGAGTGCAACAAAGATCTCATTTGACATGAAAATATTCACAAATACGTATATTTCAGCTTTTAATTTATTCCTTCTTCTACTGTGGGTACAAAATACCACGAGAACTCTGCTTCAGTTAAATGGACAGCATCATTTTGGGTACACAGAATTTTGTAATTTCTGATGTAAAAACAACAAACTGTTGATCTGTGTGAGGGGAATGCTTTCCGGAGTTTTTTGGCATTCAGCTTTTTAGTAGTGCTTTGACATCTTTTGCAGGACACCATTTTCTAAGGTGACGTGATGCTGCCAGAATAACAAAATTGTACTATACTATCCATTTCCAGCACAGTGCTTTGCAAGGCTTAAATAATTAAAGTCAGCATCCAGAACATAAAAGAAAACAAATATTTGCAAGAAGGGAGGTATATGTGATATACAGATGATAGGAAGGATTCTTTTATTGCTCTTTCACTGAAAGACCATGCCACAGGGTACAATAACTGCAATGTCCAAGCAAGGCCTGTCTCCTATACCCAGGCTATTTCTGAATGTGATGAAAAATATGTCAAATTACATAATCCTGTGCATGCCCTAGATTTTATTTAGTCATTTATTGGTAGCCATTTCCACAAAATTATTGCAGCGATTATCCCTATAATTGCATAACCAACTGTAAGTACATTGATTTTCTTTTTACTGGCAACTTTCTGCTTGTAAATGCCAAAAAAAGTAAAAAGGGAGGATCTGTTTTGCTTTTTTATATGACTAGGTATAACAACAACTGTTCCAAACTTTTTTCCTCTCGACTAAAAATCTTTTGTTCAGAAATAAAAAATCCATCCTTTCCCTGAAAAGCATTCATCTCTTTAATTTAAAGTAGAAAGAAAAACAGCAAAAACATTTAATAAAGCTACATCTAGACATTCAAAATGTGCACCCTTTTATCAATATTGCCTAAGAGAACTGTTCTCCTCAAACTGCAACATTCTTTATTCTAGTTGCTACTTGACACCTGGTTTACACCTCAGCTATATTCTGAGGTAAGCATTTTGCATTTCTTTCCCTTATAGGCTATAAATAATCGCTAGTTTCTTTTCCAAAAGGAGAAGCAGAAATTTTATTCACACACATGCAGAACTGCCAGCACATAAAACACTCAGGTAGTAAAAATAAAAAATCTGTCTCCCCTCAAACACATCTGCCAGTTAAATGAACGGCCACTTCATGAACGCCCTTTAGAATTACTCAGAGCTTTCTGAAGGCTGGTGAGAGGCTGTCTCTCATTTAAATTCCCAATTCCCCAAAGTTCTCTCCTGAAATACAGGAGAGTCTTTTTGGGGTGTGTCCTCATAATCAGGTTAGGAACTGAGCTTTAATAAGACAATAGTTGTGATATTTTTCAAGTGCATTTTTCATGTCAAAGAACTGGTCAAAACAGTGAGGAACTCCATGTCAGAAAAACTCCTTTTTTTTTGGCTTACCTTGATGAAGGAGCACTGAACCTTCCTGCCCCTGACTTCCCTGGCATCCTCTTCGGCATCCACAGTACTGATGTCTGCAAGACCTTTCTTTCCTTTAGTACTTTTACACCTATCACACACACCTGCTGTTTCCTCAGATCTTTTCAGGGTCTTCAGAGCCTTTATCTCTCTCGAGCTCAGGGAATCTTTCAAGCGGGTACCACCAGAGGGCAAAGCCGGATCAGGAACATCTGAGCTCATCCCAGCTCTGTCCTGCAGCCCGGAGTGTGGATGGGGATACAGGACCAGCCGGTCAGCAACGTCCATACTCACAGTTCACACTCTACATGTCACGACTGCAACTAATTGCAATCACCAGCCAAAACCCCCTGTCTTCAGGAAGGTCTTAGCAGCTCCAGGATATGAAATTAAAGGCCTGGCAGCGTAATTAGACAGAATTAGCTTCATTACCTTGTGATAACCTTTTTCAGTATTTGTGGGAATCCCCAAAATTTTACTATAGGCAATTAAGGAGAACAACATGAGAAAAACTAAAGGAATAATTCACATTTTAGATACTCTAACCCTCAATTTTGAACTCCTTAAAAGATTTTCTGGTCTAGAAATTTGTTTAGAGAGAAAAAAGCTTTGCAAAAAAGCTCTGTCTTGGAGTGGCCCTCAAGCCTGGATGCAGTCTCCCTTTCAGCAAGACACTGTCTTCATGTTCATATAGCACATTTGAAACCACAGTAGAGGAGCTAGCTATCACAAGACAACCCACTCTATTTAAAATTATAGTTAGAGGATGTCTTCTACTTGAAGCTGATCAGAAAAACCTAGCATATATGCATTTCTTCCATAGAAAGTATTCAGTCCCCAAAATATATTTTTTTAAAACATTCATGCACCTGATCTTCTAAGAGAAGGTCTCACTTAAGGAAAACCAAAATCCACCTGCATCTCAGTATACTTCAGATGAAACACCTGTCCAGGTGCTCCACACAAAGGCTGCTTCCTTTCTCTGTTTTTCATCAGTGTCTTCCTAAGTTTTTACATTCTCCCCTAAGACTCTGTGCTATTCATACTGAACAAAATTAATGAACAGAGAAAAGCAATTAATGATCAGCACAATTAATGTAACTCCAGGAATAATTCTGTGAGTACAGTGTTTCTCAGGCAGCAATGCCATCAGTAACCAGCCATTCATAGCAAAGTGAGGTGAGGGTGTTGTATCCCATGAAAACTTCACACCTGCTTCTCAAGAGAACCAGCAACTCCCACAGCACACTCACATACCCATCACCACAGCTGGTTTTCAGTCATAACAAACTTCTGCTGACCTAGACACTGGCATATCACCCCTCCAGCTGAGAGAGCGCGTCAGCTTGTTGGTAGAGCATTTATTTTCCAGTGAGATATGATCTGGTATGCACTGAAGATCCATGAAACATACCTCAGCAGCACTGAGCACTCCAAAGGCAGAAAGGCAATCCTTCATTCAGCAGAGCAAAGTGTCAGAAAGTGGAGCAGATTGATACCCAGATGTGTGGAAAGTGCTAGTGTTCGCAATCACTGCAAGCAGATAAGCTGCTATGCCCACAACCTAGAAGATGATCCACCTGGCACTGGCCAGGGAGGCACCTATCCATTTAAAATCTGGGGTGGAAAGTGTTGTGATGTCTAATTCACACATGCTTTTGGGCCTGACTGCACTGAGAATGTGTTCCTTGAGATACCTTGCTTGGTGATTTTCTGAAGAAGGCCCTCCTGTGAGGTGGTGAGTCTCGGTCAGGGATGGAGCTGGAGGACACCAATAGAAACAGACTCCAAGAGACCAAAGCAGTAGAAATCTACTTCAAAGATGCATGATGCTGAAAAGCCTATCCTTTTCTCTTTTGTGCTAGTCACGAGTAGGCTTTACCAGAGCAACTTGATCCTCCCTGGCCAACCTTGAGAGCTCAACTTCTTGGAGAAGAGATGTCATGAAACAAGAGAAGTTTTAAAATCTTGCAACAATATTGGCTGAGAACAATAATGTTCTCAGCCAATATTGTTGCAACCATCAGGAGGGCTTTTTCCAAGATGGTCCCTTTAAACAACAATAACAATTTTCAATATGTTTTAGAGAGTATGCATGAATGCTCATGCTAATATTGTACAGTACCACTGAACATCAAAAATACAGCAGTACAGGTGGGGACTGCACCTGCTCTTTTTGCAATAAAGATATTTAAGCTGGGAAGAATGCCATTGCACAGCTGCACTATCATTTTCAATGTCTAGAAACAAAACCTGCAAACAATTAATCCTTTAATCTCTGTTATAAATTATATCTTCCAAATTACATTCCTAGCCATTTTAAAATATACTGATCTCTTTCTGAAAGGAGTCTTGTCCTTCAGAAGAATTTCTGCAATCAGACAACATTGGTTTTTAATTTTCTTCTTTTTTAATATTATTGTGTTCTCAAGTGAACTTATGTTTATTGTTTTAGCAATAGTGTGCTCCATGTATGTATTCCCTTCACCATTTGTGACAAAAAAGTCACAGGATTGCTTCAGAGTACACTGAGATCAGCAGGAATAGGGCGTTAAAAATCAAGATACCTTAAGTTTGTGCAATTTTTTCATTAAAAGAGAAAATGTAAAAATATACAAAAAGCATATCACATCTCTACAAGACAACTTCATGAAAAGCCAGTGATATTCAACAGGTATTTGTATATTTATAATTGCATGAAGAGAGTGGGATTAAAAAAATAGTTTTTTCTGTCACTGAGTTATAAAAAATAAGATCTCTAAAATAATTTTTCTATATTGTTTTAACATACTATCGAACTATGTTCAGGATCCAGAAACTACAAACCAAAATGCCAGTCATAACTTCTTCCCAAGCCCTCTTCCCCATACATGTTTACTTAGCATAGCTAACAACATAAACAGCATGTATTTTTAAGAGTCCTTCAGAAGCCTTGAGATCTTATGCTATTCACTTGCTGCGAGCATACTCCTGAATGTCTCCATCTCCTTTGCTATGCTTTAAAATATGACAGCCTCTGCATCTCTGCCTATGCATCTCTGAAGCTGTACACAAGCAAGACAGACCTGGCACTCTCTCCTTTTGAATTTCAAAATATTTGTGCTCTGAAACCTGAATAGTAGTGGAAAAGACCCAGAGAATCCATTTTATATTTCATCTGTCCCTTCTCCCAGTAATGAGAATAATATCATTTCCAGCCATCTATAGACAGGTCTTCATGCTGTCAATAAATCAACGTGAAAGTTTACAGCAAGCCACGAACCTAAAATGCAGGTCCCCACTCTTCTGTGCCAGAGGGCTGTGATAGCTGTTCCATATAATGCTTTTTTTAAACTTGCTCAGACCCTACTCTGTCCAAAGAAGCTCCTTCTGCCCCGACCCATAACACTGCTGTCAGATACAATCTCTCAGCACTTACCTCACTTAGAATGCCTCTAAACCAAAGTCATAGCATGGAAAGTAGAGGAAGCAAGACATTTCACTGCACAGTTAATCTTTTAGGAAGTAGTGAGTTCACTTACCATAATTGGAACACCTTTCCAAATTAGCCTTCTTTGGGAAAATTTCTTTTATTTGTGTAGTTTTAGTCACAGAAGGATATGTTCTGTGTAAAATACATTTCACAGAGAAAGAAAATTCTATGTTCTTATCACCTAAATAACATAAAAAAATTTATTGGAACCTAAAATCCCTTGCCTCTTCAGTCTAATAAATTATGAGGTCCAAAGCAATAACTAAGTAAAACCCCCGATGAAAACATCTCACTCATCCAAAACCAATCCCGGTTGGTCGAAGTTCTCAACAGAGTTAAGTATCAGCCCTTGAAATGCATTTGCATATTGGTACCAGAACAGGGTGCAGAAACCAACTGTCAATTAATCAACTGGATACTTTCTACCCCATACAACAAATGCTGCTGAAAAATTAGACAAAATCTATAGGTAACAAAGATCAAAACAGTGGCACTCTGTGTATAAACTCTGTGTACAAGAATTAAACATCGAACAGTCAGAACAGAGAAGTCAAGACACTAGTATTCCTTCATAACTTAAACATATAACTTTTGTTTATTTTGTCCTTATTATTTAAAAGCATTATGAATTTATTAATGAAGTTATATTACATTAAACTGGGTATTAGTTTTGAACTTTATCTTTTCCCTTCCATGCCAGTGC
The DNA here is from genome assembly GCA_013397815.1 of Aleadryas rufinucha. Classification (NCBI taxonomy): domain Eukaryota; kingdom Metazoa; phylum Chordata; class Aves; order Passeriformes; genus Aleadryas; species Aleadryas rufinucha. The sequence goes on along the minus strand of VZTH01004806.1, from coordinate 225,589 downwards.
CAATTTATTTAAGACATTTAAAACCTTTCTGTGTTCATTACTTTGTTTGCTCATTCTGGAACAGCAAATCTATAAACAGCTAATTGCTGTATGATACAATGTCTATAGTATCCTGATGCTGCATCAGTCAAGAAGAGTGATATTCTCAGGCATTTGTGGCTTTGCAGTCATTCTACTCCAGCCTGCAGCTGATCTCAGAGGGAGCTATTAAAGTAAATTTCCAGAGTTTCCAAGTCATGCCACACTCTAGAGACTTAGGAAAGAGCAATCAGAACATCTGATATTACCTTTTTGAAAAAACCTCTTACTTCTTTTCAACACATTTAAATAGAACAAGAAACTCACCAAATTCACCTGTTTATTCTTCATTTGGGCAGCCAACTCTCTGCAGATGAGGTGCTATGAATCCAGCTGCCTTTCCCTCATTCTAGGAGATGTAGGAGATGTGACAGGTTCAAGTCTATCAGCAGAGTGCAATGCTGGTGCATTTCTACAGCAGGGAGGCAGAAAAAGCAGGGGTGGAGGGAGAAAAATCAGCCCTCACAGCAGTTTAAGAGTTCTGGCATGCTGTTATTGCCACAGGTTCCTATGACTGGCTTTAGCTGATCTCCCCTCCTCTGACATCGCTGCCTGTAGAGCTGGGGAGCGCAAAGGAAGGCTAATCACTGTACACCTCGAGCTGTCTCATGCAGTAAGCCCTGGGGGTTTATCGATACCTGGAGAGGAAAGAAGTTTTGCCACCTGTCACCTGGGATAAAATGATCAATTTCCTTATTCTAGTACTCATGTTGGATTCAAAGCCAAGTGATAATTATCCCAGCTGGTTCTTAAAACAACCTATGAATGACACTGGTTGTGATTATTAAAACTGGTTTGAAAGGCATTGTGGCATATGAGTTCATTGGGCTTATTTATAGATTAATTTTCCTCTGTTTACATTCATGTTAAATTCAGGAAGGGATAGGCGTTTTCCCCTGTGAGAACAGCTTCCTCTTTTCCTAGTTGATATCATTATTTGCTAGATGCATAAATTGTCAAACCTTTCACACTAATGGCAAACTACAATAAAACAGTTGGTGGTTACTTAACAATTCACTTTATATTTATGGCTGTATAAATAAAGGCTTGAATCAGCTTTGCCAGTGTCATAGAGAGACTGAGAAGGTGCTGTTTTCTAGCATGTTGAGGGGCACGGGCTACCAGAAAAAGCATCCCTACAGCCTGAGCTCTGCTTTCAAGCATTTCTTATTGCCCACAAAAGCAACAAACTCATGAAATCATTTTACCTCTTTGTAAGCAGGTGAAGGAGCAGTGAGAAATTCCAAGTCACTGTTAGAGGAAGAACAAAATCATTTGTTCAAGCTGAAGCTTGCCTGATGGTGACTTTGGACAAGTCTCAGAATATTGAAGACTGTATTTGTTAAAGTACAAGTATAAAAAAAAATACTCTGAGCAGAAACAGTAATAAGAATGAGACTTTTTAAACCATGTATTATATGTGACTTTATTTAATTTTATTTTATCAAATATGAAAAAGTTCAGTTGCTCAGTAAACCTAGACCTGTAATTTTTTTGTCTGTCACTCTCCAAAACTTGACCAAGTTCCCTAAATGCCTCAATTTTTATTTTAACTATCTAGGTACCTTTAGAACCTTCTAGGTAATAGGAAGGTCTAAGAACCTTGGGTACAGGTTTTGTGCATCAGTCTGACTGTGACATTCAGCCAGAAGAACTCTGACCTCTTCTTCCACAGCAATGCCCTCTGTTAGATAACCAATATTTCAGACACAGTATAAATACCTTTTAGCAGGAACCTCTGTCTGTTCAGATTGCTGAACAGACGCTGTCAAATTGCCCTCACTTAAAATGATCACTGAGAGCTTGAGAGGAGGAAAACATTTCCATCAGTAAGCAGGGTCACCTGTTATATAACAAAACCAAATTCCTTTCCTCTTTCTGCTTCTACGTATCAAAAACTTCTCTCCCATCTCACAACTGTTACCCTAACCATTTCACTGCAGTGCATGCGTCAAGACTGCTGCAGGACTGAGAGAAACCAAGGACAGTGCTTAGCAGTGAGCTCAGGTGTCCCAGAGCAGGTACAGATTCTCACTCCTAGACAAAGTCTTTTTATGTATGCTATAACATTTGTTTTCCAGTGGCTACCTTAATGACCAAGAATGTTAGGCATCCCAGAAATGGGGAGCAGCATTTCCTGCTTCCATAACACTTGTTCTTGCAAACCATCCCCTTGTCCCGGCAGACCTTGAATGTTTCTTCAGCCTGTTCCCACTGGGATGTCCCTGGGTTGCCACAGGCACCTACCACTGATTTGCACTCCACAGCAGATAGCATGCATTCATACACATTTGGATTTCTATGTGCGCATCTCTGCAGCAGAGAAAAGTAGTGAACCAGTGCTGCCTGTTTTTAAGAAAATTTTAGACACTATTACATACCATTAGACCCAAACACTACTTTCTACATCTTTAAGTCAGTCTGGGGGTTTTGCCTTGAAAAAGCAGAATACCAGGACCAGGTCCATCCAAGAACTTATTCTGGAGCACATGTATACACCTCTCTGTAGTTTTGAGTGTAGCATTTGAAAGGTCTGATGAAAGTCCCTGTTCACATTGACATTTTCTTCCTCACAAACTTTAGGCAGTGCTCTTCTGGGCTGGTTTGCTGTTCTGGGTCAGTTTACTCTTCTGAGTTAGTTTGCTGTTCTTGGTTGGTTTACTATTCTTGGTTAGTTTGCTGCTCTGGGTTAGTTTACTCTTCAGTGTGAACTGACTTTAAACCGAGGTCTAAGGTGTACCATACATAAAGAGTTTCCATGCCAAACTGGATTTCAGATAAGAAAAAAATTTCTTCCAGATACAAAAGATCCAGACCCTTTCTGCATTTCAACTACACTTCCTCTCCTCTCCTCTCCTCTCCTCTCCTCTCCTCTCCTCTCCTCTCCTCTNCTTTTTCCTCTCCTCTCCTCTCCTCTCTCCTCTCCTCTCCTCTCCCTTTTTTCACAAAGATTGAAGAATGTCAAAGCCCTTGTTCTTTGTCTATTTGCAGAGACAATTCTTTTTTTTACAGTAAAAAGTAAAAATTTCTAAATCACATTATTACTGAAGAAAAAAGCAGAGAAAGACATTATCTTGGTGGCATACAAGGTTCTTTACCCTTTTCATCTCACTCATACTATTTTCTTCCAATAAAGGTTTTGACAGCTAAGATAACATGTGGATAAAACAGCAGGTGTGAGTCAGACCTTACTCCAAATTTCATCCCAGAGAGAATAACAACTACAATTTAGTTTATTTAAAACAAAAGACAGGAGGATTGGTAAGAAAAGTTATATAATAAAGATTTTTCATTAACACATAAAGCTACAGTACAAGCTTAAAAACTTACAATAAAAAAAATACATTACCTCTCCCACCTCAAATATGTCTAAAGTCAATCAGTGCTAAGAATTTTTCCAGACAAAATGTGTGCTCTTTACAAATGAAAGTTTTCTAATTAATAGCAATAGAAGAAAATTAATGGTATGATTTATGATGTTTTTCTTTTTCAGTTATGCAATGTCTGGGTTTCTAACATTTTTTGAATGTGTTTCTATTTGAGAAATAGCTTTATGTACATATATATCATAGTGTAATTTAAAAAAAAGCATTTTAGGGTGTTTAAAAGGTTGTTTTTAAGCTTCTTTTTTTTGGTGGACTGCCTTCTAAGTTGTTTGGAATATAGAGTACAAGATAATAATGAGAATGGCTTAACTTAGTGGCTTAGTGTAGCCACTGGAATTTTAATGTGAAAGAAGATGTCATGGTAAACTCTAGAAACAAAGCACAGACTGCCACTGGGTGTTCTCTGGATTTAAATTACAATAACATAATGCTATGAATAGTTACTCTTGTGTAGAAGTCAAAATCATATTTGCTTTTAAATGAGCATGGTTCTTGTCCCTGCAAGCAGCAGGGTAACCCCACAGAACCTCATAAATTTTGCTAAAACCTCACTGTTATTGTGAGTGACATGCAGTGGCAGCATAACACAGCAGAAGTAACACACGACGAGGAGACAACATTTAACATAACTCCATTACTTTTTTTTTAGTCACACAAAAATCAATTCCCTTTTCAAGCGGACATAGGAATCACTGTATTTATCTCTGGACTTTGTTACTGTTCCCAAATTTGTTGAGATGACCACTGGCAGCTTGGGCATATAGGAGTAAGCTATAATCTTCTTTATACTACCATTTTATAAACCTCTGATTTTCTTGTGTTGTTCAATGTTGTTTTTCTTAAATCATGCTTGGTATGTGAATGTGCACACACACACATTCAAATCTGATACAACATATTTTTTGAGATCTTCTCCAGCTGAAAAAGCCTTTGATCCACCAATGTAATTAGTAGAAAATCTTGAAATAATCTTATTAGATACTCAACTGCATTTAGAAGTATTTACTTTGCAATAATGACATTAAGAAATCTTTTTTCCCGCCAAGTCATATATTAGATTTGAAACTAAAAGTACATGAATCCTCATGTGCTCAAAGAAACATTCATTGCAATCATGTGACTAAATATCATGAGATAGGCTGAGTAGTTGACTTAGAATTAAAAAAACCCTCAAGAATTCATAAAGCTCAGTCTTCCTTGTCATAATTTGTACAATTATTGCCAGTGAAAAGTAGCTTTGAAAAGGGTTGTTAGAATATCATTATTGAACACTGAAAATTGAAGTGGAATGTTTCACCTGAAGTAAGAGTTTGAGAGTAAAAGATACTAATTCTGTTTTATTGCTTATTCATATATTTGAAGTACCAGGTACTCAGCAACTTCATTAATTCTATAATTTCTAACTTTTTTTTCTTTTCAGGAGCAAAACTGGCAATGAGGTCAAATGTATTAATATGTTGAGCTGAATAGCTTTTATATAGTAGAGTGCTTTTGCTGAGAGATACCTGAGACCAGTTGCTATAGTAATATTTTTCAAGAGAGCCCCGTGTTGATGTTGTGCATATGGGGTAGAAACGCAGAGAGGAAATGAACCACTTTGTTTTTCCATGCACAGGAAGGCCAGCCTGCACAACTGTTAACAAATGAGCAAAAAATGTCACAGATTGGTAGCCATTTGGAGGTGGGTGGAGTGGGAGGTGAGTGGAGAAGAAACAGGTCAGATCTGCACCACAAAGTTGGAGGAAGGTGTAAGTAATGACTATATATACATGTATTCTAATTATCTCATTAGCTGTCAGGGAAGATACCAAGGAGAGCATTGGAGAAGCGTGTTTCAGCTCTCTGGTATGACCAACACCTCTTGCTTGAACATCTCATCTCCTTGAACCAGCTCTGTCAGCACCTGACAACCTGGTTCAAAGCCTTCACAGCCAAACTTCACTTCAGAGATTTTTTGCTTGAGACTAGGAGCTGGCAAGCAGGACAAGTTTCTTTGATTGTCTCCCTTCTCCCCATTTCCCCCTAAAAACAGTTCCCACATTTGTTGTCCTTGCTGGCCAACAAGTGTTGCCACTATCATTTCTATGCCACTTTCTGATTGTGAAAGAGCGAGCATTAAGGGTGTCTTACTGGCCTGCTATAAAATTCTCTCTGATGCAGTCGGTTGTTAAGTTTGATTCTGTCAGAACATAAACTTTTCATCTTTAACTTCTCCCACACAATGGCATTCATGCAAGCTGTGATGGTGCAGACTCACACTTTTCTTGAAAAGCTCCCACTGAGGTGAAGCTTGTGTAAACAGGACAGGTGGAGTTTCAAGAAAAAATGGTGTCCAAAATAATGTTTGGGGTTTTTTAAGTTAGGCAAAGCTTGAGATATGACTACTAGTCTTACAAGCTAGGATGTGATAATGCAGTGAGAAATAGAGGTGCGTTCCTGGTACAGAGCTCCTGTTTAATGGTGTGACTGACTGTCAAAGGAAAAATATTGGGAAGTGAGAGGACAAGATGAGAAACTGAGACTGCACATAGGCAAGGAAACTCCTTGTAGGCTTGGGGGTCCTGGACTCCTCAAGGAACCCATGGCCAAGAGTTGTGGAGAACCGAAGATAAGCAAAATATTTGTAGGGACATACATGGTTTTCCCAAATATTTAAATTTGTTATCAGCCACTAAGCTTGTTTATTGTCTGTGTTTCAGCCAAGTCACAGTTTATGCGTCTTCATGTGTCTGAAGATCTAATTATAAACCAAGAGCATTTGCAAGCTTTGGGCTTACAAAAGGAGCGCTAAATACCAGAAGTTCCTATGGAATCAGAACTAGTCCTGTGAACTTAACTTTTTGGAAATTCTTTCCTCATTGGCTGTAGTTCATGCTATGATGGATTAAGGCAGAAGCAGTGAAATGAATGCTGGTCTGCCTTTATATACTGTGCTGCTAACTTCAGAGGTTCGAGAACAATTTGTCAAGCAGTTAGATCTTCCCAGGTGCAGGTTGGAGGGTTACTAACCTTGTCAGCCTTTCCAATGAGCCTTTCCTGCTCACGTCTGAGCCAAGAGACACAGAAATCACTTGTCTCAGCTACAGGGACAGCCTAGAGCATGTCGAACTGGGGGAAGTTGATGGTGGTCATGACAGACACAGGGAGAGGATGCAGTGCCAGAAGATTGAATACTGACAGCTAGAACAATACAGCAGGGGCTCCTGGTACTGGACAGACAAGGATCTGATTTTAGATTTAGCCATCTTGGTCTGGGTTGTGTACTAGGAGTAAGCCCCTAGACTCTGAAGAAGGCAATGGTTGATTGTCCTATTCTGGTTTCCAGAGGTGGGTGGGAGATCATTGCTTTGTTATTGTTAGTCAGCTTTGAGTACTCAGCTGCTGTTGCTCCCGTATCATACTTACTAGCAACATGTGGCTGCCTAAGTGATGTCAGTCTGGACTCCTCTGTCATGGGGCCACTTTCATGCTCATCCCTTAGAAAAGAGGCTCACGAGAAGACCAAGTACCTGTGACCTTACTACATCAGTTCAGAGGCACCAGTGAGTACGGTCATAAGTGGCAACTCTGAAGTAAGCTGCAGTATTCAGAAAATAAAAGCAGAGAAAATTAGGAAAAAAAAAAAGTAAGACAGTTTTGTGGATTAACTTTTATAAATGTTATAAACCAATTGCTTATTTTTGTCCTTAGTTTGACTCCTTCCAGTTCCATCACAGTTTAACTAATGTGTATTAAAAGAGCTTCCAGCTACAAACTGCACAGCTAAGCAAGTCACGGAGAAGATGGAGATTGATTGTGCAAATCAGTGCTAAAGGCTAAAACAGAGATGTATGGGTGACATTAGCTGCTTGCACTATTCTCATCTATGAGTGCAACATCATTTTAGCAATACAGATAATTGTAAATGAGAATTATTTTAAGCCAGTTTTACTATCTATTACTTCATTCAGTGCTACTAAGCTCTATCTGTTTTCACCAGATAATGTCAATGATAAGTTAAGGAATACAAAGAACATGAAGAAGTATGTGCCAGTACTTTCCAGACTTAGTTTCAGAGGAATAACCAAGTGATATTGAAATGCAGGTAAACACAGTTTTTGTGCAAAGTTATGGACTGTCACTTCTTTGGCAAAGAAGCATTGAAGAAAGGATCAGATACAGACTGCACTTGTTCAGGCTACAGAAGAGCAGATCCAGAGCTATATACTGGCTATCCTTAGTGAATATTCTTGGTAAGTAAGTCTAGCTCTGTCCAGTGTCTCACAGACACCAGACTGAATATAAAATATATTGTTGCTTCTGCATACTCAAGTAACTCTGCGATGATCTGAAGAAAAGATAACATTCTAGGGGAAGTTGTGGGTTTGATACACATAAAATAAACAAAACACAAGTGGATTTATCTAAACAAATATTTTTGACTGTTAAATGTGTCTCTGGTTCCATAGGATCATGGAATCACAGAACAGTCCAGATTGGTAAGGACCTCAAAGGATCACCTGGTCCAATATTTGTGGGTAAAGGAAGCTGTATGAGATTATCTGGTACCTTGTCCAAGGGCATCATGAAAGCCTCCAGCAATGAGAACTCCACCACAAACCTGGGGAGGTTGTTTCAGTGGTGGGTTGTTCTCACTGTGAGCAATTTCTTTCTTTTGTCAGTATGAAATCTCTCCCAGTGGAAATCCCACTGCCCCATGCCTTCTCCATGTGTCCACTTGTGAAGAGACCTACCATTATCTTTGTATCCATCCTTTAAGTATTGAAATACTGTGATTTAGTCTCCATGAGCAGTCTCTTCTCCAGGAAGAAGAGGCAGAGCTCCTTCAGTCTTTCCTCACGTGAGGTTCCTCAGGCCTTTGATTGTCTCCATAACCTTCTTTGACTCTCTCCAGTCTTTCTGCGCTTTCTTGAGCTGTGGGGCCCAGAACTTCATGCAGTACTCCAGGTGCAGCTTGAAAAGCACTGAGCAGATTGGGATGATCCTGTCTCTGTCTCTAGCATTGTCCCAGCAGATGCAGCCCAGGACTTGATTTGCCTTGGTTGCTGCAGTGGTGCACTGTCAGCCAACACCTAGGCAGAAATAGGGCAAGAATTGCTGTCAGTACTGACTGATAGAATGTAGGATACAAAAACATACAACCACACTTCCACTTATATACTGTATGCACACTAGCCATCAGTTATAATACAGGACAAGTTTAAGCATTCCAAATCCCACTAGTAAACAGTTAATCCATTTCCATATTTCGACTGTCATGGGAAAAGAGAAGAGCCATCAGAAAAGAAGGACCAATTAAACTTATTCATCCTTGTAAAGAAGGTCTTTCTAGCAGAAAGATTTTTTTATTATTACATTTACCTTCCAGTGAATAAAAATACATGGTATGTAGGTAGAAAATGATGTTCCTGTCTATTGTGAACTTTCAAGCCTTACAATAGAATCTATCCCAATTTCAGACAAGAGTTTGGTTTCTGGTTGATAATGGAATGACTAAACAATTGCCCTGAATATTTGGTCTAGATTTCAGCTTGTTTCATGTAATTAGGTTGATATTTTCAAGATGAAAAATTCTCTCAGATCTTGCCAGTGGATTCTGCTGGTTTCAGAACTCTTTTTTTAGTGATTCTTTCAATGCCAAATTAATCAGAATATATTATCTTTGACCACTGATAATTTCCCCACTGTTGATAAACTTTCATACATCTCCCAATCACAGCCTGAAGGACACAAACTGTGAATTTTATTTGTAAGCATTCCAAGGATATAAGGGTATGAAAAGACTTTGAAAATCAGATCAAGAAAACATTTGAATATTTCACAGCATTATTGATTCCCTAGGACAATGTAGGCAGTCTGGATTGCTGACACGTTGTTAAGAGGTATCAGTATTTCTAACTAATCTGATTTTTCTATCTGTGGATAAGGAAGTAGTGCAAAGAGTTCTGTAATAGCAATTAAATTATTTTGTTGACAGCTTTTCTGTGACACTTCTCCTCTTTAATTTTTTTTTCCTTTAGTTGTTTGGTTTAGCTAAAAAAAAACCTCCCTTCAGGTTTCTATGCCTTCCTGAAACAACATGGTATCTTAACCAGTTCCCTGATCCTCTTCCTTCTTTATTTATACAAAACAAAAACAAGCAGTTTTATTAAACTTGAAGGATACATGGACCATGTGATTCTCATCTTCAGTTGTTGTTTGTCAGGTTTCTTTTGGTTTAACTTAAGTCTTTGAATATAAAGTGGAGATCTTCTGATGGTAGCAAAACTTAATTTTTGTATCATGTGCCTTGTTTCTAGAGCACTTTGCAGTCTGTCTGTCTCATTTCATGCGCCCACACACAAGCACAGAGCATCAGCCATCTCCAGTGGGAGGGTGACAGCCGCACAAGCCCACTGGTAGCCAACCAAAGCGCTGCATGGCAGTGGCAAATGGGAATATTGGCCAGGGATGCCACATCAAACCCTCCTCTGCAGAGCATGCCACGAGATTTTCACTACCCATGAGGAGCAGATGTCTGAATTTCTGATCATTAAAGAAGAGGACCATGCCAAGAAGATGACTTAGTGGAAGGAGGGGCAATACCAACTTGTCAATAGTCTGGGTTAGCAGTCTTCCAGAATTGAGACAAGGCAAATAATTGGAGCATAAAAGCCTTCACTTTGTCCTTGATGAGCAACCTAAGAGGACCAAACCTATGAGGAAGCCATCATCATAAGGTACAGCAGGAGACAGACAGATTTGAAGCCTACCTGAAGGTGCTTCATAAGCCCCAGAACTCAAAAGCTGCCTCAAAAATCTGACTTTGGCACAGCCACAGAAAGGACAGCTATAGGCAACCAATGCTAATGTTCCTCAGGACTGGATTTCATGCTTCTGCACGACTGACATTAAGCAGCTGGCCTACAGTGTACACTAACATGCTGTGAGTGTTCCCAGCAGAGGTCCAATCCTCCATGGTAACGCTCTTCAGGGAGCTCTGGAAATGCTTTAATTATTAAAATAAATAATTCCTACCAACACATTTAATTGGAAAATACTACATGTTTAAATGGGCACTAATGGAAGGGCTCTGAAAAATCTGACTATATAATAGAGTATGCTGTTTGAAGTGAATTTTAGCAATATTTTTTCAGCGAATAACACCATGCATTATTTATCCTCCCTCTTTTTAATCCTATCTGATAGTTCATATAAAGAAGGAATCACTGGAACCTCAGAAATAAAATGCAAATCTGTGAATTGCCCCCTACGAGCTTAACCTGCCACCACTAGCTCATCCTCCTTCCTTGCTTCCTGTCCCTTAGCTTCCAAGGAAATAGTTCAATGAATTTATTGCTGCGGGACAAACTAACCCCCTTGTTTCTGCCTCGGTGCTGGGAGGACTGTGCAGGACTGACCAATTACATGGACACTTGCTGCCATAGCCTGACAGAGATGGGACATAATCAAAGGCAAGAGAAGGCAAGTGAATGCAGATTTGTGGGAGTCACAAGGGAAGAGGGCAGAAAAGAAGGCTTCAGGACACAGATAGCAGCCACACAGAGGAAGCAAGGATAGGTGTGAACAGGGATAACCAAAAGAGTCAGCAAGTATCTGCAGAGAGGCTGCTACCTGAAGGTCCCAAACTTCTGCCCCTCAAGGCAGGGGTTTGGATCTTTAAGGTGCTTTCCAGCCCTGGTCATTCTATGATTCTATGAAATATACTGCTTCACAGCTGGAGTTATCTAAAATGTTGAACTTGCATTCTGTCTTGAGAGAGTGGCACTTAAAGAAGGATTTATGCCTCCAGATTAAGTTCTGCCAAGCCCAGAGCCCATAGTGAGCCTTTCCAAAGGGAAGGACCCACTGGATATACTACAGCCTTGCAAAGTAATTGTACTGTCTGACTTTGCCTGATCTAATCTAAAAAAAAAATCAGTCTTCATATTTCTTGGCATTTTTTTCTTCCTCAGAAGGTAAATATGTTACCTTCTGGATAAAAGCATGGCGGAAAAATCAGGAAGCCACTTTTTCCTGAAAGTTACCTTCTCTCCCTCAAAGTCTAGTAGGAACATGAAGAGATGCAGGAAAGGGACTTTCAAGAGATGTATTGTCAGAAAAAAGAATTGTCAACAGAAGAGGGGTAGTCAGAGAACATTTTCTAAGAAATAAAACTTTGATTTGAAAATGACATTTATTATTTTAACTGACTCTGAGCAGGACCCATAGATACCAGTGCAAACGTGTTTTGTTCTGTCTGGTTTTTGAAATAAGCAATCTCTATCCTTTTTGAGCTCTTTCTCCTCATCTCAAACCAGACCATTAGTTCACACATTTTTCCTCTTATTGTGACACTAGAACAAAATCATGGAGACTTTCTTATTTGTTGCAAATACGTCAGGCCTATCTTTTTTCTGACCTCTTTTTTTTTTTTTTTTTTTTTTTTTGTTCTCTCTGTGCATGTCCACTAGCTGCAGGAAGACATTGAAAATAATGAGATTGCCCGTGTACCTGTTGAAGACTTCACACTCCTGGAGTCCAAAAAGAGAGATCCTGTAGGTATCTTCTCTGTCCAAAAAATCCAACACAGCATAGCACAGCAAGCTTGGGAGGGGAGCCAGCAACACTCTACTGCATTGTGTAGCACTGACACATTGGGCCTGTTTGGGATTACAAAATTCACTGGTATCACACTATTGGCAGTAGTTACCAAACAGCCCTACTGCAGCTCGCAGATGAAATTCAAGCATACCCAGAGCTCTGAGGTTACCACAACCCCACCCCTTCCCTCGGATTTGATTCCGCTGTAGCACTGTATCTTGTCTGCAGTTTGGCTATTTTTATCAATACCTCTCTTTGAATTTGTGTCTTCTGCCTAACTTATTTGTTTAACATGCTGTGGTTCCCTGAGTAAACAGCTTCTACATCAGAATCTCTTGTGGCTGCTTCTGCTGAGTCAGACATCAAAATCCAGCTTCTTGTAAGGAGTCCGTGAATATGGACAAAGCTATGTTTAATCCAATCCTTGGGTGTGATTTGAAGCTCTAATTAACTCAATTATAATTAACTTAATCGACTCTCAACACATTTGAAAAGAAAAACAAAACAGGGGGGAAAAACTAAGGCAGGATCTTTTCCAGACGAGGAAAATATATGAGGGTGCAAAAATGGCTTCAATACAAAAAGACTGAAGTTTCTGTAGACACTTGAATGTTCGCAAGCTCCTGGACTGTGGTAAAACAAGAGCTGAGCACACAGCTATATATGCCACAAGGAGAATTTCTGCAGAGCCTGTGAGCTTGCTGGAAGATGAATGTGAGTAAAGAGAAGCAAATGAAAGCTGTTGTGCCCTGTTTGTTCACACTGCAGTTCCCTGCCCACATGGTGACTTGTCTTGCCAATTCTGAAAACTCAGTTTTTCCTTCAGGCCTCAAGAGATACAAAAGACAAGGTCTTTTGGCTTTGCCTGTTGCTCTTGTGAAGTTTCAACATATATATTTCATTTTGTCCACCATACAGCCGGGTTCTGAAGTGAATCAGATGTAGCATATAGCAAAATACCATATACTGCAATCCTGTTAAGAACGAATTTAGTCAAAACAATTTTGTTTAGGAAGCCTAAAACATGGCAGTTATTTCCACAGGAGAGATACTGTTCTAGAAACACTCATAAATGTTAAAAAAGACACAAAAAATGTAAAATTAACCTAATGCAGGTAAAAGTAATTTGATGCTTCATGAATGTATGATTACACATAGAAAGAGGTTTTTATGAGTTAAAAGTTGCAGGAATAGCTGGCAATTTCAAGTACTATTAAAAAGAATGAAGAAAAGCTTTAATATTTGTTGAGAGAAAAGGGCTAAGCCCAGAAGATTTGGTGAGGAGGAGGAAACAGTTTTGCTCAAAGTGACCTTGCAGCTGGGAATGCTAAAAATGCTGGTATGAAAAAACGCCATTTATTATGTCTAATGTTGTTCCTCCTCTACCTGCAGGGAGCCTGTGACCCCAGGGAGCAGGGAGTCTATGTCCCAAGGGAACAAGAGCCTGTGTCCCAAGGGAACAAGAGCCTGTGTCCCCATCCAGCATTGTCAGCGAGGTAATGACATAAATCTACTCTCAGCATTTTGGCTGTGATTTGATGTTGCCCCTGGTTACCTCTATGTGTTGATTCACACAGTGTTATAGGTTAAGCAGAGTAAATACCTTTCATTTAAGACAGTTTTGAATATGGTGTTTTTACAGAGCTGGAAAACTAAAACAATACTTTCTGTCCAGAAACATCTATTTTCATATTAAATCTCTATTTCCAACAGACACACAGAGCTAAAACTCTGCAACTAGCATATAGCTCATATTTATAATGAAAATCAAAAAGCAAAACTCCTGTAACAGGAGAGCACAATTAAATTACATGGTAGTGAAGCAGAAATTAATTTAGATATGATGAACATCCTTCTCTCCTCTTTTATCTTTGATGTTCTGAAAGCAGGTAGGTCTTGAAGGCAAGGCTGAAATCCATTTTATTTCCTAAGTTAAACATATTACATTATTTTCAGCTGCCTGCTTAATATAGCTACACAGAGAAAAACAGGGCTGAGGTTTAGATAAGGTACTGTAGTTCCACTCTGAAGATGAGGCCAAACTTGAATCTTCACTATTTTGAAAGAAAGGAAAGTGCTAGCTAGGCAGTCTTTTATGGAGGAGAGGCTGAGCAGAGAGCTGAGACCGAAAACTGCCATTGAGTTTGGAGAGGTTCAAAACTAAACAGGGACATCATCATGTTTAATCTTGAGTGAATAAAAAAAACACCAACCAAACCCATTTGGGGGGGGATTTGTTGCTGTTGTACAGTAATACAGTTTTATAAAAGCTATAACACACCAGTCTTCCCGGGGATTGCAAAGGTGGTGGTGATGTTGTTGACAGAAAAATGAGAGGGATTTTTGAATCCTTCAAGCTTGAAAGTTTGATTTCTCAAGTTCAAAGAAAATCCTACCAATATGCTTTTCCCCATCCCTTTATCTTCGGCTTAAGGCTGTCAAGCCATCTCATCATGCTGTCGCACAACCCCTGCCTAGCGTTCACTCTGCACCAGGAGGCAAAGAGCTCTCTAATTTACTCTGAACGCTTTAAGATGATATGAAGAAGGTGCAAACAGGTGTACTGAAAGACCAAGGTTTTATTATGGTTTTAAAAACCAGCATTGTATTCTAGCTGTTTGGCTGTTTTACCTGCCCGGACATTTGCGGAATGCTTTTTGGATCATCCACCAATTTTCTTGACTCTCTAAACAAAAAACCCTTGACATTTGTTCGACCCTGCAAGTTCACCTTATTCAAAAATACAGAAGTGTGGCAAAGAGAAATGCATTTTTGAGTCTTTTCTGACCTCTGTGAGAGGAACTGATTGATCCATTAAATGGCAAGTGTTTCTTCCTCACATGGCCTTAAACTGCCTTTCCCCCAACATGAGCTTGCACTTGTATTAGTTTCAGTGAAAACTCCAGGCTGCTACCCTGTCCCTTCCTTTCTTTAAGGTTAGTGAAAATATTCCAGCTGGGATTTACTTTAAAGGTGTGTCCTTCTTCATTAAAAATTGTAGCAATCTTAGGCAAACAGAAGAACAGCAGGCAAGAGGAATTCTTTAGCTAGCCAATGTTCCATATTTTATTTTCCAACAGAGAATCTTAACAATCACCCATTGTGTTAGAAAGCCACATGATGATAATATAAATTCACTGATGCAAACCAAAGAGCTACAAACCTTTCTAAGTCAACATAAACATATCCCCAAATCTGCGTGTAGACCAGCCGACAGGCGTTCCCTCTGTTTTCCTAGGAGCCTTGCCCAAGGCTGGTTGTGCTCAGAGCCACGGGTGAGTGTGAAAGATCAGAGCAGAGCTGGGGTTCACTGCAGTAAGGCACCAGCCACCCTCCTCAGCCAGAGGGTTTGGCTTCTTCTTTAGCTTATGACAGCTGAACCATTTCTCCAGTGATGCATTCGTACTGCCGTATGGGAACAGAATGCCATCCATGCGTGTTGTGCGTCCCACAGAGGTTATGGTGACATTTCGGAAACCTCTAGGCCTCTTCTCAGAACATTATTCTGGTCTATGAGTCTCTATTATTGCAGCATGACTAGTCTGGGGGCAGAGGGCAGGGTGTGCTGCTGAAGAGCCCATGGTCTGGGATTTGTAAGTCCCATCTCCAGGCAATCAAAATAATCAAAGTAATAAATTTAGTAATACAATTATCAACATAATAGTCTTGTCGATGATCCATAACACAAAACACTTTCAAAATAGGATTGAAGATGTTAGGTGTCTTGAGCTGTTTGAACAGCGAGGAAAGCTGTGTGTTTCCCTTTGTAGCGGGATTTTATTTTGCATAAGGGGAAAAATAACTTTTTTAATAATTAAAGAAAATATAAATTGCTCAATGCAGTTTTGAATTTCACCCATGCTAATATTTTTCCTAATGATGGGACCTCTGTAGATTCTCAGTGCTTTCAGCTAGAGAAGAGATGCACAAGGACTAGCTACACTACAGATTCTATTTCTTTTGTGACTGCAGGGAAGAATTTTTTTCCTAGCACTAAAATGGAAGTAGTGTTGCTTTATAAAGTAATTTTAAATTCTTCAAATAAAATGTGTATATTAAAAGGGCAAAAGCAAAATAGCTTGTGTTACCCAAGAAAGCCTCTCCAGGCTGCTCTGTCCTTTGACTCTGGAAAGTTAAATTCTGTTTTCACTTCTGAACAGAGCCAGAGCTTTGTATTGCTCAAATACTTCATTTTTCCAACTACACAACTAGTAGGAAATACAGTCCCTTGAATAGACAACATGAGTCACTCATGATCTTTCACTTTTTTCCACTCTTTTAAAATCAGAAATTCATTTGCAAAGCCCATCTCATCTTGTTTTAACATGTATAGAATTTATGCTTTAAGCAGAGATGAGTCTGGACCAAGATTTAAGAGCCAACTAGATGGCATGTTGGTTCTCAATGGCACTCACATACAGACTCTTACATTCAGACCCCCAGAAATATATCACAGCATTTTCAAACCCTATGGTTTGCCATTGGGTGGC
This sequence comes from Aleadryas rufinucha, assembly GCA_013397815.1. NCBI lineage: Eukaryota > Metazoa > Chordata > Aves > Passeriformes > Aleadryas > Aleadryas rufinucha. Next base: position 209,052 of record VZTH01004806.1, on the reverse strand, counting down.
AAAAGGAGAATACTGTCCATGGCTGAGACAAGAAAAGCAGCTGTCCTAACCCACCATCAGTGTGCAGAAAATCTTCAAGAGGGGCTGGCATTATAGGGGATGCATCCCTCAGGAAATCCCAGATTGCATACATCTTATTGCTCATCTCTTCTGAGAGAAATGTTTCTCAATATCATAAGTGAAAGGACACAGACAAAATATTAATAGAGTTTTTCATTTAAGCTTCAAATTAATAGCTGGAGATTGATGGAACAACTTACTTGATAATGGATTCATTAAAAAATTAGGCTACTACTCAGTCATTTAGCAAGATCAGAATGAGTTTTTAAAAAATATTTAATAACATTTCAACATCATTCTGTACACTAATTACAGGTACTTGCCTAGTTCTGTAGAGAGTCAATCAATTTTGTATATTTTTAAGAACCTTCCCTTCCACTACTTTATGACTATGGAGGACTTGGAAAAGACAGTCATTGAGCAGAAGGTATCCAAATCACCCTGCATACATGCAATAAAGGTCACGAAGGTCACTCTTTTATTTAACAGCATGCCAGAATGTGTCTTCTGTGAGTTTCATGCTGTATCTCTCTCATTTTTGTTCCCTCTGCTTATACTTTACTAGCATGATAAAAGATCCACTGTGTCACGACCATGCTGTGCATACAAATATTTACATAATTTCTTTTGCATTTGTGGTTCTGCTGATTAAATGATCATAGAGAAGCAAGGTCTCATTACAGACTGGAAATGATTTGGCCTTCTCCAGCATCTAGTCACAGGATAGAGGGTGCTTCTGATACTGCAGATATTGTAGAATAAAACCCCAGAAGAGAAAACTAGATCATGCTGTTGAAAATAGTTAATTTGCACCAAAAATCAGCTGACAGAAGAGGACAAAGAGTTGGATCCACAATAAAGGTCCCCCATAGAGTATTCAGTATAAAAATTCCATCAGTCTGGAAACTTTTTAGTGCATGAAGAAATATATCGGACATTTGTCTTCAGATATTTCTACTTTATACTTCATTTATTTTTAAAATCCCACCTTTTTTTTCCCACAAGAACAGTAGATTCCTTCTCCTGCCATCCATAAATTACTTAAGATGATCAATGTAGCACCCAAAGAGAGATAAAAAATTGAAATAAGCATGCCACGTGGAAAAGCCAGACTAGGAAGTCAGATCAAACCTCTAGAGCTGTACAGAAAACAAACCATCATCATCAGGTGTGAGTGAAGTGATGGAAGTGGTGCAGTGTGAAGATGTGCAGACTGCACCAGAAGGCCTTTCATCCACTCCCGAGGAGACACGCAGTACATGCTTTTCTATTCAAAGACTACCTCTGGAGGAAGAGAAATTTCTATCTCCAGCTAACCAAACATTTCTTGAAAGACAGCAAACGCATTTTGCTCTAACTTTGACTCCCAAAGGGGCTGCATTGCTCATAGTCTATGTTCTCCCTCCCCCAAAACTATTCACCAGTCTCCACAAACTTTGCCTTGCTCCCATACCTAGACTGTTGTGGCTGCTTCATTTCCACTGTTTTCTTTCTTATGGTTGATATCTTCAGGAAACTAGAACTTTATTGTGCGTAAGATGCAGCTGTGATTATCAGTGTGCTGTGGTAAAATTAGAACAAGACAGTGGATGCTGACTGTGAAACAGTTCATGCAGCTTTCCAGATGTCGCTGTTGAGCGCTAGCCGAGTGCAAGAACCAAACTGGATCGGGTGAGGCGGAATTCTGATTTTATTATTTAATTCTAAAACTTATATAGACTTTTAAAAGTTTCTCCGGATTGGGTCAATTCAAAACCTCCCCCTAGGCCCATAGGCCAGGTAGAACTGCCCATCTTTCCAGAGACAGTTTCAATAACATCCAAACCTTATCTTTATTTATAGAACACAGGGAGAAGAAGAGAAAAATTCCCGTGGGAAAGAATCTGTGCTACCACATCCAGATGTTGGTAAATTACTTTAAAAGAGAGAGAAAGGTAAGCTGAAACAAAGAAAGTTTATCCGTGGAAGAACCGGACTGGCAATATAACTCTGATTAATGCTTATGCATGAAACATTTATATATGGATCTTACACCACATACTGAAGGTTTGGGTCCACATAAAAATTAGTGATACCTAGAAACCTCATGACTTTAATTAGAGTGAAAAGTTCTAAAAAGTTCATGTGCAAGGTAGTAATTCCTGATATTTAAAAATACTAGGAACAAAAAAGGAAATTATTCATTTATGCTTCCATCTTTGAAGCTATCCATGTTCCTGCTGCCTGATATTCTTCCTGAGGTAAAGTTTTAAGTGTACTTTCAAATTAGACCAAATGGAGACTATCATGTTATGCTACATTTCTGTCTTCGCCCAAGACCTCAAATTATATTATTAGCTGCTAAAAGGTGTCTCAGACTGAGCCAGAAGACTGTGATGAGCATAGTTCAAGCATTCTGCAATATAAACATGTTCAGATTATCTAGAACAATAGTTCAATAATTTTTACACAAGGTGCCAAATTTTCAAAGGGTTTCTATAGCTGCACCACAAAATCTTTAACACATATGAACCTGAGGAAAAAACCTGAAGAGTCAGACATATGTATATGTTTCTGTATGTATGTAGCCTTGCATTTATATAAAAGCAGGTTGCTACACTGCAACCAATTAAGATTAATCTACCAATATTCAAACAAAATTACTCTTTTTATTATTGAGAAGCAAAAGGTTTCACTAGCACAAATTAAAGTACTAATTATTAAAGCACTCTTAACAGATAGAAAGGAACACATAGGAATGGACAACATAACTTCCCCTCAGAGGACAAAGAACAGAAGCATTGTTACAAAGCTAACCTCTTAAATCTAGTCAGTAGGAGCAGCAGCCCAGAATGTCATTTAACTAGATAGCAAGTTTGAATGTGACAGATTTCCAGTGGATACACCTTATTTTGCTTCAAAAATCTGTATTTCTTTTGCAGGCACAGCAAAAGCATGCAATACAAATACAGTATATTTATAATTCTTACAAAATTTAAGTAAAACCTCTCACAAATACACTCTTCACAATAATTCACAACGGTGGGAGAATGTCACTATACAAAATGTCTTCAGATAGATTTCCATGCACAAAAACATGTTGGCAGGGTCTGTAGTTGGTGACATTTAATGATTCTAATGGTCAAAGTTACTTTCAGAGGAAAATTAGGCAAAAAAAGGAGGTGCGGGGGGGGGGGGGGGGTGGTGCAGGGAGCAAAAGTGCTGTGGTGTCCTCAGAGGAGCATCCTCCCAAGTGTAGGTGTCCTTCCTCCCCCATGCAGCAGATGATTTACCTCAAAGCACTTTCCCATACTAACACAACAGGTTTTCATCAGGGCCTGTTTGAAGTCTCTGCTGGCTGGTGGTGCTTTTAATGTCCAAGTGTTCAAAAGATAAATTACTTGTTCGTAGAACTGCTTTGTTAAAGTTTAGGGCTTGACATGCTTCAATGATTTCAGCCCTAGGTGGGAGTTAACAAAGCTTAGGAAGAAGGATGTATCAATCATATTGGACACAAAGAATGCAAAACTTACAGGCCACGAGGACATTTGGCAGAGCTCTGTTGAGCTTAGTGCTGGTGTGTTACTGGATCTCCTGGGTCTCCAGATGAAAGCCAGAGCAGCAGGTGCAGGGTAGGGAAATATGGGAATGAATCTCATCCCATCAGCAGCCGCTTCCCAGGAGAATTTGCTGTAACAACAGCACAGGGCTGGCCATGGGCAAGGCCATGAGACCTACAGCATAGCAACAGCAGTGCAGCCACAATACAGGTAAAATACTGCACTGGAGGCTCTGACCCAGGCTGTCCCCACAGCCTGGGTCAAAGGGTACAGAGCTGTGAGCAGTAAGCAGCAGTGGGGCTGCAGGTGGAGCAGCCAAGGAGCTGAACAGCAACATGACACCTGTGTCAGAAGGAAAAGGGGATGGTCAAGAGTTGCTGCCATTAAAACCCACAGGGCTATCTGACTGTCATATGTGGAAATCGGTGAGGAGCAAAGGGCAGTCAGCCTTTAAACCCCTCTGCCTGGAGCTTCATCATTTCCCTTTTCTTATTCAAATGTCAGAGCAGTGGCTTAAATTCCTTCTGCACCTGATTAGGTTAGATTACTTGATTAGAAGAATGCTAGCTTGTGAGGGCTGCTGATACTTCCCCTTTGCAAGACCTATGTATTGCAAATACCTGCACAATTTGCAATCCAATAATTTTTTTGGTAGGTCAGATTTTAGGTATAGAACTTCTGTATAAATCTATTTGTGCCCCTTTTGCAAACAAGGAGAAAGGAAGAACAATAGAAAAACAATGGAAAATTGAGAGACAAGAATCAAAAAACAAAGGAGGGAAAAAGTATTTGCTCCATAAGTTCCTCAGAAATAAATCGTAAGAAAAATTCAGTTACTTATGAAGTTCAACATAAACAGAGGCAGTGGAATAGTGTTCTGCATGGTTAACTTCACTAGCTTGAACATACTTGATGAAAAAATAAATCTTGCTTCAAAATATTTTTCCCCCAAAATCTCAGTTCAAGATTTATTTACTTGATGCAGACCGATGTGACAGAAAAATTTATTTTCAGGGAAGGAAGTTTTCTTATCAACATGATATGTGATACATGAAGACTGAGCTGAACAGAGAAGAGACTTCTGCACCAACAAAAGACTGAAACTGGAGTTTGGATACAAAACCTTTCATGTAATTATGTCCTATGTACAGGAGATAATTTCATAAATCCAATGACTCTTAAAATAGAGCAAATGAGGGCCTAAAAGAGCCTCTGTGGTACATGCTGAATGTGAGGACTGAGAGCCAAAGTTACCACCAGGATCCTACCAAGTGTTTGTATCTTTGAATATTGAAACATTTGCATACATTTTTACTCTGTCATATGGACTGTATCTCAGCATCTGAACTGCAGAAAATGACATGTTTTAAAATATTTGTATTATGATTACTACTTCTCTAACAGTTTTCTCCTGGTAAAAGTAACCAACAAAACTCTTGCTGCAATATAAAAACACCAATTGCAAAGCAAGAACAACTAACTGAGAAACAAAGCTGTTACAAGCAGCCCATGTCAAAATGGGTACCTTTTCCACCAAAAGGTTTTTTCAAAATGTAATAACTTCATCAGATCCTGATAGTACTAAACAGGGTTACTGGAATAGGCTCCCCAGGGAAGTGGTCCCAGCACCAAGCCTGACAGAGTTCAAGGAGCATCTGGATACTCTGAATCATATGGTTTAGTTTTAGGTAATCCTCCAAGGACCAGGGAGTGGGACTCAATGAGCCTCATGGGTCCCTTCCAGTCTGAGACGGCCTGGATTTTCTGATTCTCTGTGAACATGCCTGGAGATCTTCATGCCATCAGCATTGCAGGGTAACAACGCTGGGTCTTGAGGTAAACAGAGTCTGCTGCTCTTGGCTCTAGACTGTGTTTGAGAGCGTTTATAATACAGTGCTGCCTGCTGGGCTAAACATGTATTTAGACTGTAAACTAGTGGATTTGAATGACATACTTTTATAAACAGCTGCTGTCGGGCTGACTCAAGATTTTACTCTCCTTACCACACCACTCTGTTGGGGTCAAAGTTTCCAAGCCTAAGCACAGAGACAATTCTTCTCTTTAACCAATATCCATCTCAACAAATTTTCATAGAGACTTGATTGCCTTGTAACCAGCTTAGACTGAGAGAACCAAACGTCTTCTTGGAGAATCAATTCATATTAAATCACAACATTCAGGACCTGAAAACATTTACTAGCACCTCAGCATAAAGAAAACAGGTATGCAATTTTCAGCTACCTCCCTTTCTATGACACAGTGAAATGTATGCATTGTCATCCAGAGAGTTTCTAATAACTAGACTAGGTGCGTGTACAGCAGCAGATGTTACAAAAATTTGCAACAAAAACCAGTGCTGGGCAGGCTAACAAAAAATCTGCATTAAAGATTGGAAGATGGAGAAGACCAGAATGAAATCAGCAAAAACAGCTGGATTTGTGCACAAATTAAAATGAGATGCCACAGCCAATGTTAAATGTGAGGTATCAGATCTAAATTAGGTAAAATTGATTATGAAACGAGTAATTACAATTTAGTAACATGCTTTTATCACTCTTAAATCAAAACCTAGCCATGCTCAGAGAGTTTGCAGTATTTCTGAAGGGAAGAGCATTAAGCTCAGAACAGAGCCATTCAAACCATTTGCAAGGCAAGAATCAAATAGGCTTGATGGTTTGAATTAAACGGTTTATCCAGAGTCATCAGTGATTCATAGTGTGATTGATATGGACACCGGGAAAGAGGCCGCCTCTGCAAGGAGGAGTATGTAAGGAAACCAAGGAAATGGGCAGAGGAGAGGAGCTGATGGGGAACAAATGATGAACTAGACCATATTTCTCTTTCCTGACAGCCCTGCCTTAGTCTTCCCACCCTCTCTTCTGCTGTGCAGGGTCTCCTTTGTCTGCCAAAGGCAATGGCACATGGGTGTGGATGAGGGTAGCTCTCAGAAATCTGCTTGGCCACGGGGTACTCCTGCGCTGGGGACACCAGAACATCCTGCTTTGGCTCTGGGTGAGCCGGTTCCCCTGCCAGACATGGTTACCCATGGCCACTGCGAGCAATGTTGTATTTCCCCCATTCCTGCTTAGGGCCCCCCAGTTGCTCCTATGGCCGATGGACCACTCAAACCTGCACATGTGTTTACCATGTCTCCAGTACCTGCTCTGCATCACAGCTTCTCATCTTCCATACTGCCCCTTCTCAGACCAGCTTTTCATCTAGGACACACCTCCATGAAATGCAATCATAGCAAACTCCTTTTTTTCTGCAGTCTGCTGAAGCCTGACAGGACACAGCTGAGCTTTCATGGGGGCAATTTGCAATTTTATCCACAAGAAATACAAGGGGATGATCTTACATGACTGAAATGCTATTTACACTAGCAGACTGGAGTTCTAACTCCTTTATATTGTGATGGATGTGCTACAAATTATTAGAATTCAGTTTTAAAATGTTTGTTTGGATTTGGTTTTTTTTAAATCTATAGATATAAATGAAAACATGGCTACATAAATTCTATGTTCTCATGAAGGGAAGTGTTTGTTCCAGCCATGCCATAGTTTATTCTCACCATTCTGGTCATCACCTGTTTCTTTTCAAGCCAGTACAAATGCACAGTATATCTCTTTTCCTCCTTCTTCTCTCCATAATGTTAAATCATTTAAAAATTTCTGAAAAAGTTAAACATCTAACCTTATTTTCCATGCTTCCCATTTTATGCCAGCCTGGAGGTGACAAGTAAAAGGCAGTGTAGGATTTCTTCGTGCATTTTACAAGACAAAAAGAATGAATAGCAAGTGGCAGCTATATTGTAAATGTCAGGGTACAAAGGCAACACTGCTTTCTTAGACAGCTGCACTACCTCCAGGCTCACAAGAAGACACCAGAGAAAGGCTTTTTAACACAATGGGAATTGCATCATTTAGAATCACAAACATGGGTAAGTATACTTTTTAAAATGCTTGGTTTGGGCATGCAGGGCAGAATGGGCACAGAGGTTATTTCTGTAGGGCAGTGGGGGACAAATGGAGTCACACAGTAAAACCCATCAATCTTCTGAAAGCAACAAGGGTGGTAACATGTCAAATGAAAAGCATAAGTAAAAAAAACAGGCATTGTTCTCACATTGTCACTGAAGATCCTGTTAGCCTCAGCTGTCATGTTTACCCACAAATCAAAGACATAAAAAATATCAGACAAATTGTGCTACTGCAGCTCTTCCTGTGGGTGGAATAGGAACAATAATTAGATAGAGGTCAGTGTTGTGTGACTTCTACAAACAGGTAGATTTGTTATTTAGTACATTTTGAAGAAATAAAGTTATCTCATTAGAAAGATCCTGCTGACAGCTTCTTGTTAAGACAACCTGTCAACAAGGTGGTGAGCAAATATGCCATAAACTTTTGGCTAAAAGCAGTGCATAACTATTGTGTTTGTCAGGTATATTGCATACCCATGGGGCTAGAAAATATTCTCAGGATATATGACTCTACCACACAGCCCACAGGAAAGCCCCCATTTTGCCAACCTGTTTCCAGTACTGGCATTAGATACCTGTAAACCACAAAGAGCTTTCCAAGGTCTCCCAAGGTCTCTCCCAACCTTCCCAAGGTCTTTTTGTACAAGCCCTGTATAATGGATCAGAACCAACACCAGCAGGACCACCACATGGAGTGGATCACACATCACAGAAAATAATAGGAGTCTAGCACCACAGCACCCTGTGAACCCAGGATTAAAAACCTGATGTCTAAATCACAAGGTGCTCATGTTTCTCTTTTGCAAAAACATCATGTTTAATCCAGAGAGGAACAGAAAGAAGAGGGTCATTCTTAGAAAACAACTTGTTTTTCTTCAGACATATGTTACCATCAAAACCAAATGGAGATATCTTGAATAAGCCTTCCTATCTGGAGAGTTCAAAGCAATCCTGCCAAGTCGTGTATAATTTGTGAGAAATATAAATGCCACTTTTGGATAAAACAGCATTAAATAAACATAAGTTTTGGATATTAGTGACTCAATGCAGAAAATTTAAAGGATGGTGTTACTAGCCTGTATTAGTTTCTTTTTGTTATCTTGACCTCATTTTTTCATACAAATATACACATACATTCCTGAAAGATTTGACTGACTTATCTCTTATTATCAGCTATCTAAACTGCCTCATATGAAAGATCTCTATTGCTACCCTTTTACTGCCTTTTTCTGTGTATGAATGAACAGAATCAGTCAAAGTGAAACTGATAGCAGCACCGTTGCTTCCTATTCACGCAGGAGCTACTCAGCTCACAGCACTTGACAGAGCAGGGCCAGCCTGGCAGCTGGAGATGCTGGAGGTGCAGGAGTTGCAGTGGCCAGAGTACCTTGGGCTGCAGCAGGGACACACTGCTGGCTATGGTGTTTTTGCCCTTTGTGTTCATATCCTCTAAGACAGTAGCTGCTGTAAATTCTTTGTTAAAATGCCTACATTGTGCTGTTAAAATGCCTACTCAGTACATCTTTGTACTGTGGGAAACTATGGTACCCTAGAGAAAAAATGTCCCAGCCTTTACTTAGCTAATTTTTCCCTACAGAAAAGTGAGGAGATTATTCTATTTGTAAATGTATTAATTCAATAAGTAGTTTTTCACCCTTGCTTCCCATCTTTTAGCTATGATTTAGTGATTAAAATGGAGAATAAGTAAATCCTACATGTATAGCCCAGTGGTTTAAGGACTGATACTGAGGAAAAACAGAATAATATTTTTCCATTTTCATGTGACCCAATCAATGGATTGAATTCTAAGCATGGTCACAGTGCCCTCTGCTGAAATAGAAAGCCCTACATGAAAAAATAAGCAGTGTTAAAAAACCCAAACAAGCATAAGAATAACATAATTCCTATCCAAATATGAATGATAAAAAATAGTTTTGAAAAGCTATTTGGGAGCTTAGGCTTTCCCTTCACAGCAATGTTGTTGGGAAACATTTTGTTTCCAACTTTGTTGCTCTGCTATGAAAATTGTGCAGCATAACTCACGACAAAAACCACAGAGTGCATTGTTAAGGGACCTTCCCAGCCTGACCCTTCATGAGACTCTGGCAGTCACACTCCATTGCCAGAGACTGTCACTGCTGGGACAGAAGCCCCTTCATGGCAGCCACTCCAGTGATCTGACAGGTCCCCACCTGACCTGTAGGAACACATTCTCATGGGGTCAGCCCAGGTTTCCTGGCTGGTTTCTTGAGCCTTTTTTCTTAGTGGTTGAGGGGAAAAACGATAGCTAAGAACTATCTTAGAGAGAGAAAAATACCTAATAGATGTTTAAGTCTGAAGTAAGGTCAACTAATGAGCTTTATGCATTTGGCATCTCTTAAAAAAATGCATCTGGAAAGAATAACTCTGTAACAGGCAAGGAAAAACAGACTCAGATGCCCCTGCTGATATGGTGTGCTGGGAAATGCAGATGCTGGGCCTGAGCCCCTGCACAGCTTTTAAAGATGTGTAGGCAGTGGGTTAGGAACAAGCAACTCCACAGGCTCAGCTACAAGCATGTTTGGAGCAGGCTGCTGTCCAATTATTAGCTGGCACCAAATATCCCAATGCAGTTGCTGTCCTCTGTCTCCATCTGTACCTTTCAATCTGCTGCTGAAAGGCAGAAGCTATCTTTATTGCCATGCATATCTGCTCTTCAGAATCCACACGCTAATATTTGATGAAAGCATAGCTTTAAAAGAAAAAAACCCCAACTATCTAGCTGAGAAAGCCAGACTCCTACCTCCCAACAGAGTTCAATTTCTCCTGTCTCCAGTGCATTGTTGCCATGTTTCACACAAGAGGCAACAGCTTCTGAGGTTTTGTTGTTGTGTTTTTTAATTACAATGTAAAATGGCATGAGAGCTATGGCAGAGCTATCTGAGAACATCTCTGCTGGTTGATTAAACCATGATCCTCAGTCACGCTGAGAGTCAGCCTCAGATTTTACTCAAGAGCCAGCTCTCAGGTTTGTGTTTGAAGACGGCCATGTGTTGGAGATTTTCTGTGAGTAATATCTGCAGTTTAATTCTCCATTTGGAGTGGGAGCTAAGAGGCAAGAAAATTCTCTTCTTCAATAACTTGCGTTGTCTCTTTAAATTCTTCCTTCATTTCCCCAGCACTCTCATCCAAGATACTCTTTAATCTGTGCCCATAAATGCATGCTTTATGTTTCTTATTGTGATGCTCAAATGACAGCACCAACTAAGTTTACTTGAAGGTTATTCTAATTTCCTCCATCAAGATTTCAATTTAGAGGCTTACACTAAACCATTAATTACAGTTTTATTACAATAAATTCATCTTAACCAGTTAATGTGGTGGCAAGCCTTTGTTGCTTTGCCTGGCAGGGAGATCTCCTGAAACTGCAATATCTGCTGGATAGGTGCCAAGTGGTAATGCAATCCACAATCCCTGCCATTTGGCACTGCCTCTTCTGACTCCAGGCATGCTGGAGCTGCCAATACCCCAGCAAGTGACCCCTCATTCTCTGCTGTAGCTGAGACACACCAAAACCACCTTTTGCAAACAAGCACAAGCCTCCCAGGATCTGAGATATCCTGTACTAGCTAACACTACTGAAAGGCTCAAGAAAAGTTGTGTTTCAAAGAAGCCTCGCTCCAAAATATTTCACTCCAGAAATATCTGGCTACAGATTCTCTTGAATTTCTGAAGTGCTCAGCCATATCCTTTCTCTCTCTGCTGGCTCCAGTGAGGCAGGTGTGACACCTCTACTTCTCTTCTGTGAGTTTGAGTACAGTTTCTCTGAGTATGAGACCACAGCATGCATGGAGGCTTTTTTCTGCATCTGATGGCAGTGCTTGTAAAATCAGTAGGAATAAATTTGGGGGTTGCAGATCACAGCACTTCTTGCTTCACAAGCATGACCTTACTGGAGGCACAAAAATGTAAATTCTACTGGTCAAAGCAGCCCATAGCCTGATGCCAACTGAAAAATTTCCTTCAGAAGAGAGCTTTCCTTTTTTTGGTACTATTCCTCGGAAAATTCTTTTGCTGGCAAATGTATTCATCTGCCTGCATTTGCTTTTCCATATCTGCTACCTTTTGATCTAAGTATCTGTTAGGATGAGAGCGTGCATTAATCTATCTGAATCAGATGTGATAACTGCACTGAAAGCTGGAAAATTTGCTTCTCTGCAGTTCTGGAATGAATTATGCATGACAGAGGAAGGAAATCAGTAGCCACTGTACTTGTTTTGCCTCCTCTACCACTGTCTTGGCCTAACACACTCTGTTCCCTGGCCCCTTTTACGGAAGAGCTGTTTCCTGCACAGGAACCTATTCCTGTTTGTGACATACTTTATCTGAAAAAGAAAAGTCATGCCAACATTTACAGACATTTCTTTCCTAAATTAACTCTCTTCAATGATGAATCAACTCTCTTTCTCTATTCTGTGATCCCCCCACATTGTCCTTGAGACAGTCTCTACATACCCATTAAAAGAAGCTTTCAGGATGAGCTTTGGTGACTTCGCTGGAAATTAAAATATTCCTATGTATAACTACTGCACTGGATTTCAAAACCAGACATGAAGATCTGGATATCCCATTCCTAGTGGATTATTATATGGACTGCATATTCTTGGTACCAGTATAATTGGCTTCCTGTCTTCCAAAAAATTATGTACAATTGTATTCCTCTAACTTACCTGTCACATGAAAAATAAGCCGTATTACAGCAGTGTATCAATGCCTAGGAAGGGCAGAGATATCTGTGAAAAGTCAGTGAAAACACACACACACAACCCCTCTCACACAGCTCACTTCCCATTGTTACATGGAGAAAGGAGGGGTTTGCTTGCTTTTTATTTTCTCTAAATCTCACTGATGGGTCCTCTGCATGCAGTTGAGTTCATTAATTGTTTATGAAGAAGGTTCACGGCTCCAATAAAAGAACTTGGTTTACAAGGAGTAGAAGTGAAAGCAAGAGTTAATGGACTACAAAAAGAAAAGCAGAATTAAACACTCACTTTAGGTACAAATTGCCAAATTACTTCTGCAACAATTATGAACAAAACTCCACACTTGCATTCAAATACTTGTTCCTATGACCTTCACCTCACACAGCTGATTGTTCACAAGTTAAGCATTTATTGGATGACAGTTTAAAAAAAAATTACAAAGATGGCCATGGTAATTACTGTCTTTATAGACCAAGGATTTGCCTGTACCTACACTGCATCTCTGCCTAGTGAGAGACTTCATCTCACTTGGTACTTTCACTTTGCAGGTATATTCTAGCAAATGACATCTCTGTACAGCTTCATTACTTCTGCAACATTTCTGAATTCTTAATGTTTGTAGTCAAGATACAGAGTGTTTGAGCCTTTTAAGTCCATGGCCAGAATTTGGTTACCCATAGGTGGGGGTTCACATACTGGTTACAGTGTATGTATAGTCACCTGTGACAGAGAAAACAGGATTTTTTACTCAAATTTACCATACACTGTGCTCCTAACAGAACAGTTGCTTCCCTATTAATCTCTGTATTAAGGCTTTGTGCTCTGGGGCCCTCCAGCAGTGACCTTCCTTAACAACCTCAGTTCTCGACAATTTGTAATACCATTTACTCTTTCATAGCTCAAGCTTTCACAGGAAAACAGGGGAACTGTTTACACACAAAAATATTTTTGTAATTTTTAGGATCTTCTTTGGAAAACAGAGTAATACAGTTATTTTTGCACTTAGGTATTAAACACATAAATCTGGCAATTGCAATTAACTTATGACCATTATCTACTTGTATAATCAATAACTGTTAACCATATGCTTATTAGTGTGAACTTCATTTATTAGCTTCATTTTGGAACCTGAGCTTGTATGTCACTACTAACCATGATGTTATTTGTGTAGGACTGCCCAGGGTGGGAGCATGTGGGGAGTAAAGAGTGCTAAGTGACTGAAGTATGAAAGTAATGAAGTACAAGAAAAAAATACAATCAATTGTTCCTGCAAGGAGGGGATATCCACATTTCTAAGCTTCATATTGACACTCATTCTAATTCCATAATCTGCACTGCAAATTGTTTAATCTGGTTCATTCAACGTGCTGGCTATGGAAGAATTCCAACGCACTCTGACTCACAGATTACGAAAGGGCCTGTTTGATGCTCAGCAAGCAACACTGCACATGAAAATAGGGAATGGAAATCAACATTTTTACACAAGGTCTGAGCTATTAATTCCTTTGGTTTGACACTGAGAGGTTGTGGAGTCTCCCCCACTTGGATATTCCAGTGTGAGTCACAAGGAGCAGAGAATTTTATGACAGAACTGTATTTTGAGTGATGACTCTGTTTAGAGTGTCATGAATGAGTGTGTTAGGTTGCTCAAGGAATCAATGGCAAACGTATCTGTAAAGCAGGTTTAATATAGAAGTGAAAGTGTGACAAAGTTCATTGGCAAAGTTCACTCTATTATTTACTGGATAGTTAGACCACACAGGAAAATCAGACTAAAATCTCAATCAATCAATCTAAAAATAAAATCAGTTTAAAATTATATACATAGAAGCTGGGGATGGGAAAAGGGTAAGGATGGGAAAGAGTAAAGATTAAAAGGAGTAAGGGAGACTCTCCTATTGAATCACAAAGTTCAGAGTGGATGCCCTTGCCAAAATGAGCCTTGGACTTGACCAATGGTTTAGGCCTGAAGGGTTTAACATCACTTAAACTTAACAGCACTCAACAGCACTCAATCAATAGCCTAACTTAAATAATTTGACAGATGATTCTATAGAATTTACTAAAAGCACAACAGTAACTCACTTACAGGTCTAACTTACTTACAAATCTGAAGTACCAGAGCATCTAAGAGAGCATCACTCACAGCACATTTGCTATAGCATATTCACACTTGTATGCACACAGACCCAGAGGAGTATGTACAAGGTGTATCCTCAAGTATTGTTCACAGGCTGTGAGAGGTGCCCACTCCAAGGGAGATTTCTGGTGACAGCCCACAGTGGTCCAGGGGAGTTCAAAGGGTCCCACTTGACACCACTGTTTTTAGGGTCGCAAGAGAATTGGCTTCAGCCACAGTAATTTCCCACACCAAGGCTGAGGCCTAATGAGCATTTCTGAAGTCAGTGCAGCTCAAGGAGGCAGTGGGAGAGATGTGCCACCACAAAGAGACATTATCAGAAAAGAGTGGGAAAACAGGACAGGTCCAACCCACTTTCTAAGAAACTTTATAAATAGATTTAATGGAAAAGAAGGATTGACAGTTAGAAAAATTTGCAGGCAGCAAAACGCTGGAAATATCAGAAATGGAAAACACTATGGGAATGAGATGCTTAACCAGAGCAGCATTCCAGCCCTTAAGGACTGAAAGTGGTGAGGGTCCCTACAAAGCAAAAAGAGAAATATGTAAGTGGCTTATAGGGAAAAGAGACTGCAAACAATTTTTGTTATATCTTCATTTTCTTCCACATTCAGCTGTTAAAGCCTGATAATGAGTTCTTACTGTATGTTTGTCTGCTAGCAAGCAGAATCAACCCAGCAGCAATTGTGCATGCTGCTGTGATTCACGGGGTTATAGATACTCATATCCTCTAGCACTTTGTATTTCACTGTAGTGAAGGACAGAAAAATCTGGTATCAATAGATGAATATTAAACAGAAGAATGTAACCAAAACATGCTGCATATGGAAATTCATATTACGCTATTAAAAAAAAATTAAAAAGTAGAAATGTGCAACATATTCTACTGATGCCCATCATAGAATAATTTTTCAGAAATAGAAATGAGACCACAGATAACTGTAGTGTCATCTGCTATTACTAAGAACATACACCAGTCATTTGCACCAGAGCTGGAGGAAAACTGTTAGATCATAGTTCACACCCTACAGATGGAATAAACCATCTTTTGCTGAAGAACTTCATAGATATTAAAAAGATTATATCATCTGAGATCCATCCCCAAAAGCTACCAATTACACAAAACACACCCTGAATGGACTTCAGTGTATCTGTTGAAAATGTCACTGGAAATGCTGCATGGAAAGAGAGAGTTGTGTTTCCAGCTGCTTATAGCAGTTCTAGCAAAGAAATACCACTTTATTTTCCATTTAGAATAAACTATATATAAAGTCAGGCCTTTGTACATTCTGTGAACAATTCCTCAAAAAAAGATTATAAATTAGAATATTCATCTGTCAACCAATTCAACTTGGAAAAAGATGAAACAAAGAATTCACTTTCCAGGCAAGGCAATTAAGTCTAATTTGTACTTGTAAATACAATAGAAATCAAAAAAGTTAAAAAGTTTGCCTTTAAGGGGAAAGTTTATACAGACTGTTTACTTTGAAATTTCTCTGTGATCTGACCAAGCCAACTTCCCACTATATCAAATGTGACAGCTACAAACCTTTCAAGAAAAGCAAAAGTCTCTCTGAATTTTTTCATTAAGGGTTAAGAGCACACAATGATGTATCAAGAAGGCTAGGCTGATCTCAAGAGATCTCGAGATTGCTCTCTCCCAAAATTCATAGATGGCTTGGGTTGGAAGGAACCTTAAAGATCATCCAGTTCCAACCCCCTTGCCACAGGCAGGGACACTTTCCACTAGACCAGATTGCTCAGAGCCCCATCCAGCCTGGCCTTGAATACTTAGATGGATGGGACATCCAGAGAACTTTCAGCCTGTTCCAGTGCCTCACCACCCTCACAGTAAAGAGTTTCTTTCTTGTATCTGACCTAAAGCTACACTCTTTCAGTTTGAAGCCATTGTCCCTCGTCCTATCACCACACACCCTTATAAGAAGTCCCGCTCCAGCAATCCTGTACCTTCAGGTACTGGGAGGTGGTGGTAGTGTCCTCTCTCTCTAAAATTGCTCCTATTAGATCCAAAAACTACTATTTTTTTTTCTTTTTTTTCTTTTTTTCCCCCCAGAATTTCATAATGTAAAAAAGGTAGAATTCTATGACTTGTCAGTCGCATCACTCCCAATCATGCAAGACAAGGGCCAGACAAGCCTTTTTCTTACTTAGCAAGTTACAATTGTTAGCACAAATTTAATCTGAAAAATTACAGTAGTTCATGGCCATACAATTAAAAAGCTCATAAATTTTCTCAAGCCAAAGGTGGCCTTATGTACTTTAATACTGAGTATTATTTTAGAATTTTAACTAGCCCAAGACACAGGGCAAAGAGAAGCCATTAGGAAAGAAAAATATGTTTGTGAACTCTAAGAAGGGTCAAAACCTTCCCATAAGTGCCATAACAAGTATGACCAGAAGAGGCGGAAAAATAATGACTGGGTAAAGCGCACATTTAGAAGAAGAAGAAAAGTCACTGCTTTTCATAGATATTCTGGCACTGAAGTGACACCAGGATCACCTTAAACAATACAACCATGACGAACCTTCTTAAAACCTTCACCAACCAGTGCAGCTACAGATCCAGATAGCATCAAACCCAGCTGACTGGGCTTTTCAGTTAGAGCTGCATGACTATCCTTAGATCTACATCCTTCCCACATAAGGTGAAAAGGAGTTGAAGGGAAGCAGAGGAAATCATGGGACTTGCCCTGAACAGGAAACTCATGCCATGGGTCAGAAATTATCTGGGGCCTCAGCTGTCACTGCTGTCCCACAATATGCAAAATTAAGTCTGTATTTTCCTAAGCACGTCCTTGCCATCTCATCCTGGCTCTTTGGGGGTGGGTCTCTCATCCCTCATATAGTGGATTTCCAGTGGTGCTTTTGGCCAGAGGGCCTTATTGATAGTACAATTGATATGCTACTGGCTCCATGTAATTTGTTTATTCTTTTCAGGTTTTTTAAAAATTTCTTTACTGCAGGACAATATCATTTGAGCAAGGAATGGAAATCAATCTGTATAAAAAGCCTGAGCACATTGCAAGGTTGAAAAGAGAGGCTAAGGTACATCACTGGCTTTAACTGCCACAACCACAGCAGCCCTTGGCTGGCAGTCACCACTGGAGAGGGCCCAGGACACTTGCTGTCTTCAAAGCAGGATCAATTAAAGCTGTTCCTCCATAGAAAAACACTCCGCAGGCGCATTGGCAATCAATTCCAGTGCTTGACTACCTACCCAATAAAAACTTACTTTCTGTTTTTGTGGAATTGTCTGCATTTCAATGTGTGCCCACAGCCTCTTCTTCTCTGCCAGTGGGCACCACTGAGAACAGGCTGGCCTCATTTTCCTTACTGCCCCTGTCCTTTACATCCCCCATGTAAAGACATGGACAGGATGCCCCTGAGTCAGTAACAATGCTGCACTCCTTGCTCCCCCAAGCTCAAATGGCTGTAGACTCAGCAGCTCAGGCCAGCTTTGACATATCTGACTTTCAAGACAGGCCCATAACTTCAGTCACCATCAGTGTCTCCTTTCGAGTGTTGCTAACTTGTCTCTGAATGAAAAGCAGGATATACTCCCCAAACTTCACAAGTAAACTGGTGTTTGAAATAAGGTAGTTCACATTACTCACACAGCACACATTATAAAATTACTTGATACAAGAACAGAAGACACCCAAAATTTTATTGCCTTGTCAGATGTAAAAATTTATTTATGCTATTTATCAAGTGTTTAAATTTACACAAAAGACAAACACTTCAACTTCAGGTCCAATTGTTCATCAGTAAGCCCTACATCAGAATACCCTTGACACTTCCAAGGGCAATTTTTACAGGACGCTTAGAACAGCAGAATATCATAAATAATGGCCAACTTCACAAGCCTGAGGGTCACTACCTCATCACTATTTCTCTGCTGAGCATAACCCACAGAACAGAAGAAGCCTTAAAGCCATTTTAATCCCCAAACACTATCACTACTGCACTCAGAGCATTTAAATCACACTGCCCTGCATTAATAACACCAAACATGACATCTAAAGATTTATCACAGCTTCCCCTAACTAAAATGAGTTTTCTTTTAAACATTACAAGAGAACTGTGCATCAGAACAACTGCAAAATACACAATCATCCATTTGGCTTGGTTTTACAATAAAAATAGTATCGGTCATCTATTTGTTAACTTCAACTCTTGTGTTGTACTCCTCACCCCTCCCTTCTCACTTAGGAAACTACACTAGACCAGGCAGTTCAATTGTAGCACTGAGGTAGCATATTTTAACTGAACAGAGTAATACGTTTGATATTGTGCCTCCTCTCCTTTAAAGCACAAAAAAAAATCCCCACAGTTTTTCAACATCTTTGGAGAAGAAGGCATATAGCTCATTTCCAACAGCGACTCTATTTTGAATTCAAAGCACAAACCATCTGAATGGTGGACACATTACACTAGCTCGAATGAATGAACATATACAAGAAGGAAATATGTCAGTTTTATTAGAACTACGGTTACATTTTAGCCCTAGGGCACCTACTGTTCCCTATTATGAAATGCATCTTTACAGTCCCTGAAATTTAATTTCAAAGACAAGGATCCTGAAAAAGGGCAGCTGTGCTGCTGTTCTGAGTGATTTTCACACTATTGGCAGAAAGAGCCAAATAATTGCAACAAAACCAGATGAAATCAAACGGACCTAATATAAAGTCAAAACGAATTAACAACTTGAGTATACTAAAAGAATCAAAGTTAAGGCAGAAGGTATGACTGAATGAACTGAGAGCACTTTCCATTTACTTAGAAGTTATAGCTGAGACAGCCTTAAAAATAATTAAAGAAAAACCAACACCCCCCCCAAACAAACACAACAAAAAATCCAAAAGAAACATACAAACAAAAACCAACAAAAAAACCCCCCAAAACAACAAAAAAAACACCACTGCAAGTGTAGAAGCTTAATTTCGTAACAAATTGAGAATAACAGTAACTCAGCTTTGCCCTTCTGGCTAAAAGCTTTGAAACACTAAGCTGAAGTCAAGCTGTACTCAAGACTGCAGCCTTAACTTCTAGACTGTTTATTAAAGCAACTCTTACAGACACACCTGTGTATTTAGAGGGAATAATAAACAGTGATCCAAAAGAACAGTAGTAATTTCCTGCTCTGCATGCCATGCTCGCACACATAGGCTTGTAAAACTCTGCTGAATGGTACACAATCCTCACCCAGCCCCAGGCTGGATCTTTGAATTCCTCCCTCCATCTTTCACATAGGAAAGCAAAAATTTTTACTGCAGTTGAAATCCCTTGAGTCAGCTGCATGCGTAGGGGAAATTGGGTTTTAACACACTGGAAAGCAGACTGAGAATGTAACCAAGCTGACTGATAAACTCCTAAGGAAATACCTAAACAGCTGAGGGAAAAATGCGTAAGTTATAATGACCAGTTCAAGCTGTTTATGAAGGCATTGATGTTAATCTTTCAAGTAACCCATAATGCACTCCAACACCTGTTATTAAAAACTTAAGGCTTTTACGAATACCCTCTTACATACAAAAGGAGTATTACACAGAAGGAACTTGTTTACAGTAAATACAAACATCTGAAAAAATTTCTGAAACCTGTTTATACAAATACTAATAAATTCTTTAATATTTTGTACAACTAGAAGGTGCACAGATTGGCATTCAAGCAGTCAATGCTGGCAAACATCTGTCAGACAATAACATGATTTACGTGGATAACAATATAGTTTAAAATGCCATAAATTAAAAAATAAGTTAGTTCACATTTTTCCCCCAGATTTTATGTACATCTTAGTCTTTAATGAGATCGTGTAGCCTTCTTCAGAAGCTCAAGGTCTTTCCGACGGCTTTTGATTGCTCTGGCACAGCCATACTCTTCCAGTTGCAAAGGGATATACTTTTCTATCTGAACGAGCCCATGCCCAGCAGGACTGGTCAACAGCTTAATCCAGGATGGCTTAATGTTTCCTCTGAAGCCCAGAAAGGCCAAGCTTCCTGTGACAAAAACAGCTCAGCATTACCAAACCAGCCAAGCTCACTGCAGCACAATACAGGACTGGTTAGGCAGGAAAAGGCATGCTCCTCCAAAATGCCTTCCCTCACATTATTCAGGACATTAATTCACTCTCAACTTCACATGCACTTCACAAGGAAAGAATGATTTGCAATTTCCTTTTTCAATATTTAGTATTAAATTCCCTGAAATCTTACTTTGAAACACAGCTAACTGGACAGTTATAAAACCTGCTTTCTCAGACACAACTTGTGCCATCACTCTGAACAGATGAGAGCTACCCCATCTGGCCTATAAACTCATCATCCCTCAAAATACCAACAGCTTCTCATTTCTAGCTGCAAGTTTTTTTAGAACAGGAAATACTAGGAAGGCACAGGAGATTGCTTAAAAATAGATTTTCTGAATGAGGCACAAAACACAGGCTTTAGGAAAAAAAGCCTGGGACGCTTTTTGTGTGATCCACAGGCACAAAGAACTGCTAGTTACTTCTCTGTCTGCAACAAGCTTCACACAATGGAGTAAAGGAGTTTTCTGCCTCATCTGCTGAAGAGCTGCCCACCTCCTCTCTCAACAAGAGCTGACACACAGCAGCCACACCAGTGCAAACTGGCAACCACCCACCACTGAGGAGGGCTGCCAGCTTCCAACGCAGGAGCCCCCTGCGCTCCCTTGCAGGAGAAACGCCTGAGGGCTACAGTCTCCTCAGATAAGAACTCTCCTCAGACTCACGGTGAGAAGAGGTAGACCCAACATGCATTGCTCTGTTTTATGGTAATCACTGTTATCCTGTTGGCTAACTGGCATCCCCCCCACCCCCTGCGTTCCCCATAAATTCCCAGAAGGGACCCTGGCTGGCAGGGAGAATCTGGCCGCCGGTCCCCTTCACAGGGATGGCCAAATAAAGCTTGCCTGTGGAATATACCGCGCCAGACTCCCTCGTCCCTTCGTCCCCCGGCCTGCCTGGGATGTCTCTTATGAGCTGAAATCAGTCGCTGAATCACTTTGAGCTGAAATCACTGATATAGCCAAACGGCTATATTCTAAGAGACTATCCCTCACCTCGCAAGGAGTTGCCCTCCCTGCTCCAGAGAAGTCGCAAAGGCGCCTTGGAAAGGACTCCAGGACGGCCACGACCCCGGACTGGTTCAGGGCAACTCCCACGGGAGGCGACACACCACCAGCTGCATCCTTCTCACACACCCCATGACAAACCCACACACCAACACAAACACAAAGACCAAGGTGGTGTCAAAGAAATGTGCAACATTTCCACCAACCGTTGCTCTGAAGGTAAGGTGGTTTCGCTGTCCCCAGGGACATTAGGGCTTCTGCTAAATTATTAGGAATTGCTACATCACCTCTTGTGCTCAGCAGAATGATAGACCTGCAATAGGAACAGTATAGACACAGCAGCTGTTATATACACATTTTTTTAATATTCTGCTACACGCCTTTACAGCTGGCTGCCCTCATAGTCCAATTCCTTACAAGTACTTATGACATGGAAATAGTCAACCCTTTCTGAAAGCAGTACTTAGAATTTCTTGGTTTTAAACTGACTTTAACTTCAAAATCATTGGAAAGCGTTATTTAAATACAGTTTAATATATTGAATCAAAAAAATCAAGTTTAGATATTGCTACAAAATTAGAAATTTAAAATGCTGATTTTTTTCTTACACTAATTCTCTACCTTTATTTAGTGATAAACAATTTTCTCCCTTTAGGGAGAGAATAATATGATATCTTTCACATAGTCCTTGCCGGTGTCCCTATTAAACAAAAATTTATTCTTGTTTTAAGCAGAGAAGTGTTATTACATGATGTTTTGTTAAAGAAAATTATTTTTGAGGAAAAAGATAGGCAACACCAGAAAATTTTAAGTGTTGAAAAGCTGTTTAGTTTTCTTAAATAAGGCTAAATTGTCCAGTAAATTGCTCCTATGTTTCTCCTTTTGCCTCAACTTAGACATGTTTTGTTCACTTTCAGTGCTTGTGTACTATTATCTAGCCATCATTATCTAAATCCTTGTCAGAGAGCAGAGCTACAGCCTGCAGGACATACTGGAAATGAGTGGTCATTGCACATACCTTTGTGGAATTCCAGATTTTAAATATCCATCTACATGCCTAATGTCTACTCCAGAAAATAATTTGTTTCCCAACACTATGCCAGTGCAGGCATCTACTACAACAATAAGTATTCCATCATGCTTGAAGGAAAACATGGTGTCATTGACCTGAATAGGAAGAAAAAAGAGAGAGAAAAGGAAGTTAATATGAAGCAAACAGCAATTCTACTGCACTCAGTGTTAATCTTATTCTAGTTTAGACACAGGAATTTCCTTACAAATACTTGCTTCTCCCTAGCATCTCTTCAATTTTCCCTTTGAAAGGACACTGCTTAATGGGACTTCCGAAATTACATGGTAGTCTTAAGTCTGTAGCTTCTATAGGAATATTGCACCTTCCAGGTGACTTACTACCTGCCTCAGTCATTGCTCCTGCTTTGGGAAGCTAAAATTCAGATACTGAACCCCCTGGACTTCTTGACAATAATACAGTTAACTGATCCCTGCAGCAGGCTGGTTTCCAGGCCTGTCTCTTCCTACTGAGTGCTCTTACTGCTTTGGTATGGCACACACATTCCTGGAGAAGTCTGCAGCTGCAAAGGTTAAGCTGCTCACGTGTCATTTGTCTACCTGGAAGGTTCAGCCAGGCCAACAGTGACACTGCAGAATGTGAGGCATGTGCAGACCAAGCTCTGTGGTGCAAGGGTGTCTGCAAATGTTATTTCACCATCACATGCAAGTCTACTTCAGCATCTGAATGGAAAAGCGAACTAAACTACTTTTTATACAGTATCACATCACTGGGCTTACTTGGGCCACATCAGAACAAATACAGAAATCTACTGATTCTTTAGTAATAGCCATTATGGGGACTTTAGCAAAGCATAATGGCTTGCATGACCCATCCCAATAAGTTGCTCACCTGCTTGCACAAGGACAACTTCAACGCAATGGATTTAACTAACAAATTGTCAAAGGTTATGTGTTCTGTTTATTTCCAAAACCAGCCATAAATGTATACCCACACAGATTTAAACATGAAACTGAACATTTTAAACTCTAACAGGAACATTTTTCTCTTCAGCAGGTAGGATTCAAATATAAAATGGAGCTTTGAAGCCTCACTTTCTGATATTAAAACATAAGCTTTTTGACTTTGTTTTTTAAACAATGAACCAACCTTTTCATTCAAGTGAAGAAAACTGAGGTCTGCATTATGTAGAGCTGTACAACTCTTATAATACAAACTGTTACAGTGATATTTAAGAAGAAAACCATAAAAGAATACTTACATATATAAATGCCTGCTGACCTCTGCTTGACTCTTTTTCATCAAATGAGTTAATCTGCACAAGGAGGTAGTTTTTGTGAGGATCACTGGTGAATACCATCTGGATATCAAACAAAAAAGTTAAGTACACATACTGATGTTTCTTCAACACTTTTATCGTGCCAGTTTACAACAGACAGCCCATGCTCCAAAGCAAATATATCCATTTGTCAGCAGCATTATTCATGGTACTAGTAATCCTAATAAATATAATGATACATAGTGTAACCTATTTCATCCCTTAATTTCAATATTTCTCAGCTTGTATAGGTGCAACAATTTCAAGTTCATGCTAATAAGCAAAGATCCAAACAGAGAGAAGGCTGGCCACATAGATCTCTGCAGCAAAGCTCTCCATGTAGCACAGACAATACTGCAGTGCAGATACCAATCCACCTATGTCCCTTTTCTGTAGCACTTGGAGCAAGAGTTGAACAAACGAAGAAAAAAAACCTTTGTGCTACAGAAAGGACTCCAAGCCTTCAAGGAGTCCAAGATTAACAAGCAAATTAACCAAAGATTAAATTAAGCAAGATTAACCACTGCAAATTGCTAAATGCAGTATTCTGTGCTGAAAGACTGAAATTTGGAGTTAAACTGAGTAGACAGCAGCACAAATTCAACACTTCATGAAAGTTTCTGTTCATTTTATTTTACCTGAGTTGTGCCACATTTTGTACATGGTACAGTAGTTTTTTCTGGCATCTGCTTTGTGACAGTTGGTACTTGGTAGTACTTTGGGTAAGCTTTTGCCATGCAATTACTTATCCCTTTTGATGAATCTTTGGTCACAATCTTGATCCTTTCACATCCCTGAGATGAGCAATAACTGTGACCATCCCTATTATATTTGGCTTGAAGAAATAAAAAGAGTAATCTACACAAAAAGGGAAAAATAATATAAATTAACTGGTGAAATACAGGTATTTATATTCAATCTTAACAGCTGTATTTCATGATTTTCAGAAGCAGAGAAACTACAGTTTTTACTTCTGCAACACTATCTAAGCGTTTCAAACTATTTACAGTTTACTAGAGTTAGGAAATCTCTAATGACTTATCTAAAATTCCCCACAATTAAAGGAGACATCAATATAAATGCAGATGCTTTGCAAAGAAGAACCAGTCCTCATATCAGTGGCTTGCAGGAAACAAAACCTGAATTGCAGAGCATGAATTTTTGCCTTGATCATAATCTTTGCAGACATGCAGCAGAAATATTCAGTTTCACCCAGCAGCACCAGATAATATAGTTGTGCTACTTCAAATGCCTGGAAATGCAATTTAGGGTGTAGTGTTCAGTAATACTCACAGAAGACTGGTAGTTCTTTTATTACATATTAGACTGTTATCAGAGCAGCTCTTACTATGTTGTTACAAAGCTTATGTTGTTACAAAGCAACATAAATCTGTTCAAAAACGACATTCATTCATGTATTTATTAAAGACAGGCACAGTAGCAGGTAACAGAACAACACAAATAAGAGAACAAATTATTTAGAATTTAGAATCAATGCTTGCAAAACACACAAGTGATGTACATAGGACTTAATTTATTGAAAGCTGACTATATCTATAACCTCTCAGAGTGGCCTTAGTGGCCTCTGTCAGAAGTACTTTTGAAAGAGAGACTAGGACTTTTAAGTTCTTTTGAGACAGATGAAAACAGATTAGGATTTTCAGATATGTAATTTTTAAGTGTTGGAAGAGAAAGCTTCTTGGAAATTTTTAGAATTTCAGTTTAACAAGAAAACACGTATTTTCTCTGAAGACTAAGAAATTAAATCCTAAAAGGCACTGCTCTGCTGCATACCATATACTGTATTTTCGCCAGACATGGGGTAGGAAATATCTTTGGCAACTATGGTGCTCTTGAAAAGTATTTCAATGACAACCATGGTACTTTGGAGATTTAAAGACACAAGCATTCTTCCAAAGGGTTTTGGGGTCCTTCTCAACAGCTTTTCTTTTATGCAGGTGTCTCAACCAGCTGCTTTTAACACTATCAAACTGGACATTTCAAGGTTAAACAACACCTTCCAGTAGAGTCAAATTACAAACATTACCCATTACTGTTGTCAAAGTAAAACCTCTTGTCTGATCGATTCTTTTCAAGCTCCATCATCGAAGATACAGGCGTGTAGCGCTCCACCTTGCTTGACAGAGCAGATGACCGCCTTTGAAAGGTTTCCAATACTATAAGAAAATCTGTCTTTGGTTGGTAACAAAGACCAACACGAATCCAGTCATTCCTAAAACAAAACAAAAAAAAAGTATGAGCCCTCATACGAACAGTTTAGGGCAAACAGATCACTCCAAAAAAAAAAGCAACAGGAACACAAAAAGCTCCTAAACCCCCAACCAGATGACTGAATCTGCCCAGTCTCTCATTAAACATTTTAGTAACTCTGATTCTCTCGGGATATATTTGATTATATACTTCAGAGATATTTATTAAGTTTAACTGCCAACAAAATCAGGTATGATAAAACTATTCAACTGCAATTCTGCTCAACTTCACTATTTGTACATTTTCTTCTCCAAAGGTGTTTCCTTAAAGACACTGTACTGGACAAGTGTTTAACTTCAGGTGCAGGTCTATCATTTAGTCCCTTACTTTTCATACTTTAGTGTTTGCAATTAGGAAAAATCCCCAAACCCAAGCTCAGGTCTTCTGGATGGTTGCAAACTCATGCAGAGTTTTTTGTAGAACATAACTTCAGAACTACCTAATGGATCAAAGCCATGAAAGAAAGTAAACATACTTGTTGAAGTTAATGAGATATAGATAGGTGACATTTGGAGCTTTTCCATTCCAATGTATTGTATAGCCCTTTTGGAGCATCACTACTGGCTGGTATTGCTGAAAGGCAGCTGCTCTCTGATTAATACCTCGAAGAACCATGGGATTGCCTGGATACTCATCTCGGACGACAGTCATGGAAAGATTCTGTCCATTCCAGGTTTGGACATAAACCTACATAATATTAAAGAGGGTGAAAAGAGGAAGATTTGGTCTCTTTGCAAAAGAAAATGAAATAGTGAAGGAAAATCAGTACATTATTAACCAAAATGCTGCAATTTGATGTTCTGAGTTATGTAATACACAAATCTCTCCTGAACAAAAGTCCTATTTAAAAAACTATTATAGGTTTTTCCCATTTTACGGACAAAAAAAGGTATGGAGGAGAAAAAAAAAAAATCAGCTATGATACTTGGCCACACAGAACAGGAACCAGAATGGGAATCAAGCCTGTTAAGACTTGTATTCAGAAGGTGGTATTTAACATCTCCAGAAAACAAACCAACAAACCAAACCCCTTAAAATCCACTCTGTGAGAAAAAAGCAGGCAGAACTTGAGTGGAAGAAGACACTTTCAATCAAAAATGTTTTAGCAGATATAGCTGCAACACAGAACTCTTGGCAAACATACACGTTTAGTTTTATCTTGCAGCATCTAATATTTGTACCCTCAGTCTGCTGAGAGGAAGCATGATACATACACAACTGGCTGCAAAGTGTAGTATGAATAAAAGCATTTTTAAAAGTAAAAAATTTTTTATATCCAAAGACAGGTAATTTTGTATTTCTTACACTACCTGTCTCCACAAATAGTTCATATTATAGATTTGCCCCAAACAGAGCCAAATACTAGCCTGCGCATAGCTCCCACTGCAAACCACTCCACTCCATTCTGTGATATTAATGCATTTGGGGTGTTGAATCAAGTAATTATCCATTCGGCCCACATAGGTATCCCTGTAGTCAGTCACTGAACCATCTAGATCATGAAATATCGAGTTCTTGTCTCCATCCAGATCTCCTTCTTCAAACCAGGGACCAGGCTTTCCAAAGAAGGCTTTCAAAGAAACCTGGCAACAACAGTAAAGTTTTTTGGTTTTTTCTCCAGGTGAAACACAGACTAACATTTGTACATGTGCAGAAACAGAAATTTGACAAAGCTGATTAAAAACTTTACAGCAAGGATAGCAGAATCTTGCAAAACAGACATGCTGCATCATGGCTCAGGTAATAGGCTCAGGCCAGCTCTTGCATTTGAACAGTGTTAATATTTGCTGCAGAAAATTCATTACTAAGGATATACCAAACTGTACAAAAATTTCCTTTCAGCTTTACCACAAGCCATGAATCATTTATTGTAACGTATCCTAAACCTCTCTTTGTACTGGTTTTTCTCTCAGGAGACAAAGGATACTCTGGGTGACCTCCAGCCACGAGATAAACTCTGGAGTAGGTATGCATAGAGAGGATGACCTACAGATCTTGTCTGTGTATGTCAAATACAAGAAAAGAAAACCATTTGCAAGACTTAAGGAAAACTTGTAATCAACTTACGTTTGGACCAAACTTCACAAGAGAAATGTTATTTTTTGGAGTCATCTGCCATGGATTTTTCATTAAGAATCCAACTGCACTGGTAAATCTGTCTGGAGTTGGCACAAAGTTTTTAAATGTGCACTTGGTAAGGTGAATAGGTCCATCATAAATCTGAAAGCCTCTGATTGGAAATGTCCTGTTGATGCAAGCAAATATTTATACCATCCTGTAACAGAACGCATGATATGCTTGAATCTGTGTCAAATACATTTCCTCTCAGAGAAATCAAGAAAGCAGAAATTAGAGAATGGCTCGCAAGATAGATTTTAGTAAAGGAAATATGGTTTCTACGCTTCTCTAATGAGTCAAAAATTCCCCCACTCTTAAATTTTCCTGTTAGCAGAGCTATCACTGTCTATTTCTGCCCCTTCTCCAATATGAGAAATACAGCAGAAAAGTAATACCACCTACTCTTTGACTGATCATGGCAACTGGAAGTGACTGTAGACTGGAGGAAAGCAAACGTCACTTCTAACTTGAGGCAGGAACACCCAGAGAATGGCTGGCTGGTAAGGCTTAGCTTGACCCCCAGGAAGATGATGGAGCAGCTAATCCTAGAAATCATTTTCATGTGCCTGAAGGACTGGAAAGTCATCAGGAATAACCAGCATGGATTCACTAAGGAGAAGCTGATAAACTTCTGTGATGAAATGACTGGCCTGATAGCTGAGGGGAGAGCAGTGGACACAGTGTACCAAAACTGCAGTAAGACTTTTGACACTGTGTCCCATATGATCCTCATGAAGTATGGGCTGGATGACAGAACAAAGAGCTGGGCCCAGAAGGTGATGGCACAGTCTACTTGGAGACCAATAACTGCTGATGTGCCCCAGGGGTCAATACTGAGTCCAGCCTTGTTCCTTATCTTCGTTAGTGATCCGGATGACTAGGCCAAGTACAGTCTATGGGCCGAGTTTGCAGAGGGCACAAAACTGAGTGAAGTAGCTGATGCACCAGAGGGCTGTGCTACCACCCAGACAGACCCTGACAGGCTGGAGAAATGGGCAGGTGGGAACCTCATTAAGTTTAACATGGGGAAATGCAAGGTCTTGCACATCGGGAACAGCCACCCTCTGTGCCAGTAAAAATGAC
This sequence comes from Aleadryas rufinucha, assembly GCA_013397815.1. Classification (NCBI taxonomy): domain Eukaryota; kingdom Metazoa; phylum Chordata; class Aves; order Passeriformes; genus Aleadryas; species Aleadryas rufinucha. The sequence continues at coordinate 179,659 of VZTH01004806.1, read as the reverse complement.
CTACGGGTCCTAGTGGAAACCAAATTAACCATAAGTCAAACAATGTGCCCTTGCCACAAAGAGGCAAAAGCTATCTACAGATGCACTGTGAGAAGTGTTACTAGCAAATTCAGGAAAGTAATACTTCCCATTTTTTCAGCATTGGTGAAGCACAACTAGAGTGCTTGTCCCCAGTGCAAGGCAGATACGGAGATAGTGGAGAGTGCAGCAAAGGGCCACAAAGATGATTAAGTCCCAGGAGCATCTCTCATGGGAAGAAACACTGGGAGACATGTTCAACTTGGAGCAGAAAAGGCTCAGGGAGGAATCTCAATGTATAGTTCATCTGAAGGGATGGTGCAAAGAAGATGGAGCCAGGCTATTCCCAGTGACAAGACCAGGAGCAATGGTCACAAGATAAAAACAGGAGTTCCCTGCTAAACATCAGGAGAAACTTTTTCACTGAGAGGGTGACTGAGCACTGGCACAAGTTACCCAGGGAAGTTGTGGAGAATCCATCCTTGGAGATATAGTAAAGACACCTGAATGTGGTCCTGGAACATGAGCCTTAGGTGACATTTCTTGAGCAGGGGAGTTGGACAAGATGACCTCCAGAGGCCCCTTCCAACCTCAGTTGTTTTGTGATTCTGATGCCTTTCCTTGGTCTCAAAATCAAGAACCAAACACGGTTAGAAGGGAAAAAGGGGTTTTACCTCAGTATTTATTTTAAGGATCCTTGGTGCACCCTGTCCAGGTGGAACATGCTGGAATGCACATCCAAATGCACACCAAAATGCACACGCACAATAGTTCAGGTATAAGATTATAGGCCTTGCCAATTAGTGTATCTATCAAAGATTTCCCAATGAGAGGCTGAGCGAACCCCCCTCCCTGAGGAACTTTCCCCCCCTGGACAGGCCTATCTTAGTTTACAAAATGTGTTCCAGAGAAGACCTTGGTGTCTGAGGCTTCTAAGATGTTTGGTCTCCTGGCTTAACGGAGTATTGGGTCTATGCTGGTTATCAAACCTGAAGAATTAGAGGTATGTGGGCTAAAAGGCCCTTAAGAATACATGAAAGTTGTATAGAAGAGTATATAAAGTGGGGTATATATAAAAAGCAAAAAAAGCATCATGGCATCAAATTCCACCAAACAAGACTGAATACCTCACATCACCACCACATTAACTTCTCCCCTTTAAATGGCTGAACAGCAAAAATCTAGGGTGGCCTGGGCCCACTTCACCCTTTGTCCTACTTGGCCAAGGGTGTGAGGGGACAGAGCCTGGAGCCATGTGGGCATGGCCAAGACATTGTGCTACTTGATACCACGTTACATCGTGGCTAGGAGGTGGGGGAAAGAGACTCTCTCTAATTTCCTGAAGGGAGGGCGCTCCTTTTTCTGGGGAAGCAGTGGGGTAACACTGGTTCTAACCAGAGGATTTGTCCACTGGGAGAAAACTGTGGGGGGCTGATGATCTGTTGGCCATTTTGTTCTTCACTGTGGGGGCCACCCAATGCCAGGTTGAGTGGTAAGGATTTTTTTGTACATGAATCACCTTCTTTTTGTTTACTTTTGTTATTAATATTGTTGCTATTACAGTTCATTTTCTTAACCTCATCGTTTCCAGTTAACTATTCTTATCTCAGCTTGAGATCTCTGCCTTTTGTCTTTCTCACCTGAGGAGGTGGAGAAAGGGGAGGGGCTGCATGGGGCTCAGTTTCCAGCTGGGCTTAAACCGAAACAGTCTTCTTTCCTATTCTGTGGCAAGGGTAGGACTTGGTACTATGTTAAACAAGCACCAGTGCAAGTCAAAGAGAAATGAGAAGGATCATGGTCACAGATTGTGGTTTGTCACAGACAGACTACAGTCTATAGTCCCAAACTGACCTTTGAAATTCTTTTACCTGAAAGTTATCTTCCAGACCCAAACACCTTTTAAGACTAAGGTTTCATTTAAGTAGGATAATTTAAATTGCTACAGAATAGTAACCTGTGAAAGCATCAGATGCACTTGCCTCAGCAAAGAAGTGAAACAGCTGCACACACAGCATTAAAAAAAAAAGAGAGCATTGCTTTCAATGGAGTCTTAATCTCTCACATCTCAACCATGAAGGGTCTTTACATGTGATACAGAGAATATTTCTCATATTTGTACTCCCTTCATTCATGACACACTTACCGATTTCTAGGCAGAGTGCGCATCTTGTTGTCTATTCCTCCAGTTCCCACGTATTTATTTTGTCCACCTTGAAACCCATAATTCTTGCTCTCCCCTATGAACAGCGACTCCGATACCTCCTGGCTGGCACCTTCATCATTTGGGAAGCTCCCATCACTATCAAAGCAACATCAGAGATAAGTCCTTAGCCAAGACTCTCTAGCAGATGGTAATTCCAAGGCATAGTACTACTTTTACTTCCCTAATAGCCCTCCTCAAGCAAAGCAGCATAGACTTAATGTACAATACACAAATAGATTTAATCATTAATATCAATAGAGACTAACTCCCTGAAATGTTCAGCAGAGTCAAACATTAAAATTTCTAACTCCCTTTGTAGTGCAGTACTTTTTTATTTACAGCCCACTTCTGCAATCTTAGAACCAGTTTGTCATAATCTAAATAGCAGCAATTTTAGCTCACTACCTAACTTACCTGATGTTTTTCATCAGAAAGAGGCCTTACCCCTGCTAAATGCTCACCCCCTTTCTTTTCCATTACTCACTTTCAGCTGGAAAATAAAATACTGCCCAAGGAATCACACACTACCAAGAATACCTGGATAAATATAGCCTTTCTGGTAAAGAGGCAGCAAACTGTGGTGTAAACCAAGCACAGGTTGAACTAAAGTGGAAACTTTGGCAGCTGTGTCAGTTTACAACCTCTATAACATCATCTGCATGACTTGAAATACAACCTGGCCCCAAAGTGAAACTGCAGCGTTATGAAGGTATACCTATTAATTTTAATAGATGCATGTAGATTTTCTAAGCTTCTAAGCAAGGAAACACAGAAATTATTAACAAAGTACTCACCTAGCAAATGTCAAACCTATTCCATTGTCTGCAAACCTACAAGAAAGCCCAAAGCATCAGTTATTTTTTCTGAATTATCCTACAATTGGCTAATGGAAGAGCACATCCTGCTATGCACTGAAAAAAGCCCACACTTAGAACCACCACACCCTTAACTTTTCTAAAAGCATTGTTGTTAAAAAATAATTAAATAATTTTCTACACATTTTAAGCAGGACTTGAGAGCTTCAGGGAGACAAGAGAAATCCCAGTCTGAATTTACTGTCTCTACCAACTCTTAGGCTTCTTTTTACTACGGTTGGGTTTTTTTTGCTGTTTAAGGCAGGTTCTCATCTAATCACAAACTTGCATATTTGAAGTAGTAGGATGGTATGAAAGCTGGTCATGATATTGAGAAGCTCCTCAAGTTAACCATCAATCCTCTTCTATAACCCTGTTGTAATGTCCTTTCATAAACAAAGCTTCAGGGAAAACTTCTTAACAGCATGCAGCTGTTTGCTTCCGAATACCTACCCAGAGTTTTGAATGAGGATATCCCCTCCCCTGACCCAGGCCCCATGATCATTGTTTTTGAAAGAGATTAATCTGTCAATCAGGGCAGCAACTCGGGGCTTTTCAGGGTCTGCATCTTGATGAGGTCGAAACCTGGGAGAGATAAACACTCAGTACAAGAAAACTTTTTATTTTGCATGTGCCATATATGTTGCGCTGAGTAAGCCTGAAAGATAAACTCATCTGATGGTCAAATTCCACTCTGCTTCATGTTTGGATTGAAAGAAGCTAAAAGCGGGTACAGCTCTGGCTCTCTATTACTAGAAAATTACTAGTCTTTGGGGTATAATGAAGCAGGAACATGAAACTTCTCTTTTCAGTAACTCTCACACGCTCTTGCTCAGTCTCCCTAAGTTTCTTTAGCTGCCTTTAGGCTCCCTTTATCCCCTTTTTCTTTTTGCCCTCCCCACTTGTACTGAAGCATTAATGTGGAACTTTGATGAAGGGAATTAAAAGCTCCTTGGAAGGACACACAGGGCGGACATTAGTTATGCAAGGACAGTCTGGACATTTGTGTAACGGGTCCTTCAAATGTTTCAAACTCTTCTGACATACAGGAGTGCTTCCTCTTTAGGTGTGCCTGAGGTTTTTTTTTTTATTGCATTGATACCAAGTTGGTCTTGTACAGTAAATTATGACTGGAATCTAGTTTAAATATTAGGAAGAAACAGTCTGAATAAGAACTGGTGACATTTTCACTTCATTATCCCCAAGACCTCCAGAGATAAAGTAATACATTTTAAAAAAATTGCAAACAGGCATTTTGGGTGGGTAAAGATATCTATGTCTGCTGCCCCAATCATCTAAAATGTTTTGGTTCAGATTTGGATCTGCCCCCTCCCCATCCAAGGGAGAAAGGAGAAGATAGGTAAATGTTACGTTTTGATAGTCTCAGTCTTCTCAATTAACATTTGAACCCTTTCAGTCTGGTTCCGTGTACAATGATTAGGGGCCTCACATAGTTATGCAGTGCCTTTCCTTTTCTTTCTGGTGTGAAACACAGCCCCATTTCATGCACTGAGTTTCTTGCATCCTCAACACACTACAGGCTCTCAGACAGCATTTTGCCCCACTCAAGTTCCTCTTGACTACCTGTTATGACTGAGGTAAACCACAAGGGTTATATAGGCTATCTGTCAAAACATGGAACTAGCAGGTTCATTTCCAAATTTTGAAGTATTGAGTCTCATCAAAATTTGGAAGTTTCCTCTTTCCATCTGCAGCAATCACTTAACTGTCCTTGTCCTAAACACAGGACAATTGACAATAAAGATAATCCTATGAACCATATTTTCAGTGCTAATGCTTAGTTGACACAATAAAATGTTAAGAGATAGAGTTATCCAATACTTTCATTTAACCACTATCCCAGGCTATTTCATTTGAAGTTAAGGGCAAGACTAAACAGGCACAGTATAACCTGGAACTTTCCTAGACTCTCCACTACTTTCTCTCACTTTGTAAACTAAAGAAAATGTGGCTGACTGTACCACCTCTGCAAAGAGCCTTCAGCAGAATTGTACCACTGAGCTACGACTTCCAAGTCTAGAAGGCATGGCAGAAACATTCAGCAGTAGGAAAGGCGAGTGGATGCATTACTGAAGCCTTTTTCTAACCATTAGTTAAAACTGAGTCATAAATCAGAAGATCATATTTTAAAGGATTATTTTCCTATTAGCAGCAATTCCAAAAAACATTTTAAGCATGACAGTAGAGCACATTTAAAACAATCTCTTCTAAGAGGACAGAAACTATCCTGAGCAAAAGCTCAGAAGAAACCCAAATCCTTTAAGAGACACCATGTCTGTTGTTCCAAAAACAGATGAATAAATGAGGGTAAAGAACATATATTAACCTACCATTTGGTTATAATTTATAAATTATTTTATTGTTTTAAAAGGGTTTTTCCCCATATGAATATAAGAGCAGTCTCAAAGCTTTGCCATTTTTCACTCACTTGAAGGAAAATATCCTTTACCTTGCATTGTTGTCCAAACAAAGATATTCTCTGGGATCATCAGCACTAGCATTAGTTGTCTTAACACCCTTATCAATGAACAAACCAGCCTGAAATAAGCAAGGAAAGAAAATTTATACTAACAAAACTAGAGTAAACATGAAATTTTTAATATTTAAGCATTGCATTCCATACACACGCTAGAAACTCTTAGATCTTTCAGTTTGGCTTTAATTGGCATATTGTCTAAGGGAAAACTAGCTGATTAATATAATAAACCAGTCTGTGCTAAAAGGAAAGGAATCTGTGATTTAAAAAAAAATTAATAGAAAATGACCAAAGTTCACTTCTTATTTCTTTCACAACATCTAATTGAGGTTTTCCATTTATTACCAGATGCTATTCTGGAAAATCTGGAAGCCAATCTCGTGGTGAAATCAAATTGTTCTCATAAATGAAAATAAATAAATAAAAGAAAAGAAGACCCAAAAGCCACTGTGGAAAAGCCTTCGTATTTCACTTTAAAACTAAACTACCTTTACCACTAAAGATTATTTTGGTCCAAGCAGTTACAAGCTTGAAATTCAATAAAATCCACTACGAAATAAATTACCTGAGAAAATAAAAGCATGAGGAAGCATTTGTGCTCTTTTACCTGAATTACATACAAATACCTGCGACTACTCTCACCTCTGATCCAAATTATGATTACAATTGAGTCTTATGCCCAAGCAGATTCTCAGACCTGCTAGTGGAGCTCTCTTTTAACATGGAATTTTAGCACACAAACTGTTACCCTTGTTTAAAGATGATACTAGCTATACAGCTGAAACTCTTTTCTTCACAATGCACTTTCGTATTCAGTATGTTTAATTCCAGTCTGAACAAAATGCCCTACAGTCCCAAACACACTGTTAACACAACTTCCATAAAACATTGCATCACTTCTTGGTATCCCAGACAACCAACTGTCAAGCAAAACCAGTTTCACCTGACAAAAAAAAATCCAATAATGATTCTATGAGGTTTCAGTGGTTAAACTATGAGACTCTCCCGAAGCAACCAAACACAAATAAGTATTTATTTAGAGTTCGGTGGCTTTGTAAATGTCATTATATTTATACATACACATAGCAGCTAGATTCCAAATGAAATACTTTAAGGACTTCAGCTGAAGTTTCACTTCAGTTTCACTTCAGCTGAGATGTGGAAAAGGTTTGAAAGTCACACCAACAAAACACTCCTCAATGACTATAGGCTGAGAACTCCATAAGAAAGCTGTTGCAAATAACTGAGCTCCTGAAGGCAATATTGAAGCTTAATCTCAAGCCAGAGACTGCGCCACCATGTGCAAACACCTGAGTTACTATACATCGGAGACTCAGAAAAATAAGTTGTAGCTACTGCAGCAAGCTAGCAGATGAATTATTACTATAATAAACTTTGATCCTTCAAGGATCAGCTTTCTTCGGAGTAGGAAACAAAGCTATAAAGAATAGCATCTGAAATGCTACTTCTAAGAAAAACTGTTTTATTAGAAGCATTAACGATTTTAGCTTTTGTGTCTTACAAGGATCTAAAACAGTGAATACTCAAAACGCAACTGGTAAATACACCCAGGCTGATTATACACTGTTCTACAGTACAGTTCAAACACTACACAAACTCTGTCTCCTAATCAGCTTAAAATGCAAACAGACAAGTTCTAATACAGAATATTGAGAAATAAAAACTTTTTTTTTTTAGTAACATACTTTGTTACCTTAAAATTAGAATGAACCCTGTTGTTAAAGAAGATTCCTAGGGGTGTAAGCTCTGATTTGGTTTCGATGGCTAAACTATGAGAATCTCCTGTAGCAACCCTGTGGAACAAATACCATATTCCAGCATCCTGCAAGTAAGGAGAGAATAACATTACTTATAAGTGATTCTGATACTACTGTTGGTGATGATACATCTATTCACAGAAAAAGTGTACGCTAAGTTGAACTTGGATATTTTAAGTAAAGACACAAATAAAAACATAGCCTAATGGAAGTGTACCCCGTGGACTACATATTTTAAAATAAAGTCTCCAAACTATTTAATCAGTGAAAAAGTGGGATTTTGCAAATAATGCTATATTCTAGTGGACAATATGAACTAAAAAGTGTTTTGCTTCTCAGTGAGCCCTTTAACACCACATATTTAAGATGTTCTAATATTTCAAAGCAGAAAAGTGTCCAAGCTCATGTAATATTTGCATTTCAGTTATGTCATCCCACACACTAGATTTTCCTTTACTAGCAGATAATACTACTCACAGTAAGATACTCAAAATAATTCCTCCTCTCCTTACTGTTCCAGTTTGTTAAGGCTGGTTCATCCTTGCTCCCATGAAAATTTAAATGGCATAGCCAAAAAAACCCACAAGAGCTTTCAGAAGACAAGAAAAAAAGCACATCAAGAAATCCGGCCAGTTCAGGGCACTGTGCCAATAACATGCAATAATAATTTTAGTCTCTGTTCATTTTCTATACTTTAATATCTCTGCTCTTAAAGAAGCTGGATTTATCTGCTAAATGAGACCCAGAAAATGTCCCTTTCAGTGACATGAGCAGTTTGTCATGAATTACACCCATGCATCTGCGTTCGCAATAGGTGGCATCATGACAACACCTGCATAGCAGACACCTACAGATACAAAAAATTGTGCCAGACCATAGGCTGTGCACCCTTAAAAAATAAAAAAAAATCACCCCACAAGGCACATTAAAGGGTTAAATGGTAGCTAAAAGCCACTGAGTGCTCTATCTCATGAAAAATAGCCATCGACCTTTTCAAGAAACATGGATAAAGGCAGTTCACCCTGGCTTAAAAGATTTCATGCATTTCATTCCAAGAATATACTAATTTTCCAAACAGTGCTGGAAAATCTACTTTACAGTAATGTTCCCATCCCAGTGTGTAATGATGACGCACTGATATTTCTGGTGATTAACCAGAACCATTACAAAGCAAATATGGATGTTCCATTAATAAAAATACCAAAATCTTACCTCACATATAATTAAATACAGCTCTGTGCTTGGCAAACTCAAGTAAATTTTATCCAAAACACCCCCTGATGCTTGAAAACTAGACTGAGATAAACTTAAAAGCTTGTTAAGCATCTGCAAGCATTCAGAAATATGAAAAAGGGGTTGTTTTTTCTCTTCTCTCTCATACACACCAAAACAAAAGAAACATCTATTGCCTATACAGCCTTGCAACAGGCTTCACTGCATAATAAAGGACCCAGGGGAGGAATGGAATTATTTGGTTGTGAATTCCCCTAGTTTGTACCAGCAAAAGCTCTATAGTGCAGAGTTTGTATGAACACAGTTGAATTATTCTGTTTCTGAAACACAGTAGGCTGTGGTCCCTTTATACAAATATGTTTACACCCATGCAATGGAGGTATATCAGAGTGGCTAAACTTTGTAACAGACACAAATGCTTGCTCCTGTCAGGCATATCCTGCTAATAAAAGGAAGTGACATCTACTGGGATGAGCTACATAGGCAGAAAAAGACCTTGCAGGACTCAAGCACCAGATCAAAGAAGATGTTTAACTTGGTCTTAGCCTTTAACTTTAGACAATGCTAAACTAGGTGTATTACATAAAGCAGGAAAAATAGAAAGACATTCTGTTGGTCAGAAAAAAACTGATTTAATTTGGTAGGTGTGTCCAGATCCTTCCTAGTGGTAAACAGTCAAATAGAGAAGTCTGTCAAAACAAATAAACAGAAACAAACCCTCAACAATAAAAGCAGCAAAAATTAGACCACACAAAAAGCACAATAAAATTTTCTGGGTTTTTTTAATACTCTAGGTATTGCAACTCAGTTAAGTATTTTGAATCCTATTCTATTTATTAATAACAGTTATCTGTTAATAAATAAATTATCTATTTATGTAAGTGTTCTCTGTTAGAGATAAATGTTATCTGTGGCTAAGAACACACAGGCTCATTTTCTTCCAACACTGGAGCTCTTGCAACAAAAACCAACAACCTTTCCTGTTTTCCATTCCCATTGATCTCTTCAGAAAAATCCAGTTAAAAACCTCACATATCTCAGCCTCTCATCCAATACAGAACAGACTCCAGTCCCCTCCTCCACAATACGTACAGAGCTTTACTTCACAGCACTTATGACAAGATATTTGCACTAATACAAGCTTCAGAACAAGCAAAACTGTATCAGCAGTCACTGGCTGGAAACAACTGACTAACCACTGACAGAAAATTGTTTTAGCTGTTTCTTACGCAATGAACACCTTTATGTAGTAATTTCTCATTCCAGTGACTAAAGCTCTTGCAGAGCTGTCACTAAACTCATGACAACTTACAGAAAATATCGAAGACTTACTAAGAAATGCTCCAGTTCTGTGAAAATAAGAGGATTTCTACATATAGACATTGACACTACTGTCAGGTCTATCAACTACAAAAAAGAAGAGATCTCCTCTGTTCCATCCACAACAAAGATTTTTGGCATCTCTTAAATGCACACCAAGACACACCCTGCACTTTCAGTGCCAATACACTGCCAAACATAAAAAGATTCATATATAAAAAAAGAAAAATATAATTATATCTGGCAGTAAATGTTACAGATTTTACAAATGCCAGTGACATGAGCAGTTTGTCATGAATTACACCCATACATCTCACCTGTGAACCTGCTGCTGCATTATTTATAAGATGATTGTTGGGATGAGAAATCCAGAATGTTGAAACGGCCCTGAAATATTATTCAGAAACAAGTTACTACAGAAAACCTCCAGCTCCAAAAGAAATAGCTCCCCTTTTTAATAAGCACATCAGAAAGAGCTAAACTGATGAAGTAACTACTTCACATTCAAAATAAAAATCACAAAACCTCCCACATCTAGAAGTGAAAAATGCCTTTTTTTAGTTCAGCGCACAGTATTGTATTTAATGTTCTGCAGATATCCCATGCAATCATAAACTGTTTTAAGAAGCTTTCACAAGCAATAAGTAGTATTCAGTAAAAACAGTGGTGACAACTTGGAAATATGCATACATTTATGCAGTAGTAAAGATGTGCAATAGACTTTTAAGGCCCCCAGTATCACACGAAACAACAATATTCCTGTAAACCAATTTTTTTTTCTTTTATTAAAAACAAAATGCTATTTTTTATTACTATTTTTTAAATACCAATACTATGTGAACTACATTCATTAAATTATAGATAAAAATGTTTTCATCTGTATTTTGTCAAGAGATCAGCAGCAGTTTAACTGTTGCAGCTGGTTGGGTTTTACTTTTTCATCATGACGTACTCACATGCAGTCTGTGGCTGGCACTGGGACATAACTTCCATACACTTTATCCCTAATCCCAATACACATGCTGCTGTTTCTGTCTGTAGGTAGAAGAGTGCCTGGTTTTGTGACTAGCCCAAGGTTGTGGAACAAAGTATTCCTCTGCTCAATGCCATCTTCTATGAAGAAACAGTGACCTAGTGTGTCATAGCCAATGGTGTCCTTTATCTGTAGAAATACAAGTTCATTATGTCAGTAGTAACAGCACTTACTGAGATTTATTTGACAAATACCATCTAGTTTTACTGTCTTGGCACAGCTGCAGAGTGAAGTTTCAGTATAAGCAGCTCAAATGATTCAAGCACATAGTTTTATTTATTGCTTACAAACACACTGCTATGTCTGGAGAGCTTAGCTGCCTTACAGCTGTCTTACAGCTAGCTGCTGTAAGAATCTGAAAAAACAGAATGGAGAGAACTGTTAAATTACTGATTGCAGTAATTTATTTATTCACTGAAGTAAGAAAACCATTGTTGAGCCTTGGATTTGCAGAAGGGATGGTATTATTTTGGTGTCTAAATGCTCTTTATAACATTTATTTCAACATAGTACGTTTTACTCTCCTTGCACCTACCAGCAAACCATTAGTTGCATGAACAGTCACACATCTGGAAAAACAGTGATGAATGGAAAGACCTTCCAGGTAAGTTTTAAAAGTATATCCTCCTTTTTCATCCACATCCCCACAGAGGTGAAAGTGAACAGGGTAACTTCCAAGCTGCTGCTGGCCCATTTGCTTCAATTCCACATAGGAGAGATGAACAGATGTAAAATTCTTTAAAATCTAAAAAAAATCAAGTCCAGAGTGAACAACCAATTATTTGCTTTTTAACCAACAGAAATCTTAAGTTAATACATCATCTACCCCAGATGTACACAAGCTAGATGTACACAGTTGCTGCAGGCCAACATAACAAAAGTTAGAACAAACATTACTGTCTTGCTCTACAAGATGCCTTACAAAACTGTATCCTTCATGAATAAGTTTAAAATTTAAATCTCTGTGTGGCTAAAACAGAGGAATTTTCACCAGACATATTGCCACACTTCACTGTTTGGTCTTTACCAGGTGGCACATTAAATATTCTTACAGGTGCTGTCCAACCAAACAGAAGTCACCCACATCTGGATGTGTCTGTAATGAAGCTGCACCAGCACAGTCCACCTGGGACAGGCTTAGCTGGATAAAAAGCACAGAATTATGCAGACTCAAAGGAACCTGTTGAGATACCTAGTCCAGTTGAGAGCTCGGTGCTGGGTCAGCTTCATAAGATAGCTGCTCTGCACATAGCTCAGAGAGTATCTCCAGAGATGCTCAGAGAATATCTCACAGAGATGTTCACGATGTCAATTGGTTCTACTGTTTCATCTTCCCAGTACGCGAGCATTATTTGCCTTCTTTAAGCCTGGTCCCATTGCCTCTTGTCCTATCACTGAGCACCTCCAAGAACTGCTGTAGTTGATCTGAACCCTCACCAGTACCTGAAGACAGCAACAAGATCCCTCCTCTCAGCTCCCCCTCACTCAATACCATATTCTGCCATGCATCACCTTTCCTGGACACACCCCAGTGCATCTACATTTTCATTGCAATGGGAACCCCAAAACTGGACACAGCACTCCAAAGAAACATCTTTACTAAGGAATATATGAAATTACCCTCACAATCATACAACTTCATAGTAATGTTATTGTGTACAAAGTAAAATCATAATGACGTTGTACCAGTAACGCAGGAAAGTGAAAGTATTTTCTTCCACCTAACCTGCTATGAAAGCATAAACCAAGCGCAACAGCTAAACTGCAAGAAGTTAACATGAGGGAAAAAAAATAAACAAAAAAACCCCAGAAACCAAACCAAACCTACTCTTTTTTTTTGTAACTTCATTTCATTAACTTACCTGTACTGAGTATGTATCAAAAATACCAATTTTCATATGTACTTTGTCCTCTAGGGAAATCAGTAATATTTTTTTTTCCTCCTCCTCTAGTTGAACTCTTAAGAGTTTGCATGCCTAACATACAGAGGGATGGCCAAAACCAGGCATCCCTCATCTCTAGCTCTCACTATTAAAAAGCACCAAAACTACAAACCAATGCCTCTCCTCACTGCCACTAAGCCTTCTTTAGGCTACTGTCCTAGTGAGCAGCAGGAAATGCAGGATGTTCAAAAGCTATTACATTTCTTAATGTCTAGGATCCCTCTGCTTGAGCATGTAAGATTAGCATAGGCCAGAAATGCTTTCAGTGCTGAAGTCTAGGTTTGGCAGCAGACACTCACTACTCACAACAGTCTCCTGGGAACAATTTGACTTTGATGAGTCAAAATGCTTGTTTTCTCTTCTACCTTCCAGACAACTGAAGGTCTGCTGTATTTACACTTTTGTGGCAATCAAGGTTACATTTCGCAATATTCACAGCTTGTCATTATCTTCTTTCATTACATGATCTTGAACATAATAGGTGCCTTAAGTCCACCTACTTTCTTCCACAAAACAAAAGCTGCCACACAGCAGGAAAGGGCTTATTTCTTTCCCACTCTTTTGTCCACCAGTATGAAATTAAAATCTGTATCCAAATAAATTAGAAAGAGATTTCAACTGTGATGACCACAATGAGCACAAATATATTTGCAATTAAAATTTGAGGCCTCAAACTTCTCCAGCATCAGTGAAGCACTGCTGCTCAAATCTTTCATCTAAAAATGTAAGCAATCACAAGTTTAAATACTAGTTTCTATAACACTACTTTCTCTCAGCTTTGTTTATGTATTTGTTCATAATACAATAGATTAGAAGCAGTTTCCTTTACATAACCTTAGTACTTTCAGATTTTTAAGAAACTAAATATAAAAACCCATGGTACAAGTCAGTTTTTTCTTCCTTCTCCATGCCTCTCTAGTGCTCAGGTTCAGATGAGACAGACCTTTAGGATTCAATGCTCATGACTTGGGAAGGCAGGAAGGCAGTGAAAGGCAGATAGATACAAGGGAGATCAAGCCTTATTCTGTAATGTTACAGGATGCACATGCATGGATGTCACTTGTACAGCTTAATCCCTGCCATACAACGTTACAACACCTGCTGGACATTTATCGAACAGTTTATGCATTATACCCCTTCCTTCAATTCTGTAGACTTGGGGAGTTAAATCTAATTTGGGGAAAGCTGAGAACAAAGTCATTTCCACACAAAGCAATTGAATGAATTAATGTTCTTTAAGTTTTCAAACCCCTTGAAGTTTAACATTTATCTTTTTGTGCTTAATATGCCTTTGTATGACAGAAAGTTAATTTAAAATGTTTTTCAAACCTTGATATGTCCACCAAATGTATCGTAACTGAAGAACTGACACTCCTTTTCAACATAGCAGGTATTTTCTGTCTCCCCCTTTATTAAGATGTTTCTTGTAAGAACTCCAACTTCTGCTCTCATGTCCACTCCATCAATTACTTCTCCCACATGAGGAAACTGAGGGTTTTCTGTCCAACAACAAGTTTTGAAGCGAGGGGAAAAAAAAAGAAAAAAAGTTTTTCTTTTTTTACTGATTAAAACCAGAATCAACTTACATAAATAAGCAAGGCAACTGCGGCAACAAAACCTGTGTGTTCTTCTTCCTTAACATGCTGTTCTCTCTTAGCTTTTCTTATGGTAGATGTGTTTTTCATTTCAATAAGAAACTAATCGTCAAAAAATACCAATATTTTATTTGCAAGTGCATTTTAGTTTCTATCCAATAGTTTGTGAACAGAATGGGAAAAAAACAGTTGAAATTAGCCCAATGTATCAAACTTCTAGTGAAACACAGATGCAGACTTGCTTTAAAAGAAGAAAGATGCTGGCTGCATAATCTGATTCAAAGACAAATTAAGAGCTGAAAGTGAGGCCAAAACACTGTTTGAAAATGCTGTATTCATCCCCTCCTAAAAGAAAAAAGTTCTTGATTTCCTAACTAAATTTCCTCTTTCTTAGGTAGCTATTCTGAACATGCATAAACTCAAAATTAGGGAAAAGAAGATAATCTGGTTTTACACTCTTCTTCAAAACCCAAATCAATTTCTTATTTAAACTGAGAAAATTATCTGATTCTCTAATCCTTAAAAAATACATTTATGCATTTAACAGTACCCTGAATACAGACTATCACTATACCTTCAAGGCTTAAAAAAATTATATAAGCCTAAACTACCACAATATGAAGCAGAACTAAGAGTTATACCAACTCTGCATCTGCTGCTGAGGATTTAAAGAGACAAGAGATGTCTGTAAATGGGACTTCAGTCCTCTCCCTAAAAGCTTTACCTATTGTTTTTCCGCTATGTTTGACTAGCGAGCCAGCAAATCAAGTGAAGAAAGAGCAACTAGGGCTCCTACAACACAATATTTTTTAGTTTTTCTACTACAAAAAGGTGAAACAGCTAGAAACCTAGCAAAACAATGCAAGAAATAATTCCAAGACGGCACATTCTTCTGCATGTCAAGTTTACCATCACACAGAAAATTCATTCTTTGTGGAACAAATATGTAGGGTGATGTGAGGATTTTTTAAACTGTATACATTACCATGACAAAGAAACTATATTGAGGGTGGCAAAGAACCCCAAATAGGCAAGCTGACTGCAAGTTTACCTCTTTTAATATATTTTTAACAGTTTAGCTGGTATTTACTTTAAAAAAAAAAAGCCAAGATTTTGTATTTTATGCCATATTGTAAATCTTGTGAAAACTTTTTTTTTAAACCTTTAAAAGCAGCCGCTTTTTCACAGCACATAATTTCCAAGATGAAATAGTCTATGTACACTCTATTCAGTAGTGACAAAAAACTTAAACTTCACACTGCAACCTTCAAGTTAAGTTTGCTCTTTAAAACACTGTGCAAAATAAAACACAACATGACACTTAAGAACAAAGCCCAGGAAATACCACATTCAATAGCACTAAGTTAGCTCTGCAGCTTCATTAAATATGGTATTCTCTGATGTATAATAAGGTAAACAAAGATATGCTTCTTCATACCTCACATTTCTCAATGCAGTGAAACATACGTGACCCATGCTAACAAGTGTGTGAGAAGCAAATTTCACTGCCAGAGGGACAGACAGACTGGCAGTCCCTTAAGTCACAGGTGGATAGGGAAGTCTGAGGGCGTTGATAGAAAACTTCCGAGAATGAAGAAGTAAAAGAGCAGTTTAAAGAAGAGGAAGTCGCACTGTGAAGAAATTAACGGGACAAAACCAGACTGAGAAAAGCACCCACTAGCTGCTGCAAACAAACAACACATGTTAGTTTGTACTACGCACTGATGCTGCAGCCCACCAGGAGTGAGAGGGGAAGCTCCAGACCAGAAGCTGCAGACCAGAAGCTGAAGGACACCAAGGAGGAGGGTGGGAGCACGGAGCAGGTGTGGAGCAGCGGAAGGAAAACAGAGACGCCAGCATAGCTGGCAAGCCAGTCCCCTGGGAGGCTCTTGTGATGTCAAGCAGAATGACTCAGATAATAAAAAGGAAATGGTCAACAACATGCATGACCATTTACTTGTGCATCACACCCAAAGGAAAAACAGATTGCAACTACACAGGGATATCCTGTGAGAGCAGAATCTTGGAAGGGCCACTTATTTTATAACCATTTTGATGGGGAGGTGGTAGAAAGGAGACTGAGGAAAAAGAGAAAAAAAGAAAAAAGGTACACGTTCAAAGACTGCAATTTTCTCTTTTTCTTCCTATTTCTACTTTTTTAACAACAAAAGAAACAGAAAAAAATCACAATGATAACAGTTCAAAAGATGAGAATGACACTAAAGGCAAGGGAAACAGTAACGACTACAACAGCTATTCAAGCATGTATAAAGAGAACTCGTGAAAAGACAGAAAGGAGCCCAGGAAGGAAAACAAGCCTAACCCTACTGGAAAAAAACCCGACGCATTCAATGAGCCTGGGAAGAGATGAGAAAGAAAAGTTAGCATGGTGAGCTGTGAGGCAGACCTGACATACACAGTCATTTTATAGCAAGAAGAATTACACATCCATGTATATGGCAACAAAGCCATAGAGCAACTAGAGAAAAGGCTGCTCTTTACTGCTTCCACTGCAAGGGCCTGTCCAGCAGCAAATACATATCTCACACAGATCGTCAAGTGGCTACTGCTCTCATACCTTTGACTTTAACCTGATGCTTGGTACACTCCGGGCAGGGAAGGAGGGTGAATTCCTCTGTCTGATACATTGAATAGTCTGTGCTCGCAACCACAATCCTGTCTCCAGCCTCCCAACTACTAACATCATCCAGAAGGTTCAGTATTACTCCACCCACCGCTTCCACCTGGAAGCCTGATATTGGGACACCTAATTTAAAAAAAAAAAGAAAAGGAAACATATTAGATTATATTCCCCTTTATATGAAACAATTCTCAAGAAGATACTAATAAATTATGTATGAGATTTTGCAGGCCCCAGAGCCCTCTAAAGTACAACTCTGACCTCAAACATGCCAGTGTGAGATGCCTTTACAGCCTGGTTACTTATTGGATCTCAAATGAAACAAAGGGAGAAGACAGAACTAATGGTGACAGGAAAAAAAAAATCTGTGTTTGGGTTTTTTGGGTTTTTTTTCCCAAAAAACCCTAGTATGATATGGCAGTAATTTGCAGGTCCAGCTACCTCTGCTTGTTTCAAGTGACATTTTTTTGCCATTTTAAACTGTACAGATATAATCAAGGAAAACAAAGTAGAGGACTTTCTTTTTTAAGCACAACTAATAGAACAGTTTGGCAGACTAAATTACACACACAAGGAATTTCATTAGATAATGATGAATTTGCATAACTTCAGCTGCTTTTGTTAACTCTTGAACCTAATTCTACAGCACCAGTAAGTAAAAGATGTATTTTGGTGGATTTTTTATTTTTTAATGCAAGTCCATACATTTTCATGGGGTTGTAATGAACAGTAAAGGGGTAGTAACAAATAGTTCAAGTGCTTAACAAATAAATTCATAACTACCATAAAAAACTTTTGAGGAAAACACAATAGTATTTAATAATTCTAAAAACAGAAAGATGATTACCCATAAAAACTCAGACCAAAGATATCTTAAATTTTAAAAAAATGAATAAAGGATAAAAGCAAGCAAAGCGACAAGTCTTTTAGCTTTTTATACCACAGATTCAACTTTGTATCAGAACAGCTGCCTAAAGTTCAGCACTCTAACAGCAACAGAAAATTGTAACAAGAATAAAACATTTCTTTTGGCTTCGATTAAGTTTTTTCTTTTTTAGTACCATAATCAACGCTTCAGAAGCTTAGATTTAAAATACACGACTCCCAAATTACTAAAATAAATTTTACAAGTTTCAGAATTTGTAAGACTCTTAAATTTTAGTATATTTAAATGAAGATAATACTATGCTGCTTACATACCATATACAAACAGTGATAAAATAGCAAGAAAATACTCTAGAACTGTGTCCGCCTATTTCATCCATAGCAAGAAAATACAACTTACAGAAGCACTCAAAAATTTAAATTGCAACCAGCAGTTCCAGTGAAAAAAACGCACAAAGTATTTTTTTTCCCCAACTGTAGGATTTCACAGAACACTTTCCTACCATCATTCCATTCGCTGTAAGCTCTCACAACAAACTTCTGACCATCCACTGTGAAAAACTCTTTCTGAGCAAGAGCTTTCCCACCAGTGCTGTGGTTTTCATAGTTTCTCACTGATTCATTACAGGAAGAATTTCCACCACCTATGACACCAACTAAAGCCCAGGCTTGCCTGTGAAAATCAAAAGTAAATGTTTAAATATAATGGCCCTTAAAAAATTCTTTACAAAACCAGGAAAAGACAAGGAGCATAGAAGACATAAAAACCCCTTTTGCTTGCTCTTCCAAATTAACTTTAAAATGCAACTTTAACATGTAGAGGAAAATGGGCAGACTTAACTGCAGACAAAAATAGTTCAAAATAACTGGGTGTCCTATACACAAATTGGCAAATACAAGAGCTCTTACTGGAGAAGACTTTCATATCCATTTTTAGTAAAACATTCAACAAGATACACATTTTTCCAAGTAAATCGCTAGAGATGAGCAACAAAAGCCACACAGGATCCTACTCCCAAACAGCTTTAGCAGGGCACAGGAAGAGCAGGAGTCAGCGCCAATGCTCCTGCCATAGCCCCCTGCCATCAGCCAGCAACACCCCAAAGGAGCAGTCAGGACTCCAGGGGAGCACATGTTCATCAGGCCAGGAGGGATGGACACAGCCAGCAACAGGCACTGGTGCTCGCCTCAGTGCTGGACAGGCAATAGCTTTTGCATCTTTTAGGATGCTCAGACCCAGAAAAGGAAATGCATGCTGTTACATAACCTTTGTACAAGATATCACCAATGTGCAAGTGTTTGGAAATCAAAAGCAAACCACACACCACAGAAAGCTGCCACCGAGTTCAAAAAAACAAGTTTATTTTGCTGTTCTTCACTGCTCTGTAATGCCATAACCATGTGTGCAAAGGAAGCAGTCGAGATCATCTATTAAAAAGCCAGACAATTTTGCATCATTAAAGTTGAATCACTCACCCTAAGTGAAAACAGTGTCAGCTAGCTGGACTGCAGTCTGTTGCTAATGGTTGATTCACAGGCAGATATTAAAACCACCTTCAATCCAGTTACCTTAATTTTAACCCTTCTTGATGTTTTTGTTGATAGGGATCAAAAGGCCAAATGATACTTTAGCGTTAACATGTTCACAGGAATAGTACATACTGAGTCAGCTTTTCAGTAGCAGCAGCAAACAAGCTGAACATCTCGCATACTGACATTTAAAATCGTTATTTAAAAATTTAAAATTGACATTCAAAAAGTTATTTTGATGCATGTTTTGCATTCCATGTGTTGCAGAAAGTGAGAGAAAGTGAGAGGGCTGTAATGCAGTATTCACCTCCATGCTGCCTTTCACTAGCTTTAAAGGTTTAAGAAAATGACCCTGCTTTTCCCGACTGAGCCATCAGGGAGAGCTTCTCACCTATTGTCCACTGCAGAGCAAAACAATTTTATGTGCTTACAGAGCCTTTACTGACTAAAGAAAGCAGACAAGAATCAGTTCAGCAGAGAAGGAAAAAAGGCTGCTTCTTCCCTATTAAAGGCTGAAGAACTTCCTCATTTCAGACAAACTGGTGTGGAGGATATGGGCAGAGACAAATCCCAGAAACCTTCACCTCTGAGGACAGGTTGGGCTGGCTGCACCACACCCTGAACAATCTGAAGCCACACAGGCTTCGCTGCTTTCAGGAAATGGTATTCTACTATAAGACATCCAGGTCTTGGCACTTTTGGCCAAACTGCTTCAGAGGCAAGTGCATTCCATCCCACACCCCTGTGCTTACACAGCCAGTGACACAAATGTACTCCTGACGGGAACTGAGGTCAGAACATGCCATCCTGACTGACACCCAGCCCGCCTCTGCCAAAGCACAGGGAGGAAACTAACTGGAATCCAGATGTCAGGGGATAGTGAGGTATAAGAATAGAACAGAAAAACTAAGTGACCGATTTCCTGGAAAACACTGGACAATACAAAGAGGTTATACAACACCATCCCAATAGAAGATGAAGAACAGACTGACAGGCAGCTAGGAGACTGGGTATACTTTTCACTTGTATTGCCAACACAGAATCACAGAATCATTTAGGATGGAAAATACCTCTAAGATTGTCAAGTCTAACCTTTGACCGATGGCCACCTTGTCAACTACACCACAGCACCAAGTGCCACATCCAGCTGTTTCTTGAATACCTCCAGGGATGATGACTCCACCATCTCCCCAGACAGTCTGTTCAAATGCTTAACAACTCCCTCCTTCCACTAAGAAATTCCTCCTATGTCCAACTGTAAACCTCCCCTGATGCAGCTTGAGGTTACATCCTCTTATTCTGTCACTGGTTGCTTAGGAGAAGAGGCTGACGCTCACCTGGCTTATAGAAAGTGATAAGGTTCCTCTGAACCTCCTTTACTCCTGGCTAAATACTCCCAGCTCCCTCAGCAGCTCCTCGTGACTTACATTCTAGATCCTTCCTCAGCTCTGCTGCCCTTCTCTGGACTCACTCCAGCACATCAATGTCTTTATTGTAGTAGGGAGCCCAGAACTGGACACAGGACTCAAGGTGTGGCCTCATCAGTGCCCAGCAGAGCAGTACCCTGGTCCTGCTGGCCACACTATTGCTGATACAAGCCAGGATGCCATCGGCCTTCTTGACCTCCTGAGCACATTGCTTTGTGTTGCCCAGAGCAGTGTGGACAACCCTATGCAGCACAAAGCCAAGTTCAGAACTTGGACTGCAAAAAGCCATTTGCAGCAACTAAATGAAGAGCACAGCAGTCTAAGTTTCCTGCTGTAATAATTCCTGTTACACCTCTTCTACTGACTCACCATCCAAATCCTGACTAACTGAAAAGAATGGCCAAAAGATATAGAAACACCTTGTTAGTGCATTTCAAAATAATTTTACAGGTCAGTTCCTTTGAAAACTCAATGGAGAGGTAATGTACTTTTATTTCAACAGCGCAGGAGCATGAATAAGATGTTTAATACCTGGGATTAGCATCTCTTAGAAACAATGTTCTGGGTTGGAAGGGAGCTTGCAATCATTTAGTTCCATTCCTTGCTCCTCCAAAGTCATACAAATTAAAAGCTTCACCTAGCAACTGTTATCTATCCATGTCTTAGAACAAGAAAAAAAAAAATCCTTGCTGCACCCAGTTTTAATTTCTATAAAGAACAGCGAAAGCAAGCAATTACAAGTAAGTAATGAAGTCTGTCACATAGATACCAGTCTCTGCACTGTACTGCTAACTGAATACTATTACTGCAGCACTATGTACTGCAAGATGTACACCAAGGATTCTCTGAAAACTTTATGAACTGTCAAAATTCAATAAATCTCCTACAGCAGAACCTGCATGTCATCTTTACTCGGCACAAAACGCAAAATAAATTACTTACCTGTAACTTAATCCTCTGACAAACTTACTTCCTAGAAGATTTTGAATTGTCACTCTGGTTTCCTCCAAAAGATTTTTAGCAGCTGAATCTCCCACCGCAATAGCAATAATGTGACCAGGATGTCCATTTTTCAGTAAGTTCTGGAGCTTTAAGCTTTCTTCTGCAAATTCATGAGTATCAAACTTCAGCACTTCCAAAACCTCTGCTGTATCCTGATCGATCACTCTAACATTTAGTCCTCGGGAAAAATTCTTTTTAAATGTGTAATGACCATAGGCCAGCCCTGAGAAATACATAGTCTTTGACAGAAGAGTCCATGATAACTTCTGGTGCCCGTGCAACTCCAGCGTTCCTTCAGGGCCCACGCCAATAAATTTTTGGCCAAATTCTGGCACATCAGCACCTTCGTTTGACTTCCCATACAAAATAATAGTTGCTTTGGATTTATAGCGGCATTTCTCTGCTCCAACATGAAGCATTCCACCATCCTTTATCAGGATAAATCGAGTTCTCAAGGTAATATTTTTAGAACCTTCTTTATCATCACCAAAAACAAGTAAACCTAAAAGAAAAAAAGTATTTCTGTACATTGAAGCAAAATTCAGAAAGACTCAACCAAGTTCTGCAGTAACAACAACAGAAAAATTACAGATTTATTTTTCACACCCATGAATTAAACTGTTATGTTCTTACATATATTTAGAAATATTTGGGAAAGCAGTTGCTACCAATTGTGATTTATCTTTCTAAGAATTTGCTGGATTATTCCAGCAAATAATCCAGAAAAGAGTTTTTTCTGCCCTTTTGGAAGGATTACTAATATACAATAGTTACCACTGAAGGACAAACAGATTTAGTACCAGAAAGGCTACTGAACAACCTTGTTTTACTATATTGCACAGAAAACCACACCAATGCTGCACTGAAAAGATACTAGAGCGGTCATTCATCTTTTGAATGATATACCAGACCTGGTAGCTGGCTGAAAAGTAAAAAAACATGGGAACTGGTCAATAAGCTGCAAGATAAAGTTTCAACATATTTTTATGTAATCACAGAATTAAAAAATATGCAAACACTGAAGCAAGACATTAATCTTGCTATTTCATACCTCCATCCTGTATAACTATAGAGTGTACTGTAGCATCTGAGTTCAGACGAAACAAATCCCCTTTTTTGATAATAACTCGTTTTTCAGAATCTTTTCCAGGGCTCCAGTTTTTAAGGCGAGGGTTCTGATCAGGACAATTCTCTGCAACACAGTGCAAAATTCAACTTTTCAAAAACAAACATCATCACACCAATCAAGGTGGCATTAGGATGAACACAAGTAAGAGAGAGTCAGTCACCCACAAAGGACTCCCACCTCCTTCTGTGGTTTCAATACTGCAGTCATTGTATTTAAACAGCCAAAAAGACACCTGAAAAATAGCTAAAGTCTCAGGGGTAGGAAGGCATTCTTTTATTTAATTAAACTACTGTTAACCACACACTGTTGACCACAAATACTTTTGAACCCAAACTGATTTTCTTCTTCATTTCTAGATCACCTGCTGCAGATGAGCAAAGGTAAGTGGAATGCAGTTCAGACACAGAGCAATCACACTGAGCACTGGAAGTCTTAGGCCAGCTAATAAGGATAACTAACATGGTTTTTAAGCATCTAAGTATCTCACCTCCTCAAAGTCTCAACCCTGTCAGAAAGGCTGATCCCTTCTTACTTTTAAGCATCCAAATTATTCTTTCAGTGGAAGTTTGCAGGAGGGAAAAGGCACCCTTAAAATATTTAATATAAAACCTAACTAGCTAGAGCAGTTTCCGAGGAGATAAGACATCTGGGTCTAAACTTAAACATTTGTATCCCTTAGGAAGTCAGCTTAAATATCAGGCTACAAACTACACAAGAGCAGAGACACATGCAATCCTTGGTGGAAGCCCCGGCACCACACAGGCAATAACACCAAGCTACAAGGCCAGAGAAGGAGAGGCAGCAGCAAGAGGTGACAGGCTTGTGTGATTTCAGACAAAGTTACAGCAATGTAGTATTTATACCTTGCACCTCTTTAGCAAATTAAGCATATGAGTAATGTGGAAGCACAGACATACTATAAAAACTGGAATCCAATTCCTTGGATTATCTTACTAAAATTAAAAAATTAAAGATATTTTTCTTATGCAAAAGACAATCAAAAAGATGCCAAAAAAAACATGTTAGCAGGCCAAATGTGGGTAACAGCCAAAATAGCCTTTTCACATCCTGTCTTCTCAAGAAATACACCCACACTTCTGAAATGCTACTTCAAGGCAAAAAGCTAGCAGAAATAGTCCATTCTTACAGTATCTAAAGAAACCAAAACCTATCCACAAGTTTAATACAAGCCAGCCTTAGTTTTGCTAACAGAAATATTTTTCCTTCAGTATTAACTTTCCACATTTCAAATCCCTCCCAACTCAGGAAACCCACATAAACCAAGCTTTGACTACCAGTGGAGAAAAATTAGCAAACTGCAGAAAGGGCAAAAGGCATACAAGCAGTAGTATAAAAATAAAAACAAAATAAAATCTTTTGGGAGGATCCTATGAAGACAGCTTTTAGAAAATGTAATTCAACGTGAGGGAAAGCCGAAAAGCAAGGAGAGCCGCAATCAGCAAGACTGCTGAGCACTCACCAGATAAAGGCAAGTCTACTGCCTGACTCATGCAGAGTCCCTAATCCTTTTTCCCTAGACACCACACACACAAGCACTGTGAAGAAACACTTATTTCCTGGCTGGTAGCAAAGGGCAGTGTGAGGAAACCATGAGTCAGCAACCTGATGACTTCTGCTTAGTGTGATTCACAGAAGAGCAGATGTAGTGATCATGTATTTTTCTGTTGAATCAGAAAGAAGAGGTATAGAAGAGTAACTAAAAAAAAATTATAATTTTAAAATCTATTGTACATCACAATCCAGCAAGAAAGCCATCAGAATCACGAACAGGCACTCCTGTAATGCAAACATGCTTTTAGGGCACAGTGGGTTAACTTTTTGGCAAGCAGATCCGATGTGTTTAGCAAAAGTATTTTGAAATTCTCCCTTAGCAATTGCGGTGGGCTGCATGAAAACATCAAATATTTAGAACTTCACTGTATGTTATCTCCAAAATTACCAAGTAGATTTTATAGATGATAGTTATTGCCTTTAGAGTCAAAGTTAAATAAAAACAGAAGCACAGACCAGAAACTGTTAAGTAGTGATGACCTTGCCAAATTTAGCCACTCACGCTGAAAATTTTTCAAGTCAAGTCTCTCCTTCAAAACATTTCTGTAAAAATAGGTCAGCATTCCTTTTTAGTCACTTCTATGTGACTTGGGGGAGAAGAAAAATTTCTACAAATGGTGGAGGAAAAGTACACCATATCTCCCACAAGAAAACATCCTGACAAAAAAAACCCCAGCGCTAGAGCCTTTCATGGAGTAAGCATATGAAATTTGACAGGAGAAAAAGACAGGCAGGAAACAGTTCTTGAGATATAACTAAACAGTTCCTTTCTACCTGTTCAGACACCATGTCTGGAGCTTTCAAGGCCTCTGGGAAAAAGTTATCAGTGCTGTATTATGCTCAGCAGAAGTCTATCAGACTTTGGCAGCTGAATTTTCTGAGGATCCTGTTTACCCTGGGCAAGCCCAGCTGAGAGCTTCAAGAGTGAAGAACTTTTCCCTGAAGTCTCCCCAGCTTGCCATTCAGACCTCGCATCAGAAACCCGGGGAAATGGGGAAGGAAATTGCATTTCCACTGCTCTCCCTGATCCCCAGTGTTCAGGAGTCCTTAGATGAGTCAGGAGTAAATGCCAGGAATACAGAAGCAAGGAGGAAAAAGAAACCAGCTGACAAGCAGGAACAGAAATGCTGACAAGCAGCATCTTCCCTTTGGGGAAAGTATGGTGGAGGTTTAAGATTTATGTGCATTTACTACCAAGTGTCACATTCCCTCCACTGCCTTTTAAACAGCCATTACAAATTCTGATAATATGGATTTCCAATTAGCCCTGAAAAAAAGTACACCTAACTGGAAATGGTGTCGTTCACTGCAGCACCACATGTGCTTGGGTCAGAGCTAAACACATTAACATTTCAACCTGCTGGAGAACTTTTGGGGAGTTTCTGCAACAATCATATGGCAAGATTAAAACATCAGCCAGGCTTTCCCTGGTGCCTGTAGGAATTTCTCTTGTGTCAGGGTTTCACAGTATCACAGAATAAATAAGGTCGGAAGGGACCACAGTGAGTCATCTGGTCCAGCCTCCCCGCTTAAGCAGGGTCATCCCAGAGCACATGGCACAGGATTGTGTCCAGACAGTTCTGGAATATCTCCAGTGAGGGAGACTCCACAGCCTCTCTGGGCAATCTGTGACTGGATGGTCACTCACACAGTAAAGTTCTTCCTCATATTACAGTGGAACTTCTTATTAACTCTTGTCTTATTGCACAGCACCACCGAGAAGAGCCTGGCTCCACCCCGATGTATTTCAGAGAGTCATTTGGGTAAGTCACCCTTCAGTCTCCTCTGGAATCTGTCTGTAACCAAAGTACTTGCTGCATATGTACCCATTACCAGCAATCTAGATCATAACGGAGGAATAATCTTCCATTTACTAATCCCTAAATTTTTTTGTTTTCCTTCATAATTATTAGGAAAATTCAGTAACTTCACCCAAGGAGGTATCTCAGCAAGCCACCACCAAGAGCACTTCAGTTGGAAGTGTGCACTCATTTTGTACCATCTGAAATCTTCAGTTGGTTATCTGATTTGTTCAGCCTGTGTTGCACTGGCTTTGGAAACAGCATCTTTTTAATTACAATGTCAAAAGCCACTGAGAAGTCTGTTACTACCACAGCCAAGAGTTTAAATTCAAAATCCTGTTTAGCTTTTAGAAACCTGACTACTGACTTAAAAACACCCAAAAAATCCAAACAAATTCAACAAAACAACCCATACTCCAAACTGTACTACCAAGATTTAGCAACTGCACCTCACAGCATCTTCTAGGAGTAATTGGCTAGAGGGATGTACACTTTGTGATCACATGACTTGTTGATGCTTTACTACCACTGACACATTTCAGAGATTCTCCGAATTCCACAAAAGTTGCCCAGTTTTCCAAAATGAGCTGAAAACAAAAAAATCAGGGCTAATAGATCAAAAAAGGTCCCTGCGCAATTTGCATATAAACAAAACAAACACATACTATTAGCATAGGTTCTCAACGATTTTTAAGTGATTTCACTTCAACATTTTTTTACTATCTTCCTTAGTTACTGCTTAAACAGATAGGATTTAGTGTGGTCTACAATTTGTGAACCTAGGAGATGGCTTCTACAGACAAAAATAATTATGCTTATAAAGCATTCGTGCCTCCTTCCCTGCTCACCAGTAATCTTTATTTACTGCTATGCCTTTCTATTTCACGTAAGTAAATCAAACCATGCATAATAAAAACAATACTGATAACAAAAATGGGAGCTGATCTCTGCCCCAAAGCTCTGCCTCCTTCGATGTTAAAATCACAGTAAGTGTCCTACTTTTGCACTTAACTTTCAACATTAATCCTGATGCTGAATTACTGAATTATGCTCACAGGTAGCATAATTTCTAGGATGATTTTCTTTGCAAAAGAACTTACCATCTGGAGCATATTTTGAAGCTATTCCCAAAAAAATCCCCAGTGCAACAAAAAGTGAAAGGCTAGAAATGGCAGAGCAAATGAGAGTATTTTTATGCCTGTTGGCTTCTGCCTGTCGGCGGTGCTGCTCCACTGGTAAGGACGGGAGTCTTGTCTGGGCTTCTTGTCTCGCCGAGGTAAATTCTGCTGCAGCATGGCTCTGCGAAGGCGGCGGGGGACGGAGAGGGGCAATTCTCCCCGGGACGTACCCCGAAGACCTGTGACTGCTCCCGTTCTGAGGACGGAGGAATGCAGGGGAGCTCCCCCTGGTATCAGTGCCTTGCATGTTATAAAGTCACTGGAACACGCACACACACACAGAGGGAAAAAATAAAGAGACAGGCTTTCAGAATACAGATCAAAATGCATAAAACAAAAAAAGAAACAACAACAAAAGGCAATTTTAAGCCACGTGTCAAGAACAGCCACTGAAGCTGGGATTATTTACAAAGTGTCAGTCACTTGCTACTGGTCACTTGCCATGGAATAACTGCATGGAACAATAGCATATGTGTCTTCAACAAAATTAAATTCAAAAGCATGTGGTGTGGGAACCCATGACAGCACAGACCACTTCTTCCTGGTTCCAGTGGGTATTTTTCAGAGTATTTTCACAGTTAACTTGTACTATGAGATTAAGAAATCAGATTAACAATGACAAAGCTAGCAATCCCTGCTTCCCCACAGTTATGCAAAGAATGTCTAAATGTATTTTTTCTGTACACAGAAGCTGAACAAACTCCTCACTTTCCCTCGCGGAAAAGAAGCTGGAAAAGACAAGCTTGTCTTCTACACTGGAAGCCCTAAAAGCTGGTTAAATTTTATATACAAAATACCAAATACTATTTTATTTCTAGTCATGCTTAGAACTTAGTCGACCTTTTTAACAAGCTGAGGGGCATAGAGCCAGCAAATTCTTAATTTACTCACAGCAGGATTCAATTGCTAGTAAAGGTGCATCAGGAATGGTTCTGTAAGAAAGTCACATCTTGTTCAGCAAACCTTGTAATTTTTCTCACTCTGAGATGCCTGGGTTTGGACATAAAGCCTGGAAACAACATGACTGCTCCAGATCTCTGTACCCACCACCCAGAAGTGAGTGCTGCTTTTATTTCAGTTACTAGTACTGTTTCCATCTTTCTTCTGAAGCACATCAAGAGGAAAGCGTACCAGTGCCATCACTGCCTGGCCCATCCTCAGCAGCAGCTCTAACTCACCACACTTGTCTAGTTTAAGAGAAACATGCATTTGGCTGTTTTCTCTGGTTTTCCAGTCAACAGTGTTGTACAGAGTATTCACAAAGCTGGCATAATTTTTCTCATTATGATTAGCATTTCTTACAGATGTAATTTCTTGAGAAAGATGCTCAGGTTTCAGTTAACTGAAACCTAACTTCTGAAACTAAATCCTGAAGGGGATTTAGGCATAAGTCTTGTGTATTACACAGCAAAGTTTAGGAAAAATAAAAACTACTGATAATGGGAGAGTATAAAGATCCTCTTTCTGTTCCATTAACAAAGGGAAGTCTGAGCCATACTCTGAAGTGACAGGCATGCTGATGAAGGAGGAATGTGACAACTGTAATCTTATTCTGAGAAGTAGCAAAGGAGCCTTTTGTCCCATGTGCTGCAAAATCTGATACTTCACTGTTTCAAGGAAAAAGAGCTGTTACTATTGAACAGGCTGGATTACCCTTTCATGGGAGACAATGCACCTCCAGATGTATGCACAACGACAATGAAGGCACTGGAACATTAACTGGAGTAGCTATCCCACAGTGCAAAAATTATTCCAAGTCCTCCAGAAGTGCTCCTTGCACCTGTTCACTATAACAAATTAATTTTCAGCATTCTCCTTTCTGTCCTTTGACAAACTATTTCCCAAACCTAATCCTCTGCTCTCAAACTTAACTGCCCAACATGTTATGTGCACTGTGGAACAGTTTGCTTTATGTGTTTCATGTGCTTTTACACTCAACTTGTCATCTCTCAGCAGTGAAAGTAATTTCTGTGTTTTAGATGTGGTATTAAAAGCTGAGTAGAGATGGAGCTTTTCAGCTAATTCAAAGGCAGTATTTATGCCTAGCTGAACAAATGCTGGACTGGCTTCTTAATTAAACATTTCATGAAATCTGATAAAGCATTGAGATTTTTTTTTTAATTATTTGAAACCCCAAATCCTTAAACTTGGTTAAGTTCCTAGTTATGGCATTTATCTGTGACACTGAGGAAATCACTACGGAGTTCATCAGAGTGTAATACCAACAGTTAAAAAGTTTGTTAATTACTCAGCTATATCAACTAAATCCAGATTGGCTATGCAAGACT
Source organism: Aleadryas rufinucha (assembly GCA_013397815.1). Lineage (NCBI taxonomy): Eukaryota > Metazoa > Chordata > Aves > Passeriformes > Aleadryas > Aleadryas rufinucha. Next base: position 149,731 of record VZTH01004806.1, on the reverse strand, counting down.
TGAAATAGTTTTACAAAATAATTTTACCACAATTTTGCCCACCAATGCCGCTTAAAGTACTGCCAGACCGCTAAAGAAATAATAAAAAACAAACAAAAAAACGTTCATTACAGAAGCCATTGGAAACACTTGTGTCATATTTCAAGCATATTTTGTGTTGTACAAAGCATTCTGCTTTGTTTGCAAACCTCATTTTGGCAACTGTAAAAGGTTTTCAACTACCCTACTCAAGTGAAAACACAGGTCACCCCAAGGACGGGTGGGAAAGAGACAGCAGAAGCCGAATTGCTGTCTTAGCCATTACAAAATCAAAATAATGAAACTAAGCCATAAGGAGATACTTAGCACATTCTAAAGACTCACCATATAGTTTTCCATTACAACAAGAGTAACCATTGCAATACTTCCTTCCCTCTTCATGTGTTATTTGAAATTCTCTAGCTGAAAAATTATCTCTTCTATCCTGTAGAGCAGCTACTGGCTTTATAAAAAGACTGACTGATAATCTGATTCAAATTATTGGCTTGTTTATTTCTACTCTGTGGAAGCCTTCAGAGAACACCACAAACGCATGTATGGTAACTGGTTGTATGGCCAGTTATGCCTAGAGAATGCAGTTATTTGGCTGCACAAATACAGTTTGTGTGTCACAAATACAGCACAAATCTTACTCTGCAAATGCATTTACAGAGTAAAATGCAGGACAAAATACCCTAACTGCTGAACTATTTAAATACCATATTTGCTCGCAAGTTCCTATGCACCTGAATTTTTCCACTTTTCCCTTTGATCTCTGCCTATGCTGTGGTCTCCTAAATGAACTCATGATCTGGGCATCACTTCCTGATGGTCAGTCCCAGACAAGAACATCACTCATTTCTGCAATTGTACTGTGGTGCACAGGATGATGCGGTATTTTACTTTGCAGCTTGCTTCAAAGTGCTTTCAATAACAGTCAAGTTCTCACACCATATACAACCAATTACCTTAAATTTATACAGAGCTCTATCTGTACAAATGTGTTGTAATACCATTTACGAATGGTAAATGGTTCACTGTTCCCAAACTTCTTTCACATCAGAGTATTACACAAGATTTTAAATCCATTATTCAACACAGCTTTTAGTCAGGGCTACACTTAAGCATGTGCTTCCAGCCCATCAGTAGGAGGGAAGCTTCCAATGCACAGACTCAGCTGGAGTATCTCAGATGCTTCAGCCCACGATGTATCTGGAGTATGTCAGATATTTCATTGCCACCCATCTGCTGGATGACTGCACTATTTGCATATCACTCTTTAGCAAGAGGAGCACTACTCCACACAATCCAGGTTTCTGCTCATGCACCCCTTCCTACAGCATGAGCAAGCAAACAAGTACTTCTCATACTGGTCACATCAGCCAATGCATCTTAAATTTAAAAAAAAAAAAATGAAAAGGTTTATTTTGCACAGCTTCCAAGCAAAAACAGTGAATACGTGCAAGCCTGGATCTGTCTACAGAGCACCTGAGCAAACAGATATGGACAGCAAACCCCAGCAGGCAGACAGCAGTGAGCTGCTCTGAACAGGCTGCAACATCTCCTGTCTCCTCAAGTATTCCTTCACCACTTTTAACTTGTGCCACTACCATACACTCATACAAGCCCACACTGCTCCACGCAGTCAGAAACCGGAAACATATGCACTGTACAACCAGGGGATAACATGTGAACCTCCTGAGACGTGACTGTGGGCTCAGAAGCAAGCAGCATGCTTATCCACTACTCATTTCAGGGCTGGTTTCCTGGGAAGAAATTGGCTCCTTTTACCAGATAATTCAAAACGTCACCTGACATCACCCAAAAATACCAAGAGAAAATACCAAGATAAAAAAAGAGAAAAATACCAAGATATTTTACACTTCTGTGTTGCCAAATGCTAAGTGTAATAAAAAATGTCAAACATGCTAAAAAACTCCCACACTCCTGCACTGTCTGAAAACTTTGTAAAGAAAGTTTGCTTACTTCACACAGTGCAAAGAAATTAATGCTTCTCTTGAAGCACGCTTTAAAGGATCACAGGTCTTAAAAGTAAAACAAAAGAGAAACCAGAAGAATTTACACGTTTCTGTTGAACTGGGCCATCAAACACCACCAGCTCTAGTGCTGACCTATCATCACACCGTCTAGTCTCAGAGTATATAATTCCTGTTAAGGAAAAGACTGAGCAAAGGGTGGAGGAAAACAACACATACACAAAAAACTATTTCCCCATGCAACACAGTACCACAAAAGTTATTACTGCTTTCCTAGTAGAGGCACTTGTCCGGTATAAAACCAAAGGGCAGTGAGAAACCCATGCAAAGGGAAAGGGACAAGAACTCAGTATTAAAAAGCTCCTAAGTAGAAACAATTACTGAACAGAAAGTGATGTAAAGTAAGCTCCTGAAGTATGACATGCACACCTTTACAGACTTTCAAGCTGGTCAGCTACAATAGAGGTACAAATGTCAATGTTCAAGTGCTTTGGAAGTCCCCAGTTCAACAAATTTCAACCTCATCAGTAAGAATGATCCCAAGCAGGGTGCCCACATGCTTTCCTTTCCGATTCCACATTTTCTCCTATTGCCTCATTCTGAAATTACACCTATTCACCAAAACAACAGACAGCATATTGGAAGGAACCTACTTTTCCACCCATGTACAAAAGCTGGAAACACTATGTGCACAGTAAGATGCACTGCTACAGTTAAGTAACTGTTGGAAATCACAGTATTTATAACAGCCTGAAAAATCGCAGCTGAGTTACAAAAAAAATCTGTAAAAACTCTACTGACATCAAGACACGTATGCTGTTTTCTGCATGCCACCACCAAGTCTTTTCCCTTGCCCAGCACTTTCAGAAGAAAATCAGAGCAAAAATCAGCAAGAAACAGAGGTATAAGAATGGTAAAAGTTACAAAACTTAAAAGATAAGCTTTATTGCACCAGATTTTCTGAATTTCCTGTGTAGCAACTACTAACTTTTAGTGAACTTCTTGGCACTTAGAAAACATGTAAAATTCTATGATATATAACCACTGGAAACCACTTGAGCCAAGGTCCACTCTTCCTAAACCAAATCTTTCATTTCCTAAACCAAATCTTTCTTTCTCCAGTCTTTCAGAATCACTTCAGTACCACACATCAAGAGACAGAAGTGAAAGCATGCCTTATATTCACTGTGTAAAAGAAGGCCTACAAATAGAAATAACCCTCATCAGCTGGTCTAATGAACTCTAAGAGAACACAAGTCTCTCTCCAGTTGAGAAGCAAATTTCAAACTTATATACAAGTAGGAAAGGTTGAACTACATATGTTTAGGTGATATGCAAAACAAGCTATTATCATCTATGGATTAGAAAGGATGATGAAGGGAGAGGGAGAGGATGGTGAGAAGATTGCATCCAAGGGAAACAGACAGGTAAACAGACACTCTGGAATAGAATTTGTCTGTGGGAATAAGTATGAAATTATGGTCAAATAAAACCACTCTCATGTCCACGGCTGACAGCATACAGGAGAGCCATGAATTTCATTCCCACCCTCTTGTGCAGGTGTTTGGCAGATCACCATTAAGGATGACACAAATCTCAGAGGGTATTGGTATGAGAAAAATGGTTCCTTGTTCCAATGACAACTGGGCTTTTGTCCTTCACATACAGTTTGTGTGAACAAGCTCTGCAGCACTCACCTGGTTTCACTTACAGAGCATTTGATGCAGCAGATGAAGTACCTGATTTTGCAGAAAGTTTACGTACAAAACTTAGGGATTTTTGTAGTGCTGCAGAGATGCATCTTACTACAGAAACTGCAGGAACATGTTTCTTCCAGTTTCTAGACACCACACATCATCCTGTAAGCCTTCAAGAATTCTTAATTCACCAGAAGACACCACAATTTTCACTCTGCTCAAACACAGCTGTAGTAGCTTCAGATCTCGCCCACTGAAACAAAGAAATGTAAGCCAGAAGCCACAGCAAACTGTACCTGGTGTATCTAAAATGGTATCTGACATTTCCAGTGAATTCTCTTTTTCCTCCCTTTTGTTTCTTTTTGACACAGTTTATCTTTATAAATTACTTACAAATTGCGGAGCTCTACTCTGTTTATCATTCACTGTTTAAAAAATAGCACATTCTGCTGGAGGAAACCATGCAGAAACAAGTGAATTATCAACAACTTAAATACAGCACATCCAAGAGCACACTAGGAAATATGGCACATGCTGAAACAGGCAAAATGACTGGAATAATTTTTACTGTTCCACTTTCAGAAATGAAATGTTTAATAATTTGTGTAAGAGATCAAGAGTGGAAACTTGCATTTTAATCACCCATCTGCCATTACCTTGCTGCATGAGTCACAGCTTATTTGGGCCCCAAGCCTGTAACATGAAAAAAAAAAGTGGTCACTAGCCTCACAGAGACTTTGTGAAGGTTAGTTTAGAGAACGCTTTGGCCTCAGCTCAGTGATACATCTGAGTACAAGCCTACTTTTAAGTAAATAAATAGCTACACTTAAGTCAACAACTTTCACACAAAAGTGACGGATTTGCCACATTCACCTTAGAGAACCCAAGTAAGATGGTAGGGGAAAAAAACAAATGAAAACCAGGGAAAAACATTTCAACTACTTCTCATATTGACAATAAGAAGTGGTATACAGATAGTTGCAGTCTCTGAAAAAAACCAAATCCAACCAAAACAGCTACACCTTAGGACTTCAAACCAGAAAATTTTTTATGTAATGGTAATACACTTCAGAGAGGTAAAGTCGAGTTTTGGCACTACCTTGAATCACTGGGCCTAGAATCCTCCTCTGAAGAGAAGGACAGTAAGATTAGATATTTATTACTAAATTAGAAAAGCTCTTGCAAATAGATTATAAGCACATATGAAAGTACAGAATATAGCAGGTAGTGGGGAAAAGAGTCAGATCCGATATTTAGCTTTGGTTAACTGATGTATGCAAAAATACTCCTGAGTGTACTCATATGATCACTTGATCATCAAAGGGTCATCATGTTTAAGTTATATTTAAAACATGATTCGGTATCATAACACACTCTCTTCCATATCAGCATGCCGATTTCTTTCTTTCTTATGCAAAGCTGTTAAGTTCTTAGAACTTTTTCTTCAGTCAAGCTTCAGTAAATGATACGTCACCCCTTATTCTGCATACTTGAAGGACTGTCTCTGCAGATTTTAACTGCATCAACCACAAAAAAACCAATGCTGCCTGAAAAGCTGAATTGGTGCAGCTGCACACCCACATTCTTTTGTCTTGCATTTGTATGAGCCAAGTTAAATGAGTCTGCATTAAAAAATATTTAAGAGCTGCAAATCACATCCAATCACATCCAGTGTGAACACAGCTCTGACATCAGCACCCCTTAGCTCTTTGAATCCCCACAGGAGTCTTCATCCTGGTGATGGATGACTAAGAGAGAGGCTATATGACACAGGTCCATAGAGTCAGAAGTAGCTGGTAGAATGCAAATGACGTTTCATGCCTCTTCCAAGGAGGAAAAAAAAAAGCTGACACTGAGAAGTCTGTGAACCTGAAACAGTACTGTGTGCTTTGGACTTCAAGAATTTACATAGGTTTAGAGAGCAACAGGGTTGCAGAAGAGAAGTCATTTAAGGATTATTGGATAAATAACACTGCCTCGAGTTTAGGAAGTCCTTGGAAAGCAAGCTTTTTGAGGCTGGAAGCAGTAGCTTCACCAGATGACTATTACTCACCACTGTCAGACACAGGGTAATTGCCCGGATGGACACTTTGCCTGATGTGTTGTGGTCACTCTTTTACTATGCTTTAAGACCTCATTCAACTGCCTTTTGCCTTCACTTTTCCAAAATCACCTCTCCTCCTCTAAGGACCAAATCCCCCTCAACTCAGCAGTTGCAGCTGCCTGCTGAGATCAGCAGCACAAAATACACCTTTACCTGTACATTAACATGCCAAACTGCTACATGGTAGCTGAAACACAGTACAGTTTTCATTCTGCTGTAGGAATGGTGGCAACCCGGCAGAAGGGCACAGCACACACCAACTAAATGCATGAGGGCACAAGGGCTTGTGAAAAGAGTTTCTACTGATTGAACTAAAGAAGAATAACTTGATTGTATATGTGAATGCTAACATACCCCATGGCTCTAAGGTATCACAGAAATGACCGAATTACGTGAGTTGAGAGCCTCAGGAAAAAGGAACAGTGACTTAATTTACACAACATGATAGGTTTGTACAATTTTACAAAAGAAAAAACATTCTATAATTTTTCTTTTATTAAAAACACAAACGGCATATTTGGGATATCTCAAAACAGCAAAATCTCAACCTTCAAACAGCAAAACAAAGCCCTGTAATCCATCAAGTATGCATTCTGCTGAGCTGGTGGCTACATTCATATTTTGGCTTACTACAGTAAATTCCATTCTAGGAAACTCCAAGAACTCTGCACCCAACTGCCAAGTACTGCAACATCCTGCCAGGTACAGCTAGTATGCTGTACTGCATGACTGCAGTACTCTTTTTTTCATGTTCTTCTTAATCCCATGTGCCAAAAAGATAGAAGAGCTACTAGCACATTCCCTTCCATTAACCTACTTCACAACAAAGCAATAAAACCAGTTACAAGTTCTAAAGTATGCATTCTTTAATGCTTTCAGTATTTCCTTTACATATTGGCAAATACATCACTTTTCTCCCTCACGTCTTTGCTCAACTTTTCTACTCCTTTACCACTTTCTTTCTCAGTATTACTATTCCAAGAAAATACTTCTGTGGAAAAACACCCACATCTACAAACAATTCATTCCCGTCTGTCTTGCCAAAAATACCTCCATTAAATTGATAGTGAAATCCCTTTTGGTAAAAAATAAGCTGAGAATGGATCAAGTCTAGTCACAATTTGACTCCAAACAAGAAACTGCAATTTACAAGACTGACTTCAACCATGTTTTGATGCATACTGTAGGTGATTCTACGAACAGCCTTACCAATACAAAGCATGAACCTTACTGATGTACTTCAGACTGTACTCCTATGATTTAATTTTTTAATATACAGAAAGTGAGATTTACTAGGTGAAAATTTTCCCACTAGTTTCTGTCTGAAGGTTTTAAATCACTGGTGCATGCACACAGAAGGTGAAGAACACTGCAAGCACTGTGGGACAGGTTTCCTTGAAGTCACACATGATGTGGTCCATCAAGAAGCTCCTTCAGCTGCAGGGCAGGGGTAGCAGGGGTGTGCCCTTACAGCTGTGGAGGCTGCAGCATCGGCCTCCAGCAGACAATGGGGACAGGTTCGCTCTCCCTAGCTCCCCCCCAGCTCCCATACAAGGCAGAACCAAGAGGAGATGCAGCTCCAATCCCAGCACAGAGAGCAGTCGGAGCCTTCTCACACATAAAGAAGCAAACAGCTCCCTCCTATCCAACAAGTAAGGTAACCAAAATTGAGTCACTGCTCCTTTTCTGCAAGCAAGACTTCCCCAGCAAGAAGCTTAACTGACTTACCTCAAAACACACAAAACCAGTATTCTAAAACTGTTTAATAAAACTTTTCTGAAACATGCCAGAGATACAATAAAGGAAGTTAATGACTGTGCTTTGTATTTAAAGCACATTAAAAGCTCCTGTAATTAAAAAACATTTCTAGTCCTGACGGTCCAAGGCATGCAGACATTTCTTTGCAACCTTGGTGGTAAGAATGGTGTTTTGAAGTACTTAAGTCAGACTGAAAAGCACCTGTCCCACTGCACCCTGTCATTAATCAAGGAAATAAAACCTCCTAACCTCATTTGAAGTACAAGCTACTCAAATATGTATCAACTAAAATTAAAAAAAAAAAAAAGCTGCAAAATAACCAAGGTAGTCCCACAGCTTGTGCTCTACCTATTTTTATATTCATGCCTTAGAGGAAAAACAACCTTATTTGTTCCCCTGGTTTGTCAGCTTGGGAACTGTGCCACCAAAAGGCTTTTGCTCCAGTGCTTCCAGCCACCGGAGTTGTAACAGCTGGGAAACCTTCCGTGGATTTCATAGGGCCTTCTGAAAACAACAGTTTTTACACACAGGGGCCACCACCTTCTACTTTAGTTAGTGTCTCTACCAACTAGCAACAAGTCAGATGAACTCGCTAAAAGCTTCAAGCCAACCCTCAACACCACTTTCTCCATAAAATACTGTGGGGCTAATGTGTTAGTATTCGTAATTAAAAAAACCTACCATGTGCCACTGAAAAACATCTATCCACATCTCAAAACAGCACGTACCACAGCTCCTGCCGAGATGCTGAACTCCAGAAGATACTCTCATTTTAGCATGGACCTCACAAGACCCCTTGTCTTTGTCCTCTTCCCCTCCACATTCCCTTGTTTCTTCCTGCATCCCTCTGTAGCTGGGGGCAGTACTCATGCTTTACATGTAACTTATTTCTGTGGCCTCTTTACCTAGCTTAAGTCCCTGGCATAAAGTCTGCTGCATGCTGTATTAGTAGAGAGAATGCAGGAGGAGCAGGCCCAACAAACATGATCTGGCAGAAGATTTCACATCCGTGCTGGCAGTGCACAGGATCTATGTAGACAAAGCACCTCGAAGAGCTATAGAATCCTACAAACAAAAATGAACCTCCCTCTTCCTTAATGCTACCCATGGGCCATTTCTTATCAGCAGCTAAGCAACCGCAATCTTCTTCTGTGATTCATTAGAACAGACTAACGCCACACAAAATTACAAATTATTACTATATCCTCCTTATTACATTGTCTGTCAAGCCCCAGCTGCTATTTTGTTTTAAGAACTACTCAGAAATATAAAATCTCTTCCCTTTTATGGAAACCATGTCACTAAATACACATGTAAAATACAAACAAGGGGACAGCACACAGCCCTCATCTAAGCTGTGATGTCGCACAAATGCAGCGCATTAATCACTGCACACGCTCTTAGAGGGGCTGCGATGATGTACAACTCTCAGTGTTTCTTCCGTGCCTCTGGGCAAGCAAAGCAGCTGTTGGTTATCAGTCACAAGGACGGCATTCCACGACAGCCCAAGCACTCAGGGATGCCTATGACAAGTCCCAGCGCAGTCACGCCGCGATGCGGACCTGAGCCCGATCGCTCTGCACCGCGATCCCGGCAGCATCCGACCAGGCGCGCCAACAAAGCCGCGGCCCCGGGAGCGCGGCCCCGCCGCCGCACCTGCCGCGGCCCCGCGGAGCGGCGCGAGGCCCACACCTGCCGGGCACGCGCGNCGGGGCCGCCCGCCCGCCCCTCGCCCGGCCCGGCCGCACCCCCACTGTGCGCTCCGCCGGGCGCCGCGCTGCCCGGGCCTGCCCTGGAGCTTCCCCGCGGGACTGCATCCCCCCGGCCCTCCCGCTGCTGCCAGGGGACTGGGTGCCGCCTCCTGCAGCAGCCGGGCCTGGGGTGGGCAAGAGGAGGCAGGGGGGTAGTTTGCATCCATGCCCTGACCTACGGCTCTCCTCCGGGCGGTGTGTAGAAGAGCTGACTTGCAGCTCAAATGCTGGACACAGCGTTAGATACCGATGTCCGAGCTAAAGTAACAGTAATAATAGTAGCAGCAGTAGTAGTTGTAGTAATAATAATAAATACATAGTATAAGAGCGCAGGTGCTGCCTGGGCGGTGTGAAACGTGCCCGAGGTACGAGAGCAGTTGAAGAGCCAGGCGACAGCGAGGGAAGACACACTGTGCTGTCTCCGGAGGGGCAGCGGGGAGCGATGGAGAGACACCCGGAGCGCATGAGAGGCAGAGAGCAGTAGCAGAGAGCAGAGACACGCGGCAGCTGTCGGTACGTGCAGGCTGAACAAAGTTACTTACGGTTGTAGTCCGGGCAATCTGACCCGGGCAAAGAGCTGGCTGGAAAACCTGATTCCACTTTCTGATTTGTTTTGTTTTAAATTTTGTTTCGGATTGTAATGTTCTGAACTTCGGGGAACCCCTGCCTGTAGCTGTTACACAGCAAAGAGCATCAATTGGTGTAGACATTCAGAGAGACTGTGAAGCTTCAGGGCACCTCAGCCTCTCAGGCTGTCAGCTTTGATGTAAGTCTGACAACGGGCTTCTCTTAAGTTTGGGACCTCCCACCATTTCCGTGCGCCGAGGCTGTGCCACACTCATTACTAATGAGACAGTAGGGAAAAAAAAGAAAAAACAACCAAAAAAAGGCACCCTGATCAGATTCAAGATGCTTCAATGAAATGCTTCGGGAAATACAAGCATTTCCCAACACAGTTATTTCCTTGGGAATATTCCAAACAGCTGAAGACAAAGTGATAACTCACTTGTATGTCTATGAACCCTGCCCTACTCACTTCGGCTCTAGCGATTTCCTCTGTTTATGAGTAAGCATAGCCTCTGTGGTGTGCTTATAGCATATGGAGACATCTAGCGCCTAAATAATAGACTGCAAATCAGCTTCATTAGTCTGAAATCTTGGAGATCACAGTTGGATCCATTGCTTGCAATATTTCGAGCCAGGACAGCAGGGTGCAGAGTGGTTTTACTGCAAACCATCTCACCACTCAATAGCAGCTGCTCTGGGCACAGACCGCGGTGGAATGAGCAGCTGCAGTAGCTCAGGAGGGGACTGTGACTGCAGCTCTTCAGCTTCAGGCCTGAGATTTACAGCAATAATTGACTCAAGACAGAGATTTGCCTGTATAGACACGAAAGGGGTTGAGACAGTTCCTAACTTGCCCTTGTCACTAAACCACAGAGAGGAAAGCCCTTAGGCATATGAATAGGGCAGTTTCATCTTGGCTTTGACAATGTCTCTCTGTTTCTATTCTTTCTTTGCTAGCCCAGGAGCACAATCATTCTAACACGTGTAATTGTAAAACTTTGCCTCTTTTCAACAAACATATGCAAACTGAATACTTACATTTGCCAGTTACTTTGGCTGGAATTAAATTGAATAGTAAGCGCTGCTTATCTACTGGAAAGATATTAATCCAGGAACAGAAAGTATTTACTTTTTTTATATACTTGTGTAAAGAAAGAAGACATACAGACTGCTGATCAACATTCTCAGCCAGAAGCCTGAAAACAAGCTCATTTCAGTGATACCCATGTAGATGTTTTTTGCCAGTACTACTATATAGGGGCATAAAGTAAAACATTTCTAGATACTTAAATAGTCTGAAACTAAATTCATTGCATTATGTATGTGTGTGTGTAGGACTGCCCACGTGTATATTTTAGACAACCCATATAATACATTCTTTTCAGTCTCAGGCAAGTCACAAACACCTTTGAGCTGTAAAAGCACTAGATCATAGGACCACAGAAAAATTAAGGCTGGAAAAAACCTTTGAGATCATCAAGTCCAGCTGTCAACCCAGCACCACCACCATGTTCACCATTAAACCATGTCCGCAAGTGCCATATCCACAGGCTTTTTGAACACATCTGGGCCTGGTGACTTCCACCACTTCCCTGGGCACTCTGTTTCAATGCTTTACAACCCTTCATGTGAAAAAAAAAAATCCAAACATTTAATCTAAACCTCCCCTGGTGCAACTTGAGGCCATTTCCTCTCATCCTGCCACTTGTTACCCAGGGGAAAAGACAGATATCCACCTCACTATGACCTCCTTTCAGGTAGTTGTAGATCTCTTACAGAATGGAATTATCACCAAAGAACTATAATGTCTTTAAGTGATGGATACATTTGAATAAAACAATCCCTAAACTCTGTACATATGCAAAATATCAGACTTTGAAATTACCTGAGTATCTGAAATCTCTGTATCAAACTCAAACAGTGCCCTAAAGCATTAGTGCACCTCCATTTGATATGACTTATTTCTTATGCTACTTTGGGTTTCAGCAGACAAAAGGTAGGTAAAGTGTATAAACCAAAGTTTAAAAATGGCAAAAGATGGACTTGAAAGAGACAATTGATGCCATCACTATCGTCTAATGATTTCAAAATAAGTGAGAATGAAGCAGCTTTTGTCCTTCTGAATAAAAAGAAGTACTAGGAGAGAGGAGGGAGCAAGTTAGGAAGCCACAGGAGGGAGTAAGTATTGGCAATTACCAGTTAAAATTGTGTCCTATTCTCTCAATTCCCATGCAGAACCTTAGGAAATATTGCTGTTGGTCTATTGAGATAGGAGAGCAAATGTATGTATTTCTTTCCTTACTTCAGCCTTTCTGGAATATCTCCCAGGTACTCTGTGGTAATACCTTTTCCATATAGTAGCCATGTTTTAAATTATCATAAAAAACACACAGATTTTAAATTAACTGTCTGGGAGTTTAGCGTGTGTGGCAAAATAAAAGTTAAGTTATTGAAATAATACAATGGCTGCCTAGGCTGGGGGAAGGTTTGCTCTCAGTAAAAGCCTGATCTTACTTTCACATACTGTGCTTCAACCAAAGGAAACAGCAGTTAACAAAATATGACAACAGTTTAAGGGAGAAGACAAGAGTGTAAAATGCATATTGGGGGAATGTAGAGGTAATTTTTAACCAAATTTAGTCAGGAGCAGTTTCAGTACATCATCTTCCCCTACTCACAGAGGAGTGAATGCCTTTTTCTTTCTGTATGTCAAGACAACCCACATGTAACTCATTTATTTTTTGCAGGTTTACAAAAAAGCATGACCTATTTCTGAGTTCTGCTAAATCCTACCTGTCATTCTCCTCCCTTACTTTGTCTGTTCCCAAAAATTTTACAGTGGAGAAACCTGTCAGAATTTCAAGATTCTGGGTCATGTAAAGATGAGAAACTGCTGAAACCCAACAGCAAAAACTGATATATTTTTAATGGCTTTTAGATTTCTTCGTCTGTAATCAAATGTTGATAGTGAATCAGCAAAATAATTTAAAACCATCTGTTAATGAAGGGAGTATAGGCTGCACTGAAGGGTGAAAGGAGAATGAATAAATTGGGTTTTAAAAGAATAGTTGAAAATAAGTATAAGGAACAAATAAGAATGGGAGGGCGAAACAGATATACATAGATGGAACACATGAAGAGGAGCACATAATTGAGACAAAAGGAAAAAAGAATAAAACTCTAACAAAATCACAAAGCAAATATGAGTACAAGAAAGCTGTATTTTGCCTTTTACACTTCTAAAGTGAAACTGGATGAAAACCAACATGCAACAAAGCCATATTGCATTAATTTGAAATACCATCGGAATAAAAGTCACAATTCCCTACCAAATCAATTCATCGATTAAGAAACTCAGATACTACTTTCTCATTGTGTTTAGATTTTAGTTCAGCATTATTTAAAACATGATTGTGATTGTCTTCTGTATTTTAAAAACTTTTCCTTGGGAAAGCTTCTCATGGTAGGTGTTCACCTTTCAAGTCACTTCAATATATATTTTAATGTGAATTGGGTTGACATTTATGTTAATTTTACAAGCTAAGTGCAACAGTAAATTTGCCTTGCATTTAAGGTAAATATTGATGGAAACTCATTGGTAAATGAGTGAGCAGAAACACAAACACAAAAACTATTGGTTCTAGTGGCTTGTTTGGCCAAGAACTGTAAGCAGTATGTAAGCAGATATAGTGTTAGGCTAGTCAGATCCACTAGAGTTGAATTTGGAGTGCTGTGCTCATGAGACAAGAGCCACAGTCTACAGACCTTTTAACATCTGTCAGAAATGTTTGTTTATGAGACATTCCACAATCCATAAGGCAGACTAAAAATTGTTAATGGATAATTTCCTACAAATTGCCTGCTAGACTTTGGCTGAGACTATTTGAAATACCTATGATCATTTGTATTTAATCTCATGGGCCTGGTGTAATTTTAAATTATATACACATATATGTAATTTTAAATTATGCACATAATGTTTCTGTGTGACAAATTTAAGTCCTGAATTTTTTGTTTTGTTTTTATCTTAGCAGAGAATGATTTTGGTTAAAACTCTGTGAATTTTACAAGAAGAGCAGAGCTTAAAGCACAGATTTCTGATCTGCATTCACATACTAGTAAGCCACAAACATGACAAAATTGTGTTCTTTTAATTTTTTAGAAATTTTTTAGAAAAAAATTCTTTTAATTTTTTAGACAGAGAGTATGACTTCCACTGTAGAGAAATGCATTTTAAGTGATGTGCTCTTATGGTTATTTATTATGTATCTGATTGAAGAGGAAATATAAATATTTTCACAAGGTGAAGTGCTCAGGAATATTACATATTTTAAAAGAATTAAAACATTTGGAAAATAACAAAGCTATAATACTTCTAAATTAGTGCCAAAAACAGATATTGAAAGTTCTAAAAGCCTGTATTTGCTGATACCTCATTTCGTCCCAGAAGAAACATATGTAGGTAGGAACACCCTTTGTGTATTTGAAAATATAAAAGGCAAACTGCAACATTAGGATACTAAGATGACATTGTTTCCAAGGCATTAAAACCAAGTTCAAAACAGAATTGTCCATCAAAGACAAGATACATTTCTTAAACATGATGATTTGTTAATGCAAATCTTCTTAAAAACTTTGGGCTTCCCAATTCACATTTGGACCATAGTCCTCAAAATTTCATTCTTTTATAAAAGCTTCTGTAAAATTCAGCAGAAACACATTTGACACATGTTTAAGTAATATTGTAGAATAAGGCAGTTATGCTTACCTTGTTTTGTAACAAAGCTATAACATGCATATGTAAAATTGGGGGGGTTATTTCCAGTAAATTTTCAGTCTTCTGCCAACGCAGTGTGTCACCAAATGACTGACTGAACCTTTTTCCTTTTTGGAAGAACAAATACAAAGGCAAATCACAGTTACAGGAAAAGTTATCTGTTGGATTCTGTGCACAGGATATCATCCTGACCTTTTGTTTTTTTACAAAAAAGCCCCAGGAACTGAAGTGTCTCACATGAATGACAACATTTCACAACAAATGTGAAAACAAGAAGTATTTTTTTGCCCAACAGAAATGAATGTTTTGATTCTCTGAGATGCATTTGCAGTCCTTCAGAACAAGGACCTTAAACATTTGGTTCAGGTTGAGATATTCAATAATCCTAAAAATCATGCTACATTTTTTTTAAAGTCAGTTCTTTAAACAAGAGCTTGAGGTGAAAGCACCATGATCATTACTGTGAAGAATCACCATGATCATTTTGTGAAGAAACGGATCATTACATGATCCGTTTCTTCACAAAAAACATAAATTAACATTAAAATATGACTCTCTATACAAAAGCAGAGGTTCATCTAGCAAAGTAGACTCTTTCCAACAGCTGATGACAAGAAATTACAAGAATATATTAAAAAAAGTTAAGTAAACATACATCAAAACTTCATGGACTAATTCCCCTTCTTCAAGTGATTTGCAGGTCTGTGTCACCATTTTTATGCTTCTTTTTACCAGCTTCTATTGAAGAATCTGTTGCTTTCTGAACTGTGTAAGTTCCTAACATACATGATATCCTGTGACAAGGAGCTCTGTAGCAGAACTGCCTCTTGTAACAAGAAATATCTCTTTCTCTTGGGTTCAGAGGTTCCACTTAACTCATTTCATATGATACCCCATAGTTCTTATATTGAAAGAAAGTTAGTCCTTATCCACTTTTTCCATGACACTCCACCACACCATGTTCTCTCATGCTCATCTCTTTTGAGATAATAATAAATGTATTAACAGAACATATTTCTTTGTCCCTTTCTGGGGAACTGTTTAATTTCTCAGCATCTTTGTTTTCCTTTTGCCACTTTTGCTGCCCATTTATTTAAAGAAGACAGAAAGAGAATTGCAGTATGCTCCAGAATATGGGTACCTTAGATTAAACAAAGTGCTTTATTTTCATTCTTCTTTCTCCCTAAATCATATCTAAAGTCTTTTTCCTTTGTTGGTCACCACTGAGTATTCAGCTGATGTTTCCTTAGTAGTATTTCTGAACAGTAGCTGTTTAGAGTCTGTAATTGTGTACATAAACAATTTGGATTTCCCAACAACCTGTAAGTACCATATGCTATCACAATGACACCAGTAAGCTTTTCAGAAGGAGCTGCATTTCAGATTGTTCATGCTCTGTTCTGAACAGCAAGTTCCTGTTCTGTGTCAATTGCAAAATAGGAGCCACACAAAAATGATAACCTTTGCCATAAACTAGCCCTTTGAAAAAAGGAGGCCATCAGTTCCCTATTGTCTCCTCAAATACTGTCATTTAATTTTAGGTAGGCAATGAGGGGGAAAAAAAACAGGAAAAAATACCTAATAAAGTATATAATGTGCTGAAGGCAAGACAGCGTTCTCCGTGCAAGCTTGCCATTCTTTGTACGCATAAGGCTACTCAGTCAGGGAAATTCTTTTCTGCTGACCCTTTAATTTTCCTTCAAGTTCTCTTGCTACCAATCTTATGTTTCTCTCTTGCTTTTTGGTTCCACTCCCTTAGCCTATTTCCTATCTTTTTTTTGGCAGTAGAAGCATATTTACTAAGCCAGGCAGATGTACATGTTGGACTGACACCAACATTTTATAGTGAAGTCCTACCTCTGCAAAATTCCATGGACCAAGCTGCATGGAAAAGAGAACACAGGAAAAAAGAAAAAAGACAACTACAGCTAGAAACATACTTCATGTTTGTGCATAATGCATCCAAAACTCAGACAGCAAAGATAACTTAGACAATGATTTCTCAGCTGAAACTTCTGAGCATAGTGAAGGTATAATAACTGTTGAAGCAATTTTCTCCATTCCGAATCAGGCAGAGCACAAACTTAATAGAGATTAAAAACTTAACTGAAGCCAACTCCTGGGAAAAAACAATGTTACAATTGGGGGGGTCTACAAGAAAAACATCACAACCAAACCTGTAGAGAATCAGAGGTAATGTCTGCACAGAATAGGTCTTGCTGGCTTTATGTACGACAGAGCCAGTCTAAAAGACTTATTTGGAAAATATTTTTCATAAAGCCTGGTGTTTCCTACAATATCTTTTCAGTTTTTCAAGCATAAGGCATCACCAATGGTGCTGAGCTAATACAGTGATTAGAACTTTTCATGGGTTTGGACTAAAATTCACATGAGGCCAAAGCAATGCAGCAGCTTTCATCAGCGCCTGCTGCAAGGGTGAGATTCACGCAGGCTGAACCACTACCTGTACATGGACCAGATTCATGCTGGACAGACTGGTCAGAACAAAAAGCTGTATGAGACTGAGAAAATTTGTGTCCTTTCCTTGAAGCACTCAGCAGTTGGACATAAACTCTTAGATACTCACGTTCTGGCTAACCAAAAAGACAAAGAGTGGGATCCAGTCATTTCCCAAAGCTATGGATGCTTTAAGTCAAATCTCTTGCTATGCAGAAAGGACTATTATGTGGTTATAGATCGTTATTTTACTTCATTTGTTATGTAATTAACACTTTTGACATTACTGTTTTAAATCATACACCTTTCAGGAGATAAAAATCCAATAATATATGTAAATTATTGCACTGGGGAGGAGTGAGGATATGTGAGACCTGCAGATGGAGGGACAGGATGTGCTCCAGGTGCTAGGGCAGAGATTCCTCTGCAGCCCTTGGTGCAGCCCATGGTGAGGCAGCTGTGCCCCTGCAGGACTTGGAGGTCCATGGGGATGCAGAGATTCACCTGCCACTCATGAAGGAGCTCCACACCAGAGCAGGGGGATGCCTGAAGGAGGCTGTGATCCCATGGGAAGCCTGTGCTGGAACAGGCTTCTGTCACTTGAGGAGGGGAGTGATAGGAGTGTCTGGGTGGACACCTGACATCCAGCTGAGGTCAACCCACCACAATTATATATTAACTTAATCTTTGTGGTGTGTCATTTTAACAGAAAGACTTTAAAAGAGGCTTCTGCCTGTTTCTTTTGTGGTTTTGATAACAGCTTACCTTTGGTCAGCTTCGCAAGTCTCTCACACATAGCCAGTGAAAGAAGACACTTCTTTGGAATCAAAGAAATGTGACAATAAATCATAAATTGTCTGAAAGCCAGAGTGTACAGAAAGAACATTCACTTTAAAAACTTATTCCCCACTGCAAAATACTGACTTCATGTACAGATAATGAATTAAAATCAGACACAAATGGACACAAATATCTGTGCATGCTGTTATTTTGGACCTCTTCTCATAGAATATTGTTGAATTTGAAGCAGTACTAACTGATCCACCTATCTTGTGCAGAAAGTACTCAGGAATATGTTGCTATATACAAATCTAAAGGATTATTCAGTAGTAATGACACTTCTTTTTTTTATATGCACGGCTGTATTTGGTCTTCAGAGTGTAAGCTTTGGTTTACTATTCATCTCTCATTTCCCCAAAAAAAGAATCCTATTTTATTTGACATATTTACAATTCAGTGTCTAAGTTTCTTGGGAGACACTACACAAATATATTCAAACAATCTTAATATCTGCCTTGGAAAGCCTGTAGAATTAGGTTTCAAAATATGCATGTCAATAACAGAGGTTACTGACTGGTACAACAAAAGACATGAGATGTCAATGGCTCCTGTATGTCTCATGGGTGCTAATCCTGAAACTGAGTAACAACATTTTAAAGGGAAGTATTAGTAAACACTTCATTACTAATTGGAAAAAAAAAATGTTAATGTGACTGATAACTCCTCACCACTTTTGGTTAGTGCCATATTCCAATTCAAATCTGGAGTGGAACACATACTTGCTAACTGGAACTGCTTGCCAGGGGAATGGCATTTCTTCCTCCCTTTAAAGGAATTTCATTTTCATTCTGGTATACATGCTGTCCTTTTCACTAGCCATATTTTCAAATGTTCCCTCAATGAGGAAGGCAGACAGCTACAACCTGTCTCTTCCTTATTTTGTGAATAAAATGCCAACTTTTTCATATGCAGTTGACAACACCCAGACCTTCACAGGAGGGCTTGTTCCTTTCCTTAGACTAGTCTTGAGCTAGAACTCAAGTTGGAGAAGGATTTAAGATCTGAATAGAACTGTCAGGTGAATGCCACTTTATTGGATGTGACCATGGCCATGGAATAGGGTAGCACTGAAAAAGATGATTCCTAGACTTTCCACAGGAACTAAAAGGAACAGAACTTTTAGCACAAAGTTCCCTGTGGCTTAAGGCTCTTCTGAACATTTAGATAACGCTAGCAATGAAAAAGCTGCATCTTACTATGGGCTAGGTAAATCTAAAGCAGGAGACTGCTACATCTGATGTCTGGCTGACACAAATATATTTAATCTTTCTTTTTAATCTGCTCTATACAAACGGGTTAAAATCAGAGAAGTTGTGGATAGAGGCCAAAGCTGTGATCTCCCATGTTATATACAGCAAAGTACCCATTGGTTACAACCTCAGGCACCTGTCCTTGACAGCCTCAAGACCCAGCCTGCAGAATCTCAAAACTGGTCCTGCAAGTAACAGCACCATAAGTCAATGTGGAAACTCAAGCTCATTTGGTGGTGTCAGCTCTCATGACTCTCTCATTAGCTTGAAGTTTAATAACATTTGCCTTACAGTCTCTAGACTATCTTATTCTCTTTAGAATGCTATGGTTACATCAGAATCTAAGGTTTCTTTTAAAAATGAAGTACTTTAGCTTCTGTTTTGAAGCTGGAGTTTGGCAATATAACTTTTGTGTCCATTGACGGTTCAAAATACAGGAGGTAAATTAAAAGGACCAGGCTTGGGCTAGTTTGTGTTGTGGGAGAGGGATAAACTCAAGACTTTTGTGGTTCAACATATGTTTTCAATATATTGGATTGGTATATTAAAGAGTTTACTGGCCCTTCCTTGTTGAAAAGACTCATAAAACATCCTCTTTAAAACAGATCTTGTACAAAACTTTATAGAATACATTCTATTTACAACTAAATCTAAAAAACAGCTCTGTAGACCTATTTTTCTTTTTTAAGTTTATCTGATTGATAATGATCTAGGTCACAATGCAGTACGGTCTTCCTACGACTCTGCCAGTATTGTCTCACAAACAGTACAGTCATTAAATACTACTTAAAGGATAGCAGGGACCCAACAGGATACAGACCCTTTTATCTTTGAGTCAACTTCAACCAGCACTCCAGCAGATTAAAAGAATGATGGATTTGTGTTTATAAAGTGAGTTGAAAACAAAGCACAGAGGAATTGCCTGATGCCACCATAGAGGAAGCATACAGAAGAAAAGCAATCTTCTCAGTCCAAGTCAATGCAAACTGGTGTCTGTTTTGTGACCATTACTGTCTTTTCTAATATTCCCAGCAGAAAGCTGCTGGGCAGCCCAGGAAGGTTAAGAACATCTTTTGGGGATCTACCCATTCTGGTCCTTAAGTCATTAACATGGCCGGTCAATAGCACTGAAGGACTCTTACAAGGACACATATAAAGTCAGAAACCTCCCCCCAAACACTTAATCCAATTACATATTTGAAATATAAGTATAAATTCCACCAAAGAGGTTAACGTAATCTGCCAGTTTTTGTGCTGGCATAAATTCCTACATTTCTAGAGCACTCAAACCCAGAGCTTTTCCATTGAACTGCAGACTGCATTAGATAATCTGCCAGTAACAAAAATGTATTAGGCTAGCATGTTAAATGTACTAATGTCTGGTAATTCAGGTATATGTCAGCAGAGGGCATAAAGAATGTCCAAAAGCCTTCAAATGTAAACTAGTCTGAAAATAACTTTCAATAATCCAGTGTTTTATCATAGTTTTGTTTCACTATCAACATTTGCCTTTTGTTACTGCTTCAAATTGCTGCTTCTAGACATAAAAAAAAGAATTATACAAACTTTAAGTATAAATGTTATTAAACAGATATAAAGAAATATTCTTTAAATACAAGTCCATGCTTATATTCTTACAGCTTTTACCTTCCCCAAACCATTGTTACATGAATTTCCACAGGAAAGCCCATGTGAGAATGGCAAAACAAAGGCAGGTGTTTGTGGACTTACCCTTCTCAAGAAAGTCCAGTATAATTTATTAACACAGTTTTGAATGTCACGCTACTTTCAAATGTGTTACATTAAACACATTTGAAAACCAAGAGTCAACATATGTAAATAAAGTTATGCCTGAAGCATGGGTCTAATCTTATCTGTGCAAGTGAAAGCACGATTGCAGGTCTAATTCAAAGGACGTGCACATTTGCTGATCCTCAGTTTGCTGATTCTACTTTAAGAAGAAACTTAGGAAAATATAAAAGACTAAATAAAATTCTCAATTTCTTTATCAAATAGTTGTAGGTCTACTTTGGCTGTAAGTGGATTAGAAACTTCTGAAGTCATGGCTGCTGCTTCCAGTAAGTTGTGGGTTGTTTTGTTTCTTGTTTTTTGAAAACTAACTTTTTTCCTGTAGCTGGCAAATATAAGACAACAGAATATGGAAAATTCAAGTGTGGTCAGGCTGAATGATCATTTTTATCAATGATTTTGACTGTCCTAACAAGCTGTTTCAGAATCTGTTTCTGTGCAGTACTGTAAAACACTTATGAAGGCCACCTCCTTATCCTCCTCACCAAGGCAGGATCAGAAATGTAAGCAATACCTGTGGAGAGAGCTCATCACAAGGCTTTAGGCTTTGCTTTAGGGTCTAGTCCAGTGCTCTCCAAAGTGTGTGTTTGGCAGGGAAAAGCACACCCCAGGATGTGTGCCAGACAATCCACTGGAGTGAAGGAATACGGGTTTTAGTAAAAAAAAAAAAAAAAAAAAAAAAAAAGTAAAAAAAAAAAAAAAAANAAGTAAAAAAAAAAAAGTAAAATATTTTCAAAAGAGTGTTTATTTGTTTGATATTTATCTCACATTGATTTAACTTCTATTTTTGTAAATGTTTTATAATGTACATAATACATTAATAGAATAGTACATGTATACAATTTATAAACAAATATATATGCCTCTATTATGGGTGCAAGCTCAAAAAGGTCTTACTGATAAAGGTGCATGATCAAAAAAATTTGGAGGTTGCTGGTCTAGCCCTAGCACAGTAACAGAATCAGTGAATAAAAGCAGAGGATATGCCATTGTTAGATACAAATTCTTTTATCACAATAAAGTGATTTCCCAAGGACGTATGATAAAACAAAGGAATTGGAAAAAAAGAAGTAATGTAGGGTGTTTCCTCCCCTTTTCCACTTCCTTTCATTTTTCCATTTTCCTTCTTCCTCTCTATTTTTCATTATATTTGTCACTTCTCCATTTACTAATTTCTCCACTCTCATTTGGATTACATTTTTCTTTCAAAAACAGTTTTAGTTTGTAAAGACAAAAGCTTTAAGCTCCTATGGTATTTTTCTTTTCATTTTTCCTTTTCCTCATTTTGCCTAGTTCTGTCAAAATCTCTCGCTTCTCCTAGCATCTCCCCTTTTTCTGTCTCATTCTGCTGGTTTTGCCCTCCACTACCTAACCACAAACTCCTTTCATCTGATCTGCAGATCCATCTTTGGGCTTTCACCAGGCTGAACATTTACCTTAACCTTTTTTCTTTTTCTCCAGTGGAACTTCCTATTTTCCACATCCTCTCTTTCCTGTTATTTTCTTTTCCCACAAGAAGATGGAATAGAAATTCTTAGGAGCAGAGACATGCTTTTGTAGTGTTCTGTTTCCTCTAGCCTTTCGCTACGTGGCAACAAACCTCCCCTTATGAAAGCAAGAATAGCTTGCTTAATTTAGTTGCTTCTTTGTTGCTGCACTTTTCAAAAAAATTATTAACCTAGTTAATTATTAACCTATTAACACAATGGCCTAAGAAATTATCAGTCACAGTGAAGCGTAATCCAAGAAAAGTAATGTAGATACATATGACACTTAATGTTTTTTTCCTCCTAGAAAAATTCCTAGAGTTAAAAGAAAGGATCACTACAGGAATGATCAATGTATATGCACTTTTTTTGGATCAAAAATATCAAATCAAAGTATTATAGTACATATCAGAAAACTTTACTAACATTACTTAAGATGGCCATTTACATGACTTCTCAAAGTGTTTGCTGGTACCTAGTTTCACTGCTTTAACTATGCTAAAAACAGTCTAAGTGTTTTGGAGACATAGTTTCTTCTAATAACATGGTTTTTAAAATATTCTATCACAGGAACAGTATCAGCACCTACATCCTATAAATACCATGTCCTTTTCTACACTAATGGTCTTAAAAGTCAGTAAAAGTATCTATAGAAATACTGACCCATAACAATGGCTAAATTATTTGTTTATACACTATATTTTTCTATAGATAATACATATTGTGTTTCTTTTTATCAGATTACTCGAAAGCATGAGAACATATTTTCAGTAATGCAGTTTCTTAGTGCACCCTAAGTGTGCACTACATCTCAAACAGGACACAGAATAGGACAACTAAATGATTAAGGAGAGGGAGCACTTCCTTTACCAAGAAAAATAATGAAATCTACTAGGGAATAGTTGGGCAAGATGATGGCAGAGCTGTTCACTAAATCCTGCAAACACAAAAGGGAGGGTATTCATTTAGGAGCGAAAATTTAAGGAGATAGATTTAAAAACAAAGAAAAGAAAGTACTTCTTTTAGAGTGATGAAATAGTTGTATTTGTAGACATGGAATAGCAGTATCAAGAAGTGCAAAAAGGCAATAAACACAATCATACACTAAAGATTTTAAAGGGCATAGGTTTGGATGTAGTCTTTAACATTTCTAGTTCTCTAACTTAGGATGTCAGTGGAGCACAGGAAGATCTGACAACAGAGAGTCCCCAGTCTACAAGCTCTTCCTTAGTCACACTTTTGACTAGCAATGTTGCAGAGAGAGCACTGAGACGGACAATTTACTTGACACATTACAGCACTTTTTACAAGAATTTACTATAAGAAAAGCATTTACAGTGCATTAGTTGCTAATCTGTTTGCATGTTCTAAGCCACGTGAAAATGTGATACAATTAAAGAAAAGCATAAGCAATCATGCATATTGTAGGTTACAGGGTTATTGCAGAAAAACTGACATATAAGATATTCATACGTTTACTTAAATAGAAACTTTATTGCACACCCTATCCCTGCTCTACATGCAGTCTACACAGTACAGAAAGCAACTATGTGAAACTTAGCTGTGGAAACAGATGTCTCCATGTTTCCTGTAAGCTCAATGCAGTGGATCAGCTCCCAGCATCATAACCTAATTGGTTCTTTAATTAGACCTTTGTAACAGGAAGAAACTCCTATGAACCACAAAAGGGAAGCATAGAAAAGCACTGCAGCCAGCTGAATGATTCACTAATAAGAAGAATCCAATTTTTGGCTACGATAAATGATCACATGATTGACTAAAATGAAACTATACAATTATTCAATAACCGTATGTCTAACACAGTCATGACACATGGAAATGTGTATAATTCAAAACATTAATTAAGTACTTAGTTACTTAAACACACCTTAGTGATTCCTGGTTACTTATAAAATCCAATTGTTTACTGAAGTCATACAGTACTAAGTACAATTCAGAACAAGTAATAAAGTTTAAATAAAAGGACAAAAAAATTACCATTAAACACACATTCTTATGGCCACGTCCTCACATGCCACAGAGACATTTTGACTTAGAACAGCTGTTGAGCACTGACAAAGCAATAATCAGAATTGAATAATAATGCTCTGCTCTCACATGAATGCTATTGTTCATGTATGATTGTTTGTTAAAATAGCTACTCCCCATAAAATTCATCGAATTTTTAAAGCTGGAAAAGACCTTTAAGGTCATCAGGTACAACCACTAACACCTATTAGGCCTACCACTAAACCATGTCCCCAAGCAATGTGTCTACTAGTCTTTTAAATACACCCAGGAAGGTGACTTGACCACTTCCCTGAGCAGCCTGTTCCAATCCCTGTTCCAAGCCTGAAGTTTCTTTGGTGACATTTTTGCTAATATCCAATCCAAACCCACTCTGGTGCAACGTGAGGCCATTTTCTCTTTTCCTATCACTTGCTACTTGGAAGGAGAGACTGAACCATGTAAAAAAACCTGTTGATGCAAACTTCAGTGGAAAGCAAACCAAAATGTCACAGATCAGACATGCAAGGGAAAACACAATGTGATTTTGTAACACATGAACAATGCCTTGCATAAAATCCATTTCCTTACATTAAAAAGTGAAAATATGGCAGGACAATAATGCGTTGTACCAGCAGTCTGAAATGACCACAGATTAATGTTTACCTTATCTGCATTATTCTGGAGTTGCCTCCAGGACTGCATATTCAGATTTGCCAGTCCTTGTGGTTTTATCATGCCGTGTAATATCTCATGTCTCTGAAGAGCTCTAGTTACTGACAAGTGAATCTCAACTTTTCCTTCAAGCAGAGCCCTCAAGATTTTGTAACTACAGAGAAACACATAAAATACAGCCTCCATATCATCCTAACTTCTAGCATTACTCAAATTGTTATCGGTAACTCAAAATGTTATTGTATTCCATATCTATTTGTGCCCCAAATCGTTCCTGTCTCTTTCAGACTGTGAAGCCGGGAAGCTGGGGCGGGGGGGTGCTATCGAGGGCGCTTTTAAAGTCGGCTCTCACCCTCCGGCCACGTGGATTTGGGCTTGCTGGCTTCCTGGTCTTTGCTCAAGCAGAGCCTTTTCTTTTTGGGGTTCTCGTTTGGCTTTTCTCTCTCGTTTTGGAGAGTCTGCAGTTGGCAGTTTTAAGCTGCCATAGAGGCAAATTCCTCAGGTGTCGCCCGTCACTGCCGCACCGAGCGGGGGCGGCCCCGCTCCAGCAAGCTGGTCCAGATCCATCGGTCCCCGCTCCAGGAGAGAAGACTGCCTTGACTGCTCCTGAAGAGAGAAAGGGGGAGTCCCTCTGCAAGTTTCCAGCCGTTGATCCGCAGAACACCGGCCGGAGCTCCAGATGGAGCGCAGAGCGCAGGGGGACGGTGGGGGGAGACTGACACCACCTTTCCCTTTGTCCTTCGAACCACGCACTCGGCTGCGGAGCGTCATCCTGGTGGTAGGTGTCCCTGGCATTTTGAGACTCTCTATTCTGCGGAGTCTGCCAGGTTGAGCAGTTTTGTATCTGGTGGTTATTTGCTATTATTTCTTGACGGTTGCTGTCCCCATTTTTAGTAAACTTACCTTTTCACTTACATCTACGTGTACTCATTCCTTATTGGTGGAAAGGGATTGCTTGAACCTATAAAGGGGGGCAGCTCATTCCAGAGTGGTCCCTTTCAAGCTGTCTTAAACCAAGACACAAATTCTTTTTGTTTAGGAATCATAAGGAACATAAGGACAGGTTATCTATTATGCACCTGCTACGATGGGCAAACTGAGATAGTGCTGGGCTCTACAAATACAGCAGAACAGGAAGTCATACATGTTTTCAAGACTGCACTTTGTCTACCCTCCTGTTCTGGCTTCAAGCATGTAGTTTGTGTCCCACCACTTCGGAGGCCACAAAACCTCTGACAGGATGAAACCTTTATAAATGATACTACGACACAAAAAGAATTCTTATACAACACAAACAGAATTCTGATAAGTAAGGCATGCAGTACTTTGCTTTTCTCTGTGCAGCACACTATGTTAGACTTGGCCAAATAAAAAATAAAGAAGTAAACTATACATTTAACTAGTACCAAACCTGAATAGCAGACAGGTCTGAAAACTGCAATGACTCATCAGCACTTAGATTTTACCACCTAAATCTTTTGTGAATGCATTTCTAATGAGTTAAAACATTGCCATCAGTGTAACAAAACAGCACCATCCTGGGAGGCTGTTTTAAACCAGAGACCAGATAGTTCTGTTCTTGTTCTGAAGAGTGTACAGCACATACCAAATAGACCTAGCAAACTTATTTTAAAAAATATTTGGGACAAAATCAGATTGCATATGTGTCTCCAAACTAGTAATGCTCTTGCAAAGCTGCTGGTGACTTTTTATCCACACACTCCTTGCTCTCCTCAGAATGACTTACAACATTTACATTTAAAGTATACTTAGACTGTATGACCTTTAAAAGCAGATGACATGGCCAACTAAGCACCTTTGCAATACTTAAGGTGCTGCAGAAAGACATGCAGTGCTATGTACCCTTGAGCTACTACATGAGTTACTGATCAAATGACTTGAAATGCTGTTCTAGCTTAAGACTTATTTGGGTCTTTGGCATAGTTCAGTTTTAGAATTTTAGTCAATCCACCATTTACCTTACTCCAGAAGAAAACTTCTGGCAAAAACTTTTGTGGCTTTGGAAATTAAAAATATCCCTGTATGACAGCCTGATTACATTCACATGGATATACCCAATGCTCTAGGAGACAAGGCAGAGTTACGTACTTGAGGTGCACGCAGCTTCTAGCCTAATATGAATGTATATTGATTGTCTCATCAACATCTCTCTTGCCTTCTCTGCAGTGCTCATTGAAGGTTAGAAAGCTATTTGCCCTCTTTAAGCAAAAAAATTTGAAAATTAAACATTAAAATAACAACCATTTGTATGATGCCTCCTTAACCAACCACAAAACCTCTTCTAAGCAACAAGACCATTCTGAGGTTTTCTCATTATTTTGAAATACAGTGTTAGACTAAGACACCTTACTAAGGCCTCTGGGAAAATGTTAATGCTGAGATAACTTTTTATGGTTGGCCCTTCCTCACTGGAAGAGTAATCTGTTTTTAAGACCATTTCTTTTACATTATCCTCTTTCTCAAAACATTTTCCTCATTTCCCCTGCCATTTTACTAGAAGTTTGCTAGGATTTTATTTCTTTTCACAGAAAGAAGACACCTTAACTGAGAAATTAAAAAAAAAAAAGGAAGATACAGTGTAGATACAGTGTAGAAGCTATTCTCATCATACAACAGAATGTAAGAGGGAAACATTGTTTCTTCGTACAGCTATTTTACATTGATAATAATTAATAATCTCACAACTCAAATTGGTTATGAAGTTCCATATGTCAACAGTTCTAAGGTTATATCATGGTGACATTTCAACCTGGTGGTACTTTAGCTGAATGGGTTTTCACACTAACTTTTAACAATCAGAGTTATCTGAATTGTTTAAGTGATGGGGAGCAAGCCTGACACACAGTTACTAGCTGATGACAAACTTCCCCACAGTTTGTCATTTTTGTTTTACAAACACTAATCAGGTGAAGTAGAACCAAATTTATTATCCAATTTTATTGAAACAACCCCAAACAACCCTATCTCATAACTTAATAGTGGCTGTGAATGCAACATTTCCATCTTTGTCAATGTTTAACATATCTTTCAAGCACTTTTTCTTTTTTCAGGATAGCATGTTTATACTTTGCTTCTAGCTTTTCAACCTTCCTTTTGTAGTACACTATAGCAATCTGTGATCTCTGATGACACTCTCTGTGGTATAAAATTTGGCATTAGTCTGCCTCAGCAGCAGCACATCAAACACTGATGGTCTCAGGACTAAGAGAGAAAGGGCTCTTTCCGTAGAGGTCATCTTTGTTGCTTTCTGTTGCTTAAAAATAAAGCATTAAAAGCAGGCCCACCTCCCCCACTTCAGGTTAATAGTTTTATAAGTTTAGCAAATTAGCATAATTCACAAAAATCACCACTTAGGAGCACAAGTGGTGATGCAATTCCCTGGTTCAACCCTCTCTGAATCCTGCCCCCCCCCCACTTAGATGGGCACTAAACTTTGTTTATAAAAATGTGTCTTCAAGAGCTGTTTTTTGGCTTTGGTTCCCAAAAAGAAGAACCGAGATAGGACTGGGGCCTTGTAATGTGTTTAGTCTTTCTGCCTAAGAAAAGGTAGGGAAAAGTAGTGGGAAAACGAGCCATGGATACAAAATTAGTCTACAGAGCTACAAATACATGTGCAAAAAATAAAGAGAATATATAAAAGAAAAAAAGGCAAAAATTACTTGGCATCACAGCAGGGTCCCCAGCTCCTTTTCTGTAAAGTTTTCAATGAATCAGCCCCCTAATTACACACTATTTTCCTTATTTCTGACTTTAAGATGTTAACAACGCCTACTGAATAGTGAGAAAAATTAGTATCTGTAGGACCTGGAATATTCCATATGAGCAGTACCTTGTTGACCAATGTCACTCCATTGAAGGAGCCCAAAAAGAAATATGCAATATTTTTCCCCAATAAAGTCTTGAAAAGGAAAGTAAGTTTTAAAATCAATCAATAAGAGTAGCTAACTGAAAATACACTAGAATTCTTTGCTGCTAGAGGCAGACAGTAAAGAGAGGGAAGTTTTATGTTGCTGTGAATGTAACAGCAGAACATGTCCCAAACAGACCCCACCTTTAGAAGGTAATTGCGTATTTTACATACATGAAGTTGTTTTGAAAGCTGATTTGCCAAGGTTTCCAGAACTGAGAGACAGTTTACTGTCAAATACATCTCTTAAAAAAAAAACAAACCAAGAATGACACCACGAGATTCACAAACTGCTCTTTTCTTTTTCCCTAAAATACAAGCATTGTCTTTTCAATGAATGCTGAATTAACTTCATTTACCAAAAGACAATTGCAGCTATAACATTAAACAACAGCCCATTGTCAATTTCACCAAAACGATGGTATAAGGATAAGACAATCAGGATGTCAAATGTTTTCCTCATCGTTGCAACAGCTCAGAGTTGCTTTCTGTCACTAACGTTTGCTGCCATAATATAATCTGCAATACAGGCTAGGCTATGCCTAAAACCCATTTAAATTCCTTCAAGTATACAACGCATCTGAAAAAATACAGGTGTAAAACAAATCAGCACAAACTGGCAATAATTAACCACGCATAAATGGTGCAAAAGAGACCAGATTCTCTGCTCACCAGTGTAATCCAGCACAGCTGCATACACTGAAGACAAAACACTGTTAGTCAGATCTTTTGTTCTGCTTCAACAAAACACAGAAACAAAAGCAGAAAAACTGCTATGGCACCTTTTCTTTTTCAGTTACAGGGTGCCATAATATTCCTTGGCACAATCAGTTCTTGTGATGACAGTTGATCATTTGCCTGCAATTCGAAGGAAACCAAACTACAGACAACCTGTGTCACTTAACATTGCACTTTTACACTCTTTATCTGTGAATTCCTGAAGGGGATTCTCAAAACAGGCTTCATCCAACGCAAAGAAAGCACTTAAACATGTAATGGTAATGATTTCCATCAGAGACAGTGGCTGGAAGATAGTAAGAAAAGAATCAAACTATGCATTAAATACAATGCGATAAAGCTGAGTTACACACCTGTATCCAAAAGCCTTGGATTAGGATGAGAATCCTTAAGTCTAATGTTGATGTTCCTGAATATACTCTGAATTTCAAAACTCATTGAAGCATACTTGATCAAAAAACCAAACAACCTAGTTGGTTGACAACAAATTTCTTTCTACTCAATCAACTCAAAGTGCACAAGACAAGAAGGCCTTTTAATTTCAAAGAAGGAAATAGTTTATAAATAGCTTTGCAGCAGAAAGCCTATATGCTGAATGGCAAATTGTAATAAGGTGAGGCATGGGGTGGGGGGGGTGGGGGGGTGTGATCAGAAGAGTAGCTGCTGATGAAAAAATGTGCTGGAAATTTGTAACAATAGGTTACTGCTTTAGATGTCAGAATTCCTAGAATACATGGAGAGTTGCTAAGTATTTTGATACTGCAAGCAACTGCTGCTATTTCTTTGAAAAATTAAAAAAAAAGGAAGAACTGCAAGTTTGTGGAATATTGTTTACTGTTAATCAACACATCTTAACCAAAATTTTCACAATTTACTCAAAGCTACATTTAAGTATACAACAGTCTCAATCACAAAAAACAAGCAGAACAATTAAACTATGTAAGGCCTTAGAAACACAGTGTGTATTGTTGGAATAGTATTTTGTTTACAAATAGGCTACATACAATTAAGTTTATTTTTCATAGTTTTATTCACACAAAATGCATTTAAGGAAAGGCAACTTAAGTTTATTTCACAATTAGTTAATAGAAAAATGTCAATATTCTCTTCTTGCCACTCCTCCTACCCCACCCAGGCCTGATTAGTAAAATTTCCATACAATATTCAAAAAACAATAAGCTTTTACACTAAACATCCAAAATTAAGCCTGATCAGACAACTGCAAAGTTCCAAACTGTTTATTACAATGTCGGATAAACTTCAACGTTCTTCTTAATGACACATTGCAGCTCTAGACAATCAGCATTTAAAACTACATGGTTCAAGAAGTCTTCTAGGTTTTAGAAGTGTTACTGGTTTCAAAGAGGTATTTTGTGGCCTCAGTAGCAATCATGTGAATGATACTTGCATTACAACAATGATAACTTGTGGCATTATTTTGGCAAGATTAGGACTCCTGAGAACATGAGCAGGTACATTTTATCATCCTGAAAGCTAAGGGACAACATGAGTACAAAATAACTGAAGTTAAACTAAGCACAAAAAAAATGAAAAATATGGGAAAATTTATCTATTTTGCCCCCCTCTCCCTATAACAGGGCCTCGGTCAGTTCCAGTGACTGTTTATTCTTATTACATACCTTAGTATTTGCTCAAATTTCATGGCTATTACATTTTTACAGAACTACTGCTTCGAAGTCTGTTTTTTAATTACACCTGTGCAACAGAGTAAGTCACAGTACACTTTGAGATGTTTAAAAAATATTTATAAACTTGGTTTTGATATGCTAAAGCACTTGGCAACACTTTTACAGCATTTGGTTTTAAATAATTAAATTTTCTTACAGTACTCCTTGTGATTTTTTTTCTTTACATCTAAGAAGAAAAAACCTCACACAAAGAAATATGAACTGCCAAGTCTGACTGCATGATCGTGTAATTCCAGTTTATAACGCTGGCATTAAAACCTTCATTAATTATGTTGACAAATCATTACCTGTACATTTAATGAAGGCAACCAAGATGATTTGAAAACACAACATTCAGGTTTTAAGTTACATATTTATCAAGGTGTGCAGTTCTGCAGTGAAATGAAAAAAACATGTAAATATACAATGAAAGTTACAAGTTCACCAGTTCCTGTGACACAAAGCGTTTTAATCTTTCAAGGTACTGTCCATAGAGTTCCACATCATTATGGCCTGCTCCTTCTACCCACAGTGGTTCTACAGGTCTCTGGCAACGCTCAAACAACGCTAGGCCATGTGAAAAGTCTATTACTTCATCTTCAGTT
Source organism: Aleadryas rufinucha (assembly GCA_013397815.1). Classification (NCBI taxonomy): domain Eukaryota; kingdom Metazoa; phylum Chordata; class Aves; order Passeriformes; genus Aleadryas; species Aleadryas rufinucha. The sequence continues at coordinate 117,578 of VZTH01004806.1, read as the reverse complement.
CCATGGATTATTAAGACAGGAGATGTTATTTTAGAAATTTTGTCAATGCTGTAAGAAAAAGATATCTATGAAAACGATGGCATAGTTTTGAAATACATGACAATAATTTTCTTCAGTTAAGTCCTACTTAGTTTTTCAGTCTTACAGAAACATATTGCAAAAGACTTTGTTCGCAGTTATCCAGACTGACAATTCACTGGATAGAACTACTTGTTAGAACTAGGGATTTACGTATTATGTATAGGAAAATGAATTACTTGTTTACAGATATCCACTAAAATGACTGCAGATGGAAAGTACCTAGAAGGTATACAAAGTATTGTAAACTTCTTCAAATCAAATGTCCCTCTTTGATGTTATTCACTGATTTTTCTCCAACTGTTTTATTAAACCTTTGAAAAAAATTTCAGAGAATTTTTCAGACTACTTGTTTCTCTAGCAGAAAACTTCTGTAATAGAGAAAATGCATCCTAAATGAAAAAACAAAAATCTTACAACTTACTTAGGGAATGCATCAAAGCAGTACGTCTTCTTCGTATCAGGAAAAGCTACTCGCATTCCTGAGGTCAGTGGAGAATGAAGAATTACAGCAGCACTTTCATACCTAGCGGCAAGATCCACAGATGGTACCGTGCCTATACTCTGGCCATATATAATCACATTTTCAGGGCGAATTCCATATCTAGAAAATTAAAAATGTTTAAAAAGTGGCATATAAAGTGAAGCAGACAAAACCTACAGAGCAAGGCAAAAAAAGCATTTCTGAAGATGAAATTTTTCAGAAGAGTATCAACCACGAAACAGGAGCTGGTCGAAGAACAAGCAAGTCTGTTCTATGACATTCCTGACTAAGCCACACAATTATTTACTCTCTATTTGCAGTAATTTTTTTTCCTTTTGCCTAAATGATATTGAAACAATGATTTAATTTTTTAAATATGGATTTGTGCATGCAGTGTGACTTGTATACTAGGTAAAAGTCTTTACTATTAACTCCAGTGGACCTACAACAGAAAACTGGTTAGAGCCTGCTTATCACCAAGCATAATCAAGCCCGCAAAAATTTGCTCAGCTTTACTCTTCTGATACCTGATAAAACCTGCATGCTGGTAACATTGTTTATAAATTCAGTGAGACTTAAAGCATGCCCATACTGACAGTGATCAGTACAACAACATTGAGCATTCCATGTAATAGCCAAGAAGCTTGTTCTTGTCAACCTAATCCACAAGCAGGACAGCCCAATGGGGAATACAGAATTGAAGTCAAAGCCTCCCTCCTATAGGGTAAGATGCGATTTACAGGGGTAAACAAAAGAAATACCTAGTAAACACTTACACAAGACAGTTCAATATATTTTTTATCATTAGTGTGAATACAAAGCAACTGCTACCTAAGTTATACAAGAAAAGCTTCTAAGGAGAACGGCATTGTGGCCAAGAACAGCGCCTGCAACAGAAGAAAGCTGCTGATCCATGGCCGTGTACAACCAGGTACTCTTAGCACAGCTTGAACTGCAACAGTGTATCTATACTTGGGAAAGGAAGTACCTTGAATAGGAAGGGATACTACATCGCACTAAAAACAAAACCAAGAAAAACTCATACACAAAAAACCCAAACCCAACAACAACTGCCCTCCCCAAAACCCCACAAAACCCAGCAAACAAACCAACTCCTCCCTGTCACCTCCAAAAAAACCCCAAGACCCCAAAACTAAACCAAAAAACTGAAACCCAAATAATTTTTCTCATGTATTATTAAAAACTTGTTCAACTTTTTAAGTAAGAGCAGCCTAGCCTAGTGGAACTGTGAAACAGCATGCGGTAAGTCTGATGCATGCCACTGTAACTCTAGTGTAGGAAAATCAAGGGTAGGAAAGTGCACCTGTTACCTTGTCTACAATAACGGCATGCATCTTTTCTGTCAACACTATATAACAACACCCATACCCACAAAGAAGTTATCAAATTAGTGCATTTTGCACACCTCCAGTGAAGTCGGAAGCACAGAAGTAGTGAAAAATTCTCCAGTATCTTATAAACACGGGTAAATAACTGAATAGTTACTGCACAGGTAACCAAACAAGATTTACTAAAATCTATAAAGTCTAAAAGACTCAAAATCAGGAACATTAGGAAAAAAGATGTTTCATGTGTACCAAGACATTGAAATTATCAACCAAAAAAACAGCTCCCCCCAAATCCAAAAGTACTTCTTAATAAGCCAGTAAAAAACATCTCCTGAGCTGCATCAGTATATAATAAACAGTTAAAAAAATATGTATCTAGGGTGATTTCAAGATTGTAGTATGACTTAAATGTTACATATCAGTAGCAGAACTCATTAGGCACCCCAATAACTTGCTAAATTGATTTTAAAGCCCACTATTCACACCTAATTTTGTCTACTCAATGTTCATCTATTTATATAAATTAGGTTCCAATAGAGTGAAATGTAAAAGCTTTTGAAGTATTAGTACAGAGACAGTCTGTCTGACACAGGAATCTTGCTGCATCATGACTACTTGGTTACTATCAGTGTTTCCTAGAAAGAGTTTCTAGTCATAATCAGATCATGATCAAATTAAGACTTCTAAAGCACTAAGTCTTGATCATCAGCCTGGAACTACTAGCAGGCCCTCCACGTCTCAACAGTTCTCAACAAATAAGCAATTTCAAACATTAACAAGATGTTCTCAAAATTCCAAAACACAAAAATACAATAAATTAAAGCTTTGAAACAAAAAACAAATCTAAGGTCTTCACTATTTCTGCATATCTTTTGAAACACCTGAGAACAGCTTAGGACCTATCCTTTCACAATCTCCCAGTTCACATCATGTTTGTCCATTCTGAAAGTATAGTACAGCCTTCCCTCCTTCCCACATAATGTGAACAAAACTTGCATTAATACCTGACATTTTGCACCATTAGCATGGCACGCAGTTTGCACAGCACATTATGATACAACAGTTTTCAAATAATAAATCTTGCCAATTATCACACTTGCATTTCCTTAGATGTTGAGTTCTACAAGATACAGGAAAGATACAGTTCTACAAGATACTTCTACATTGCATAGGAATTTAAAGAACAACTTATAATGTGTATCTTGGAACATATATTCTTCTCTCTCATTATTCTTTCCCTTATTTTTGATCAAACTGTTTCAGCCTAAACATAGATAAATGATGGCTACAAAAAAATAAGCCAAGAAAAGCATTTATGATAGCTGGATTAAAGTAATCCTTTCTCCATCACAGTCAAGTAGATTGCCTCACAGTGCCTGCCTGAAAGTACATGTTTTGTAACCTGTAAACTAAAATAATGAGATCAATAACCAAAAGTGGTGGTTCAAAGTAGACTTCTGAATATTCTAGCTTGAAGAGGGAAAAAACCTAAATAATCAACCCCCTGCCTCCCAAATAAACTCCAAGCAGCTTGGAAAACAGACCAATATCTGCTGTTTCCAGTCTTCCTTCTTCTCTTGAACAGGTGCAGTGGACAGGCACCCACCAAAGCAGCTCTCTCACTCTGCTCCCCAGCTGGACAGGGGGGAGAAAATTTAATGAAGGGCTCATGGGTTGAGATAAGGACTGAGAGAGATCCCTTGTCAAATACCATCATGGGCAAAACCAGCTGTAGTGGTTATCACGTTCGCCTCACAGGTGAAAAGGTCCCCAGTTTGAAACTGGGCAGAAACACCAATTAAATGTAGTGGTTTCAGCTCACATTTCTTATCTTTGTGAGATAGGAGATTTGGAGGAATGCAAAGCAGGCTCAAAACTTAAAGAATATGAAAAAAGTTTATTAACAGAACTAAAAGAAAAAAAAATAAGAAATTAAAGCAAACCTCCCTTTTCTCCAGCACCTCCCTCTCTCTTTACCTTCCCAACCAGCACAAAGGATAACAAAACATGTTTCTTGGTCAGCATTCACAGTTCTTAAAACTCCCTCTACTATTTAAGGAAACAGAGGTCTCTTTCGCTGTCTTGTGGTTCCCAAACTGCACCAGCCAACAGGTCTGCCCAGAAAAATCTGCCGCCAGGAAGAAACATCTCTCCCATGGAAAGAAATTACCATGGGCCCTACATGGGGTNTTAACTGAACTTATTACTAACAAAATCAGAGCAGGATAATGAGGAAGAAAAACAGACCTTAAAAACACCTTCCCCCCACCCCCTCTCCTTCCCAGCTTTACTGCATACCCCAGCAGCACAGGGAGACAGGGAATGGGGGTTATGGTCAGTTCATCACAGGTTGTTTCTCTCACTGCTCAGGGCGAGGAGTCTTTCCCCGGCTCATCATGGGATCCCTCTCACGGGAGACAGTTCTCCATGAACTCTGATGTGAGTCCATCCCATGGGCAAGGGCAACAGTACCCCTCAAACTGCTGCAATATGGGTCACTCTTCCATGGGGTGCAGTCCTTCAAGGACAGGCTGTTCCAGTCTGGGCATCTCTCTCCATGGGTCTCCCATGGGGTCACAGCCTCCCTTCAGGCATCCATCTGCTCTGGTGTGGGGCTCCTCCCTGGGCTACAGGTGGATCTCTGCATCCCCATGGACCTCCAAGGGCTGCAGGGGCACAACTGCCTCATCATGGGCTGTACCAGAGGCTGCAGGGGAATCTCAGCTCCAATGCCTGGAGCATCTCTTCCCCCTCCTTCTCCACTGACCTGGCATCTGGAGGCCTGTTCCATCACATGTTCTCACTTCACTCTTCTCTGGCTGAAATGAAAACTGTGCGATGATTGTTTTTTTCCTCTTCTTCTTATATATGTTATCACAGAGGCACTACCATCATTTCTAATTGGCACAGCCTTGGCCAGCAGCACATCCATCTTTGGAACTGACATGGATTGGCTCTGCCAGATACAGAGGAAGCCTCTGGCAACTTCTCACAGGAGGTACCCCTGTAGCTCCCCGGTACCAAAGCTTGGGCCATACAACAAGCCCAATACAATAGGCTTCTAAAATGTTTGGGAAAAAGAAAGAGCCTAACTGACCTTCTGCTGCTATCTCTCAGAAGTATCTACATATTTACAATCTAAACCAAAAATTCTTGAAAAGGTAACTGTTGTTAAGTTCCCTACTCACAAAATTTGTCTGCTCCTTTTACTAGACTCATAAATCCCTGTTAAACTCCATGAAATTCTGTATCAAATTATCAGTTGACTACATACCTGTCTCCCAAAGGAGGAGTATCAGATCAAGAGAAAAAGTCACAGTAACATTGTTCTCTTAATCAGTGTCTTATAAGTACAGGCCATTCTGAGGAAGGGGAACATGACATCTACAGAGCCATATGCTTCAAGTAGATCCTCTAGTTACAAGAGGTCAAAGACATGCAAAAACTGTTGCTATCTTTCAAAGCTCGTTATGTTGATAATAGGACTAATGTAAACACTGTTGTCCACTCAAGTAATCTTAGATAACTTGTGTCAGCATAGACAGACCTTCAGTGTGGGGGTGATGGTAATGGAGGGTGTTTTAAGGTTTGGGGATTTTTTTTAATCCATAATCACCAAAAAGGACCTTAGAACAAAACCTTAAAAGTAGCTATACACAGATGTACCTTCTCAGAGAAAGCACCATTCCTCGGGGGACAAGTTATTCTGGGCAGAATCTGATACAAAACTTGATAAATATTGTCTGCAGTTTAAAGACTGACTGCAACATCTTTCTCTTTCCCAAAGCAATTGAGATTTCTATTCCTTTCAACACCTGATTCATCCTTTATGTTTGCAAACTTAAAGGTTAGCTGCCTGGAAATCAGATGGAATTTAAAGCGCAGTTGTGACATAGAACCTATGATCACATAAGCTTTCTCACATCCTCACAGAGTATCTGAGCATTCATGAATTTCTGCCTCATCACCACGCTAAAGGCACAGGTTGATGCCACTACAAAGCTAAGCTATTGCCAAACAGAAAAGAACCACTTTCCTATTTGCAGCTTCAGCAATGAGTTCCCCCTCCTTAGGCCTTAACAGTTAGTTAAAGAAAGTAAATAAATATTGTGTGGGAGTAGTGTTGCAACTACTTTTGTGCTCCTTTGTGCTGCCTGTTTTCAGGGATAGGCAAGAAACAGCATGCCACTGGTGGGCTGAGGAAGGAGCCAGTAAGTTGTTGTAAATGTCCCATCAGACCACTGCCTGCAACCAGGGCTTAAGCTAAAACTAATGAAGCCAGTATCCCTTTCTGTGGCCCTACATATGCTGACCAGATATAGATGGTCTCCTGTAAAAGAGGCCACCCTAAACACTCCTGGCCTGATCTTTTCAGCTTCTGGTAGGAAAAGAACTGCTAAACAGCAATGAAGTATTCTTTTTTTCCCTTTGTGATGAACTTCATGTGATTTAGCAGAAACTCTTTCACCATTTCCTTGATATTTCTGTCTTTGTGACAAGACCTTTTCTGCACTTTACTAACACTTATCTTAGTGGTGGTCCACCTTTTCTCAGACCCTCCATTCTCTTTTTTTCCTCTTCATGGAATCATAGAACAGTTTGGGTTGGAATGTGATATAGTCCAGATCCCTGCCATAGGGAGGTAATATTTCAGTGAATCAAGTTGCTCACAGTGCTATCTTACCTTTCCTTGAACACTTTGTCAGCACTTACTAGTGATAAACATCACTTACTTTGGATATTTCACCTTATTTTATATTTTCACTGGATATATATCTCACATTATCATGATGTGCAATACACAAACTGCAAAATGCATGTCTGGCTATAACAAGGTAGGTAGAGTTTTTTTGTTTCTTCGGTTTTTTCTTTGTTTTTGTTTTTTAACTCCAGTTACCTTTAAGAAACAAATACCAGCAGAAATTACCATGCTACACTGTCAGGCTCTTAAAAAATACCTGTCATTTTGATCTGGATATACATAGGGGGAAAAAGAAAGTAATTTATTTTTTACTTCTGAATTATGGCTCTTAATCTAGAAGACTTGATTTACAATAATGAAATAAAGTATTTATAAAATCAACCTTAGAAGGGTACATTTTCGATATTAGCTCTTCCAGCTTAAACAAATGAAGAGCTGCTAGATGTTCTACAGAAGCTACGGTTTGTAAAGCTATTGCAACACATGCATTTAGAAAACCAACACAGCACTGGGGCACATAGAACAAGGGGGAACATACTGAGGAAATTTTCAATGCACATTCAGGATCTTTTGTCATCATGGACATAACACATGAAATTATAGCTGCAAGTTGAAGAACATGAAGGGCATGAACATTATTCGCACCTTAACTATCAACATTCCAGGCACGAATAAAATTCAGGAGCATACAGCTCTTCCTCAGCTGATGTGCACATTCTCCTTCTTGTGTATACAATATTTTACATTGGGAGAAGAAAAAAGGAACTATGTTTTATGAGAGGCAAGCCCATTGTTCACATAATAACCAACAAACTGCACCTTCTCTGCCTCTCTCATGACAGTTTAGCCTTTTCTAAACTTTAAAATGCTACCAATACACTTGTTCTATTGTCAAAATTTCTCTTCCATGATAACTGAGCTATTTTTCCCTAATTTAAATAAAACCTCAAGTTTTCTCCAAATGTACAAATTTATGGTACCTCAACTTCTAGCTGAACCCCTCCTCCCACTTCTCAATGAAAAAAAAAAGTAATTTGTGAATTGTCAAATGAACACTTTTGGCCAACATCCAAACAGATTCAATACTATTCCTACACCTGGCTGTTCAAATTATGGACATTCTGTCCACTTTGACACATCATCTGATGGTGAGATTTACCCTTCAATTTTTCAATTACTATACAGTCCATGATAACCAACAATGAAAGAGCTGTTTGGCTTCTTACAGGTAAATCTGGTCATGAGGCAATTCTGGCAAGTCTTCAGAGGTTTCTGAATGAGCGCCACTTGCCCTGCATTTGCCTGGGGCTGGTTAAACCTTTCCACCCTTGCTAGGGTGTCATCAAAGGCCTTCAGAGACCAGAACAGCAGAAAATAGGCGTATCCCAAAACGACTCCTGGTATTTCAACACTTGGAAGCTATGACAGTCAGAAAAAGAATGTCCTCACTTGCAGCTTTTATATAGTCCCATGCACATGAATATGCAATAATGTACAACTTTTCCAAACATGATGAAGGCAGTGAATCACAGTACCTTCTTTCATGGCCATCATCCACATAGGTAGCTACTGCTTCCTATTCAAATACTCAAAGAAGGTAAAGACTAGGGACACAACTCAGCATCTACATCTGCTGTTTACCTGTTCTGATAGGCTGCCAAACTAGCTTTCTGTATTCACTTACATGAGTGTTAATATTCACAGCAAAATCTCATCACCCTCGATATGAGTTCCAGACTATTTCACTCCAGGTGTCCAGTCTCCACTGCACAACTGTGCTGATTTACAGGTGAGTATGTGGATTGTCTTTCCAAGACGAAACCTAAGATACTAGCAAGTCTTCACCACAAGTGGTTTTGTTGACTGTAGAATTAAGCCTGCATCAGCATTTCAATTACCCCAGAAACACCTTTTAGCGCTGGGCTCTATGATTCCATTTTTCAGAACAGGGAATGCAGGGAGCTATGGGTAACTGTGATCAATCTCCAAAGGTAACTTCTCCATTCTTTTCTTCATCACATCACAAACTGTGGGGCACAGTTTAAAAGTCTAGGGTCCCTATCTCATCTCATCTCATCAACAAGAATTTCCAAAGAGTTATAGCTATACTCACATTTATCCTGCAAATAATCCATTGAATTTATTTGTTTTTTTTGCAGAATTAGTTATAAATGTTAAAGATGGTGCCAGTACAAAACTGACAGAACAGTTTATGCTATGACAGTGAATCAAGGTTGCAGCAAATGCTCAAAGGCTCCATTCTGGTCCAGATATTCATTGATTATTTTAACACAGCTGAGCAATGTCTCAGGGCTCAAGAGAATACCATATCTGGATAACCATACTGTGAGCCGGTATATCCAGAGTCATGCGCTGAACTTCTCCCTGATACATCCAGCATTCAGATACAAGGATGAGACCAGGTCTGCCAGCTGGAAAGCTGTTCTAAGTACTACAGGTGTACCTCAGCACCAACTTCTTTTTCAGCAGTAGACCAAATTCGGTTCACACATGTGAAATTCACAAGTTGGGCAGACCAATGCAGACTTTATACACTCTACAGAATTACCTAATTACTATAGGAGGTAAAATAATAAAAAAAAAAAAGCAGACAAAAAAAGGGACTGAGGTGAGGTCATTCTTGAACATAAGAATATCTTATAAGATATATTTAAAGGTCCCCACAACAAAGTCTGCTCACAAAAGAGCATGCTTAGATGGGACATTACAATCATAGAATAGTTTGGGTTGGAAGGGACTTTTAAAGATACTGTAATTCCACCTTCCCTGCCAAGGGCAGGGATACCTTCCACTAGACCAATCTGCTGAAAGCTCCATTCAACCTGGTCTTGAACTTCCAGGGCTGGGAAAGTTGCCCACAATTTCTCCGGGCAACCTGTTCTTCTCTTGGCAACTTCTCCGGGCAGCACTTTTTCAGTGCCTCATCACCCTCACAGAAAAGAATTTCTTTCTTATATCTAATCTCAATCTACCCTCTTGCAGTTTAAAGCCATTAGCCCGTGTCCTATCAATGACGAACAATCTTATTTGTTTAGAGAAAGTACACTTCATTGCTTAAGAATTAAGGTAAGAATTCAAACTGCAATCACATTTCCTTGTAGGTTTTCTATTCAGACATTCATTATGAGGAATAATTACAAATTAGTTTATAAAACAGAGCCTGTAAACAGACAAAGTATTATGTTTCACCATCAAGTTCTCTTCCATTTTCTGTTACATTTACATAATTCAGACCATCTTCCACATTGTTCACAAACCACATCATGCTTTTGGTCAATGTTACTGGGTATTTCACTGAGTAGCTAACTTCCAGATCACCCACAGCTACTAACCATAGTTAACAGTGCACCTGTTGCAGTTCTTGGCATATGGAACAGTCATATCTCAATGGAATAAAAATAAACACCAAAAGCTAAGCTAACAACATAATATACATGTTTTTGAATAGATGAGGCTGAAAACCTGTCCTCTGTGGTTGCATAAGGTTTATGATAATAAGCTTTTCCCCTATTTAATACATGGATAAAATATGCTTCTTTGAAAAGAAGTAGCATGCTGCTGTTATAATGTAAAAGGAATGCGAGACTCTATGTGTATTTAAAACACTGCAAAGCAATAATCTGCTCATTAATACTACACTGATGAAGTTCTAAACTTACTGTGACAACTACCAGGATCTAGGATTTAGAGTCCACGTGCCCTTACACTAAGTCATGTCCCTGATACCATAATTATTAAACAGCATGCTCAAGTTGCAACAACCAAGCCGTAACAACACGCTTCAGGTTTTCACAACTTTTTGGTGTAAAATACACAGTGTGCTGGGATTTTTTTTTGGTGAGCAGTTATTCTTATGATTGCATACTATTTTAAAAATAGTATTTTTTGCAGTTTGGGTATTTGTAACATAAGAATATTGATCTAAATGGAAAAAATTACAGTGAAAAATGCTCTCAAATTAGAGAAGCTGCATTTATTTGGTGCAGGATTCTCTAGGATTCTCACCTATATCAGTGAATGCATTCACAGTCTTTCATCTTGCTATTTTATCTCCCACAAAATCAGAGGCTTAGAACAGTGAAATTGCTGAAATAACATCCTTCCATTTGCATTTTTTTCTTGTTCATTTTCATTCTGCTTGAGTTAACACCACTGCCCCAAATTCCTCTGTTTTTATTCCCACCATAACATATTTACAAAGATCCATTACAACCTCTCCCACACATTATATTTTGTGAAGACAGCTTTCTATATAAAGGAAAAAGATGTTTCTCTCTTTGGAAATGCTGTAGCTGCTAGTTGGAATTCTGAAACAAAGGTGATCTCAACACCATACAGCAATAGAGTATCACCAAATTCTCTTGTACCAGCTTCTACTCTGCCTCTCCCTACAAAAAAAGTAGGTGATGGAAATTATCTGAAGAAACAACCTTCATTTTCTCACATCCACATCACAACAGTGGGTCAGTTACCGGGGTATCAATTACTATAGATTTTTCCCGCCTTTTGAATTTTTACAGCTGAGAAGATTCCAAACTATGACAATAAGGATAATCCTCTAATCATTCAAGACTAAATCACATCTTACTAAATTTAATTCTATTTCAATTTTTCCAGTATATAAGCACTATAACACTGATCCTGTTTAATACTGACAATGCCTTCAGCACAAGGCACAACCAGTCAGCTTGGATATAAATCCACTAATTCTAAAACACAGCATTGCTGTTTCAACTACCAATGCACATGAAGTAAAACAATTTGATAAGCATGCTGTAAAAGAAAAATGGCAACTAATGTCTTACCTTGTTCTAAGAGCCACCCAAGCAGCATCAATGTCAGCATACAGGTTCTTCTCTGTTGGCTTTCCAGAACTTGCACCATACCCAGAATAATCGTATGAGAATATGTTGCAATTAATCCGTGAACCCAGTCCTATATAAAAGCTGCTCATCTGACCCAGGTCAACAGCATTTCCATGTGAGAAGAGCAAGGTGTACTTGGCATTAGATGAGCAGCGCACGAACATACAGGCAATCCTGTTGCCTTTACTTGTTCTAGTCATGAAGCACTCAATGGCATCTTTTTCTCTAGAAGAGTACTGCCAGTCTGCTCGCTCTGAGAGATGTAAAGTCCAGCGACTACCACTCTCATCACACATCAGTGTGTATGTGGGATCAGGAGGTAAGAATGCCAACTTGGAGGCAATTTTCCCTGGGCATGGTGGACAACAGAACAGGCAACACAGTTCACTAAAGGAAAGATTATTCATCTTCTAGTCTGAAACGGGAAGAGAGAAAGGTATCAGTTTCCTAGAACAATCTGACATTAAAAAAACCCCAACTTAATAAAAAATGTAAACATAACATCTCTAGAAAATAATGCATAATTTTTGAACATTTAACAAAATAAAGACTTAAATACATATATGTATATTTTCATATAATATCTAATTTTATATTATTAGTTACTTCACAATGAGTATATTTTTAAAGAGGAGTGACAACTCTAAAGCCCTAACACATATCAAAAGTAAAATATGATTACCCAGGGAAAGAACAAGCATGAGTTTTGCAGTTTCTTTGGAGGAAATTAACTTCCTCACCTAAAGACATTAAGAAAAGCGTTCTTCCCATTGACAAATACATATGCTATAAAGAACAATTAAAATATGCTGCAGAGTTGCAGTATCCTAAGGCTATGCAGATTTCTGCAGCTAAAAATTGCTACAGCTTTTCCTAAATACAGAGAATGTGTATTGCAATCACGAGGTATGGGCTCCTGCAAGCACTATCAGAAGTATGAAAGGTGCATGAAGGTCAAAACTTAGAAGACAAAACAAGATGATGATTCTGGCTGAGCAAACACTGTAGAGCTTTGGTACACTAAAATGTAGCCATAACCTTGTCTTTGCTTCTCATACTTGCTGATATAAATGTTTCCAAAACATTCAAAGAAATTCTTAGCTCTACTGCACATGGGAATTGGGATTGTATTAGTGACAAAACTGGAGATTTTTCTATGATTTAAGAAACACATCCCAAACTAAATGCTCCATCACATGTATTTGTTAAAGCAATATGATCTATAGTACCAATTCAAAGTATTGGTTTTAACAGTGGCGGGGGGAAGTAAGCAGACCTACACCTAAAGCAAACTAGGTAAAGACACAATTGCCCTTAAAGCAGATGTTGTGTTCTCTTAATTTAGAGCAGGGAGCAGTGGGGGGGAAATCCTTTGTTACAGCAATACTTTTTCTCTGAGATAAGAAGAGCAATGAAATTTGACAAGTACCATGCTGGAAACCAGCACACCAAAGATAAGGATTTACACTACTTTCCTTGTGCTAAGGCATTTGACATTTCATCTTAACTTAAACAACTTTTTCATACCAAATCTATCTACAGGTCTCAAGTTCATCTCCTGACAGTTCCCTGTGAATATAAACACTTTTACAGCTTCACATACTGGCTTTGACTCAAGCTACAAAACAAGCAGATTTCAGTTGTCTACAGTACCATGCTGTTCCAGAAGTATTTGGGTCATCCAATAATATCATCTTACTGCTAACTATGATACCTAACAATATTTAGGTATTTCCAATTTTGTCCTTAAATTTGCACAGAAGAAGATAGTTTTCATGTGTAAATTTCTTTTTTAAAAAGCTTCAAGGACACTGCTGCAAAAACACTTTAACATATACCACAGAACAACTATCCATATTTTGGATGTGTGAATGGTCTCTTCCTGGTGATACAGTATGAATGCATACTGCGTAGAATGTTACATGGAGCATACTTTTAGAGCAGCAAAAACAGGCACAGCAAGACAGTCTGAAAAATAGCATGAACATTCTTAGAATACTACAAAAAAAAAAAGAGGGTACAAAAAAGGGGCTGCTGCAGCTAAGACCTTTTCACCTCAGGTCTGTAGTTTTCTTCAAAACAGAGGGAAACTATAGATGCTTAGAAATGGGATATCAACTCCTCAGTTTAGAGGAGATGGCAGGAAGTACTCATCAGCTCCCATAAGAAGATAGATAGGCTCTTAAGGAAGGCCCCGAATAAAAGACCATATTAGTGCCAGTTGAAGTAACAATAACCTTGTGTATTGGCACAATTAGTCACTCAAATTTGGAATAGCTCATCCCTGTCAGATGAGATTATGTGAACATTAAGTTTCATTCAGACCCATAAGACAGGATAAGTGGAAGGAGTCTATGGAGGAAGTCTGTGTATTGGCAAAAGGTTTGGATTGTCTTATGCATAGTAAAAATCCTATTGTTTTTGGAGGCAGGGGAGTGTTTGTTCCTTCTTTACTTCTCTTATGAGCACTAAAGAAGCAACTTCTTTCACCTCTACTTAGTAAGTTCACGTTCACAGTCCAGAGAAGCTCCTGTGATATTCCATGCTTTTTTCCAGGTACTTATGACCCAATACTCAAAACAGCTTCTATTTCTAACAGAAGCTATTAAATGGATCTGTTCCAGGTGAGTTTTCCCACCTTTTCAGAAATGCTGAAGGCAAAGTTAGATACTGAACATTATTCTAAGGGAGTGATTATTATTTTTGTGTGAAAAATTTAAAAGAATATGTACCTCCAAAAGTGAGATATAAATAGCTTGTTCTGCCCAGGAACAGTAGATAGCACTCTACACCAGCATACAATGATAGGTACAGAATTTCTTATTTCTCCCCATTCCACTTGTCAGAAAGAACTAGAGCAGGAGTTTACATTATTTGTAAGTATAAACAGCCCAGCAACACTACCAATATGATCTCACTCAAATTTGCTATTTGTCAAAGTAATTTCAGAAGACTGGAAGCTGGCCTGTGGGATTCACACACAGGGCAGTACTGCAGTAAACCACAGTGAATCAGCTGATGTGGTGGTACTGTCCCCCAAGATAGCTTAAACGTGCTAAAAAAGGGTTGTCACCAGATACGGCAAATGACATGCTGAGGACCACAGATGAAGTATTATTTCTCTCCTATGCTAGACTAATGCAGGCTTTATATATTGATCTTTTAATCCAATGGAAAATATGCCTGCTGAAACTAAAGATTCTGATTCCAGAGTCACTCTCCAACTAAATCATGGCTAGCAACAACTCTTTTCTTTAAAACAAATACATGCTACTTTCTTCACTCAGAAGACCCAAGGACCCAAGAAAAACAGCAGGTCACTCACTAACTGAACCAATTTGACACAAAACACCTACTGAACTTCCACAGGAGAATAGTTCCAACTAAACGCAAACAATGTTTCTATTATGCTGGAACTAGTTTGTCATTCGCTGTGATGGATTGTATTCACATGAGTGTGTGAATAGGCTGGATGTGTGCTTTATCTGGATTCTTAGTGAAGCTGAGGCAAAAACAACTCTGACCACAGATTACCTTAAGCATATGCTTCCACAAGTGCAGATGAGTAACTTTAATAGGACTCATTTGACTAAGATATGTTGTGAATACCTAAGGTATAGTCTAACACCTTCTGAGTGCATATGATGTAAATCTCTGCGCTCATTACAGCATCATCAGATTCCGAGATCAGTGCATCCCAACAACACAACTATATCACCTCCTACTTGACATTTCAGTAGCAATAAAAATGCCAGTGCTGTTCTGGAAACACAGTTTCCAGAGCTGGTAAAATATATTAACAGTGAAAAGAATACAGTAAAGAAATACACATCCCCTTTAAAATAATACTGCAGTTTCCA
The DNA here is from genome assembly GCA_013397815.1 of Aleadryas rufinucha. NCBI lineage: Eukaryota > Metazoa > Chordata > Aves > Passeriformes > Aleadryas > Aleadryas rufinucha. Next base: position 102,219 of record VZTH01004806.1, on the reverse strand, counting down.
TAGTAATTAAGTATTCTGTAATACTCATATTTTCTCACAGTAATTAAGAAAATTTTGTGGAAGAAACTGCAGAAAACTCTTCTATTGCAGCAATAGAAATAAAGAAATAAAGAAGAAATAAGAAAAAAAACAGACCCGAGTTGTATCACTCACCTCTTCTGGGATAGCTTTTAAAAGGAAGGCCTGAGCATTTTATCAATTTTATCTCTTTAACCCTCTTACAAATAAAGACCTAAAATAAATTTACAAATGTAAAACTGCCTACAGGCAGTGATTTCAATTCATTCTTTGGCAATTTGCCTTCTCATAAAGGCTGACAGAAGGGGGAAAATGTCTATTCAATCTTAAGCACACCTCAAGTATTTATCTTGTGATTCCTAGGATAACACAAATGTCACTTTTTTCATATAAGCAATTATTCCTATCCTCCTATCTCTGTATATCATAAGAAGAAAGTGGAACCTATTAGTCACATCTTTAAGTACTTCACTATGTATTAGTCTCAAAAGCAGCCCAACCCTTGCAAACACTTATCTAGAAATCTTACATTTACATTAAATAGAAATTATTCTAATTGTATATTTAAATTAAATTGCCTATTTCATATGAACTATTCATAAGAACAAAGTCAAACCCATAAATATAGCTGCTGGTTTGGAACTTTAAGTGTTGTTCAAACCATAACGGGCAAGATATTAAAATTGTTCAGGTTTTTTTGTTTGGTTGCTGTTTGCATTTTGGTTGCGGGTTTGTTGTTTGATGGGTTTTTTTTTTTCATTTTTACTGTTCATTACACACTGCTGAAAAAAGAAATTCTAAAGCACTTTCTCTCACACTTTCATTGAACACAATACAATGAAAACTTGAGTTCAAGCCACTACTGAAATACCTACATTTATTTCAACACCTGTGTTATGTTAAAAATGGTACAGAAGTATATGAACATCCTTTAACTAGTACAACAGTTAAAGCAACAAAAAGTTTAGTGAAAAAGAAATTATTAGTGTCTGATTAAGTATCACATAAAAGCATTATGAGAATATTAAGAAAGAACACACAATAAGTCCAGAAAACAACACAAAGGATGGAAAAGCTATACCAAGAAATACTGTGAAGTAACTATTTAAGGTAGTTCTCAAAGAACAAAGCATGCTACAAGAAAACAGAGACGTCTGATGGAACCAAAACTTCACTTCGCTTAATTTCATTCCAAACAAATAAACACTGCTGCTAGTCTCACAAATTCTAGCTATCTTAATTTATATATAGAGATATTATTTGTCCTCTGCTGGTTACTTTGTATATATCGAAACTTAATGGCACAGCTGAAAAAAAGGAAAGGAATACAGGAAACATTAGTTGAAAAATCCAGACATTCCTTATCACCTGAAGAACGAACTAAACCTCTAAATGTTCCAGAGGGACAACTGCGAGATTAAGTCGATTACATAATGCCTTGCATGTTCCAAGCAAGACTGTGCACCCCGGATCTGCTCTGCTAAAACCATCCGCCGGTGATCGGCGCGGAAGCCCAGCTGTGTTTCAGCTGCCTCAGCCCGGTGTCCCAGCGCGCAGGCCGGCCGGCCAGCAGCACCGAGCTCCGCCCTCAACACCGCTCTGCGTTCAGGCGGTTCTGATTTCCGCAGTCATGAACTTTCCTAGTTAATTACCAACCAAATACTTTAAATTTTTATAATAATAATAATACCTGAGAGCAATGCTGAGACCGGCGTCACTCCCAGCCTCAACAGCAGAAGCTGAAGGAATACATTTAACCAGGCTGGCGGGAACTAAATTAACTCCTCAGGTGTCTGCGTCTGAAAAGGTCTCCGTCGAAGTTCACAGCAGTGAATCAAAGACACTGTATGGAGCCCCGAAAAGCCAGACTTTAACAACCGTGTCACAAGTCAGGGGGGCCGTTTCCAACAAAGGAGTCCAGGGCAAGACCAATGAGACGAGAGCGCCGGGACAGATCGCCACAGCACCTGGGCACTCTGAGGCAGGCGACACCCGCGGAGACCCCCGACCCCAGCGACACAGGGACACGGGCGGGAGGGTGGCCGGGGCCAGCAGCTTCCCGCCCGGTTCGTGCTGGAGACCGAAGCCCCACCGCCCGCCTCTCTGAGGCAACGCCGGTGGCTGCTGCGGGCCTTTCCGCTCGCCCCAGGGGCCGCCACACGGCCACGCCAGGCGGCGCGGACGGGCCGCGGGTCCGAGCCGGGGAAGAGACACGGACGGACCTGCGAGGAGGAAACAACTCGCCCACACACCGCGGCAGCGGGTCACCCGCACACCGTCCATCCTCGCAACGCCAGGGGAGGACAGCCCCTACCTGCACCTGGCGCTCCGCTCGGCGGCCCCGCGCTCTCCCGACTGCCGGGTCGGCGGCGCGTGGGAGCGCCGGCTGTGCTGAGTAACGGCGCGGCGGGAGGCGGCTGTCAGCGCCCCGGCTCCGGCCGGAGAACGCGCGGCCCTGGCAGCGCTCTGCCCGCCCCGCGCAGCCTCAGGAGCGGTGCTGGCCTCGCCTCGCCTTTAGNGGGGCCCCGCGGGCCGCAGCGCCAATGGGGGCGCAGCCGCGGCGGCACCGCCCAGCGCGGGCGGGCCCGCGGAGCGGTTCCGGGGCACGCGGCACCGGTCGGTATGAGCTCGGAGCGGGGGAACGTGGCGCGCACGCGGCCCCAGCGCCACCAGAACGCGCGCGCCTTCAAGAACGACAAGTACGACACCAGCGCCCGGCGCAAGGTAGGCGGGGACGGGCCCGGGCCGGCCCGGGGGCGCGGGGTTGTCCCGGCGTCGTCCCGGCGTCACCCCTCTGGAGCCGCCGGAGCGGTGGGAAGGGTTTCTTGCCAAAGCATGGACAGGTTCTTCTACGGCCTCTGAAGCCATGCCCTGTCCCTGTGAGGTCTGGTTCCAGGTCCTGAAAGGCTTCGGGATCGCAAGCGGAGTCATGCGGCAGTGGATGCCGAGGCACCGTTTTAGTGATGGAGATACCTCTGGCCCGGGTCCGCCCACACCAGACACAGTGTGGTGTCTCACTGCTAAGAGAGAATCGTAACAAGACATTTCAGTCAGTTGTCACTGTAAGCAAATGTGTAGTGTGAAACTTGAATCATACTTATGACATGAAAGGACCTAGTTAAGCCAAAGAACTGCTAAGAGGAAGACTGAAATAAAGCACTTATATTTGTGCAGTGAGTACAGTAATTAAATGTTCCGTGGCGTGTTATCCATATGACTTCTTGAAAGGTGTTTGGCCTTCTCAAGGTTTGGGACTATGTGATCATAACTCAGACATCTTGATGGTTTGAGAGTTTAGTTTGAACAACTTCCCCCCACTACACATATAAATATCCAGCTTCAATTTGCATACTTTTGAGACAACTTTCATGTGCACTTTAATTTCTTTTTTTAAAAAAGGCGGCTCTTCTGATTAGTTAGATAGAAAGATGTCTTCAGCTAGTCTATTGGCACTTCTGCTACAAACGTTATCATCTTCATTCTGTTATTTCAGAAGACTCTTTTGTCTTTTTTGGTTCTAAGGAAGGAAGGGGAAATGGTCTGGAATATATTCTTGAAACACGTTCTGTGCTTGTAGTTTTGGTAACATAATACTGGGAAAGGGCTGAAGAACACTCTGTGTGTCTGAGCCGTAACACCACCAAAATGGGATGTTTTGTCTTGCAGGCTAAACTGAGAACGTGAATAAGACAAAAGAGAAGATAAACAATCTAGGAGAGCTTCTCTGGTGCTGTATCTGTCATATCAATATCCCTTTAACTGAACCTGCCTGTGTTGTCAAAAAGAGCTGGGAGGAGGGGAACATAGTAATAAGTTAAAGCTTTGATGCCAAAGAGGGAGGTTTGGGCTTTTTCTGAGTTTGTTTTGGTTGGTTTTTCAGTTGTTGTAGGACTGGTTCTGCAAGTTGAACAGGCTGCTTTCCTAGGATTCTAAGCAGCGACAGTATTATTTGTTGCGTGAGTCACTGCATGACCTCTGATAGGAGAGTATTTTCTGTCTGAGTACAAACATAAACACACAAAAATATCCTAGAGAGTTGGTCTATCAGAAAAGTTTTCGAAGAGAAGCTGAATCCTGGTATCAGTTTTGTAACTGAAATAATCACTTTAGTACCTACATGGCTGTTTTTCTGTTTTTCTTCTCTTTAAAAATATTTTATATCCTATAGAACTGGCTATACAATATCATGCACGCAAATAAATATTTTTTTTTTAACGTAGCCAAGGTTTACTGTGGACATCAACTTGTCTCTTTTTTCTTTTCCTTTCCAATAAATGATTTCTTTTCTCTCTGTGCCTGCCAGTTCATGTAGAGGGCTGAGTGTGTGGAAGAAGCATCCTGAAGAGCACACTTCCTATTCTGGGGTTAGATAATGTGTGGTAAGGGGAAAGGATGCATTCCTTTTTCTTATAGCATACTGTCATGTACAAATTCAAGTCCTAAGGTATTGTCATATTTTTGGCATGATATTCCCCAATTTAGTGTTCCCACTGAAATACTCTAAACCATGCACCACTCATTCACTCACTCACTCCCTCACTCACTCACTCACTCACTCCCTCACTCACTCACTCACTCACTCCCTCACTCACTCACTCACTCACTCCCTCACTCACTCACTCACTCACTCCCTCACTCACTCACTCACTCACCCTTCCCCCTACCTCTCTCCCTGCATAGCCCCGGAGAGGAGAATTGGAGGCACAACAGACAAAGATCACAGGTTCAGATAAGGACAATTTGCTGGAAACAGCGAATGAAATGAGAAAATGAACAGTAACAGCAACAAAGCGATAATGCGTAGAAGAAATGATTCACACACAAGTGCTCACTGTATGGGACCCCCGGTGGTACCAGACCACACCATGCCATGTCACCTGGAAGGGGCCCCTACCCCCATTCCTGGAAAATGATGTGAGGTGGTATAGAATAACCTTTGTGTCCTAGCCCTGACTCTCCTGGCTCCTGGAAAAATTAATCCTGGCTTGGCCAGAACCAGGACAGGAATACACAGGGGTCGTTATAATGATGACTAGCCCCATTTCTGCTGCTTGTGAATTTGTAAAGAAGTTAGACTAGCAAAGTGGTGATTAATGTCATAGTTTAGATATGCACTATGCTGAATTATGACAGTTTTGCATCTCTGTCTTTTGTAATCCTGGATGATCAGATGCATCATGGATGTTCAAGGTGTGATGAGGAAAAGGAAGAAATAGTAGAAATTCTATTGCAGGGACTGATACAGGCATGGCGCTTACTCCTTTCTATCTCTCATTTGCTCAGTAGATCAAAAGAATGCTTAAAGCTCCTCAAAGTGAGTGGATCTCTTGTAAATCACTGTTAAACATATGGGGGTATTTGTATTTGGCCTGTCTACTGTTGTACACTGTCCAATGCAATACTATCTTGAAAGGCTGCAAAATGCTTATCAGCTTAAAATTTGGATCCTGCTGCTAATGTGCACTGCATTAGCAGTGTTGAATATTTACTACAATAGCTTCAGGTTGTGCAGTGGGTGGAGCTGAGGTAGTTAATTACAGTGTTATTGCTGTTTCTCTCAGTGAAGCAGTATCTGCAGAGGAAATCGATCTATTAGTATTTTGACTTTTCTCTGCTGGCAGTCATTATCTAGTTGGTTTGAGGTTTTTTGAAATGTTTTATGCTCTTTATTTGACACTGACCGTGTCATCCATTTTCTAAACTTAAAGGCTACAGATCTGATTACTTGCAGAACATGCTAGAAGATCCATCTCTATTTCCTCTAATGATAAGTCTTTACTACATCATTACTACAGCATTGCTCTGAGATAGGCTTGTTGAGGTGAAACATCCTTGCAACAAAGTACACTGCCTCTCTACTGTATTTGGGAAACAGTCTATGACATTTCTGGAAAAGTTTGCATCTTAGGATGACCTGAAGAAGGAATAGCCAGGACAGGGTAAGACACTATCTTGTTAGTTGCTGAATCTTGGAATTTGTGCATGGGTGTTTGCATTACATGGTATATTCCAGAATAAGCTCTTTGCAGCACCAAGCTGAGGAATATACATTATATTATATGAATATACATTTTATGTAAAGTATATTACATAAGTCATCATGGAAGCTGCAGTAGTTCTAGAAATGAAAGCAAATATCATTCAATGAGAACATTTAGAATTCCATTCTATTAAGATGGTAAACCACAAAGTGATTCATATTTACACTCAAATGACTGATTTGTTTCTCCATTTCTTTCCTTTCATTAAGAACACCCAATATGATAATTCACATTTCCCTAAATTTCGGGGGTTATTAACTCTGAACCTTAGCTTTACCACAGTGTTTATGTCAGTTACTTTTTCAGCTGGGTATTTGGATAAATCACTTCTTTCAGTGGAAACACTGGTTGAGACTGTGGGAAAGGATTAGGAACAGAACAGCTGAATATAGAGCTTAAATGCTGAGTCAGTAATCATGTTTTGAAGCACAGAAGGAGGATAGAGATAAACCAGTGGCCAACTGGAATTGTTAGATAACCATATTGCAGTTCTTTTAGATTATGTTCTTGCTGTGACGTAGAGTAGCTTGGTAGGCTGAAGTCTGCTCTCTAGCCACTCCTGTTACTCTAGGTTCAGAAGTACATTCAGTCATGGGTTGTAGCCTTTCATGTAGGGAGAATAGGAGCAAATATGACATCTGCTCTGGGCTCTAGCCCAACTCTGGAGGTGGGGCGGAGAGTGAGAGAAAGAATGAGTGGGTAAGTGCAGGAGGTGTGTCTGGTGTGTGTGTGTTTATATGTCTTTGTGTATTTTCCATTCTTTCAGGGGGAGATGGTGAGAGTTCTTCCAGTGCTCTCTTAAATGCTATCCATATGTTCCTTAAATTTTGAAATACACTTCATGAGAAAATATCTGTAGAAAAAGGAATTTCAAGTAATACTGACACAACATGTGAGCAAGCAAAGCTCTGTGGGGGACAATTTCAGCCTGTGTAATGTGTATTAGAACCTTGAAATCTGGCATCTGGTAGCTCACTTTCACATTTGTCAGTCTGCACTGACCTACTCTAACTGCTTTACAGTCACGAGCTGGAGATCCTGTGGAGTTTTCTTTTTCTGAGAAGTTGAGTTGTTCAGAAATCCTGCATTCATCCATGTGCTGCATTCATCCCTGTGCTGCATTCATCCTTACTGACTGAAGCAGTGTCACCTGTGTTTCTGTTTCTAAACAGGGAAGTTTATGGGTGGCATTAACATTACACTCATTTACAGCAGAATAGACCACTGATATGTGCTCAATAGCAGGAATCTGCTTTCAATAGAGGAAATCAAAATACGCATAGGTTCACACATAATTAGAAGCTTACAAACAGATGGTGAAGCTTCTTTGAAGCCCTGTCATTACATCTTGCCTGTGAGCGCTTTAATACTAGTTTTAGCTAGGGATTATTTTGTGTGCCAAGTTAGTAGGTGTAGGTGCATTCGTTTACTTTAATGCATTCTGAACTGCTTTTGACAGGTTGTTAGGTGATGTAATATTAGGTTACGTGAGCAGAGGATGTTGGTTCATTAATGTACAACTGACTGTGCATATTGTGTGCACATGAAATATTTTGTGGCTTCATACTTTAAGACTGTTTAGGTATGTCTGTATTGCATAACTGTAATTTCCCTGGAGAATGTATAGACATGCTATAAGCACTGAATGAGTTGCACTTGTCCTTGGAGCAAAGTACACTAAAGAAAAGAGAGAGCTATTGACTAAACGAGCATAAAGAAAACCCCAGAGAAGCTGCTGCTACAGAAACGTAGTATGTTTCTGTAGCAGCAACAACTGCTGCTACAACTCCAATATGTTGGAATTGTTTTCACACCAATAAATTAATTTCAGACCACAAGCATTACCTCCTATTTGTGTGTTAGGGCCGGACTACCTACATAAAAATAGGTAGAGAAGTTGGAAAAAAATAGTGAAGTTTACAAGCCTTGTTCAGGTCTTTGTGTGGGTTGTTGGGTTTTTAAATACCCTTGAGGGAAAGCAAGCTATTAAATGGGCAAAAGAAAGAAAATACAAATATGTGAAAGTTTGAACACAATAGCAAATATATTAAAAAGTAAATATTAATAGGAAAAGTAAGAACCAGAGGGGTTTCTTTTATTTTACTAGTGACTTCCCCATTCTGACTGGGAACTGAGAAACAAGAAAAGTTTGTCTTCCAGTTTATTACGAGAACTTCTCTTGCATGTTTTTTAGCATTTTCAAAAGTCTGAAAAAACAGATTATTCAAGTCTTCCATTAGGGACAGCTTTCTATACTTAAATCTGCATTGCTCTTGAAAGTGGTATGTTATGGATTTTTTTGGCCAGAGGAAATGCTGAATTGAGTGTAAAAAACCACAGTAAATTGGAGACTTTTTTTTAGTAATCGTAGCATTTAAATATCATGCTTTTTTTTCTTCTTGAGCAAAATAAATCTAAAAGACAAACACAGGTTAAACTCTGCAACTGCTTTCTTTACATCAATCCATCATTCTCTGTTGACTTTCTAAATCAACTGCCTGGTAGTGTTGTAGAGTCATAGTCTCTCTTGTATTCAGATGTGCTGAGCCAATGATTAATCACAATGCCTCATACTTGAAGTATCAAAATTGAATAAAAAATACAGGAAATTGCTGAAGAGGAGGAAGACGCTATATGTGTGCCCCTTAGAAGGAGGAAATTAGAACTTGAAAACTGTTGTCTTTCCTCTAGTTTGTGACCTTCTGAGCAGACACAGTGTGATTTCATTATGAGTAGCTGTGTAAGATTTGTGGTGTTACCATATTGAAAAGTCCAGGCATCTTTATGCCTGGATCAAGATGCTTAATGTGATTTTTGACACATATAAATGTGGTTATAGAATCATATAATGGTTTGAGTTGATAGGGACCTTAAAGATCGTCTAGTTCCAACCCCCCTGTCATGAGCAGAGATACCTTCCTCTAGACTGGGTTGCTCAGAGCCCTGTCCAGCCTGGCCTTGAACACTGCCAGGGGTGGGGCATCCTCAACTCCGCTAGGCAGCATGTTCCAGTGCCTCACCACCCTCACAGTAAAGAATTTCTTCCTAAGATCTGATCTAAACCTACACTCTTTCAGTTTGAACCCATTCTCCCTTGTCTTGTCATTACATCCTCTTGTAATTTCCAGCTCTCTTGTAGCCTCCTTCAGGTACTGGCAGGTACTCTAAGGTCTCCCTTCTCTTCTCCAGGCTGAACAGCCCCAGCTCTCAGCCTGCCTTCATAGGAGAGGTGCTCTAGTCCTGTGATCTGCTTAGTGGCCCTCCTTTGGACTTGTTCCGACATGCCCATTTCTATCTCATGTTGGGGGTCCCAGAGCTGAATGCCTATGTGGTGTCTCACAAGAGCAGTGTGAAGGGGCAGAATGCCCTCCCTTGCCCTACTGGACAGCTTCATGAGCTGCAAGCGCACACTGCCGGCTCACTTGAGCTTCTCATCCACCAACACCCACACAAAGTCCTTTTCCTGAGAGCACTCTCTGTCCATTCTCCACCCACCACATATTTGTGCTTGGGATTGCCATAGCCCGGGTACAGGACCTTGCACTTGGCCTTGTTGAACTTCATGAGATGGTACAGATCTACCTCTCAAACCTGTCCAGGTCCCTCTGTACTGCATCCCTTCCCTCCAGTGTGCTGACCACATCATATAGGTTGGTGTCACTGGCAACCTTGCAGAGGGTACACTCAGTCCCACTGTCTAAATGCCTTCTCCATGTCCTGGGTAACCAGATCTCCTGTATCCTGTATGCCTCCTGAGAAGACCCTCTTTTTCCCGCGTTTGTCTTTTATTGCTGATGTGCCTAAAGAACCTTTTATTTCTTACCGTTTATGTCCTTTGCCAGATTTATTTCTGCCAGCACTTAACTTTCATAACCATCTCACTGGCTCTTTGGACAATTTCTGTGTATTCCTCCCAGGCTACTTTTCTCTGCTTATGCCCCCTGTAAACTACGTGTTTAAGGTTCTCCAGGGAGCTCCTTGTTCATCCATGCAGGCCTCTTGGTTTTCTTTCTTGATTTCCTCTTTGTAGGGATGCATTGCACTTGAACCTGAAGGAGACAACACTTCAATATCACCCAGTTCTCTTGGGCCACTCTTCCCTCCATGGCCCTCTACTAAGGAGATCCTTGAAGATGCCAAAGTCCGTTCTCTTTTAGTCCAGGGTAGTGATCTTCTTCCCACACTCCTCACTGTCCCAAGGACCTTAAAATCCGCCACTTCATGATCGCTGCAGCCCAGGCTGCCCTTGAGCTTCACATTCCCAAGCCCCTCCTTGTTGGTGAGAACAAGGTCCAACACAGCACCTCTCCTTGTTGGCCCTTCTATCACTTGGAGGAGGCAGCTGTCATCAGTGTATGCTAGGAGCCTCCTGGATTGCCTATGCCCTGCTGTACTGCCCCTTCATCTTTGGCTTTTGGGATGGTCAGTGTTTCAGTTTGACTGAAAAAAGATAAAGAAGAGAAAAGAAATGCATCACTGTGTGATCGTTGTGTATTCCGGAGCCAGATGGTAAGAGTGTTGGGACGGGGAAGAGCTTTATAAAGCTCCATTAATAATAACTATGCATATTTCCTTGTTTCATAGCAAATATTTAGCAGAATTTGTAATAGGCTGCCTGTTTGATGAACTTTGCATTTGCTTCAGATGAGAGGTTTCTGAAGTAGTTTCTGTTTCATTCTTCTACACTGGGAGTGCCACATGCAGTCCTGAGCATGGGCTCTTGCATTCCAAGTGCCTGAGGCATTGCTGAGCCTGCCCCTGCATCATGGAGTGGCTCCTGTCACCAGCCCCAGCCAAGGATGCCGTTTTCATCCAGGAAGCTAGCTTCTTCTTTGGAAGGACAACCATCTGCCTTCAGCTTAAGCTACTGCAGTCTTTTGACGTTCTCTGGGTTCTTCCTTAGCAAAACTGAAAACAGCTGTGTTAATAAATCACCTGTCACCTGGAAAAACAAATTTCAGTGTTTGTATGTTAGTCCCCTCCTGCATTACCAATCAGTGCAAGTCAGGCAAGTGAGGAGGAGCACTGAGAAGTTCAGAAGCTTATGTTGTTAGAAGCTTATGTGGGCCATACTGCTTGGAGCCTTACTCTGTGCTGGTCAAGCACTGAAAAGAAGGCTTATCTTTGAACTGCGTGAATTTTGAAAGACTGAACACAGGCATTGCTCACAGCAGTCTGAATTGCAAGATATTGAATTGTGAGATATTGAATTGCCTTTAACAGATACCTGCTGAGAACTTACCAATGATTTTCTTCTCTCAGAAATTTTGCACGTTAACAAATTGCTTGCATTTTTTGGAAAATATATTTGTAGTGCATCAGAACCACAGCTTTCTGGATTGAATGTTCAAGCAGTATGCAAAACCTTGTTTGGCTGATTTCTTAGTATGCCAAGTCTGTATTTGATAATTTAGAAAATAATTTTCTTTTAACTGAAACAGCCAGAAAGCACCACACCTTCAGTTAACCATATCATGGGAAAACTCATACTGGATGTGTAAGTTTAATAAAAAAGGAGACAATGGAACACAAGTCCCAGAGTATAGTTTCATTTGAAAGTGGCATTTCCTCTGCCATATACATTTTTTGGAATAGAATAAGATACTGTATTTTTAAAACTTGGCTTGCTTTTTTTGTCTTCTGTATTGAAGTAGAGCTTTGTGGAGTAGGAGGAATCTCTTGTGGGTCACAAAAGCAGGAAATTACTTCAGAAGATTCTGTATTCATAGAATAACCTTTCTCAGTTTATTTGTGAAAGAATAACAAAGTGTAATCCAGATTAATACAGAATCACTCCTTTTAGGTATGGTAAGAAGTAGATGTGATTTAAACCATTTTAATAATGCGATGTTGATACGGTAGTCATTTTTAAACTATATTAAAAATACATATTTTATTATATGCTTTTTTTAATTGTGAAATTTATATTTTTAAATTTTTGAATGAATATGAAAATCCATGTGATAGATAACATTACTGCTGGCCTTCTTAGACAGAGAAGAAATAAAATTAGGTTGAGCATACAACCTAATTTTATGATGTTGCTTGTTATTTAAGGTAAGAGTGTGGTTTGGTATCACTTCCCATCTCAGAATAACTTCTCTTGTGCAAATGCTACTAGCCAGTTGACGTTTTATATTTCTGAGAAAGCTAAACACAAAATGTTGTAGGAGATATTAAGGTAAATTTTTCATTGTCATGAAAATATACCATGGTTTAAATTAACTTTTTAAGAATTTTATCTTAGGTACAGAGAGCAAAAAATATTTTTCATAAAAGAAGGCTAGGATTTGAGAGGGGTTGAATAATTTGACTGCAAATAGTGTGTGGATTCTACTTTATTGTTATCTGAGAAAAAATCCTGAGACTGTTTAAACTATGTAGTGTAGTGATAGCTTGAACAATAGTGAGTTGCATGCTAAGTCTTCTGAAGTGTCTTCTTTGGACAAAAACTGTGTAATTCAGGGCTCATTTCTTCTTAAATCCATTTTGTAAAATGTCTAGAGATGAAAAGAATAAAATACCTACAGTAATCAATTATTGACAGTATAATAACATAAAGAAATACTACTGTTAAGAATAGTAAAATAATAATAATAATATTAATGTAGTGTTTAACCTCAAGGTACTCCTTCTATTGAAGAAAATTGCTAGACATAAATGTATATGAAATGCTTAATGTTAATATCAAGCAAACATATTTATAATAGTGTATTAATCATATGATAGGTGAAAATGCTTTCTAAGCAAGATTATACTCTTTACAGGAGGAAGTCGTCATTGTATTTTTATTTTTATTTATTTATTCAGAAAATAAATGCTAAGCTTCATGATGGAGTGTGTCAGCATTGCAAAGGTATCTTGGAGTGGCGAGTAAAATTCAGAAAGTACAAACTACTGACAAAACCTAAAAAATGGTGAGTGAAGATACTTTTTGTTAATTGTTGATTGTGTAGTTTGTGAGCTTTTGGAAAATATTCTGGCTTTGGAAACTCACAAAAGAAGTTGCTATTATGCAACATTTTTCAAATTTGGAGTCTGCAATGACTATATAGGCAATGTTAATTTTCTAAGTCATAAGTCTTTTATCTTAAACTTTTGAAGAAAAGACAGAGGAAAAGCAATTACTTCCCTCTTTGCTGTTAAAACTGGTTGAACTGTGGACCTGTAAGTTTCCAAGACTGTCAGTGTGTCCTCGTGAACAAAAAGTCAAACCTGAACCAGTTGTAACATGATTTTCTAAGTCTTACTTCAAGTCTGTATTAGAGGGATCTGCAGATCTCTTGACTTCTGTACTTCACTAATGTTTGCAATACATGCATTCCATTACCTCTTAGCATGTTTGCTCCTTTTCTGTAAGAAACTATAATCCTAAGTTGTAAATGTTGGCATGGTTCGCATACAGCTCTGTATTACTTGGTTTTGTATAACTGTATAACAAAGATGATAGATATTTTAATCTATCACAAGCATACAAATTATTTTAGTTTTCTGAGGCAATGCTCTCTGCTTCCTTCTTATTTGCTCAGTTGCAGAGGTCCTTACCTCCTGTGGTAGCAGACACAGCCACTGTTTCAGCAGCAAAACACTGTACTCGGAGAAACGACACCTGGGCTGTGGTGCGCGATACAGCCAGGTTTGTCACAGTAGCCTGCTCAGCATCTCAGTGTTGCTGTCAGTTACAAACTTCTGAAATATTTAGGAACTGCTTGAAGAGGTTCTGCGACTGTGTGTGTGCAGTTCCCTGAGCTGATGGTGTATTTTATTTTGATTTTCAGTCAGTCAAAAGGGAATAAATGTTTATTCATGGTATATCCCCCACTTGTGTAAAGTTTTACTTTTTAATATGCAAACATATATGCAACAAGTATTTTGGTGTTAATAATCAGTTTCACCCTTTCATGTAAAAAATAAATTATTAGGTAGAAGGCTTGCTGAATAACAAATAAACATTTTGGGTTCTGTGCATCACAGATGAAGCTGGGTTTTATTGGTTTTTAACTCTTTCTCAAATAACTATGTGCATCCTGGTTTTTTCCCCAAAGGGGAAATCAGGGAAGCAATGGATGTAGAAAAAGTGACATTGTAGAACAGCAGCTTGTAACAGAGTATGTGATGTTCTCCCTCACATTTTTCAACAGTGAAGTTGTGCTTCAGAGCATTCTAGCTTTACAGGTAATGATTTCTAGACCAGCCGTGCAATGGTTGCGTGAGCCACTGTTCTGAAAGGACAAGACTATGAAAAATTTCAACAGATGAAGCTTCTTGGTGAAGTGAAAGCATATTAGACATTAAAAATGTGGCTATTTAAAAAAAATAAGGAATTCTTTATATTGCAAGAGATGGGAATGGAGGACTTCTCTGTACCTCAACTTATTTTTAGTTTTTTAACATCTTTAAAATTATAAGTGTTAATACAACCACAGGTTTTCCCTACTTTACTTCTATTTTGAGTAATTAATTATTAGAAGTTAAACTATTTTTAAAAAAATATATAAATCTGCCTTGCATTGGTAGTGCCCCTGTTTAGTATGACATGTCAGGGAAGAACTTTTGAGGGCATGAGAACCAAGAAAATGACTTTCAAGACAGCAGCATTACATGGGGTATATTGTTCTGGATTATGTTCTCCAGATATACAAGGCTTTAGAAATGTCAGCTGAATGTTCAGCCACAGCATTTTGGAAATTGCTAGATCTACAGAGTTTTATCATGTTTTTAAAAGGAATAGCCCAAACCCTCTACCTTATTAGCTTGGATTTGTTGAGAATATTGTTCCGTGCAGGCTTGTGTTCATAGAAAACAGAGTCTAGCACTGACTCAGTTAATAGTCTGAGAAGTTCAAGAGGAAGTCATTGCAGTGTTTGAACTGAAAGATTTTTATTTGTAAAATCCATGTACTTTTTTATGCCATATGCTACTTCTATCATTAAACCAGAAATAATGCAACTTTTAAAGTAAAAACTACCTACTGAATGGAATGGAAATGTTTCTTTTGTCAAATATAAAAATCTTGATTTAATGTTCATTTTTCAGTACTTGTTTTAATAATTCTTCCTGAAAAAGGTGAGGGAGGGGGGTGAACGGCAATGATTCGATAGTGCTACTTGATAAAATACCAAGTGTTTCATTTGAAACTGGCTTGAAACATGTTGTTCCTCTTTTCTGGAGTGTGTTAATATTGTATTTGAACATAGAATGTTTAATAAGTGTCCACAATATTTTTTTAATAATGTTTTCTTTCTCTTCACAGTGTGAAGTGCCTCCAGAAGACTGTAAAAGATCCTTATCATATTATTTGTCGACCATGTGCTGGTAAACTAGAAATTTGTGCTAAATGTGGGAAACAAGAAGAAATAGTAATTCCGTAAGTAGCTCTTAGGGTACATAGTTTCAGTCCTGCACTGTTTATTCCCCTTGTAATAAACCTTGTCTGGAAACTGCTGAGAAGGTATTATGCTTTATGCCATATTCTGAATGATCCCAACAGGAATCAGTGAGAGTCATTTTCCTCACTTTCTTCAGATGAAGCTAGGGGTGAAATGATTATTGATGTTAGTGGGGCTGAGCTAAAAAAAAGTCCTACTTGGATAAGACATTTTAACACCAAAGGGTAAATTGTATATCCTCCTTAAGAACAAAGCACTTTGAAATAGGTCTTGGTGTAGAGCATCATGAAATATGCATAAGCCAATTTACTGTTAGCTTTTTGTCTGCCACTTGGTGATTCAGTTACTAGTGAATAGAAGAACTAAACAAGGACTGATATTGAGCACAGTTACCGCAGTATATTTAGCAACCTTTTGGCTTTTTTTATTATTTTATTAGAGTTCTCTCATTATTGAGCATGACACATAGAACATTAATTTACTAGTTTGTGACAATTGTCCAGCAGTTGCTTACTTGGTCAAGCTGTTCAAATATTTTTCTTTCTTTATAATCTCTTCTGTACTAAATACTCCACTGCATACTTTACTGTGTTTTATGTCCTTCCTATTCAGTGTGAAGTAACTTTAGGGACTTCTATTGCTCTTCTCCTGCTTCTCCCCACCTCCTATCATCTTCCATCCTGTATTGTGATGGAGTGATGGGAGAATATTCTATCCTCTGTCCCGTTCTTGTTTAAATTCCGGAAGTGAGTGATGATAACATCCCTCTTGCTTTCTACAGGATTGATAAAGGACAAGACAGAACTGAGAGTGAGACTACTGAAAATGGCCAAAAGAGCAGTAAATTGAAGGATGAGCTGGATTTTGATACAAATTTCAGTAGTGCAGACAGTGATGAAGATTCTGATGTGCTTGAAGAACGATTTAAAAGTATGAATTTTGAAATGACAGAGATCTAAAAGTTTGTTTTTATACAGGAGGCGATATGCAATCAAATATGGTAAACCAGTGTTTGCTTTATACTGCTCCAAACCCTGATTTGACATCTAAGGTCCTTGTATGGAAATGTTGGCACTGTGTATAATGATGCTTGTGGGGATTTGTATTAATAAACTTTTCTGTGTATTAGGAACAGAATTTCTTTGAAAAGAAACTCTATCTGTAAGCACAGTTATTTATTTCATACATATAACAACTTCCTGTTTTATGGAATAAAGCCTCTTTGTGTAATTGTGCCAAATTCAATATTATGTGACCATCAGAAGTATTATTGCTACTTGGAAATCTACATGAACATCTAGAATAAACACAGCCATGTCATAAAAAGGAGGAGCTAAACCAGTTGTAATGGTTTTCTGAAGGAAGAACTTGCAACATTCTGTCAGCGAGTTTCCAAATGGGGTCTTACCCTTATACCTGGGGGGTTTTGTTGTGGTTTTTTTCCACAAAAAAGAGAGGAGTGTGTAAATGCCATCACTAGTACAGTTCATGAACAGTTAGTGCTTATTTACCATGTGTGAGTATGCGTTACAGATTTGTGGCCTTGTTGCTACCAATGTTTTGTAAAGAAAAAACCTGCAGACTGTTTAGAATTTCTCATAACTGGTCTCACACTTTCTTTTTGTTTTCAGAATTCAGAGATTCATCCGGATCTGATATAGTTTTCTCTGATATGGAAAGACTTGCATAGTGGAGTGATGCTTATAGGGCTACTCCCTTCCCAGTTTCTGTTCCAGTGTTGATTAGGCTGTACAAAGAACTTAACTGAAGTTGCAGTAACTGTCTTTATGGGATTGAGGATGGTTTGATTTCTTCTGTACTATCTTCTTCCTCTCTGCATTTAACTGACAGTATATATATACATTAACTTGTGACAATATGCTATGCCACATCTGCTTTGGTGCTTTGCCTGAATTGCAGTAGTGAGCATGGAAAAATTTAATTCTCAAACTACGTTTCTTAAGTGCTCTATGAAGAAATTCAGCTCTGAGATTGTTGCCCATCCCTGCCCTGGAATGAAGGAAATACTGAAACTTAATCCTTTGGGTGCAGATAGGCACCCCATGTCTGTCCTGTGAAGCTGGAAAACACCAAGAGGCATTCAGTGACGGAAAAAGAGGTTGTCATGGGTGTTCAGAAGTGTGGATCTGAAGGTCGTGTTTCACTGACAGATAAGTCCTCCTAACAGGACAGCAGTGACATCTGACTTAGTGTCACGTCTGTTGTCCTGCCAATTGACGTCAACAAGGGCAGAGTAAACAAGGAATATCCCATGCACACACTGCAGATGACCAGGTAGAAGGGTGAGTAGAGGGAAGTTAATAAGTAATCTATATTTAGCTTCAGAAAGGATCTCTCTGAAGGGGAAACCATGACTTGTCACCAAAAGTGAACTTGGCTTTTGAAAGTGACATACGTATAGGAAATGTTCTTCCACTTGGAAAAAATTATAATGGCCCAGTCCTTTGTCAAAAGGTGAGAGGAAATCCTGGAATGGTCGGAAAACACGTCATGGAACCGGCAGGAGCTGTATAATGAGAAAATAAGGGGAAGAATTCTCTTCTCACAGTGGTGACACAACTTGTCCGTACCAGGAATGAGCAGAGCAACACAGATAAATGACGTCTTGCAACACAGTACCAAAATGTTTGTATAGAGGGAAAGTCCTCTGAAGTCTTCATGTCACTCCTAATTCTCTGTTCAGAGTTGGTACTAGAGCTGATGAAACTTTGCTATGGGTGAGCACAGCTGCAGTGGTGGCTGGGTGGTGTTAGCCCAGCCTACCTGAAGACAGTTTTTGGTTCTGGCAAGCGTTCGATCTTTGTCACTGTGGCTGAAGGATATACTGCTGGAAATCATTTCTGCAACATCGTTTAACATGGTGGTTGTGAGTCAGCTTACAAAATGGCAGCTTTGCAAGGGAAAATGAGGTTGCATTTTACTGAGGACACTTCTAACATGGATAAAAGGAACAACTACTTGTTTAATTTTAACTGAAGTTAGGATATATTTGGTGCTGCATTAAACTGTTATAACTCAGGCTATGAGAGTTCTGAATGTCAGGGATTTGAGCTTTTTGTTTCTTTTTGAGGAACTTACTGAACAAAGGATTGTGCAGGGGTAGGACCCCTTTAAAAGCTGATCTTCAGTAAAATCATATACAAATGTGAATTTTTTTTAAACTGGAGATTAAAAGTCATCAAAGAGATTTTTTTAGAAGATCTTCAGGGTAGCCATATGAATGGAATGATTTTTAGAGTTTTTAATTGAGATTTTGAAAGCTTTCTACCCCTTCTTTCACAAATAATAATGAATTTGTGTTTATAAATGTTAAAAGAGAGGAAATAAAAAAACCCCGGTGCCTGCAGGGTATTGAGATGCAGTTTAAATGGTATGACTGACCAAGGGTTTCAGGATTTGTTTAGACCTTGCAGTGCCTCACCACATACATTACTGAAGAAGAAAATGATAGATGTTAATAATTAGTCATCTGAAGAATAATTGATGCATCAGAAGTGATGCAGTGATGTTGCTGACAGTTGAGTTCCTGTTACCAGATTGCCCTTAGGAGTGTTTGGCATGACTCAACACTGAAGTAATGAATGAGATAGTGGACTGCCGGTATGTGTGAGGCAGGCAGGCCAGATGATTCTTACTCCATGAGGGGAAATGCTCATCATAGGCTGGAGCTGTCAGAACTTGTCATTGTTGACTTGTACACATTTCTGGAAATCAAATTGCCATGTATCAGCATTTCTTAAGACAATCTGGATTCACTGCAGTATGAGGAGACTCTGGTCTGGACACAGTGCTACCTCCTAGCATAATTCCTTAAGAATCTTCTCTGTCAAAGTTCACAGGCTCCGAGACATCCTATCATCTAATGTTTTGAATGATCAGGTGATGCAAAAAACATTGCCCAATGATGTGCTTCCAGTTTTGTGTGGGCTGGGCTCTTCTATTCTTGTCTTGGCTTCTGATTAATCTGTATTCCTCTAAAATACTGAACTAATACCAGCCACTGAAGGTTTATAGGACTACTGGTTAATTAAGAGAAGTACAGCTTGTTTTCTCTCTATAATGGGTACTTGGATGTTGAGATGCAAATCATAGCATTAGCAAGGAAAATAAAAGAAAATGTAGCATGTCGTCAAATGGGAGCCGCCTTGTAAACTTCTAGCCCTATAATTATGTATGTTTTCTTTGTTTAGGTGTTCTCGCAAGTAAATGTATGCTGGTAGAAAACACAGAATTAAGTGCTTATTGGCAGCATCAGCCTGACTTACAAAGTTAATGAGGAGAGCTTTGTAGGTGACATGGAGAGACATTTTTCATTATCAGATGTTTAGGGAGCTGCTCACGCAGACTGCCAGCATCTGACTTAATTCTCCTGCCTACCTTTTATCTGCAAGCTAATACAATTCAAAACTCTTTGTGAAAAAGAACGTATGAACTGTGCATACATGCTTATCACATACAGTGAATTTGTTAAGTAGGATTCCTGAACTTTGAAACAGTTGCAGTGAGTTCTTTCTATGGATTGATAACACATTCGCTGACAAATTACCTGTAACAGACTAGAAATGAAATATTTTGCTTATTTCAGATAGCAGATTGTTCTGTTGTAGCCCCTGAAATAGTTAAGATGAAATCACATAGAAATTTTTTTTTTTTTTTCTCTTTTTTCCTGAAGCCAATGAGAAAACACCTACTGGTAATAATAGGGGTAGTACTCATAATTCAGTCATCAATAAGAAGCTTGAATTTGAGGAAGTGAAAACAGGAGACAAAGGCATTAAGATTTTACCTGAATGTCTCCTTGCATTTGCCTCTGACGTAACTTTAGAAACCCAAATTGAAAGGATCTGGAAACAAAAAAAAGGATTATGCCTGTTATAGAATGGCAGCACTCACTTGAAACCTCTCTCTTTAGGACAGCTTTCATTTTTGAGCCTCAAGATTGTAATGTCTCTTCTTGCACTTGACTTGCTGTTTCCCTAATCTTATGTGAGCAAGTATGACACCATGTGTCAAAACTATCTGTGAAAAGTATCCATAGTTTACTTATTACTTTATGTATCAACAGTGAAACTTGTGGCATTATTGAATCAGTAGTGGCAAACCTGCATGTGTAACAGTTTGGTTTGTTTATTTTTCTCATAGGCTCTGTCTCCTGAATATTATGTTCCTTTCCGGGTTATTTCATATTCTTTTTCCACAGCCACTGCACTGTGGAAGTTGCTGACCGGCATGAGAGCTGATACAGCCTCTGACTGTCAGCAGTGTGTTACTCTGGGTTATTCCCAGCAGGAGGAACAGAATTGATGCCATAACCGTAAAACAAACTGCTCTGCTTTGTAGGTCCATGTTGGAGATGGGCGGTGTGGACTTCATCAGACACAGGGGGAAGCTTCTACCAGCTGCTCAGGGAGAACAACTCTGTGGCACCCCCACTATCAAAACCTTGCCGTGCAAACCCAATACAAAGTGGTAATGCTTGTGAGATATATGTGAAGTGACATAAAGCCATGGGCCTTGGGGAAAAAGATGAAAAGGTCCTACAGTATTTTTTATAGTATTAGAGAAATGCAGAATAATCCCAAACTTTCCATTTCCAAGGAATAATAAGGCCCGTAAAACCAGACTACTTCTATTCATTTTAGCAACAGCAGATTTACTATTGCCTACATGACAAAGATTTTACAAGTCTTTCTCTGGAAATGGATAATATCCCATTCTCAAAAGAAAATAACTCTTCAGTAGCAGCTTAATCTTTCTGACAATAAGTTAGTGATGGAACTTTTCAGAATGGAACACACTTGTACCTGCATTACTCAGAGAAAAGTCACAATACAATCTTTATGTTCTAAAATTCTAATCTTATACTTTGAAAAGATCACAAGGAATTTGCCTAGAAAATGTCTAGAAAGACTCAAGCTGTATTGCCATAATCTTCCCATTTTAGGAAATTGTTGCATTAAGGTTTAAGCCATCACAAAACTATGCAGTGACCAGAACCTCAGAGCTATGGTTTTTACTGTGTTTCAGCAGAAAATTTTCCTTTCTTTCCAGTTTTTATACTGTCTTGATTTACATTTAGGTATTAGTAGTCCTGACATTATGAACCCTCCTTTCAAGAAACCAGTTGCTTCTTTCTCATCCTCATGACTGCACCTAAGGTCTATGGAGACCAAGCACAGGTAGTGGCTGTCTATGTTACTTCGAAAAATCACATTAGCAGCTGATTGGTTGTGAAAAAAGACCCCCAAAAATGAAACCAAGCCCAAAAACAAAACAAAAAACCCTAACAAAAACGAACAACCAGAACCAAAACAAAACTACAAAATCAGCAAACGCCCCCCTGTAGCACTCACCAAGGACGCTGTCAGGATGAATCCTGTTGGGCATTCTCGTCCCTTGCCACTCCAGGTGTGTGGCAGTTTAGGCCTCCACAGGCCAGAATTAAGTGTGTGCTCAGCTTCCTCGCTGAGCAGAGATAGTCTGTGTGCCGTTAATGAGAACAGAGTGTGGGGTCCTGAAGGAAGGGTAATGTATATGCTTTAGCCTTTAAATGGAGAGAATGATCTCTGTCAAATCTCTGATGGTGTCAGGCAGGGTTATCCAGCCAGGTTTGTCCAAAATGCCATTTAGAGGCAGAGGGAGGGGGGAAGGTGGGAAGAAGGGAAGAGGGCGTGGCAGGAAACAACTTGTGAGTATAGAAGTACAGAAGTTCACACAGCCTACACCTGCCTCTCTTCATCTCTGTAGTCTTCAGCTGTCACTGTAATGTGCATGGAAATTAGTCCAAATAATAAACCTAGAGTGTTACAGTAATTAGCCTGACAACATCTGGTGTTTCTTGCCCCCCAGCATGTCAAACTACGTTTTCAGCAGGTTCCAAGGAATGAAGCACCTTTTTGCTGTTTGACATATCTTAATTTTAGTTGAAATGAAAGCAATTTAAATGAGACATTATAACGGACAGCAACTATTCTGTTCAGTACTTCTCCTGGGGCCTAAATGGAAATTATCTAAAAAAGAATGGCTCAGATTAAGAATGCCACTCCTAGAACTGAAGTTAGACCTTCACAATGAAAAAATACAGAGTTATCACTACTTTACCCTTGTAATTTAATAAGCTTTTTAATGAGATTTTGTTTGGGTTTTTTGTTTGGAGTTTTTTGGTGGGAGGGGTGTGGTTTGATTTTTTAATATTAAAGCATTATACCATTAGTGACCTTGTTGAGTGTAGATCTTTTCTTCACAGAGCTATTGCTTTAATAGCCATAGCTCTGAGTTTTGTTAGTCTGCAACTGGGAATGTTTTGTGGTTCAAGCCGAGCCCGCAGTCAAGCCCTAGGCAGCTGCTCGCTCACTGCCCCACCTGCAGGGCTGGGGAGAGAATCGGAAGGGGAAAGGCTAGAAAAGTGGTGGGGTGAGATAAAGACAAAATGATAAGGAAAGCAAAACTCACACACACAAGCAAAGCAAAGTAAGGAATTGATTGACTGCTCCCCACAGGCATGCAGATGTTCCACTGTGTCCAGGAGAGCAAGGCTCCATCACACATGCTGGTGACTTGGGAAGAGAAACACCATCACTCCAAATGTCCTCCCTTTCTCCTTCTTCACACCACTCTATACACTGAGCATGCTGATCTGGAATATCCCTTTGGTCAGTTTGGATCACCTGTTCTGGCTTTGTTCCCTCTCAGTCTCCCATGCACCCCTACCTTACCACTGTGGCAGCATGAAGAGCAGAAAAGGACTTGGCTCTGTGTAAGGTCTGCTCAGAAATAACAACTATCTCTGTATTATGAACCCTGTGTTCAGCACAAATCCAAAACAGCCCACTGCCAGCCACTGTGAAGAAAATTAACTCTACCCTAGCTGAAACTAAGACAGAATGTTGATCTCCTTCTTAAAGGTAAGCAATGTTACAAGGGAGCTTAATTTACTATCTTGAGCAAACTATATTGGTAGTTAAATATACCTTCCCTAATTGATTTGGCATCAAGAAAGTCCAAATTGGCTTCTGTTTGACATACTTTAATGAAGAATTAGGTTCGGGCTTTTTCCTTCGTGTTTATATTTACAGGAGTGTTTTGCTATCTCATTGTAGACAAGAGCCCCAAATCTGTGTGACAGTTGTTGCTCCAGAGTATAATGCATACATAAATCATCTAGAATAGATGCACGACGTCACAGAAGCTCCTTTTTTCACTTAGTAAATGTGGAACGAAAAAAGCAGTGCTGAAGAAAACCCTGTGTTGGAAAATCGGGCCATTTGTTTGTCATTGCCGAGGTACAAGCCTTTCTGTTGCTGCTTTTACCGACGTCCTCATGTTTCTCTCTTGAAAAAGCTACCTGGCAACACCAGGTGTCACTGTAACAATGTGAGAAAGTTTGCTTGCAAGTTAGCTTCACATTGCTCGGTGTTACACCAGGCTGAGTATCTCGAGAGGGCTTTGTTTTCATTCCCTAGAGCTGGCTGGCCAGCTTTTATCTCACAGACATGCAGCTCCCCTTGAGCTGTGCACTGAGCTGCCACCCAGACCATCTACACTTCTGGCAAGCTTCTAAGGGGAGGAGACTGGGATCAAGGGCAGATACCTGAGCTGGAATTCCTGCTTTTAATGTGAAGTTTGCTTTTAGGGAAAGCTTAAAAGGCTGTGCTTCCCAACCTGGCTAGCCCACCTGCAGCTGCAGTAGCACAAGTAGGCAAGTGCTGAGTTTCCAAAAGTCAGAGCTAATGACCTCATACCTTGTTGGCCTCTTGTAATGTGAATATTTATATAATTAGTACATACACACACAAATAAAAATAAAACCAAAACCAAGGAAACAAGTGAACACTGCACAAACACAATAAATTACACAAATCAAAGGAGTACACATTGCTAGATTAAGCTCAGCTCATTAATTTCCTCAGAAGTCTTGGAAAATCTGGTGTAGAGTTGTTGAGAGAGAAAGAAACCTGAAAATGAAAAAGTTATTGCCACCAAATGACATTTAATCCAGAGCTCTCATTTTCCACAGCAACCTCTCAGGAGCACCCCTGAGGTGCTAGTTGAGAGGACATGGAGGTCTGCATCAGAACCAACACAATTTTTACTTTTCTTTTTATGTACCTGAAAACAAGACTAGATGGAAAAGAGGTAGCCTGCCTTCCTGTGATGAATTCCTTCCCAAAAATCACCTGCTCATTCACCATGATGGGCCAGCCATAACTCACAGCCAAATACTCACACAGCTGCTTGCTTGCTTCCTTCTCCTGCAACATAGGAGAAGGTAGAAGAAAGGCAAGGAGACTGGTGACATAATTACAGCTTAATAGAGAAGAGACCCAACCCTAACCCTAATCCTATCCCTAAAAATAAAAAAAATAAGGTAAAAAAATGAATGTTGGGGTAGTGCAAATCAAAGAAGAAATTAACTTGTTCCTTCCAGGAACGGTTTAGTTGCTACCAGAAGAGCAGGGCTTTGCCATGAGTAAAACTTCTGGAGAAAACACTTGTGCTGTGGAGAAAGTCAGCTCCATGTCAGCCAGACCCAATACATCCACGTATTGAATGTGCTTTCTGAATTGTTTCAGTGTCACAGCAAACTCATCTCTGAGTGCCAAAAGTATAAATTACTGTAAAATGTTCAGTACAGACCTTTGTTGACA
Organism: Aleadryas rufinucha; assembly: GCA_013397815.1. Taxonomy (NCBI): domain Eukaryota; kingdom Metazoa; phylum Chordata; class Aves; order Passeriformes; genus Aleadryas; species Aleadryas rufinucha. The sequence goes on along the minus strand of VZTH01004806.1, from coordinate 77,103 downwards.
CACACTGAAAAATTTGTAAGAAAGTATGTCAACATACACCTGGGGATCTATATGTACCAATCTAATGAAATGTTTGCCTCTCACTAAAAGTAAGTCACTGTGTTCACTAAGGGGTAAAATGCATGATAAGCAGTTCTTTTCTTGAAAGAAAGATTTGAACTTGTATTTTAAAAATCACTAATATCTTCTTCATTAGCAATTTGAAGACCATCAACAAAAAATACCTGTAAGGTGCTGAATATTTAGGATTGAGATATTTGTAATAATTTGAGTTTGTGAACAGCAGCAGCATTTGAGTTTGTGGTTTGTCTTTTTGTCTTTTGGAGATTCCTCAATCCCCTCACTTCATGAATGTGTGTGTATGTTCTGGAGAAGTCTGATTTTGAGACAGGTCACGAGAGGGACAAGGTACAATCATAAGTGCTTAGGAATAGAGACCTGAAAACTACTTATTGGCCACTCCCCTTGGATATGGCTTTTCAGAACTCCTTCTTATTTCTTCACAATTAATTTCATACTTTGGCTGGTGATCTCTAGCAGAGAAACGTGTACGCAAGAGCCTTCAAATCCATGCCAGCATGTTGCTATATTTAGTATTAAAGGTCTGTATTACTATAGAGCAGCTTTGTAGAACAGCATTGCACAAGGTTTTTTTCTGAAGTACTAAAGGACTTTGTGAGACATATGGAATTGTCCATTTATCTCAGGTGTCCTGGTTTTTTGGCTGGATTAATATTAATTTTCTTCCTAGTAGTTGGTACAGTGCAGTGGTTTGGATTTATGTTTTTGGAAGAAAGAGGAGTTTAAGGGGTGCCACGGTTTAACACCAGCCAGCAACTAAGCTCCCAACATCCACTGGCTCATTTTCCTCTTCCTGCTTCTCCTCTTTCCCTCTTTTCTTCTGGTGGGAAACGGGAACAAATAGTTAAAATGAAAACTCGTGGGTTGACATAAAGACAGTGTAAAATGTACAGCAAAAGGTAAAGAGAAAGTTAAAGCAAAAGCCACACACACAAGCAAAGAAAAACAAGGAATTCATTTACTACTTCCCATGGGCAGGCAGGTGTTCATCCCCCTCCAGCAGAGCAGGGCCCCATTGCACATTTTGGTGACTTGGGAAGACAAACCCCATCACTCCAAATGTGCCCCCCTTCCTCCTTCTTCCTCAACTTCATACACTTAGCGTGACATCATATGGAATGGAACATCCCTTTGGTCAGCTGGGGCCAGCTGTCCTGGCAGTGTCCCCTCCCCAGCCTCCTCTCTTGTGGAGTGGGGCAAGAAGCAGAAAAGAGCCTGGTCCTGTGTAAGCACTGCATCAAATCCAGGCTGTGTAAAAACCAGTGGGAATCTCAGTACTAAGTCTAATGGTGTCTGGATCTGACATTTTCAAATCTCTACTGTGCTAAAGGTGATTTTGAATATGAAGCCTTCTGCACTGTAGACACTCAGATCAAAACTTCCTCTTGCTGAGAAGACCTTGTGGTCCACACAGAATCTCACTATGATGAGATGATTCACAAGCATATACACAAATGCTTGTTTATAAAAATTGGTCACACAGAAGCTGTTTTGAAAAGCTGTTACAGCAGTGTATATTTCTGATGTGAATTTTTCTTGGTGGAAAGGCTATTGTATCTGAGGAGATCTTAAGTCTCAAATAAGGGAGATCTGGGGATAAAATTCTTTCCAGCCCAACAAATAGGTGTAATTCCTGTTCATCCCAAAAGTGGATTCTCTGACCCAAATCTTGGGAGCTGAAGGATTCATCTTCCAATGGTGTAAGACAGGTGGACGCAGAGGAGCTGGATAACACAGCTACCAGCAATTTTTCTGTTTTTCTAGACTTTTCTCAGGCAGAGCTAAAGATTTCAAACATCCCTCCTCTGCTAACTTGACTGTTTTTTGACTCTGAGGGTATTTTGTGCATTGAAAACAAAATAGATGAAATTTAACAGCATCTATTAAATCTTCCCTAAATCCCCGCATAATTTTTTGTTGCAAACTTAAATGATTTCTATGGTAACAGTAGAAGAGTGTTTCTAAATTTGTAACATCACACTGTGGGTGGGCATCAGTGCTCTTCTCTGCTGAAAGATATTTGCAATTGAACAATTATAGGTAAAGTCTAAGATTTGCTTAAAACAAATGATACATTTTTTATTATTTTACTTTTTAGGGCTGATACAGCAGTCAAAAAGTTCATTTTTGTTCACAATTTAGCTCATGAATCACTTGCCTTGGCTTCAGTAAAGGCGGTGACTGGATTAGCTACACCAGCAATGTACAGGTGTCAAGAATTCTTCCTTTACATAATGTAAATCATAAAAGTGTCAAAATCAATTGTCTGGTCATAATCATAACTGGTGATTTCACCATGGTTTAATCATGAATTACAATGTGAGCATTTATAATTAAAGACCAAATCAAGAGCATGAAATGAAAACACATTTGAAAGCTACAACTTTCCCAGTACTTTTCTCATTTAGTAATAGTGCTAGTATCGAGTTAAATGAAGTAAAATTAATATTTGTTATCACAGAAAAAAATCTAAAGGTTCTTGACACCTAATCTAAGTAGGCATATCCCTAGTGCTTTTTGAAATGGATAAGGTAGTGACTAGATCTCTATTAAAAGTTGAAAGTAGGTTTTATTCTGGGGAATATTTGAATTTGATCCACAGTGTTTCCTGAAATGCAAATGGCCCTACAGTAAGAGGTACAGGCTGTCATGTAAGTAAACTGTAAATGGAACAAAGTAAAGTGCATGGATATGGAAGTGGATATGTTTTGTAAAGAGATGTAATATAAAGTTTTAGGAGTTGGAAGTTACATTGGAAAATATCTCTTTCTGCAAGTTCTTGCTGGTGTACACAAAATAACATAGAAGCAAGGAATGGTTTGGCTTGGAAGGGACCTTAAAGATTGTCTAGTTATAACCCCCCTAACATGGGCAGGGACACCTTCCTCTCCTGGAACACCCAGCACTTTTCCTTCCTAATTAGGAGTGAATGGATAAGAGTTTGAGCAAATGGATAAATAGAGAGAAATGATGTCCTTTCTTTAGCCAGTAGATAGAAATTAAAAAGCAGAAATACTGTTTTCAGTAACATTTTCCTAATTGTATTTTTCAGACACTGTCTTCATTACTAGCAATCTTCTTCCTGATGTAAAAACAGCTACAAGGACAAACACATCAACACAGAAGGCCTACAAAATATTCCATGCACCACAAAACACTTGCTTTAAGAGTTTAAATAGTCCTCGGGGCCTTGTGCAGGCAAACAACTGGAGTCTGACTTCACCTTCTGAAAAAAATCAAATCTATTTTTGTGCCACCTTAAAAAGCCCCAACAAACCCACTTTGACTCTGACTTTGTCAGTTCATTTTTTACAATTGCTGTCTGCAGAGTGCAGGAATTAATCACTCTGATTTATGTCTGTGGTGTTTCACATCAAATGCAGGCCTGTTTCTTTGAACAGTTTTACTGAAGTGGGTCCAACTCAGAACACAATATAGTTTCAATAAGGCAGGCCAGTTTAAAGATATAAATTAGACATTCCCTCCCTGTTTCTGACTTAGAAGCAAGTAACCATGGTGACTGGAAAAGCTTAACTTCTGCACAGATTCTGAGATTGTCACCTCTCATAGCTTTGTTCCTTCCTTAAGCCCCCCAAAAAGAATTACCTTGCCAAAATAACTCCATTACTCCATAAAGTGATGCCAATAACAAAGCTTCTTACAATTCAGCCTAACTCCATACCGCTGCTGTTGTATCACACAGCAAGTTATCTCTTATCTCATATCTACAGGGCAGTTCTGATGACAAACTGGAAAAAACAGCTGACCAAACAAGTCCAAAGGACATTCTCCATATGCAAGATAAGACTTTTAAAAACACCTCTGTGCCTGGGGAGCCTGGTTTGTGCTGACTCCTTGGCACGTGAAGCTTACTGTTGTGGCCTGTGCAGCTCATACAGCTGGCACGGGGTCAGCCAGCGCTCAGCAGGTTCGAACCCAGACTGAGAAGTGTCTCCAAGATCACCACAAGGTTGGGAAGTCCATCTTGGAAAGGCCAGGAGGGAGTCAGTGCCCGGAGGGAGACAGAATGGGGGCCACTGGTGGTGAAAGGAGCCCCTTGCCCCATGCCCCATCAGGCCATGACGGGGCATGGGGCAAGGGCCCCGTCATGGGGCAAGGAGGCTCCACTGCCTCCACCACCATCCACCCTGAGCAGCCTCTCCCCAGCAAGGGGCACCATCTCACTTCATCTGGGGCTGCTGATCAGGCTTTCTTGACCAGTGAAGTATCAACTTAACACTGACAACTAATCCCCCAAAAGTTGTTCTTCTGTAGGTCTGATGCTTACAGTATGTACATCAACATGGATTGTGCATGGTCATGCCACGAAAAATCATGCACTGATCTCCACATCTTTTATCCCATTATAAATGCATAAAGACGGGTATATGTCATCAGTAGGTGACCTTTATAACCTTAAAATGTGTATGTCCATAAATGATTCTTACCATAAAGGGATGTCTACTCTGTTTACAGGATGTACACTCAGATGTATCACTTCATGGGGCTCCATCTGACAAAACTGGAGCAGCAGCTGTTCGACCTCATTAGCTGCTCTAGGATCATTATGTTGGCTGAGATCAGCCATTGAGAAAATATCTACCTTTTTTCTTATCTTGCTTCTATCAATTGCGTACCTTTTGGAAGTGTAAAGAAGGACTTTGGCATAAAATTGTGTTTATACTCAATGCCACACATTCTCTTAGTTCTTCAGTTTCAATTGACTAATCTGAAAATATGTCTTATCTTATAAAGCCTTGTCAAAAGGAAGGAACTCAAGTATCAAGATAGACAGGACATCATTTTCCAAAACCACTTTGCAAAGAAGCCTCCAAGTCTTTAACTACTTTTGGTATACAATCATTCTGAAAAAATGAGAAAAAAACTTGAAGCAAGGTTGGAACAAAGATCCCACAGTAATTCTGTTGTGTATCTATGCGACACATTTCTTTGAGCTGTTTCAGTACAACTCTTTTCAGAAAGAACAAAAGTTCACCCAACTATACTTCATGGAACAAAGTCTCAGCTGAGCAAAAAACTTGCATTTTAAGTGTCTGTTGGACTGTGACTGCAAAATGGAAATTGAGGCTGCCTATTTCTGTAATCCAGATATAGTTTTAAAACTGAAAGAGCTCATCTCTGCAGGACTGTGACTGTATTAACACCAGAGCTGGACATAGTGCCCGATTAGTGCATTTTGGTGGAGAGTGAGAACCAGGAATGCTGCTGCTAGGTGTAATATCTTTCCCTGAAGGCACGATAAATCATTACACAGTATTACAGGGATTCTCTGGGCTGTTGATAAAAGTTGTATTTTGTTGTTCTAGTGATAGGAACACATTAAATTTTCCTTCCTTCGTTGCTGGAAAATGTAAATTGAATTTTTAATTCAATTAAAAAGTACCAGTAAAAAGTAGTAGTAAGTAGAAAAGATGGTGGGGAGCTCAGTGTGATTTTCAGGGATTCAAGGAGGCTTTTGGGGTCCAGTCAAGATAAAGAAGACTTCTTTCTTCCCTATATGTGTTGTGAGCAGAGTGCTGGTTTGGGGGGACAGGCAGATGACCACCTCTCTTTGTCTACACCCAAAACTGGTGTGGAGTAAATGTGGAGATGCACGAGCTTGGATCAAAATAAGGGATATAAACTGAAATCTCATTCTTTTGGGAGTATGTCAAACCCTACCAGCCCTAAGCAGAGAATAATCTCTAGAAATACTTGCTGCTGCCTGGTGATTGACTTCTTGATTTTGGCTAAGCTGTTCCCTGACATAGTCATCACAGCTCTTTCCCAGAAGTGAAATTACCAGGTGAGACAGGCCATTCATCTGAAAATCCAATTTTGTTTGTTTGTTTGTTTGTAATGCAAACTTCTTTGGAGATTATGATGTTATTTTAATCCTTGTAGTTCACAAATGCAATGCAATATACGACATACATGCCCTTTAGCATTTCTGTGGTACGATGCCTGGCAAAAGACAACTCAACCAATACCTAGAATTAAAAAAATCTTTTGAAAGTACTCAGCATTTTAGATCCTCTAGCCTATAGGTGTTCCTGTTATTTTGTGTGGAAACTGAAGACAGATGTCTTCCTCTTCTATTTGAACAAAGCTGAAGTAGTTTTTGAAATGTGTAATAAGACCTTTTTCTAAGAAGAAGAAACCTTGTATTTTTTTCCATACTCTCTGATCTACAATTAAAGAAAATTAAATTTAACTGTCCCCCAAACATTTTAAATAATTGTGTTGGTCTTTGAATTAATTATGTTGTGTTTTTCTCTGTGAAATGCACATGGATGAATGGCTGATTAATGAGAAGAGATTTAAAGGGTTGAGTCAGAGAACAAAATATATGACCTCATAAAACGTGTGCTAGATTTTGAGGACGTTTCATGTTTCTGTTCTTCCCAAAGTTTCACCAAACTCTTCTGAAATTTGTGTGTGAGAGATTCTAGGTGGGAAGGGGGGGGAAGGGGAGGGTGATATTAGGTGAAAAGAGAGGACTTCTGTTCTTTCTCTTTCTGTGGAATCTCTTGACCATCAAATCAGACAGAGCTCTATTTTTTCTGAGGTTGGATCTAGACTAGCTTGAAATTCTTTTAAGTCACAGCCTTGCTGCAGCCCAAACCTGTGCATTGCTTAATGTGCTTTATTAAATTAAATTCAAATTATTGCCTCTCTTACCTCTTACCCTCTCTTACATAGCCCAGGCATCAGACCTGTTAGTGACTTTGTTTTGTGTGCACGGGAGCCACACATATCAAAAGACTGACTGATATCAGAAGCTACAGATATAGTAAAGTGTTTGGTACAGCTGCATAAAAACAGTAGAACTATGGCAGTGATGTCCGGTGTGCAACTATTAGAAGGAGTCAGACCACAGCCACCTAACAGGTAACATCCTTCTAGAAAATCAGTAACACATGTCTGGAAGAACCACAACAGACTGGTTTTGGCCTACAAAAAGAGGAAATAATATTTTGGGCCAAACCTGCCAAATTTGTTTCTCTTTTCTTTTATCCTGCTGGCCCTCAGCCTGGCCATCCTGACCTCAGAGACCTAAAGCCAGCCAACCCTGTGAATATCAAGAGCCAGAAAGGAGTATCAGACCTGTGGTATGATATACATAAGGCCTGACTAATGATGGTTAGTTTTCAGTTGCAAAGCATTTGCCTAGTCTTTGAACATAAGTAAAAACAGTCTGGAAGTTTTGAGGTTTGCCTGCTCCCATCACAGCAATCCACAGATGCCTAACAAAAACAGCTGCAACACCACCAAAATCCACTGCTGTTTATGTCCTCACAATGGTCTTCATGCTTTAATACACTAGGGACACAGGACAAACACTACTGCAGGGAACATCCAAGGAGCAAACCTTTCTCTCACAAATAATGCCTTTTGCAAGCTTGTGTTAGCTGCCCTTATAAATCTATTTTACAGTGTTATGCATGCTAATATTCAAATCCTTCACAGACTTAAGGGAATGTAAATACTGTTGTGAGAAACATGGTTACATTACTATCACAATTTAACCTTGCAGATGGCTTTCAAAACTCTGGTTTTAGTAGATCAGATAACCTGGGCACGAAGTCTAAGTGTATGATTTTCTCATTAATTAGACTGTACCTACATCTCAGCCTTATACGGTAAACCACCTGATTTATTAGGACTTGTTTCTGACTGTGCTTTCAAAAACTAGAAAAGATCAAAATTTACTTTACGGCTGACAAGAGGCTGCTAATGTCTGGTGACTTTTCTCTCTCACCACTGTCAGTCACCTTGGCATGGAACCCACCACCATCACCAAAATACAGCCTTCAGCAAAGACTCTGGGCCCTGCTGCACCCATGTCTCTCTGAGATGCATCCCCATGATCTGGGAGCTGTTGCAGCATTATGCTCAAAATCCTGTATATGGGAAGGAGGAATCATTACTTACGTACCAGTAAGGTTAGAAAGATATTGCTAGGATGATGGAAATCTTAGACGTCTAATTCATGAATCTTTTATCAGCTGTTGGATGTGAAGGCAATCTGGCTGTGAGACCTGATATGCCATTTATTGCATGGGTTGATTTGACTGGTCTTGCTAACTTAGGTGGTTGTCCCCTTTCTTCCTCAGCATTCCATGTATGTTCCTCCTGGAGCTATGTGCTTGGTTAATGAGGACAGCCTCCTCAGCAGACATGGTATTGTTCACTGGTCAAGGGTGTGTGGCAGCTCTGCTCCCCTGCTGGAAGTTCTAAGTAAGCTCAAGGTCCATTTGCAGAAGAATGTGCGGTAGTCAAACATCCAATACTAAAGACACATCCAAATGAGAACCTCCATGCAGCAGTCTGCCAGTGACTTTTTTAAAAAAAATTAATTTCTTAGGGCAATGAAGCTGGGGAAGGGTCTAGAGAGCAAGTCATAGGAGAAGAGGCTGAGGGAGCTGGGGTTGTTTAGCCTGGAGAAAAGTAGGTTCAGAGGGAGCTTATCACTCTTTACAACTACATGAAAGGAGGTTGTAGGCTGGCGGGGTCGGTCTCGTCTCCCAGGCATCCAGTGATAGGACAAGAGGAAATGGCCTCAAGATGAGCCAGGGGAGGTTCAGACTGGACCACAGGAAGAATTTCTTCACTAAAAGGGTAGTCAAACACCAAACAGGCTGCCCAGTGAAACTGTTCAAGAAATGATTGGACATGGCACTTAGTGCTATGGTCTAGTTGACATGGTGGTATTCAGTCAAAGGTTGGACTCAATGATCTTAGAACTCTTTTCTAATCTTAATATTTCTATGATTCTGTGATCTAGATCTAATTATTACATTAATAATTGTAATTGTAATTGTAATTATTAATTAATAATTACATTAATAATTAGATCTAGATCTAATTATTTCATCCAAATCACTTCTATTTGGAGAAGTCTTGGTAATAATAAAATTAAAATTGAAACACCCCCATTCTGTAGTTTTTATCCCCCTTTTCCTAGTGCTCATCTTCCCACTGCTCCCCTGCATCTTTAAGTCAAAAGATTTGGGCTCCTAGGGAGGGCAGTGTCAGAAGCTGTCAGCCTCATGAATCCTTCAGGAGGAAAAAGATACTGATGTCACTGGTTTCTTCTTTTTCTCTCCAGGAGCCACTTGAGGCCACTTGTACACATTTGCTGACATGATTTTTTTTACATTTTCCTTTTTCTTCAGTTGTCTATAGCATCACGCTACATCCAAATATACTATATGTGGTGCTCTCTACATATGGCAATTGTCATTTATTTGTTCTCTTTGTTATCTTTAAAACCAGTTCTGGGTCTGCATTTCTTTAACTGCTCACAGGGGAGTTGTTTTTTGGCACTCTCTCCAGTGCCAAGCCTGTTCCCCACTTCCTATCACCCCATGCCTGTACTCCTCTGCACCATATTGTGCTTCTCCACTTTTCAAGGCCTCTACTGTTGCACCAGACCTGGGTTTCTCTGCCTTACGTCATTGTGTCAGAGGTGTAATTATCCCATTCTGCATAGAATGACTGCTTGTTACTATTATCTGTAAAAAAATGTGGTTGTACTACACACAGGTAAAACAAATTGATCACCATCACCTCCTCAATTAGAGAAATTGCTTTCACAGCTGAGACAAGAAAAAGAAAGCTGCAGGTCAACAAAAAGTTCAGACAGAACAAGACTGACAAGCTTCAGACCCAAGGTCTTGCAAATTCGATGCAAAGAGTAAGTGTGACAGGTCTGAGCCCCTGTTAGCTGCTCTGAGCCACTGTGGAAATGCGGAAAGGTACCATTACTGCCATTTCTACCCTAAAAAAGCCTACTACCAAGAACTTTAGGAGAATGCTTATTCCTGAAACCCTTGACAGGAAGGAGTAAGGGAGGTGTCAGTCCTCAAAGATGGAATCAGGATTGAAAAAAAGAGACCTTTGTCTTGGTTTCCAAGAAGCAGAAGTAGAATAGGGCTGTCTGGACATACCAGGTCCTGATGAAGGAAAAGAAACAGAATCCGTGATGACAGGATGGATGATCACAAGTATAAAATCCCTATTGTGAATGGCCATACAGCACTGTCCCTTAAAGAAAAAAACAACAAAAAGGCACATGCTATTAAATCCTAATAAAACCAAAATCTAATATCCAAAATGTATATTAATTGAATTCTCAACCAAAAACTTTCAGTGTGATTCCAAATGAAGTTATATAAAGCTCATGAAATAAGAGGAGTCGTCTCTTTCACCTTAAGTCACACTCAGTAAAGTTCTAAGAAAATACCCCTTTTCAGATGACTTTTAACTTTTTTAAGTTAAGTTTTTCACTCCTGTAAGTCTGATGAATGCCAAGTGATAGGGCAACTCCTATCATGTACCTATAAATGAACAAATTAAAATATCCAATTGCTCAATGACTACACTTTCATTTGTATGTTCAACAATAAAGTACAAAATGCTTTTGTGTTAGAAAATGTAGAAAAGTAGAAAAATCTTTTGTGTTAAAATAAAATGAGGGAGAATAATGTCAATAATGTCAAGCTGATGAATTATGTGTATTCAGTGTGTCTTTACTAATTTCTGGGAAATTAGTATTATCTAACCAACTATTGTATCTCTTCAAACCCTGCAGAAAACCCGAAGCACAGATTTATTTCTTAGACAAATTTAGCTGAGATAATAACACAAAATCTGTTTTTCTTTGTTTCTTGAAAATTTCTTGGTGGGGTCAAATGCATGCATATATATTTTTCATATTGAATTTAGGTAGTGATTACGTATAATGTTCTGCACAGTTGTTCCACTTTCTCATTCTTTTAATTGAAAATAGGAAAAAAGAACAAACAAAAAGCAACTCTCTAGAAACAGAGAGTGTTCTTCTTTCCTTCCGGGAAGGAAACTCCAGCAAAATTTTTGGCACTCTCTCCTACAACATTCTCATAGATATACTTAGGAAATATGGGTTAGGTGATTGGACAGGGAGGTGGATCAAGAACTACCTGAACGGCAGAGCTCAGAGGGTCATAATCAGCAGAACAGAATCCAGGTGGAGGCCTGTAGTCAGTGGAGTTCCCCAAGGATCAACACTGGGTCCATTCTTTTTCCACTGATTTATCAGTGACCTCTGCTTATCAAACCTGATTTCCTTTCATGACAAGGTAAACCACCCAGCTGATCAAGGGAAGCCAGTGGATGTAATCTTTTCGGATTTCAGTAAAGCTTTAGATGCTCTCTCTCATAGTATCCTTCTGGACAAAATGTCCAGCAAACAGCTGGATAAACACATCATAGGATGGGTGACCATCTGGCTCATGGGTGGGGCAGAAAGGGTGATAGTGAATGGGGTGACATCAGACTGAGGACCTCTTACCACTGGGGTTCTTCAGGCTCCATCCTTGGCCCTGTGCTCTTCAACATCTTCATAAATGACCTGGGCACGGGACTTGAAGGGATACGAAGCAAGTCTGCAATACAAATACAATACAAAACTGAAAGGAGCTGTTGATTCCCTTGGGATGCCCTGCAGAGAGATGTTGGCAAATTAGAGAGCTGGGCAATCACCAACCGTATGAAGTTCAACAAGAAAAAGTGCTGAATTCTGCACCTGGGATGGGGCAACTCTGGATATATGAACAGACTGGGGAATGAGAGGTTAGAAAGCCAAGATAGTGAAAGGGACCTGGGGGTCTCGATCAGTGGCAAGTTGAACATGAGTCAGCAGTGCCCTGGCAGCCAGGAGGGCCACCCGTGTCCTGGGGAGCATCAGGCACAGCATCACCAGCCGGGCAAGGGAGGGGATTTTCCTGCTCTGCTCTGCACTGGGGCGGCCTCAGCTCAAGTGCTGGGGGCAGTTCTGGGTACCACAATACAAATGACATTGAGCTGATAGAGAGTGTCCAAAGAAGGACCACAAGGATGGTGAAGGGCCTTGAGGGGAAGCTGTGTGAGGAGTGGCTGAGATTTCTTGGTCTGTTCAGCCTGGAGAAGAGGAGGCTGAGGGGAGACTTCATCACAGTCTTCAACATCTTCATGAGGGGAAGAAGAGGAGCAGACATTGACCTTTTCTCTGTGCTGACCAGTGATAGGACCTGAGGGAATGGCCTGAAGCTGTGTCAGGGGAGGTTTAGGTTGCATATTAGGAAAAGATTCTTCATCCAGAGGGTGGTCAGACACTGGAACTTGCCAGAGAAGTGCTCACAGCACCAAGCCTGTCAGGGTTCAAGAAGCATTTGGGCAATACTGTGAGGCCCATGGTGTGACTCTTGGGGATGGTGCTGTGCAGGGCCAGGAGCTGGACTCAGTGATCCTTGTGGGTCCCTTCCAATGCAGCACATTCTGTGATTCTGTCACCTGGATGAAGGGATAGAATGCAGCCTCAGCAAGTTTGCTGACAATACAAAACCGGAAGAGTGGCTGATGCACCTGAAGGCTGAGCTGACATTCAGCAGGACCTTCATAGGCTCCAGATTTGGGTGGAGAGAATCCCAAAGAGGTTAAACAAGGGCAAGTGTAGGGTGCTGCACCTGGGGAGGAATAACCCCAAGTACGAGCACAGGTCTGGGGCTGACCTACGGGAGAGCAGCTCTGGAGAGAAGACCAGGGAGCCTTTGAGGATGACAAATTTGTCTAACATGAAGAGCACAATTTTTCCATATAAGGAAAGGTAATCATAGAATGTTAAGGGGTTGCTCTGTCCATATCCAGTGCTGTAGCCTCATCCTGGAAGGTCACCAAATTTGTCAGGCACGATTTCCCCTTTGTAAAGGCATGTTGGTTGTTACCAATGACCTCTTTGTTTTCCATGTGTCTTAGCATAGTTTCCAGGAGAATCTGTTCCATGATCTTGTCTGGCACTAAGGTGAGACTGACTGGTCTTTAGTTCCCTGGGTCTTTTTTCCCCTTTAAAAAAACGTATGTTTTATTTCCTTTTCCTAGTCATCAGGGAGTTCACCTGACCACCATGATTTTTCAAAAAATATGGATAGTGGCTTAGCAACTTCAGCTGCCAGCTCCCTCAGGACCTATGGATGAATCTCACTGGGCCCCATTGGACTTGTGCACATTCAGGTTCCTTAGGTGGTCTTGAACCTCCTCTATGGTGGACTTAGGGTCTTCATCCTCCCAGTTCCTGAATTTTCTGTTCTGAACTTGGGAGGCATGGTTGGAGAACATCATCAAAGAACAAACCTTGGACTTCAGGCACAAGAAGTTTTTCAGAGAGCTATTAGGTGGTATTAGGTACCTCTCATAGGAGGTACCTCTGAAGGGTGAAGAAGTTCAGCAAAGCTTGTTGGCCTTTAGGGACAGCACTCTACAAGTATGAGAATGGTCCATCCTCATGAAAACAAGGAGATATGTCAGGAGGCCAGCTTGGCGAAGCAAGCAAGTTGTGACACATTGTGGTAGGTTGAGCCTGAGCTGATAGACAGCTCATCTGACCAGTAGCGCTTTTTAGAATTTCCATATTTAAAGCTTGGGGGCTTGGGGGGACAGGCAGTGCCTCTCTTTCGATTTCACCGCTCCTGCAGGAGGAGGGGAAGATGGGTGCTGAGGTTCCACTCCTCGGAGCAGCCTCGGGCTTCCCGCCCCATCCCCCCGGTGCAGGGGCACGGCCCCGGGGTGCCGGCGTGCCGGCGGGAAAATCCTCCCCCAGAGCCTTGGCAGCTGAAAAACAGCCATAATTGCTGCAATTAGCTAAAACCATCCAGCTGAGGTTTCTGAGACTGCCCCCCCACCACGTGGCCGCCGAGATCCTGGCGGGGGCCAATGGAGCTGAGAGACTAACATCAAAGAAGCCAGCAGCACAAAGAAAGTGGGGTTTCTCTTCATCATAAAGCCCATACAACAGAGACTATTCTTCATTGTGGCGTCTCCAACGTCAGAGAGAAAGAGAAAGTGAGTGGAGCAAAGATGTCAGCAGAGTTGCGTTCGCAGCGCGCAGCTGAAAACTGTTTCTTGCAGACCGTGGTAGAACCTGTAATATTCCAAACTGTTTTTCTCTTTAATCCATTTAAAGACATGGGGGGGTGATGAAGAATTCTGAATGTAGCCTATGTGCAAAGGGGTCCGCATCAGGTTATCCAGAAATGGTGAAGAATTGTGAAAAACTTTTAAGATTTTCTGTGAAGAAGCAAGTTGCTGCTCAGGCTGGAATTTGTCCACCCTTAAAAGGAAAAAAAATCCCATGTGTGGCCCATTGTAAAGAAACTGATTTCTTCCCATGGGAGAGGTGTTTTTCCCGGCAGCAACTTTGTTTCCCGGGCGGGAGGTGGTTGCTGATACAGTTTTGGGAGACCACGGACAACAAAACAGACCTCTGTTTCCTTAAATAGTGGAGAAATCTTTAAGAGCTGTATATGTTGACCAAAAATCATGGTTTGTTATCCTTTGTGCTGGTTTGGGAAAGAGAAAAGGGAGGAGGGAGTGTGGGAGCAAAAAGAAGGGGTTTTGCTTTAATTTCTTATTATTTTTCTTTCTTTCTATTAATTCTATTTAGTTCTATTAATAAACTTTTCATATTCTTTAAGTTTTGAGCCTGCTTTGCATTCCTCCAAATCTCCTATCTCACAAAAGATAAGAAAGGCGAACTGAAACCATTACACACATCTTCAACAAAAGAATGCAAATACAAGTGGGGGACAAGGGCAGGATACAGAGAAGAAATAAACAAACACTGCCAAGGCATGTAGAGGCAGAGTAAGGGAAGCCAAAATTCCACTGATTTTCAGGAAGTGTCAGGGGCAGTGGATGCTTTTACTACTACTTTAGTCACAAAAGGCTGACCATTGCAGGATGGGGTGGGTGATTCAGCAACAGCAGACATGGACAAGGCTGGTCCTCACCACCCTGCTTGTTGTCACCAACAATGTCTGCCAGGCATCTGCACTCAGTGAAGGAGGAGAGGAGCTACCAGCTTAGTTTAATGGTCATGTCAGGGATCATGCAGGAGCACTCAACACCCACACATGTCCTGGGACCTGTCCAGCTGCACCCCAGGGTGCTGAGGGAGGTGGCTGATATCCTTGTACTACCAGTTTCTATCAGCTTTCCAAGGCTGTAGACAGGGAGAACTCCAATAACGGGAAGTGTCTCACCTGCCTACAAAAAAGGGCAAAAGCCACACTGAAGAACCATATACCTGTTGGCTAGCCATCAGCCTGGGGTAAAATGAAGGAGAGAGACATCCTGGAACCCACATCTGGGCACCTGAGAGAGGAGACAGTGACGGGGAGCAGTTGGCAAGACTCTACCAGAGGTATTTGTTGCTGCTGGGGAAAGATCCTCTTCAGTAAACTCTAAATTCAAAGAATTTACATTGTGCAGAAATAAACAAGGCGTTCAACTGAAGTAAACACACATTGAGCTACATGATGTTTACTTCAGCTGTGTTTTATTCAGAGGCTGGGTATTTGGAAAATGTGAGCCAGTGCCAAGTTCTTGTAATTCCCAAGACTAGATGGAATATCACCTGACTTTGTATTTATTCAACAGAAAAAAATTTTACTTTTGCTGCATTTTATCCTTTTGTGTGGCTGCTGTATTATGTGGGATGCTGAAATACGTACATAATGAACAGATTCTTAGGGATCATAATATGCAGAATGTCTCTTTTGCTGCTTTCTATCCATCAAGCTTTCCTGAATACAATGAATGATCATTCTGTGGAATAGTCAATATGTACCATCCTAGCAGCTGCACTAGCCACTCTCATTCTATATAGTTTCAGAAAATAAAATACAAACTGCTTTCCCTTATTTCTCTTATTGCATGAGAGCTCAAAATACATGATTCAATAAAACACATTTGTTTATTAAGGTAGAGAAAGATCTAAAAGGAAAGACCTGTAATAATACTTTATATTCCTGAATATGCGTTCCTCCTTTAGTGTTTGCTGAGTCTTCAGGATGATTGACTGGAAATACAAAGCCTGATTTTCAACCAGTGGGAGTCAGCTCAGCTCCGTTAAGGACCAGTCTATGAGGCAAAGTGGCCTCTGAGTGTCAGGCTCAGTATAAATGCAACACTGGAAAACATTGAAAGCAAAATTCCATGTAGCCATGAAATTTGTGTCCTTTTATGAGCTGATACAAGACATGAGAGAAGGACTTCCCCATTATTAAGAATTGAAATAAAATTTAATCACACTTCTCAAATAGTTAGCTAATAAATAAAATCCCCTACACTGAAAATGATGTTACTCTGAAGCAGAGGAATAGTATGGAAGCACAATTTGTGCATTCAGTAATTCTGCAGAGCTTCCCTAATGCAGAAGGCAATAACTAATCTTTCAAGCCCTGTCTTTCAAATAAAAAATCAACCAATTTCTCAAGTATCAGCCAAAGCATCTGTAGAAGTAATATTAGAATGAATGAAGAAACAGTTTTGCCTGGTGTCCCAAGACAGAAAGAAGGGAACCATATAAAGGAAAAATTCCATTCAGTTTTGTTAACAACATTGGACTAACTTTTTTCCAGAGTAAAATAATCAACTTGTTTATTTGATCCTTCTTTTTTATGCTGTTCACAGTACTTATCACAAACCTTACAAATGCAGTCTTACTCTCTCCTTATTATTGCAGCTGCAGAGATGTATAATTTGAGTTCACAGCAGATGCAAGTCTCATTGCAGCCTCCTCTTATGGAACTTCTAATAGGAAATAAGACCTTTAGTTTGATGTGTTATTGTCTAGGAATGGCATTCTCCAGTTTAGTGCCCCCACAAAACCCAGGCACTGCTTGCTCCCCCCTCCCCCTCCCCGCTGCTCTGTGCTGAGAGGGGAGCTGGGGGCACAAAAAGCAAAGACCACAGGTTGAGATAAGAACAATTTACTGGAAACAGCAATGAGATAAGAAAATGAACAGTAACAGCATCGATATTAATGACAGAAGGTACAAAAGAGAGTGATTCACATGTAAAATGCTCACCTACAACCCTGGCCAGGAGAGAGCCCTTCTCCCTGGAAGAGACTCCCTTCCCCCACTCTTGGCAGTTACTTGAGGTGGTATAGAATAACTTCTGGGTTCTGGCCATGCCCCTCCTGGCTACTGCAAAAATTAACTCTGTCCTGGCTGGAACCAGGACAGATGTGAAATAAGTTAATATCTTTTTGTTTTCTCCCTTCCCTTCTTGTCCTCCAGTCACTGAATTCCCAGGTTCTTCATCTAAAGTCTGTCCAGCCACAGTCTGTTGGGGCCTTTGAAATGAGTTAGAGAACAGGTATATGACCTGAAGCTAGATCTTGACATGGTAAAAGTAGCTGCAGCCATTATTATTATGAAAGAACAACTCATTAGCTGAAAGAACAACCTGACAGAACAACTACTTGTGGAGGCCACTCCATTACAAGAGACAGGCTGACCTCAGTCTTGTCTCCCTACACTGTCCTTGAGATCTCTTTTTGAGATAAAATTAAACTTCCAAATTTTCAAGTAGAACTCTCACAAGCCCTTTAAGAAAGTACTTTGGGGGCAGGAGTTTCAGGGCTAGTATAATAAGCTGTTTCACATCCTCCACATTGAAACCGCCTCTCTGAAACTTTTTATACCTCAGTCGGAGATCTGCTGAGCAGAAAGCTATGAAAAAACTCTTTTTTGGCTGTGCTAGCAAGCGCCCGATGGAGATTGGACAGTCACAACAGAAATAATTGCTGCTAAGTGAAACATATAATTTCAGAATCTTAAATCAAAAAAAAAAAAAAAGGGAAAAAAGCAGGCCCAGAAGCACTGATTAGTCTTGCACATACAAGCTTATCTACACCCCTTGTGAAATAGATATTGTCTTAGCAGGCACACTTTCACTGCAAAAGTATATAATATATAACCAGTCAAAAAGCCCCTCAAGACTATCTTTAATCAGGTGCATCTGAGCATGATTTAAAGGAATGAGTTATCAACAAAGTGGGTGGTTGCATGTGGGAAGTGAATGAAATTATTCGGCAGCGAGGAGTTAACGAATACGGGTGGGTGTTGCTATTTTTGTTTAAGGCACACTGAGTTGCTGTTAGTATTAATACAACCTTCAGCTAATCAGTTGCTTAGTCTTTAACCATTGCAGGGCATTAGAAAAGGCATGTTCTCAGTCCCAAAACTAGTTCAATTAAGTAGCCTAGAAAATGAGCTACAATCTGGCTTTTCTGATCAACTCCTTCACAGTACAAAGATGTTTTACAATATAAACATTCCTTAGGAATCTTCTCCCTGGAGCAAGAAGTGGGTCCCTAACAGTAATAAAATAAGGTTTTAACGTACACAAAATCTTGTATTTCTGCTGTATTTTACTGCCAAAAGTATAGGCAAGTGTAAACCCCAGTTTCATTTTGTGATGTAAAACAGAATTGCCCACTTTTTCTTTTGTAGTCTGACTGTGTCAAAATAGGCTGGCTTTTTCAGTTCACACTTAACTGTTCAGCTGAGGAGTGAAAGATGCAAATGAGGCTTCCTCTGCAGATCAGCTTTCCTTATAATTTGGTACTTTTTTTTTAAATCAATTTTGTGATTATACAGATGGAGTAAAATCAGGAAGTCTAACAGCAACCATTTCAAAATCACTGCCTGTTATTTCAGTTCAGCCGGTTCCAGTGTGATTCAAGATTCCTACACATACAGGGAACTTAAGTTTTGCAACAGCAGAATGTACTTTGAGGTCAGTGTCTGAGGAGGATCACCACTCACAGCAAGAGATCAGCAGGGGTAGCCGAGAGGTCCATGATCCTTTCCAGTCAGAAACTTGCTTGGATATTTTACATTTCTGCACGATTTTACTGATGTGACACACCAGATCACTGGAGCATGGTTAATTATTGTTTAAAACACTCTAGGTTTTGCTAGCATATGGCTTTGGAACAGCATAGACACATCCAGCTTCGTTAGTTTCCCAGTTAGGGCTGTGCTGTGCAAACGCCTCTGGAGCAACCCTGCGTTTCCTAGAAACCAGGAGCTGCCATGCTTCTCTTGTTCCCAGACCACCACCTAACTGATCACAACCACTTGGGATTCTCCCTGGGTATTGGCAATCCCCTTCTGCACAGTGAAGATGGCCTTCCCTCTCGATAGTCATTACTGCAATACTGGGTACCAATTATGTTACAGTTTCAAAATCTGCCTGGCTTTATCATGGAATCCACCTACCCAGAGCCTCCACTGAAGAGCAACATGCATACGTGACCTCTAATCTTGCAGGCTTGGGACATCCGTAGTTGCTGCAAGTACGGCTATAAGCTCATTGTCTAGCACTTACACTTTTCAGGAGGTAATGTTTTACTTACATCTCTTGGGAAAAAAGCATTTTAAAAGCAAAAAATAGACTGAAGCATTTTCTAAAACATCCATTTTTGAGAACAAAATTAGAAATCAGTGCTGATACTGTGGGAGTTATGGAACTTGCCCTGGGTATGTATGGGAGTTTCTTTTCCTTTCCTTCAGCCCAGCAGGTGTTTCTGTCTGTATCTGCCTTGGAAACTGTAGGGTTGATGTTGCCTTTTCCTGGTTTGGTCCGGGTGGAATGTGCTGAAAAGCACACCAAAATGCACACACATGATAAATTGCGTATACAATTTATAGGCCTTGCAAATTAGCATACCTATCTGAAATTCCCCAGTGGGAGACTTGAATGAGCCCCCCATCCTCTGCAATTTTCCCCTGGATGGGCCTATCTTAGTGTACAAGATGTGTTCTAGAAGGGACCTTGATTTCTAGGGCTCTACGATCTCTAACTGTGAAGCTCCTGGGATGTTTGATCTCCTGGGTTAAGGGAATATTAGGTCTATGGTAGTCATCAAACTTAAAAAATTACAAGTATGTGGGCTAAAAGCACTAAGGATACACAAGAACTATATAAAAGGGGTATAAAAGGGGTGTATGAAAAAGGCAAAAAAATCATCATAGCATCACTGGGACACATCAAAATTTGTGCGGCTGTGGAGTCACAGTGTAGAAGTTCTCTTGCTCAAATGACACTGCCAGAGCAGAGAGAGTACTTTTGGCTGGTACTTACCTGGTTGTCCAGACATCCATTTCTCTCTCACTTGACAGGGCAATAGGATAAAACCAATTCCCCTCGACACTGAAGCACTCACTGAGAATCTGTGGTAGGTGCCTCAGCTAATTTTCTGCAACTCTGTGTGGAGGACTAAGAAAAAGCAGCCTATTTGATTTGCATAAGTTAACTGCCTTTTACAAAGGCTTAGTTGTGGGTTTTTTTCCCTCCCTGTTGTATC
Source organism: Aleadryas rufinucha (assembly GCA_013397815.1). NCBI lineage: Eukaryota > Metazoa > Chordata > Aves > Passeriformes > Aleadryas > Aleadryas rufinucha. The sequence goes on along the minus strand of VZTH01004806.1, from coordinate 56,843 downwards.
TAATAGAAAAAAATCCCAAATTACAGTGGTTTAACACTGAAAGTGTGTGAATGAGTGTGACTTACCAGGGACCAAGATTCTCAAAGCAGACAATCCACTTTGCCTGCTCTGTCTCTCTGTCATGGTGTACTATTTAAAGCATCGTACTTGCATATCAAAAGAGCCTGTGAGTCACGACAGAACTTCTGAATCACAGAAAGTCTTGTTTGTGCCATGGAAGAAAAAATAGCTTCACTGTGAATGCTAGCAGGCAGCACATAATTGAATACCTGTGTGTATGTGAGTAGATGTCCAAAGCGGAACTTCTACACTCCCAGGAAGAAGCCTGCTACTTGATAGTTGCAAGGGTCACGGGGTGGACCTGTAAATATTGATAATGCCTGGTTTAAATACAGATGGTACACATTCTCCAATTCATAAAGGGATGTGAAAAACCACTTAAGAGACTGATGTCATATTCTGCTTCTGCATACAGACTATTCAGGTTGGGAAAGCTGGAGCCTGGAAAAGAGTGCGTAAAAAAAAAGGCAACTTCCTGTAAGTGAAGAGAGACTCTGGAAATTGGAGAGCTGAGTGAAGGTGAGTGCCAGGGGATGCCCAGCATCCTTAGCCAGCAATACACAAGACAGGTAACTGCCAGAGGTGACAGAACAGGAACATGTGTGGCATTCTTCCTGACAACACTGGGTCAGCAGTGACCACCCTGCTGCAGATTAAGGTTGACAGATTGAGAGCCTAATGCTGGGGCAAGTCAGGGTGTAAGTGCACAGCTCAATCCCCAGATCCTTGATGAGCTGTCATTCAATATGTCTCATCTGGGAAACCTTGACAAGTTGCTTCCTATTTTTTAATTCAATGATTTTTAAAGAATTTCAGAGCAAAGATTTACTAACATGTGCCAGCTGATGCATACAGATGTTTTGGAGTAGAGATACCATGGCTCTTTTCCGCAAGCATTGAAAGAAATGATGAAAGAAAAAAAGCACAGAAAGTATTTGCCTCAGTGATTTTGGAAGCTTTTTTCTCTTAAATAAGATTTTTCTGATATAGTGGAGCGATGAAATTCTAAAAAGCAATACTGAAGATTTTAAAAAACTTCATACTGAATATTTAGCCAATCTATTTTATCAGAAGTAACACAAGATTGGGTACCATACAGAGTCTACTGTTGACCACCCCACTAACTCATATGAGAATGCAGACAGACCTCTAGCCATACTATCCATGTGAAAGTATATTACGATATATTTCCACTAGAATTGTGAACATACTGATGCTTGGCCCTACATTCTTCTTACCAGCCACTTGAAAAAAGTATAAATTGTCATTGGAACACTTTGCAAAAGACACAGGTTGGAAGAGTAACAAATAATAGAATCCACTTCTGTGGTCTGGGCATTTTGACTGCTCTGTCTTGAGCACATTATGCATATAGAGACAAAAACAAGTATAAAGTGTATGCTCAGGAGTGACTAATGTAGGTTGCATTTATTTTGCAGCTAACTGAGCCATAGGATTGACTGTGACCTGTAATCACAGCAATCTGACTTGTCAGTGCAACAGTATGAGCAAAATGGCAAATATGCTGGTTTCAGCTGCATAAATAGGGACATTACATAACCTCTGCATTCGGCTTTACTGTGTTTGTTTCTAGCATATGGCATTCAATTCTCAATGTCCATGACAGGCACTGAAATCAGACAGATTCAGAAGACATAAGGAATGTTTAAGCTGGGAAAATAGGCTGTATCTTGAAGGACAAAAACTGCAATCCATTTAGCTTGTCAAACAGATAGTGAAGGCACCTGCTTGATCTCAGTGAAAGCATAACTTTCATAAAGAGTTTTCCTACTCAATATAAAGTAGGAAAACTCTTTTGGTTTGAGAATCCAATGTGATCAAATTACAAATAAAGTATCTTTCTTTTTTTTTTTTTTTTTTCAGCCAGGAGAGGTAGTTATCAATGAAATTAGTTTGGGGCATCTTATTGAAGACCATAATGAATTCTCTAGTACTACTGGAAAATTATTAATCCAGATCTTCTGAGAGATGTTTGAGTAAACATACACAACCTCAGGCATTGCCAGTGATGCATATTACGTAGATCATCAGACCATAGGATCACAGTTGTCTCCTGTTTATATAAAACTTAGCTGCATTTATGAATGAAGGGAACAGTGGTGGAACACATCACAGTTTAACAGGCTGGAGTTTAGCATCTCACCTTAAAACTTGAAAGGGAAAGGACATCTCTTCATATCACTAATGTGAAAAATTGAAAAGCGCATTTAAAAAAAAATCAGAAAATTTACTGGGAGTTTTAAGGATGTCTGAAGGAAACTTTGCGTAAACCGTAGCAATCTTTGAATACTGCAAGGCAACAAAATATGCCTTGGAACAAACCTGAATGTGATAGTATTAATACATTCACTTGGGCTGGGGCCAGCTGCGTGAGGTTCAACAAGGCCAAGTGCTGGGTCCTGCCCCTGGGTCACAACAGTCCCCTCAGTGCTACAGGCTGGGGCAGAGCGGCTGGGAAACCGACGGCAGGAAGGGACCTGGGGATGCTGGTTGACAGTGGCTGAACATGAGCCAGTGTGTGCCCAGGTGGCTGGGAAGGCAGTGGCATCCTGGCCTGAATCAGCAACAGTACGGCCATCAGGACCAGGGCAGTGACTGAATCCCTGTGCTCAGCACTGGTGAGGCCACACCTTGAGTCCTGTCTTCAGTTCCGACCCCTCACTACAAGAAAAACATTGAGGTGTTGGATCGAGTCCAGAGAAGGGCAACGGAGCTGGGAAAAGGTCTGGAGCACAAGTTTGATGAGGAGTGGCTGAGGGAGATGGCGGTGTGTAGTCTAGAGAGGCTGAGGGAAGACCTTCTCTCTCTCTACAACTCCCTGAAAGGAGGGTGTAGTAACGTGGGGCTGGGCTCTTCTCCCAGGCAACCAGTGACAGGACAAGAGGACAGAGTCTCAAGCTGCACCATGGGAGGTTCAGGTTGGACATCAAGAAGAATTTCTTCGTGAAAAGGGTTGTTAAGCAATTGAACAGACTGCCCAGAGACATGGTGGAGTCACCATCCCTGGAGGTGTTCGAGAAAAAACTGGATGTGGCATCTAGTGCTGTGGTGTAGTTCACAAGGTGGTTGTCGGTCAAAGGTTGGACTTAATGATCTTAGAGGCATTTTCCAGCCTGAAAGATTCTCTGTGTGTGATATGCAGGAGACAGGCTCCAGCATAAACAGGAGTCACATAAAAATAGAACTGAAAAAGCACTGTTAGTTACAATCTAGTCAATAAATTTAAGTGAAGAAGTAAAGAACGCCAAGCATGATGAAACAATGTTCTTGGACAACACTTGGCTAGAAAGGACAAGTGATCCAATACTTCTTAACACTCATTCACGGCCTCTGCAACATGTCTTTGTGTCTTGGTGTTCTGTTTTGTGGTAGTATGTTGTCTATGTAAGTGTTCATAATGCTCCAGTCAGCAAAGTTCGTCCACAGCTTTTGCAGATGCATTTCCAGCAGAACAATTTTGCCTCAGCATGGTGTCTGTGAGAAGCACTGTGATGATTTTGTGAATTCTGTCAGGATTCTCTTCAGGAGATGACAACAACAGAATTGGGTATGTGACTGGGTATGTGTTCCTCATGTCAACTTGAGATTCAAGAGGAAAAGCACACTATAAAATTGTGAGCACTGTTATTACCTGTGGGGAAAAAAAAAAAAAAGATGGCTATCTTCAGAAGAAGGGAGATACTTAGAATCACAGAATGGTTTGGTGTTTTTTGGCATTTAAACTCATCTAGACCAAGCCCTCTACCATGAGTAGGGACACCTTCCACTAATCCAGGTTACTCAAAACCCCATCCAACCTGGCCTTGAACACCTCCAGAAATGGAGCATCCACAGCTTCTCTGGGAATCTGTTCCAGTGTCTCACCACCACTACAGGACAGAATTTCTTTCCTATGGCCAATCTCAATTAACTGTCTTCTAGTTTAAAATTGCTACCCCTTGTGCTATCAGTAAAGGCCCTGGTAAAAGTCTTTCTTTTAAGACAATAATTATATGAGATAGATGTAAGAAAAATATACATTGAAAAGCCACAATAAAATCTCAACTGGAGTCTTTTCTTCTCCAGGCTAAACACTCTCAACTCTCTGTCTGTCTTCACAGGAGAAGTGCTTCAGCCCCCTCATCATCTTTACTGCCTTACTTTAAGAAGTCCTTGTGTTTTCTGTGCTGGGAACCCAAGAGCTGGATGCAGCAGGTGAGGTCTCACAAGAGCAGAGCAGAGGCACAGAATCCTCTCCCTCACCCTGCTGGCCACACTGCTTTTTAAGCAGCCCAGTGTACAACTGGCTTTCAGGGCTGAAAGGGCATGCAGCAGATTCATATCTAACTATTCATCTACCAATATGCCCAAATCTTGCAGGGCTGCTCTTAATCCACAACCTCTGCTGATGCTGGTGACTGCTCAAATCTAGGTGCAACTGAGTGTTGTTGAACTTCATGAGGTTCACATTGTCTCAGTCCTCGAGCCTGTCAAAGTCCCTCTGAATGGTAACCCATCCCTTCTGCACATCAACTGCACCACTCATCTCAGTGTCATCTGCAAGCTTGCTGAGAATGCACTCAATCCACTGTTTACGGCATTAATAAAGACACAACCTGACCAGTGCCAATACAGATCCCTGAGGGACACCACTTGTTATGGATCTCCTTTGGATACTGAGGCATTAATAGCAAATCCTTGGATGCAGTCATTTAGCCAGCTTCTTATCCATCTAGTAGTCCATCAATGAAGTGTATCTCTCTAATTTATCAACAAGGATGTTGTGTGGGACAATGCCTTTAATGGCTTAAGGCTCCCATCTTACCTACTGGCATGATTCAAAGTGTTGTTCTGCTAGAGGGTAGGAAAGCCCTGCAGAGGGATCTGGACAGGCTGAGACCAATGGCACGAGGTCCAACAAGGCCAAGTGCAAGGTCCTACACTTCAGTCACAACAACCCGCTTTCCAGCCACTCTGTCCCTTACAGGCTGGGGACAGAGTGGCTGGAAAGTGGCCCAGGGAAAAGCACCTGGCAGTGCTGGTTGACAGCCAGCTAAACATGAGCCGAGGTGTGCCCAGGTGGCCAAGAAGGTGTGGGGAACAGGACTAGGGAAGTGATTTCCTTCGGTACTTGACACTGATGAGGCTGCACCTCAAATTCTGTGTTCAGTTCTGAGCCACTCAATTCAGGAAGAACTTTGAGGGGCTGGAACAGGTCTAGAGAAGGGCAACGAAGTGGGTGAAGGTTATGGAGCACAAATCCTATGAGGAGCAGCTTAGGGAGCTGGGTCATGTTTAGTCTGGATGGAAGCAGGCTCAGGGGAGACCTTATCACTCTCTCCAGCTGCCTGAAAGGAGGGTGTAGGAAGAAGGGGGTNACAAGGATGTTGTGTGGGACAATGCCTTTAATGGCTTAAGGCTCCCATCTTACCTACTGGCATGATTCAAAGTGTTGTTCTGCTAGAGGGTAGGAAAGCCCTGCAGAGGGATCTGGACAGGCTGAGACCAATGGCACGAGGTCCAACAAGGCCAAGTGCAAGGTCCTACACTTCAGTCACAACAACCCGCTTTCCAGCCACTCTGTCCCTTACAGGCTGGGGACAGAGTGGCTGGAAAGTGGCCCAGGGAAAAGCACCTGGCAGTGCTGGTTGACAGCCAGCTAAACATGAGCCGAGGTGTGCCCAGGTGGCCAAGAAGGTGTGGGGAACAGGACTAGGGAAGTGATTTCCTTCGGTACTTGACACTGATGAGGCTGCACCTCAAATTCTGTGTTCAGTTCTGAGCCACTCAATTCAGGAAGAACTTTGAGGGGCTGGAACAGGTCTAGAGAAGGGCAACGAAGTGGGTGAAGGTTATGGAGCACAAATCCTATGAGGAGCAGCTTAGGGAGCTGGGTCATGTTTAGTCTGGATGGAAGCAGGCTCAGGGGAGACCTTATCACTCTCTCCAGCTGCCTGAAAGGAGGGTGTAGGAAGAAGGGGGTGGGCTTCTTCTCCCAGGCAACCAGTGACAGGACCAGAAGACACAGTCTTAAGCTGCACTAGGGAAGGTATAGATTGGACATTAGGAAGCATTTCTTCACAGAAAGGGTGGTTGGGCATTGGAGTGAGCTGCCCAGGGAGGTGGTGGAGTCATCATTCCTGGAGGTGTTTAAGGAAAGACTGGAGGTGGCACTCAGTGCCATGGTGTGTTTGACATTGTGCTGTTTGGTCACAGGTTGGACTCTGATCCCAGAGATCTTTTCCAACGTAACTGATTCTGTGATAGAAGCTTGATTCAATGCCATCTGTTTTGCTTTTAGAATTGCATACCCAAGCTGTGTTTACCAGCAACTGAGTTGATGCTAGCTGATGGTCATCCATGCACACCGCGTGTCCATCCTGTATCCATACCTAAAGTGTCCATACCGAAGACCACATACCTTATGTGTCCATGTGTCTACATCTAATACATGATTCCTACATTAATATGTTTACAGATGATATGAGAAATCAGATTTCTGTAGAAATATCCCACATTGTCCAGTCTTTTACTAAGAGAAAACTGTGCAAGTGTAAAAAAGAAAATTACTGAAGGACCTTGCAAACAGATTGCAGAAGGGGAAATTATTTCGTGGCTTCCTGCATGCAGTCCTCATTAGTTCCCTTCAACCAGAGAAAAACCACGGCAAGCATACAACTGGTGCTCACAAGCAGACACCGCTTTAGTCAAAATGTAGACACTAGACAAACCAAAAAAACAAACACCACCCAGGAAATTTGATTGTGCAGCTCAATCTGGTCTAATTGCTAACATAAACACATTTACTGGATGCCAATATGGCACATACTTGTAGTACTTTCCTTTTATATCATTGGGTGCTTAAGAGTCAGCAAGGCAGATGAAACAGTAATTTTATGAGAAAGACTTATGCTATCAAAAACCTTCTGAAAAGATAAGCAAAATGTAGACAAAAACAAGGATTAAGGAAATGAATACAGAGAAGATTAAGGCCTATCCACATCCATCATTTTGCAGCTGCAGGCAATCATGTTTTTTCATGTCTATGTGGTCTCTACAGAGGGTACTGACCAGTAGCCGTAGTGCTTCTAACTAGGGTGACAGCATCCTGTGAAACCCTGTTAGGAAAGGGTGAGGTCAGAAACTGTTAGTGAAAGAATGAACGTTATGATTAGCCTTTAAGGGATGAAAACTCCACTTTTTCCTACTTTTCACACCTGTATTTGCCTTTTGGGGAAGTAAGGGCGTTTTTATCAACTTTTCATATTGAACTTGGATGAATAATACTGACGTGTACATGTACAAAATGTTGCCTCTTTTCTCCCATCTTTCCTACTTCCCTCCCTTCCCTCTCCTTCTTTAAGAGGAACTGTTGGGAATTTGGAAATATTGTATACCTCAAATGAGAGACTACTATTTTTAGATGGCTTGAAAACCCTGTTTTGGGTGCAAAGCAGGAAGTTTCTCTGAACAAGTCATAGGAATAAGTTCCTTTTCTCTTCCAGAACTGGTAATCCATAAAACTATGTACCTGTGAATAAGTAAGTTAGTTAATTCAGTGTAAATACATTACTATTACCAATGGAGTCCAATAAGTGTTTGATTTTTTTTTAATTCTCACGGTTTATATATGAATGTTTTAGTACTTTCTGCAATAAAGTGATGAACTAGTAATACTGTGATACTATTTTTATATTTCTAATAGACTTCCTTCAATCTCATCACAAAACTTTTCACAATGATTTTGCTACTTTACTGAACACTGGCACTCTTGAAGAGATCCTTCAGACAGCTTAGAAATGCAACTGCTGTTCAATACATTGCAATTATTAAGTGATTTTATTGGAGTAGGTTTGGAAGCATGGACTATTAATTACATCTGTGAATTAGATTATTCATCATGGTTCAGAGTTCACAAATTTCACAAAAGAAGACAATTAATTCCAGCTTCAGTGGAATTTGCTCCTTGGTAAAGCAGGAAAAGTGTTCATGTGCGGACAGCAATAAAGCAGAAATAAATGGTAACATCTCATTTTAATTCCTTATGACAATTTATTTGTGACTACACAGCTAAAGTGTTTTATCTTCTGTTAGCAATAGAAAGTTAGGTAAATCATCACTGACAGTATGTTGCAGATTATTATTTGGTTTTATTTGTTTTAAGCATGACAATGAGACTACCAACACAGTCTTTTTTGAACAGTTACCTATAGTGGTTTATGATATTGCCATGACCAGAGATCAGCTGATTCCATTCTATTTTGTGTGTTGTCTCCACCATACAATGTAATTCCAAGGATAAAGTTTATCAGTGAAAGTTCTCAGGCAATAACAGTAAGTCATGTCCAACTTTTCCCCATAAACCTCTGTTAACCGCAGCAGAAGCCCAAATTCTTTTTATTCTCTTTTAACACAATCGGAGGTAAAGTCCACCAAGCACAGTGATTCATCCTTTGTGTCTTGTGGAAAATAGAGACAAGTTTTCCAACAAAATCTTTTGACATATTTCACCCATTCATTCTTGTACTTCTAGTGAGAGATGAGTGTTACTGATATTTGTGTAGTATTTCCTGGCTCTTCTTATGAACTTCTCTGGCTTATTTAATACAATTACTGTTATGAAAAAGCCTTGGCAGTAAAACAGAAAAACTCCATGAGTGTTAGAACTAACGTCAGCCAACCTGTGCTTCAGTTAATTATGCATCTGTGAGCAAGCAGAATGTACCATCTCTAAATTCTAATGATGGCATATTTTATGACAGTACTATGCCAGTACTGGCCTCTTTAGGAGATAGGAAGCATCAGAAGGTAACTCCAGCATCCACTGGCAGTGTCTGAGCCTTGGCTTCCCAAGCCTTTGTTAGACTTGGGTATCAAAGGGTGAAAGCTCTCGCTAAGACCTGCAGAGTGAATACCTATGGTGGTAAATGACAAGGGGGTTGTGTTTATGGTCATTGCTTCATATTCTTTTTGAGTGTGGTAATTTTCACTTGTAGATGGAGTTGGAAAAATTAAGTTCTGTGACATATTCTGATTATATGAATTTTTGTAGGAAAATGAAGTGTCTGAAGTAGCCTATGCTGGATTAAAACCTAGCTCCCAACTTAATTTCTCACTTGAGAGTAAGCATTTATCATGCTTCACTCTTTTTTTTTCCTTCTCTGAGTAATCCCAACAATTGATTAGCTGCATAATCAGCTCTATCTTATACAGAAAGAAAAAGCGTTATTGGCAGACAAATCAACTGTATTTTTTTCTCTCCACTTACCCAGTTGCTATGTTACAAATTATGGACAAGGTCCATTTTGATCATAAATGCTATAACATTCATTGCCAGATCAGAGGAATAATGTTCATATCCTGGCACCCAGGCTGCACAGGCATTGACCTCAACAGGCTCGTGACAGAGGAGTTTCTGGTTGGTGGCAACTACCATCAACTACTTTTTGAAAGCAATGGGCAGAAGCAGGTTTCTTTTTCTTATATTTTTTCAGATGTTGTAGGATTAGCTAAGGTGCTTTGAGATTTTGAAACAAGTAATTGAATTCTTTCTTGGTGCAGGGTGACAAGTGAAGAAGAGAGCAGAAAGTGAAAGTGTTAAAGAGAATAAAGGTACTCTAATTTTGTTAAAATCTGTCCTCATGCTCCTTGAGTTACATTGACTGATTATTCTTGTAATCCTGAATATGTCTGGCTTCAGGACTCATGTAAAGTCTCATTTCTATAATTGCCTAGAAATCAGTATTTTAGAAGGCATAGATAGTCTGATAAGCTACTGACTAAGGAGACAGACTTTTTTTTTTTAAACAGTATTAGATCAAAGTACACAGTATTAATTATTAAACGTATTAACACATATATGATAATATTAAATGCTACTACAAAACCATCCATTGCATAATTTATAAGAAGCTAAATATCTCTCTCCAGACCCCCAATTATTTTGGCGAAGGGAAAAAAAAAAAAAA